>CM067592.1:61179231-61846625 GCA_034336665.1 Luscinia megarhynchos
TGGGAAAGACTTTCTTCTTGCTGTTTTTGGGCCTGCGTCTCTGTGTTTGTCACAGTTATTTTTTTCTTGACCTAATACATTTCTCTTATTAACACATTTTTTCCCATTGTTTGGATTATGCAAGGTATTAATAGCTACAAGACAATTAGTATTATTTATTTTTGAGAAAAGTATTTGATCCTTTGAAAAATCTTCCTTTTCATTGGTGTGTCCTTCATAGTCCTCTGTGTTAAGTTTACAGAAACAATTTTCTTCCCCCCAAATACTCAAGTCTGTAGTAAGATTGTCAGATTCCTTTCCACTGTTAACAGGGTAGGAAGATAAGCCTTCTGCAATTGTATCCAGGGGCATTTTGTCACAATCAGCAAATTCTTTAGGTGGGGGAAGAAGTGTGTATCCATCTGAAAATGCATAATCTGCTTTTTCATGAAAGCTAAATAATGAGTCACAGTCTGTGTTACACAGTGCCTCTGTAACAGGATAATCTGTTTCACTCCAACATGTACCTCTGCGCTCCTTGTTGAGTGGCTTGCTCTGTGCCTGCTCACCAGCTTTGATGCTAACATTCAAATTTTTCTTTCTGCTGTTATATTCCACCTGAATGTCTTTTGTTTCAATGTTCATTTCCAGGGAGGCACTTTCATTGATGGCAGTTTGAATTTTATGTTTAGTGGATGCTTTATGTTTCCCCCTGTGTTCTGCTGAATGGTCAGTTGAAGGGCACTGGTACTTTGAACATTTTGAACACTGACTTTTCTGGCATTGTCTTTCATGATGTTTCTTGTTCTTTGAACGTTTCTTTTTTTCATCCTCAACTTTTGTTCCAGAATCAAACAAAGACATATCCTTAATTTCTACTTTCACATTAAAAGAGCCATATTTTACTTCTGCAGAAATTTTTCCAGTGGCCAAGCTAATGGAGTCTGAAAAATCTGGCTTGCCCCACAATGTAATTTTTCCTTTGGATGAGCCCTCTGACTCACTGAAAGTTACTGTAGCTAGGATTTCATCTTGCTGAGGTGAGAATATTTCAGGAGGGCAGTTCTTTTCCTTCTTCCCTTCTTTTTCACTGTCTGATACATTATCTAGGTCTCTCTCTTCAGAAGCATCTGAGCTACTCTGATTCTTGTTTTCATGATCATTTCCATTTGCTTCAGCACCCTTTACATCCAGTGGCTCTGTGAAGTGAGACAGAGCCTCATGTGCTTTATTTTCAAGGCTTCCTACACTTTGCTGGCATTTACAAATGGGTGACAACTGTGCATCTAATGTAAGGTGAAAAAAAAAGAAAAAACATTTTCCTATTATTTGGTAAGCAGTACCATAAATGTGTGATTAGCTTTGAGACAGTTTTTATAGAAAATGCTTATACTTTTTGTCTTTAAGATCTAGTGTATTTTCCACTTTTTTTTTTTCAGTATTAACTTTTTTTGTTATAGTTATCTGATGAGTAATGTGAAGTCAGATAAACAGGGTGGGCCATATTAATTCACTCTGATTTGAGAAAATCAAAATATCTGCACTTTTTTCTTTTAAATTAAATTTTTGCTTTTTTTAGGGGATAAAGTATTCTATTTGCTTATAATAAGAACTACATTTTAAATTTTATTACTCCTCTCAGTATTTATTTTGTTCCTGTGAACACACTGGGTCAATCAACATCCCATTGCCTGCTTGCAGTTTGGGTAAATTCCATGAAAGTTGGCTTTTATAATCCTGTTACAGAGGAGCAAACAAAGGGATTAATTAATACGATCACAATCACGGAGCAGGTCGGTTGCTCATTGCCAGGAGATGTGAGTCACAGCTACCTGATCTAAGTAGAATAAAATAATGTTTCTTGGCTGTACTGGACAAGATTTCATTCACAAGACATAAAATTCTGTAAATTCTGTCATGCTTTGTTTTTTTTCAGAAAGGGTAATGTGCATTACAGAGAAACAGTGTAATAGTGACATCTACCTAAACTGGATTAGAACAAGTTATTAAACTAAGACAACACTGAGATTTACACCAAGAATTATGACATTTTGGGCCAATTGAACAACAATATATTTAGAAAGCCTTTGCCAGAAATAACCAGGAGAGCAGTTTAACTAAAATTAAAATTAAACACCTCACCAAGACACTACCTATATGTACCCACACTTAAGTGTAAATATTTCCAATCTGACTAACAGCTTTGGGCACAAAGGTGAATTTCTGTTTTGATGAGCAAATTAAAAATATCCACGTATGTTTCTGTTTATTTTACTTTATATTAAATATTTCTGGAAACTTACATTCTCTGGAATCAGAGCGCTTTCTGCTCTTGCAGCTTTTTCTTTTCTTTCTACTCATTTCCACGAACCAAGGGCATCTGTGTTCTAGTTTTCTGTGTGGGAGGGAAAACATTGTATAATGAGAAAGCTTCTCTGGAATAGTTTTGCCCTCTAAGGTTTTCCAGCTTGTTTTATTATAACTTATAATAAAAAATAGAAACATTAGAGCAGCTACTAATGAATTTATTTCTTCTTTTGTTATTTAAGAACAACTTTTAAAGATTTTCAAATAATAGCTTAGAATCAAGATCTCATGGTCTCAGTTATAGGGCCTGAACCAATACCCCTTAAAGTCTGTGGAAGCTTTGAGCTGTGGGTGACCTTTCAGAGAGTATGATTTTATCTGACTCAGATTTTTAGAGATTAATATTTTGTTTTAAGCATTCATTTTAAATTCAATCTTATTTATATGTGTAATAAAATACTTTATTGTTTTCTTCTCTTGAGAAGTATTTGAACACCTAATACATAATCATAGGAATGGTCTTGGAAATCAACAGAGTTATCGTTGGGAAAAATCAACTAATTAAAGGGTTATTAGCCATAATAGTCTTTTAATATTTGCTTATCAGAACATGCAATACATCATTGTGGAAAGATTGTGACTGAATTTTTAAGGTCACAAACTTACCTGGTATAATGAAGATATATGAATCGTATCACAAAGATAAAACTTTTAAAATCATTATATTGACATTTTTAGGACTCATGTTACATGTCACTGTATGCCATGATACACAGCTAGCCAAACAACTGGGAAGAAATTTTTTCAAGACACAGTCATTTCTACTTTTGAAAAATTTAAAATTGTGTGAAGTCTGAATGATTGAATGTGTCAGTGTACATTCACTAGCTGGCTGTAAAATGCAAGCAATTCTCCTCTGTCTTTCTGTAAGACACTACAGGTAGACTGCAAAAGTGGTGTACTTATTTTACAGCAGACACTTTGAATGTTTGCACTCTCAGTTTCAGTATGAATATATACCTCTGCTTTTTCCAGGAGTCTTTAGTCAAGGCCTGACAGACAGCCAAACCCACCAACTAAATTCTGTTCTCAATATTAAGTATGAGCTTAAAATAAAGTATAAGGCTTTAACGGACACAGAGGCAGGAACTAGGACTGATACCTATTTGTAGTGTAGAGCATGAGGGAGTGCCCAGAAGTTCCACAAAAAAGTCAATATTCTCTTAAAGAGTTACATATGTAAATATGCCATGAGTAGCAACCTCATATTTGAGGTGTCATATGTAAGATCTGCAGACTGATGCACATATTCAGACTTTAGGAACTAAGAGAACCCTAATATGAGTGTTACGGTTGAGGTTTCAGTTATATTTCATTAAGATGCAATTGAGAAAATGTTTTTACTTCTAGGAATTTCCTCAATTTAGCTAATGGAAGATGCTACACACTCAATTCCTTCCCTTCACCTTCTTGACCTTCATTGTTGTATTTCCAACTACTTTTGCTATATTACTTTTAATTTTTCCCCAGGAATTCCATTTTCATGGGGTTTTCTCCCTTTTCTATAGACAGTAATGAAATGATTAACCTCAATATAGGAAATGTAATTTCTATTGTCACTGCTAAAATGCTGTTAAAAACTACCTGCAGACCAAACAGCTGCCTGTTTTACTTCAGTTTCTCTTTACATTTGATGGTTCCTTTTACAGTTGCATGCACCACAGATTTTTCAAATCTTTAAATCTTTGAACAAATTTCAAATTTTACTGAATGCTGAATGCAAGATAAGGACAGAGACACATTTTTGCATTAAGTGTTTAAGGCCTTATTTTTAGGAAAGAATTTTAGGCATATCTGTAATCAGTGTAATCAAGTTAGCAGTGGATTTGAATTATGATGGCTTTGGGGACAAGGTTTGCTTGGATTGAAGAATAAAAAAGTATCTTAAATACCAGAAAGAATCACTGCAAGAAAGATGCTTGAGTATTAAGGAGATAGAAAGGATTGTGGATCAGTTATAAGAAAATCATATTCATTTCAGTTTCTCCTCATAGTTGAAATGTCCAGTTTTTCCAGGTTTTGTAATGGTAGAATATAAGTTGACTTCACAGGAATTCTCTGTCTGAGATGATCAGTAGCTATACTACCATTCAAATTTATGTGTATTTGATGTTATGAAAGTACTGAAGGTAGATGATGTTGATTCTCTTCATGAAATGATCTAATATCTCCTAAAATTTAAAACTCTGAGCAAGCAGCTGTGAAACCACCAGTAGAAAAACCCACAAGTCATGGTTGTTTATAGAGGTAGAATTACAGATTTTGCTTTTTGGATGATGATGATGAAATTTACGATATAGGTTAGCAGGATGATTAGGCTGTATTTTTAAAAATAATTTCTATATTAAGTAGATCAAAATTATAATGATTATTTGCACTATTCACTTGTGATTAGTTTTTCCAGCTCTAAGATTGTTATGATTAATTCTATCAGTTCCTGAATATTAATTATAGTATTTATATATTACTTTTATTGTATCTGTAGTGTGTTAAATTCCTGATACCTTAAATTTCAAAAAAACCATTGGAAACAACTTTAGGATGCAAATCGTTTTGCTGCCCATAGGACATTTCCATATGTTAATTTATCCTTTCTTCTCTAAGGTCTACCATATCACAAGAGGCACCTGTTGTTTGCCTTTCATTTCTTTTTCACATACATTGTCTTTTTTTATTCTTGTGTCATTGGTCCCGGGGCTGAGATGTGGTAAGAGAATTAGGAGTCCCATCATCTTCAATCCTACTCATGAGTAGACCTATTGACTTGAGTAAGGATTAGTTGTATGAATCAAGACTGCATGGTAAGACCTTGCCTTAGGAACTATTTAGTCCACTGCGGGGCACTAGATGAACACGAGCCAAATTAGTTTAGCTGGGAATAGAGACATTCAGCATTTGCCTGATGGAAGCCAATGCCCATTGACATAATTCTTTATATGATTCTTACTACATAGGTTAGTGCTTGACTTACTTGTAACTTACAGGAGTTATTTTACCTTGTGTTTATATATTTATATTGTGGTGATTTTACATGAAAATATGTGTGTTCTTTCATTTTCTAAACAACCATATTCAGTGAACCTATATAGATGAGATTATCAGAAAAGACAAAGAAAAAAGAAAGAAAAATATGGAGGATATAATTGCTGATGCCGAATTGGAATGCTGTGATGATATAATAAATTTGTAAAATATTTTAAGTTCTTTCAGGAAAATATAAATTATCCATTTAGACAGTCTCTTTCTTGTAATTCAGTATCCTATGTTATAGAAGATTTTGCTATGAATATATTCAGTGGCACCTCACTGAATACTTCCCTATTGAATTCTACAGTGTTCACAGACTTTAGAATGACATCACAGCATACCAAAACAAGCCTCTCTCAAACAAGAATATTTTACTTCTCTATCTTTCTGTGTTTCAACATTAAACCCTTCTGATCTATTTCCACTCTTTTGATACAGAATCCAGGTTTTGTATCTGTTTCCCTAGATAAACTTAATAACACTGAATTTCATTCTCATTTATTTCTATTTTGTCTCTTTTTATTTCACAACATTCTTCTATTCCATCCCAATCATTACTTTGACTGCTTCTCAAGTTACCAGCCATGTGTGGTACAGTCTCTCACTGCTTAGTTCCTCTTCTCTAAAGTTTGAATTTTCCATGTGAATTATACAATCATAGAGTGGCTTATGCTGGAAGATCATCTAATCCCAACACCCCTGCCATGGACAGGGACACCTTCCACTAGACCAAGTTGCTCAAAGCTCCATCCAGCTTGGCCTTAAGCACCTCCAGGGATGGGGCAACTTCTCTGAGGGACCTGTTTCAGTGCCCCACAGTGAATACTGACACAGTTCAAACCATAGATTTATCCAAAAATCGTCTGTGATTCTCAAATATCTCTAGGCATATGCTAAAGTTTACTACTTGATTTCTTCTTTTTATTTTCTGTACTGATTGTGGTCTGTGGCACATTCCCTACTTCACAGCTTGGGTTAGATGCCACACAGATAATTTACAATGTCATCAGGATGAGTTGTATAGGAGAGTCTTGAGTTTCACAGATAGTAGGCAAAAAGAGCTCATAATTGATTCACTCTTTACTTATCTCATTGAAGTACATCTTATTGTAGAACCTTCTAGTTCTGTCTTTTTATCAAGCTTCCACTGGAATTTTACCTGAATAATTTCTGAACACACATTTCAGAAGTACTGCAAAACACATTTCATATCAAAGAATGTTTTTTATGTCAAGCACAGACAAAGTGTGCCATCAAAAATGAGTGTCTTAGCAGTGTTTTTCACTTTGTCTCAGCTGGAATGGATCCTATCTTCACTTGCTTATAGTTTCACACATGTATTTTCCTGAAAAGACTGGTCTTTAAAAAGGTCTGCAAAATATCTAGAGAAAAGGAAGCAGGCAGCCATTTATAGAGACTGGAACAGTACCACATAGCACTTTGTAAAATTAATAAAAATGTGAACTTTGTCTGCAAATAATCAGGTTCCAATCAAATTGAACTCAGTGGATATATGCCAGTATCCACTTAGCTCTGAGAGCAGAGCATCCAAAAAGATGTAAGAGAAAACATGGGTCAGTGAAATCAATCTGTAACAGGTACTGTACTGTGATGCATCAATCAACAATTTCATTTCATTAATTGTGCTGTGGCACTTTTAATGAGCAAATCAGCACCCTCTTTTTTCAAACCACGAAAAGATTGCAAACACCAGTATTTCTTCAGTTCTGATTCAGAAATAAGGTTACTGCCTGAACAACTATGACTATCACATATGCCCTAAATCAGCAAATTTAGGAAAACCAAACCACATGTAATCAGATTCTGCATTATTTTTGACTTTTCTACCAGTAGAAATGGGCACAACATGACGTGTTGAATAGATTTTGACCAATGTTTTGAAAAGAAATTATAGGTATATTATTCTCTCCAATATATTAATGCTGCAGGCAGGGTACTCTTCACTTCAGATTTAGAAAAAGCTACTAAAATTGCAGCCAGCCAAATGTTTTCAAGATTATTTTAACTCAGCACTGAGAATGCAAATGCCATCAAAGTTGTAGTGAAATATAGATTAGCAATCATGGGCTGTATACACACAGGCATTTCTGCCCTTTTAGGGAGCAGTGAAGTCACGTTTCAGCTCTTAAAATCTGCAAATTCATATGTAAAACTAATTTCCTGTAAAGCTTCTGCCTACTTATTAAGTAATCTTGCTTTTTAGTTAATTATTTTGAGCTTTTGCAACAAAAGACAAAATAATGTATTAATAAAGATAAGCATTTGTTTTAGATGTTGGAGATACTTGATTTCGGTGGCAACATATTTCATTTTATTTTAATTTAAAAATGTGAGCTGCCTTACATTGCAACAAACGGATACTGTAATGTGTCTCTATGCTGTAAATGGTCTGCAAAACATTCCATGATTTTAACACAATTACTAAATAGTAGATATTTCAATTTTACTACAACAGATGTTCATGTATTCATTATCATATAAGTAAAAACGTATTTATAAATAGAGAACAGAATTTATTGTCCATGACATCTCTTTTCCACTCCAGAAAAAAATTTTTCTTTATCAAAATCTCTGAAAATGTGTTTTAAAAATCACATAAACTGCCATTTCTATTTACAAAGTTGGACCTCTGCTATTCCTATTTTAGAGACCAAAGGAAAACCTCCTAAACTGAGAAGCAGCTGGATTAGCCTGTTCCTGTCAGTGAGTTTTTCATTCTGATATTTAGAGTGCTATCTGTGGAATTCGTGCTTTGTCAGCACCAAAAATGACAGCAGGTATGGGAAATACCCTCCAAATGTGATGCAGCAATTGATAATGAAAGTAGTAGAAATCTCCCTATTACATATATTAACAACTATAACAACCATTTCCAATAATGAAACATAGTTTCTATAGTCAAAGATATTACTGTCAGTGTAATACTGTAATTCTTTCTCAGTCCCTGAATTACCCCAGTTTGAGGTTCAGAACTTCATCCATCTTAACAGAAACCAGGTAAATTCAAAGTACTTGCTTATACTTGAAACTCAGCCCATCAAAAAACCCTGGCACAGTAGTTGTACACTATAAAAATTTTCTTTGAAAATGAGCTAGTTTTATTTTCAAAATGTTTGAAACTATAAATTACAATTACATATTTAAAATCTTCAATTTTTATTAAATGCAATAAGGGCAAAATCTGTGAGCCTGTCCTAACTTCTAGGATTTGATTTCTGGTGTGTAAAATGGGAAAACTAAGACACCGTATTTTCTGACCATGCACTTTCCAGGATCACTTTCTCCAGATGAGCAATTTACACAAAATAAGTAAGGAGTAATTTAGATATAGAATGACAAATGAATTGGAGGCACTTATTTCATATACTTTTTTTTAGCTTTGGCAGAGGTCTTGAGAAAATACCTTCATTTCTTAGCTGAATGTTAGAATGCTTCTCTCCTTAGAAAGAAATAAGAATGTACTTCACCAAAGCTAGCTTAGTTTGCCGGATGATGAAATGGTAGGAGAGAAAAAAATTACTATCCAGGCTTATTTAAGTGCTGAAAAATGAAAATGCAAGCTTCTCAACAACATGTAATACTCCTTCTTGACTACTAATTCTGTAGTCTTATCATAGCACTCCTCATATTCCAGTGTGAAATACTGGTTGCAGAAAGGTAATACTTCTAACAAATGCAAGTTCATACATGTAGGCTTTAATTTCCAAAATTATATACCACTAAATTTATAGTACTTATATGCTAAAATAAGATAACCAATACAGTCTTAGGAATCAAATACCCATCTTAAAAATCTATCATTTAGTAAAAGTCATATTTTCTCACTGTGAAAAAAATCTTCAAAATTCTCATATTTAATAAAAGCTCTGATGAATTGTAACAATTAATAGCTACAGAATACTAGCTAAAATAGTCTAATTTAAAGAGAAAAGGTTTACACTTACCATTGCCACAAGCCAATGTACATTTTCCTCAGATGCTTGCTGTTATGGACTGTCTGTGAACAATTTGCTTTTCTAAGCTCATGAAGGATGGGTTGGCTGTCTTGCTAAAGCTCCACAGGATAACAAGTTCAATTTTTTCTTTCTTTAGCTTTACCCCCTTCTGTACCGTCTAACCCAGTCTGCAATGATATGCACTATATACACATCTTTCAAATCACTGAAGCAACAAAGGACAACCAGTTATTTAACTCTTTACAGCTAAAGCAGGTAATAAAAACAACTAAATTACCCAGCAGCTACAAAATGTCAGCTTTGTCTGAAAAGTCTTAATCAATCAGATTACCTAATTAAAATTAAAGATAAAAGAGGGAGCAATGTTCACAGTCTTGTTCCACTTCTTTTTTCTATTTCTGTCTGCTAAGCTCAGAATCTGATTAGTATATCTAATTCCATGAAGCATCATGACTGGTCTACCTTTAATCAGCCTGTTGACATCCAGCCGTTCTTCTCTCACATGTTGCAGGCTTCAACGTAATCATTTACTGATTTGCCAATGCTCCCATAGAAAACATAATATTCAAATTATAGGATCAAAGCTGGAATTATGACACTTTGCACATGTTTACATATACCCAGAATGAAAAACGAGTTAAAAGAAGTATGTTTATTGAGACAAATGCAAATTTGGTAAAACTATGATAACCAGTACTATACTTTCATAAAATGCCATTACATTGCATGAGATTACAGTTTTTTTAGAAGTATCCATTTTGGTTTGTGTTAAAAAACCTAATTACCTTTTTCTGCTTTATTAAGCTACTATTTCTAATATCTATAAATTATAAAAATAGATAAAATAGGTAATATTTTCAAATTACATACTGAATAGAAGGTAGTTCTCTTTAGTACACAGGCAAACTGGGATAAAAGGCATCTCCACAATTTTCTGCCTTGTACATCTAATGTCATGAGTGCTCTTTTTGGTCTGATAGCCTTGTACAAGCAAGGGAGAAAAGAGAGAGATCATTTTTCACTGCACAAAAAAGACCAGTTTTGTAAGTAACACTATTCTCTTAATGCATGGCATTAACTTTGTAGCAAGAAACAGCCTGCTTCCAAAGCTGCTGCTACCTTTTGGGTAAGTCAAACAACTGAGATCTTCTGGAGGTGCTGCCCACACAATACTCCAGCCAGAACCACTACACTCTGTTCAGTTGCTTCTAAATTTAATTTGGCACTTTCTTAAACTGCTGTAGTTACCAGATAACCACAGCATTTGCCTCTTCAATTTGACATTTCCTTTGTAAACTGCAAACAGCAACTGTCCTTTAGAAAATATACAGGAATCTTCAAACTAAAATTCAAACCCTGACCTACAAACAAAATTAAGCAATAAAAAGCCACAAAAAAAATCTTTCCTTAAATAAAAATCTTTCCTTAAATAGATTAAATTTATCTAAGTAGTTTTCCTAAACAAGAGAGATTTCTCTTCTTCCCTGCAAATGGTTCTTCTATTGATGATGAAAAAAGGAAATGATACCTTCAAAAGCTTTTTCAAAAGCCTGGCTTAGATTTTGAAAATGTATAAAGACTCAAAATCATTGGCACACTGAAGTTAATTAGACTTGAAAGATCCATAAAATATTACTCTCAAAATCAGAGATTATTTAAGCTTTGTTCCCTTTGTCATAAGATTTTTTTTCTGTTTTTCTTCATGTAGGAAATTAAAATTTTTCAATTTACTTACTAGCATTGTAATTGCAGATATATACTATTATACAGATTCTCAAAAAAAAATTAGGCAGGTTAGGGATACTGTGTTTAGAATTTCATTGTTAGAACTACATCTCTATAGCAACTCACCATAATTTTCTACACAAAAAACTAGTATTCCAATTGGTCTTAGTCATGTACATTTAATTACCTCAAAGAGATAAACTACTTGTAAGCTACCTATATTTGCCCTGTGATTTATCTTCCCTCTTCTATCTGCTCCTCATTCCTTTGTTGCTCATCTCTCTAAATGTAATCACCACAGTATGAGTTGAAACCTCCTTTCACTGCTTAGCTTCCACCACTTTATTCATACTTTCCAATATTCTCCTCTATGAGCAACCTGTAACTGATTAATGAAGTCCTGCTGGTATGTATGGCCTATGACAGCTTTCCACAACTTGCCTTCTCTGTAAAAGCAATTTTTAAGGGAAGCAGTGTATTGTTTCCTTCTCCTTGCCAGACAACCCAAGAGATAACCTGATTGTCTTTATTCGTAGGTATGGCTGAAATAAGGGAGAGAATGAAGCAACATAATATATCAAATACTGCAAGTCTGTCAGGAATGCTTAAAGTACTGCTTAGGTAAGGCCTTACCAAAAAACAATGAAACCTGCTGAGCATAGTGTAACATAGATGGGGGAAAAAAAGAACAATCAGGATTTGTACAACAGTTTTATTGATTCCAGGTTGCTGAGAATTTTGGAAAAAATAAAACACCATTCACTGTTAAAAATAGTTTAAATTACTCCAAATAAACAAGTCATATAACAGTAAGTGTACATTTGCCACTATAATTGCACTTTTCTCAGGTTGTTTACATTTCTTATAACACTGCAATGACTGCAGAATGTCAGACTATGAACTATTACATAATGAAATTAATAATAAAACAGTATACTTTTATTTTTAAAAATATCAACATTATCTTAAATAACTTGATAAATTAAGGCACAAATCTGAACTGTAGCATTAAAACCACATAAATAAATATTTTAATTAACATATTGCTATCCCAGTCTTACAGCTGCAGTTAATATACTTCTTTCAACTGCAAGATTCTTAATAGCAGTAACAATCTTAGGATCTCTATTTCCATAAAGAACTATGTGCATATTTTGAGATATGCCTTGTTCTTCCTTCTCCATTACTCTGTAATTTCATTTCTAATTATCAGAGAATGAAATTACTCATTGCCTAGCATCAGTAACTACATTATTATCTTATAAAAACACTACTATTTAGGCTGTTGGGGATGGTTCTCCAACATTCTTTTCAAAAACAAAGTATTGTGTTATACCTTTAAATTCAGGCTGACATACAATTGGGTAAGTGCAGGCCTAGTCAGAACAGATGAGTAAATGCTCTGCTTAGAGTATTAATATAAGTTAGGTTATTAATGTAAAAGATACAAAGTACCACATATTCACTATTTACATATGCCATTAACCTTAAAACAACTATAGCTGGTAAGGTTTTCAGCACTGAATGTAGATTCTGTGACAAGTCAAATTTAATGACACTTTGGAGAGGCAATGGAGAGAGGCGAAAATGAGAAAGAAATAATTAAGGCCAAGTATGAGGACGTAAGTAGAGAATTCAAACAGCAGACAAGGTCAGACAGCCCTCCTTGTAATGCTGTGACTCCTTCTAGTGGGAGAAGACCAAATGAAACATAAAAAGTGTAAGAGCAAAAGGCATAATAATTTCATTCTACAACAAAAAGCATAGCCTGTACTGAACAAAGCAGCAATTTTACTTATTTGTTGCTCCCTTGCTTGCTTGGGATAATTATTGGGTTTTGTCCAAATCTAATTCAGGTTGGAAAACACCTACAAAAATTTGCATAGGTGAGCTCTGGAACCAATGTAAAGGCTCAGAAAATCACTGGGTTACATATTCACAAGACAAACAGTTCTAATTTATTCCTAACTAATCATTCAATAGAAGAAGTAACTTAAAGAAATAAATTATTTGAATTAAAGATTAGCATTCATTCCAATCCAATGTTTTATCAACTGGTGAGCAATTGCTCGATTTGGTGGTACAAAGAAAGAATTCTGGTTTCCTTTAATGAGAACTTCCACAACCTGCAATAAAAACAGATTTTTTTATTTTTAGAAGACAGCAGTATAAACTATATACTAAACTATATAAACTATAACATTGTATTATGCAGAAATTATCTTCCTACAATGATCTATCAGTCTACCATTGCTATACCTATTAAAGAGTTACTAAGAGATTCTCCAAGGTAGATGCACATTGTGTGAACTATGACATTTTTGAGCCCCAAAGGATACCTTTTTCCTAACAGAACAGTGGAGACCGCTAGTATACAATTTAAGGTTTTTGTGAAGCCTTTTCATGGCACCATCAGACAGTGCTCTACACTGTGACAAAAATTATTATTTTAATTTTTTCATGTAGTCTCAAAAGAGATGTGTTTTTTTGGTCTTCTGAAGCAGTTGCAAGTAACGTGAATACATTTTTAGCACAATTTTGAAGTATATTTATTTCGAGCTTTATGCCACTCTGCATATAACTAGTTGTATTTGGAACTGATATTCATTTAAAATAATGCTTCCAGTGTTAACAGAAACACACTGAGATTGCAGGTGGCTAACTGTCTTCAAGGTGACTTACAGTCAAAATGCTTGGAACTGCTAGGCAGATGTCCAGTGTTATTAAAAGCTTAGCTCCTAAGTTGCCTATAGGAAAACCCATGAAAACTGATGTGCAAGCAATCTTTACTCAAGAGCTGAAATACTTCTGTGAAAGTCTTTTCTGCCACTTTGTTATTTGACTGTATTTTAACTACTAATGGAAGCTAAGTGTAGGATTTCTTATTAATCCACAGTAAGCTTCATTTAATACCAAGGTGTTAAAATAGTACTGCATGAAAAAATATCTTCAACCTAATGAATTCCCAGAGTCCTTACTTTAATTTCCGTTCTCACAGCAAATCTGGTAGCATGCTTGTTAGGAGAAACTGTGATGAATAATGCTATTAAAATGCTACTTCTGCATGAAAAGCAGAAGGAAATGGGTTAAAATAATTTGTCTATCTCACAGAAGGGAAAGGTGAAGAGCAAACTAGCAAAAATGTCATAGAATGAGCTTGCAAGTAACTCAGACATTACTGTGAATATCTTTCTCTGGTTGTGTCTAACCTACAATCACAAAATAATGAAACTGTAGCATAATAAAATGAAGAGTACACACGCTCATTTGACTTGCAGAAAAAGTGTCTGTTTTATGCCAGAACCAAAACAGTCTAATCAACAGACTCTAATCAAGAGACTAATCAATAGAAGAAGAAAATGAAATTGAACTTTACCTGTTCTCTAGTGAACCAGCGGGCATCCTCTATTTCATTCTTGTCAACTTTAATTTCTGTGGACACTGCAAAAGCTAAGCAGCCAATCATTAGGGAGGAGGGCATTGGCCATGGCTGACAAGAGATGTACTGAACATGGGAAACTTTGACTCCAGCCTCCTCCTCTACTTCTCTTCGAACAGCATCTTCTATGGTTTCACCTAATCAAAAAGGGTAAAGAACAATCAGCTGCAACAATCACATGCTGTGCTTTGAACTGACTCAAAAGATTTGAAACTGCCCAAGGCAATTATCTCTAAAGATCTAGCTCACAGAGGAGGGCAAAGACACAAAAGTCTAATAACGTAAAACAGCCAGAAAAAAAATGGAACTTTGAAAATAAAGTGTAGTAATTTTTCCATAACAATATTTATTTCCTGAACTGATAATTCATCATATACACAAACCATTATCAGTAGACGTAAAATGTCAAAAATTGGGTAGAAAATGCGTAATTCCTATAATTATTCTTGAAACATTGACCTATTCATTTGTATCTAGCACCGTGCTAATTTCTGGATTTTCAGTGTGATTGTAACACCATGTAACTACAACTGAAAAATCAGTATTTAGAATTACAATACCAGGAAAACAGAGATTTAGAATACTTCCTCGCATTTCTGCATGGTATTATTCCTTTTGTCTGACTCATTCTTCATTGCCTTAACACATGCAGACAATATGTAAATTGAAACTTCAATGGAAAGCTTTGCATCCATATCCACAGAAAACTGTGGATGTATGTATGTGGAATGCTGATGGTTACCAGCCTACAGCTGCACACATGTATTGTGCTATAACCACTGATTACAGAGTAATTAAAAAAACAGTCCACCCATCAGAAATAAATACCCAGACTTACTTCAAATGATAACTGAATAGATTTGTTCATACTATCACTATATAACAATCTGCACACATTTACTGAATATATTTATTCACTAAAATTTCACTACTGATAAAGATCTATTCCCAATATAAGAATGTTTTATGGTTGGTCTGCAGGTACTTACAATTGCAACTAATTTTAACTCTTATTGCTTAACATAGCTATTGAAATATCTATTTTTCTTTCTTTCAGAATTACTTAATTTCTACTTATCTTCCATAGAATCAATCTGTCTGTAAACACATAAGCATATGCTTACTTCATGTTAACTTTAACACTTTAACATTTACTTTTCCAATGCTAAAATCCTTTGCTAAGTATCACAAACCAGGGTGATGTGTTTTAAAATGATTTTTTAAATTTAAGTAGCAATTTAAGACTATGTGATATGAAAACAATTTAATATTTTTATTTTCTTAAGTTGCTTTTTGTTTTTTTTAATAAATCAGCAGCTGCAAAGTACAGAATAAGCATATTCATTGTAACAACTCATCTATCAAGAAGCAAAAAACTTTAATTTGAGATAACACGAATTGTATTTCTCTGTAAAAGTGTAATACTCTTATTGAGAAAATACATTTGAAAAAGGAAAATAAAATTACCAGGTTCTACAAATCCAGCAAGGCAGGTAAACATTCCTGGGGGAAACCTCTTTTGCCTACCTAAAAGGCAATGGTTCCCATCTGGATGGATAACTTGCATTATCACAACAGGATCTACAAAGGACATGAAACGAATATATTTCAACATTTGAGGGATGTAAATGCAGTAGAAACTTCCAGTCTGTTCCATACCAATGCATATAAAGACAAAAATTATACTGAAATCATAATTGTGTGCACGCCCAGAGTAAGCTGTTATTTTGTTTCCCTTTGGGTTTTCTCGCGATGCAAGATGCCTCTTTATTTGGTTGTGCAACATATGTGCTTAGTAGAAACAGTTTACTAACCAAGGCTTGAAATGCAGGAGAGAAATTACCTGTAACCAAAGCACACAATCTGCTTAGAGCACCAGCAGTACTAACCTAGCTATGCATCCAGCATGTATCAACAGTTTCTGCAGCAAACTCATTTATTATTACCTTCACCACAGAGGTCTGAAGAATGTCTTTCTGACTAAACAAATAACTAGACACTTCGCTGACAATGCAAATACTGACTAAATAGTGACTACTTCCCACCTTTGACTTTGTTTACTCTTTGCTATCAGTTTCTCATATGATGTTGCACTTTAATAAATTTTCTCACTCCTGGTCGTTGTATGTGTCTTTTTTTTCTAACTTAGTATTTTCTCCTATTGGTCTAAGCAACACTATCAACTCATGATCTTTTCCCCTTTTTATTGTCATCAAGTTTTAAGTAAAAAAGTAAAATGTGATGGCTTATATACTGCTGCTATCTCATTTATACTGTTCGAATTCCTAATTGATATTGCTTGTTGAAACAAGGTTTGCATTGTCACAGCAATTCTGTACCACAAACTAGTGCAAGAAAGAGAAGCCTAAACTACTTAGTCCTTAAACAGCTGAGATACATATAACCTGTGGAGAAATAAGTATGAAAGACCTAGGACAGAAGTAAGCAGCTGAAATAACTAGAAATAAATTCATTTGCATGCATATAATATAAGAAAGCCACTTCTGAGCAAATATTCTCACCAACTCTTGGATATGATGTGTTGTGAACTCCTTGGAGACTGGGACAATCTTCTTTTAAGCAAGTTTTCTTGTAACCCCCTTCTTCAATCTTGGTTGCACTTCCACATGTTGGGCAGAATTTGTAGCGGTCGTGCCATGCTAGAACAGATCTCGCCTGGGCTATTACTCCTTTAAAACAACACATTGAAAATGCCCAAAATCAAATGCTAATTCATGTTAAGCTTTTAACAGCATAGAAAAATCAAGTAGTGAGGTTTAACACAAAAAATCAGAGTGTGGTTTGAATTATAATCACGGCTACAAAAGAAGTCGAGCAGTATGAGTTACGCAGACCTTTTACCTTGCTGCACAGAAAATGCAATAGAACATGGTATTAAAGAGCTACAGAGCAATTTACACATATTCAGAAACAAATTTATCCAGATCAACGTATTCTGTTTCTCTCTGTGTAGGCAAGCTGCCCAAACTACATGCATCAAGTCTTTTTCAGATTACCATTTTTGGGCTACAGATATTGACATAATAATGTATGGTTCCATTAAACTTAACGTTCAAGTCAAGCTTTCCATTTATCCTTATGTAAAAACAAAACTGCTACAACAGCAGTCACTAACAACATTCTTTGTTAATGTCCTTACTAAAACTAATTTAATTTGGCATCCTGACTTTTCTACACTTCCTTGTCAGATGAGTATCCAACACACTGTTATAAAAGACCTATTTCTCATCTCTTGTAATTAATAATTTCATTACTGAAAACTCAGTAAAGACAGGTTTTTCCCTTTGCTTTATGTTTATAATATTTACGCATGAACATTTAATGCTTAAAACCCATGATGATCAACAGGTTTTACAGTCTAATGCTGTCATTGCAGAAGTAAGTCCTTTGCAAACGCACATGTTCTTACATACAGAATTCTTTATAAAACCACTACCAGGCTTTTAAAATAAAAATATTTCTAAAGCCACTGAAAACACATAATTTCTTGGCAGTGGTTTCTCTTTTCTTTGAATTATACCTCAGGGAATACTGAAGTGTATCTTTCTGATTATACATTTTGTACTTCCTGCATTTTATGCACTTACCAGCTTCTTTTTCAGGTAACTGCAGTAGTGCAGGCATCGGCGGGTGAAGAAAGTAACAACCCTCATGCTTCTGTTTAAATCTTTCAGCAGAAGCAGAATCTATGCTAAGAGCAAACCAAGCAACTAACCCATCTTCTTCGTCTTCTTGCAGAACTCTTCCATGGCAAGCAGCCATCAGGTTCACATTAAACTGAAGTTCCACTCCAAGAAAAACCAAGGTACATTCTTCAGTTTGATTCATGCACTGTTCCACATCCTTGTGGTGTAGCCGGCAAAGCTTTACTTCTGGTTGCTGTGAGCTCTCTCTTCCCCCATCCAAAGTAACCAAGGGACTTAGATTTGAGAAGAGGATGTATACTGTGTCTGGATGGCTCTGTTTTTTACTTAGCCACTTGGAATCTGTTCTTTTATCACTCTTTCTATCCAGAAGAGTCACGCCAAAATAATTTTCATATTCTTTTACATCATTTGGCAAAAAACTAGGTTTCTTATCACCTTTCACATTAGCCAACAAATTAGCTATGTGTTTGTACCCCCAAAATTTAGCAATGTCCAGAGCTGTCTGGCTTGATTTATTAATGACAGATCTGTCACACCTAAAGAAGCAGAAAAGAGCTGGGGTTACAAGAGCAAATAAGTTCAGTAAGGGTTCTAATGCTGTATTATTCTTACTTATAGCACATACATCTGACACTATTAAGATATAAGAACTTCTAGACACTCTGGCTATACTGGGATAATCTTTAGGCAAAATGTCTAACATCATGGTGACAAAATATACTTTTACTTTTCTTTTGCCTAGGCTGTATTTTACATTTTTGTTGATCCTTTCCAGATTATCATTCACCAAAATTTGTGAAGTAGTACAAAGGCAATGAATTAATTAAAATTCCACACACTGTGTTATTAAAAAAAGGCTCAAAACCAGAGCTTTGGAAGTCAGGCTGTAAGTCTGTTCCACATAACCAGTAATCAAAATGTTAAAAAAAAAAAAGAACCTAACAAGCATTACTTTCTAAAAGCTACCAGAAGCAGCAACAAAACATTTAAAATAATATATTTTATTGAAGTCAATTGGATTGTTCAGCCTAGAGAAAAGGAGAGATCTCACTGGGGTCTCCAACATCCTCATGAGGGAAGGCAGAGGGGCAGGTACTGATCTTTTCACTCTGGTGACCAGTGACAGGACATGAAGGCAGAGCTCAAGGAGTGTTTAGACAATGGTCTCAGGCACGTGGGCACACGGTGGGACTCTCAGGATGCTCTGACCCTTCTAACTCAGGATACTTGATGATTTACCATAAAATTAGAATCAAGAATACAGCCTCTGTTAACTGAGAGAAGCTGGTTCCTGTAGGGATCTTTTAGTTACCCAGATGTCTGTGAAGTGAAACAGATAAGGGAGTGTTGCCTCATCATACACGTTTAAATACTAAAACCAAAGAGAAACCCAAATCCTAAATAGGTTGAGTTTGATTGTGAGGTCAAAATAACCAAAATTAGTAAGTAAAACAGAAATGTCACTGTCAAGTACAAATTACACAATAAATACTAGACTTATCAGTTTTACAACCAGAGAATGCCAGTAGTATTAGCTGTTGCTGATACACAGGTAACTGTACCACAGACAAGACCATTTTGAGATTTTATATTAAACTTCGTAGTTTTTGAGGGAATTTGAGAACAGTTTAGAAAACTACTAAAAAATACAAGTTTTTGCTGCTAAAGCAACTCCTCTCATGACCGGTAGAAGGACTCAAGGCACTGGCATGAAGCTCTCCCAGGGGAGGTTTAGGCAGGCTATCAGGAAAATGTTCTTTATCCAGAGGGTAGCTGGGCACGGGAGCAGGCTCCCCAGGGCAGTGGTCACAGCACCAAGTCTGACAGAGCTCAAGAAGTGTTTGCACAGTGCTCTCAGGCACATGCTGTGATCCTTGAAGACAGTGCTGTGCAGGACTCTGAGTCAGACTTAATCCTTGTGTGTCCCTTTCAGCTTAGTTCATTCTATGATTTGACAATTCTGTGATAAAAAAACAGCTGACTATATTTCTAGAACTATTCTCTTTAGTGTTATGAAATATTATCTTCACAGACAGTCATGTTTATATAATGAATGTAATTGTCAAAAAAATTACTCTAAGCATTAACTAAAAGGAGACCAATGAGGCCACAGCATCATCTCATGAAATATATTCAATTGCCTGAGAGAGCAACCATGAAAAGCATATTTAAAAGCGATTTTCACTTTTTTTTTTTTATGAAATGCATAACTTAAAAAACTGTTATTCTGTTTACCAACTGATAAATTCCCCAGCATGTCAAAAGATTCCTCAATACATAAAATCTGGCACTGAGATTCTCCTTTATGTACTGGAATGTACTGATTGTAGTAGAAACCAGTGGATCATCTGAGCCCCACCAGAGGCTACAGGTCTTGGGTATGACTGACAAAAAATCAAAACCAGGTGGGATGATTACTGGAGGCTGTGGAATGCTATGCCTGAAGTTATTCATTAACTACAGAATGAACTACACTTGCTTTTCTCTGTAAGTAGGAGTTCAGAAAGGAGCAGCTTGGGCTTGATTAATGTTAAACTCAGTTAAACACATTTGATTTTAACTTAGTTTGAAAAAACTTTCCATTTGAAATAACTTTGGAAAAGGTGAGTCTGTCATGTCCTACTGAAGAGTCGGCAAATATTGCACACTGATAAAGATTAAAAATAAAGTTTAGAGAAAAAATTTAAGTGGAAAAATCAAATACACCCAACTTATATTCAACACAGTGGTTGGAATTAAGGTGCAAACTTTGTTCTATTCTGTTGGCCTCTATGAAAAGGGACAACATAACCTTGAATATCAAAGGAGTAACTTTAGAGAGGCTTATAACTTTTACAGTTTGTTAGCAAATATGAAAAGCATGATTCAACAGCAGAACCCAGTTATAAACTGCCAGAATACATTTTACTGAGTTTTCAGGAAAATTCAGCCACTATCTGTCTGGTATTGATAGGGGAAACTGATAGGGGAAAAAAAATGCGGGTTAAAAACAGAGCTCTTGAATGAGGTCTACCGAACAGCTTACCCTTCCTGAAGAAGAACCTGCACCACCTCGAGGTGTCCATTTCTAGCGCCGTGCATGAGGGCGGTCCAGCCGTTCCCCGCGGCCGCGTTGACGAGCGCCGGGCAGCGCCGCAGCAGCGCCCGCAGCGCGGCCGCGTCCCCCGCGGCAGCCAGGCCGTGCAGCTGCGACACCAGCTCCCGGCGCAGCCTCTCCTCCGAGCCAGCCATGGCCCAACTCTGCTTAAAAAAGAGAAAATAAAGATGCCTGGGGGCACCCCCGCCACTGCCACACGACCTAAGTAAAAGACCAAACTTTAATGCTGTACAGAAAATCAGTATTATTACCGAAAATACAGACATAACAAATGCTTGTGATTGGTGTGATATTGTTGTCCCAAACCAAATCTTCGTCCCACCCATCTCCAAACATACTGAAGCTTTACTTTAACAATTAAAACCAGCTTTAAAGAGACTTAAGGGTCAGAAAATTTCACTACGGATGCGAGAGTGAAAAAATCACGTCATGGTTTCTAAACCCAACGCACCCAGACCCTGACACACAGACAGACCGATATAGACACACAGACTGCTGCCGGGACCGCTGCGCAACACAGCGACCGCTTCAACTCCCTCAGGGCCCGCTCCACTCCTTTCCGCGGCCGGGCCTTGGCAGCGGGACCCGGTCACCGTGCGCGGCCCGGTCACCGTGCGCGGCCGGGCCTTAGCACCGGGACCCGGTCACCGTGCGCGGCCCGGTCACCGTGCGCGGCCGGGCCTTGGCAGCGGGACCCGGTCACCGTGCGCGGCCCGGTCACCGTGCGCGGCCGGGCCTTAGCAGCGGGACCCGGTTACCGTGCGCGGCCGGGCCTTAGCACCGGGACCCGGTCACCGTGCGCGGCCCGGTCACCGTGCGCGGCCCGGCCTTGGCAGCGGGACCCGGTCACCGTGCGCGGCCCGGTCACCGTGCGCGGCCCACAGCGCGGCCCCGCGCGCGCGCCCGAGAGAGGCGGGGCGGGGCCGAAAGGGCCCGAGCGGCGCCGGGCGCGCCCGAGCGGAGCCGAGCGCCGCTGCCCCGCCCCGGCCTTGGGATGCGGCTTCCAGCAAGGAACCGCCCGTCGTTCCCTGAGGGCTGCTGCCCGCCAGGCCGCGTCGATGCATAGGGTTAAAGGGCAAACAGCCATTTTGTCCGCCGGGCAGGATTCTCGGTGGTTATAGGGAAGCGATCAGATTGATTTTTAGCATTGCTTCACCGCGCTAGCAGAACGCGGAAGTAGTTGTGAGGAGGGTGCAGCAACTGACGTGGCAGAAGAGAAGAGTTAGCGGGAAAATCGAAGTGATTAGCCAGAGGCTAATGTCAGTAGAATTCCGCAAGCGCCGGAGGTTTATGTTCGAAAAAAGGGGGAGACTCCGCCGGGGCACACGCCCTCGGGATTTTCTCTCTCTGGTTTCGGAGGGCGCAGCCTCATCCCAAGCTCCCGCCCGCTGCTCCCTTTTCCCATTGCTGAGTACTAGGAAGGTACAGCCTTCCCAAACCACCTACCACATGTCCCCTCTTGAACCTACTGTCATTTTACCCCAAAGATCAGAAGTTCAGGCTTGTGCAGACCCTTGTCTCCGTCAGGAACCAAGCTGCCTGGGCTCTGCAACAAACCTGCTGCCCAAAGCTAGTAAGGACATTAACACCAATTTCAAAGATATTAACACCCATCCCTTCACCCACCAATTTTTTTTTTTTTTGTAAAAACATTAAATTTCCTCTCACTAAGAAAAACATTGGAAAATTGAGGCTATATTAGTCCTATGCAAACAAACATGGAACTTTCCTAAAGCCTTTGCACGTGGAGAGTGCATTAAAAAAAACGGGGGGGAAAAAAAGGCGTAGCTTTTGAGAGGTCAAAATAAAAGTGTTGTACTCTACACGGTAATCCTGCAAAACAGATTGCAATCTGTTCCAATCGCCTGAAGTTAGAATGCAAAGGTTAAATTAAATCCACTTCTTCCTTCAGTATTACATTACTGGTTTTCCCACTTGGATTTGTATTAAACGTGAATTACTAACTCATACGAATCTTTGTTTCAATGTTTCATTTGTGATATTCACCACTGTATTCAAATAATAAAATGATTGGTCATCAGCTTGTTTTTAAATGTGGCTCTCAGAAGCTCCATCAAGTTCTGTTTTAGCAATAGAGCTTTAGCTTGAGATACCTACATATATAAAAATATGTATATAGAGAGATATATGTATATATTTACATAACCTGTTACTCAAGGGCAGTGTCATTTTTGATTCAAGAGTATTGCAGAAGTTTAGTAATGTATAAATGGGAATAAATAATACAACGAAGTAGGTTTTATGTCTTGCTTATGGTCATATACACTCTCCATCATATCTGACATCATATCAGCAGTTCCCAAGGTCCGTGATTTTAAGTACTTCTAGTGGACTTTGTGCCATGTCCCAGTGCATCCTTCCAAGAGCAACTTAGTACTCCTTGTTTAAAATACTAGTAACTATAAAAAATTGAATGGAACCTTAAAATTGTAACATACCAACCTGTGAGTTTGAAAATATTTTGTTTCTACTAACACATGTAGTTACTTTGCTGGATAAAAGGTTACAAATTCTTGCAAATATGTAGATCTCTACGTAATAATCACTGAGCTGAATTTTCTAAGAGCAGTGTTTCTAAAGTTTATTTAGAATAGAAGTATGCCATAGTAACTTGCTTTAAAAGCTGTTTTTATCTTTGGTGTAGTCCAGAGCTAAGTAAAATTCATGAGAAGGTCAAAGTGGTGCTAGATTTAGTTGTGCCACGATTCTTGAATTTTGTAGAAAATAAAGACTGTACTGGCCAGTATTCATTTGACCTGACTGAGTCTGTTAGCTTTTCAGTAGTGGAGAGGTAAAGGTGTGTTTGCAAGGCTTCAGGAGTCTGAGATTGTCAGTGTGAGAGTGGAAATGAATGCAACATCACTGGTTTGCTCTGGTCCTGAAAGAGATGGGTCCATGTTGATAGTGACTAATGATAATGTTTTCAAAATGCTTTCTGATTGTGTACAGCAGTCAGGGAGTAATATCTGAATGCTGCTATTCAGTTAGCGCTGTAGCCTTTAGGAAAAAATTGTATTTGCTGTAAAGAATGTATGTAAGTGCCATTGGGAGCACTGCAGTGATTGGGCAAAATAGGTGGCTGAAGTGTCTGCAAGCAGTAAGATGGTTGTACACCTGTCTGGTCTGAGTTACCTGCTAAATCTCTTTATTTGAGTCCATAAACTGGTCTGAAAAATACCCCAATAAAGCTCATTTAGGTTAACATAATTATTAAAAATTATCTCATTGTTTTTTTATTTATATTATCCAGATTCTTTAGAGCAAGAACTGGATTTTACCCATTTTAGTGTTGGGTTTAGGTTACTCACAAGAATTATCTATTTTTAATGCTTTTCAGTGAAACAGTAACAGTATAACAGAAAGTTTGTTAGTTCTTCATTCCGCCCATGTTTCATGAAGGCTCTGTTTTTCAGAGTTGATGTGCTGGGTGAAGTTTAAAAGAAGCTCTGATTTTAAGTTGTTCATTGGAAGTGAAAAAAGTAAGACACTGCATGTGTGAATGTGTTGTTTTTAGTATATTTTAGTTTATGTACATTGGGATTAGCACATTATAATGGACTATGCTTTTCTCAATTCTTAGTTTCAAAATAAAATTTTGATTTTTCTTGAGGAGTCAAAGTTGTTTTGAAGGAAGCAGAAATCAGTATTATCTGGCACTTCAGCATTCGGTTATAGTATCCTTTGGTATTGTAAAAAATGACTTTTGAACAATACACATAGTGTCTTCCTAAGCATCTCCCTGATTAGTTTCCAAATAGTCCTCCCTGGGAAACAACTGGGCAAATGCTAAAGGGCCTGATTCAAAGCATCCATTGGTCTAAATACAAGTTTCTTGGTGTTGAAGAGGTTAAATCCTTCTGGTGGGGGAGTTTTTACTGTCTTGCAGGAGACAGCTGTAATAAAGCTGTATGACAGTATTTGTAATGAAAAAATCCATTTACATGTATCAATTAAAGACCCCCAAATACTGTTTTTAATACTAACTCTGGACCTCAGCAGTCTTCAGAATAGGGAGGATAGGAATTCTTTCAACTCAAAATGCCTTCAGTCAGCTGAACAGGAAGTTTCTTTTGGCTGTAGAGTGTACTGCAATATATGCTTTGTCTGACAGAAAAGAGGCATGTCACAATACCAATCTGCCCAGAACATGTTCCTGAAAAACTGTCATATGACAGCTGTTAAACAAATATTCCCCAAGTAACTGATGTGAGAGTGGGAGGTGATGAGTGCTCAAATTTAATAAATATGCCTGAATTAAATCTGTGAGGCCAGTATGAACAATATGGAGAGCAGGAAGGCATAAGCACAAACACAGCAAGTGACTTTTCAGAAAGGACCTGTCTTGGTTTGAAAGGACAGGTGTGCTAGGGAAGAGCAGGGCCTTCCCTTGAAACAGAGCTAACAAACCCCTTCCCTCTGAATTAGTATAATTTTGAAATTAAGGGGCTTTCAGGCAAAGGTATGGGGGTAGGAATAACAGTTCTTTACTAGTACATCTAACAAGGCAAAACAACAACAACTATGAAATTAACAACTAACAGAGCAGTAACCCAGTTCCAGCCCTTCTTGGCCGCAGGCTCCCTTCCCTGTGCTGCATTCCCGGTGCTGGGCAGGGGCAGATCCTGCACAGCTGCAGGAGTGCTGGGAGGAGAGCCGGGCTGTCCCAGATGGGAAAGGGATGGAGACTTTTGCTCACAGTGTCAGCCCCGGTGCTCAGCAGGGTGCTTGGAGATAGCAGGCCGAAGTGAGAAGGCAGCAGCGCGGGGTGTCCGAGAGCAGAAAAGGTGCTCCCAGGGAGGCAGGGCTGGTGGGGCAGTGGCAGCTGTCCTCTGACTCCACGAGCAGACTGGGTGAGCCAGTGCCTCCCCCTCTCCTTTTCTTCTTCTGATCTCACAGTTTCCCCCACCCTTTTCCCTGCCTCCCCCCTGTCACTAGCCATCCATGCTAGGGCCTAGCCATCAGGTTTCTTAGCATGACAACAGAGAAAATTCCACAGAGAGGAATGGGAAAAAAACCTAACCCCCCCAACATGACCACAGCTACTAAAGGTTCCAAGTGCTTCCTCTGTGAGATTCAATGCCTGACCACTGCCTCACTTTCCCCTCCTGCACCTTGCTTAACTTGCTTAATCTTGATTCATTGGGCAAAGATGAAGGCACTAAAAATGCACCTGTTCAACGACCTAGCCCAAAGTGCAATCCAGTTGGGGAGTCTTTATAGTGTAGTAATCTGCTGGAGTCTCCAGAACCGGAAAAACTGGGAAGGCTACAGGAGAAGTAGTGTGTCTAGAGTGGGGATGAGGGAAGATTATGATAGTATGGTTAAGATTATTATATGTGCTTTGTGACTGATAAAGATTTTCTAGTCATTTTCCAAATTATTGTTGGGTTTTTTTCAATTTTCCCCCATTCTAATTTGGTTCCATTTGTTAAGCACTTGTGTTTAACTGATTGCTTATAAATTTGGAAGCATGGCTCCCTGAGTTCAAGAAGTTAATTTAGTTTCTCAAATTTCTCAGATAATGGCTGAATTGGTATTTGAATTGAATAAAGGTTGATTAATAAAAGTGGTTTTAATAATCTCTCAGTGTACTTCCTCATGATCAGTGAAGTAATTTGCAACAAATTTGAATTGAAATAGTTGTTACTCTTCCTGTTGTTATAAATAAGAACTTAATCGAGCCGAATTCAATATGATTAAAATGAGCGATATTTATTTTGCGACCGAAACACAGTCCTCGATAGCCACAACCACAAAGGAACAGCGCCGAGCCCGGGGTCGGCGTCGGGTGAGCACACAATGATTAGAACTCTATGGCTCCGAATCCCCAAGTGTTCACAAACCCGCTTTGGTTAGTCCAGTTTTTACGCAGTTTCTCCTTGCCCAAAGCGAGGTCTTTGTCTTCTCTTGTCGTTCAGCACATTCATGTAGTTTTCTTTCACCGCGTTGGGCTGGACAAAACCATATCCTGGGAGACGATGAATTCTGATGAGGACATGTCCTGGCTTTCGGGAAGGCGACGTGGAGATGTATCCTGTAGATCTCAGTTTACGGGAAACCGGGCATTCAGATGTATTTTTCCACGGCGTTGATTAAGGGCAGCTCGGGTGCCTCCCTAGACAGAGCCACCTCTGCTGCGGCTCGGTCTATTAAGTTGTTAATTTGAGCTATCCTACTTTTGTTGGATGTTACAATGGTATAATCAAGCAATCTGTGTCTTTACCGTCTGTGGTTTGGTTTACAAATACTGCTTTCTTTACACTACTATATAATTCTTACACGAATTACATGATATTCATCCATTACACTGTTCTGTAGACTCTCCGAGGCCCAGAGTAAACATTAAAAATATCTAATAGCATTGTTTTTCAAACTGAAATTACATGATACCTGCAAATTATATTTTGTTTTAATCATAATTATCTTCATGAAGCTTGTTTCAAGTTCAAAAGATGCCTTCCCTTAAACTAAGGTGTATTTTTAAACTTGGAAACTAATTTTGCTTGTTTTTGGAGGAAAAAAAAGGACTTTCAATAGCAGAACCAATACAGGGATATAGATTTAGCTCTTCAAAGCAGGTTTCATAAAACCATTTTTTCTCTGGGTTAATTCTTCGTTTTGATCATATTAACCTTCTGTCTCCTGTGACCAGTGATCCTGCTCCAGCCACGAGGGTTGACCTTGGTCACTCATGCCAGTGCCATCCAGTATATGTTTTGGAAACAAGCGCTATTCCAGCCTGTGACAGGAGAGACCCCTCCTTGCTTTGTAGCTTTTGCTGGGATCCCCCTCCCCACTCCAGTCTTTGCTGCCACAGGCCAGGGACACCTACATTTCCAGGTTTGCTCCAGTGGCTTTCCATTGACATTCCATTCATACATAGGCATGTGCAGGTCCCCCCAGGTATCTGGCACTGAGTTCTTGCAGCATGCACATGCATGGACAGTGGAAGCGATTATGTGGAGAGGAAGATAAGAGAATTTTTAATAAGAAGATGCAAGAAGATGAAACAGACTGTGGCCATCAGGTGCAAGACTAAGCCAGGTGAATGTACTGAGTGGCACTACTTTACAGACAACTGGACTCCTTTTTATCCTTTTTGTCTATCTTTGTTCCCCCTTGCTCTCCCTTCCCATGCTTGTCCCTCTACAGCTTTGTTGATTCCCTCACTCCACATGGTTCAGGGCTCCTGGATTTGCAGAACAAACAGAGGACCCCTGAGTTTGCAGAATGACCCGGGGACCCTTGGGTTTGCAGGCTGACAAGCTGAAAACTCCACGTGAGTTTTCAACAAAGGGGTGGCTAGAGCTGCATGATAGCTCAGCAGGTAGGTTAGTTTACTGGCAAGGTTAGTTTACTGTCATTGTTGACATGTTTGCTTAGTCAGATGTACGTCAGTATATTTTGCTTCCTGGCTTACAACTGATCCTTTGGTTTGCCAACCGAGCAATTTCCAATCAAATATAAATAAACATTCCTATGCCCTCATATGTCTCCTCATCAATTCATGTGGCTGACCAGACCTGATCGTCATCACCATCTTCCTTATCATTTGGCGGTCAGGTTTGTGTCCCTCTATGTTCCTGTGTATGGCTTCCTCCTTTTCTCATTTGCTGCACTGAAAAAGGTCCTTGACCAGATATCCTAAAAATACTGACATTTATTTCCACATACCCTTAATGTAGCCATGGTTGAACATCATCTTGTATCTGCCAGTTTAAACAATTTGCCTGTCTCCTGGTTCTGCTTCTGTCTGCAGTTTTGATTCCTATGACAGAATTCCAGCTTGTTACACTGCCTTCTCTTTCTCACTATTCATCATCTTACACACAATTTCCATAATTTTGTCCCACCCAATCACAATTATGTCTTCAATATAGTTACTCCAATTGCTACATCCAGGCTGCTGTCATTCTGTTGTCATTTCCTATTCTTCTACTTTTCTCAAGATAGTTTGACATTCAGGCTGGTGTTTACTCAATTTTTAAAGTCCAAGATATTATGACTTCTTCAGCAATCATTAAACATATATCTCATGGTGTTAAAGATTGCAAGGGTTCTTCCTTAGACCTGCTTTCAGTAATTTGCAGAGTACTTTGGAGGTACATTCACACTTACTAGCAGTCAATCATCTTTTCTAGAAAGGGCTTCAAAAAAAGAGTATTTTTTTTCAAAATTGTTGATTTCTAGCATCTGCAGAATTCTGGAGCAAGGAGCTCCACAGCTTAATTGCAAGATGTTTGGCAAAAAACATGATTTTTTTCCTGGTATTGTTTTTGCTTTGAACCTGCCATCTAGTATGCTCTTTTGATTATTACTGTGTTGGACTAAAGTAAGCAGTCATTTCTCACCTATTTCATGTCACTCATAGTACAACTCTTTCATATTCTCCTCTGTCTTTTCTCCAAAAGAACCTAATTATTGCTATCACTGTCTGACTGCTGTCCTGGTTTAAAGAACAGGTGTCTGCCAATAAAGGCAGAAGCTTCTCTTTGAAACGGAGAATGTAAAACCCCTCCTTCCAAATTATTATTATAATTTTGAAATTAAGGGGCTCTTAGGCAAAGATATGGGAATTAGGAATTACAGTTCTTTACTAGGAATATTAAAATAGAAATGCAGTATTACAAAGAACAATCCAACCCCTGACAGAGTCAGAATACAACCTGACACCCTGTCAGTCAGGGTGTTGGTAGCAGTCCCATTAAATGGTGGTTACAGCCCTCCTGCAGTGGCAGGTGTGGTTCAGCTGAAGCAGTGCTCCTGTAGAAGGGTGCAGATTTCCTCTGAAGGTCCAGGCATGATATGGAAAAGGTCTGGTTTTCCTCTGGATCCAGTGGAAAGATGGTATATTGTTGACCAAAATCTCAGTTTTTTATCTAAGTAGGAAAGGCTTGGCTCCTCCCTGTGACTGGAGCATCTCCCAATGGGATGATGTAATTTTATCATCAGTCATACAGTGGGACTTAATGGCCCAGCAGCAGATGATATCTTCCTGGAGGGAGGATGTGTTGTGGGAAAGATAAAGATGATTGCTCCACCTAGTCTTAAAGAGGGCCCATTAGCAGATAATATGTGCCACGGAGACAAGGAATCACTATCCCACGCGGCTTCAATAGATGGTGATAGAATACACATTTCTGGCCACATCAACCCAACACAGCTGCTTATTGTACTCTTTTCTTAACACATGTGATTTATATTCCCATACTGTCCTAACATTGCAAATGTCCTTGTTCTGTCAGCCCAGTCCCTTTGCTATCTATATACACTTCCTTGTCAGTATGGGGGCAGCCATATGGCTAAGGGATTCTTTGTAGTGGGAAGAAGAATTCCCATAAAAGTATGTGTGAGTTGATTTTGTCTGAATGCCAGATGCCCACCAAACTCACCCTGTCACTCTCCTTATCAGCTGGACAGTGGAGACAATATACAATGAAATGCTTCAGGGGGTGGGATAAAAACAGGTACAGATCACTTGCTGGTTACTGTCATGGCTAAAACAGACTTGGGGAAATTAATTTAATTTCAGAGAATTCACAGAATTACTAGGTTAGAAGAGACCTTCAATACCATCAAGTCCAACCCATGCCCTAACACCTCAACTAAACCATGGCACCAAGTGCCATATCCACTCTCTTTTTAAATGCATCCAGAGATGGTGACTCCACTATCTCCCTGGGCAGAGCATTCCAGCACTTTATCATTCTTTCCATGAAAAACTTTTTCCTGATATCCAACCTGTATCTCCCCTGGTGCAGCTTGAGACTGTGTCCTCTTGTTCTGTTAGTTGTTGCCAGGTAAAAGAGATCAACCCCCACCTGACTACAACCATCTTTCAGGAAGTTGTAGAGAGTGATAAGGTCACCTCTGAGTCTCCTTTTCTCCAGGCTGAACACCCCCAGCTCCCTCAGCCGCTCCTCACAGCATTTGTTCCAAGCCCCTCACAGCCTCGTTGCCTCCTCTGGATGTGCTCAAGCGTCTCAACGTCCTCCCTGAACTGAGGGGCCAGTTCTGGACACAGCACTCCGGATGCGGCCTCATCAGTGCCAAGCACAGGGACAGAATGACCTCCCTGCTCCTGCTGGCCACACTGTTCCTGATCCAGGCCAGGGGCCATCAGCCTTCTTGGCCACAGGGCACACTGCTGGCTCATGTTCAGTCGGCTGTTGATCAGTACCACTCTGCCTGGGCACTGTCCAGCCACACCATCCCCAGCCTCTAACGCTGCAGGGGTTACTGTGGCCAAAATGCAGGACTCAGCACTTGGACTTATTAAGCCTCATTCCATTGGACTCTGCCCATCCATCCAACCATTCCCGGTCTCTCTGCAGAGCCCTCCTACCTTCCAGTAGATCAACACACACTCCCAGTTTATAATGAAAGACTCGATGTCCTCATCCATGTCATCTATAAAAATACTGAACAGAACAGGCCCCAGCACAGACCCCGGGGGACACCATTGGTGACTGGCTGCCAGCTGGATGCAGCACCATTCACCACTCTCTGGGCTCGGCCATCCAGCCAGTTCTTAACTAAGCAAAGAGTGCTCCTCTCCAAGCCATGGGCTGCCAGCTTTTCCAGAAATACACTATGGGAGACACTGTGAAAAGCCTTGCTGAAGTCCAGGTGAACAACATCCACAGCCCTTCCTGCATTCACCAGGTGGATCAGCTGTTTGTAAAAGGAGATCAGGTTGGTCAAACACGACCTTCCCCTCCTAAACCCACGTTGGCTGGGTCTGATACCCTGGCCGTCCTGTAAGTGCTGTGTGATGGAACTCAGTATAAACTGTTCCATAACTTTATCAGGTACTGAGGTCAGGCTAGCTGGCCTATAGTTAGTTACCAGGATCTTCTTTCCCACCCTTTTTATGAATGAGTGTCATATTGGCCAGTTTCCAGTCATCTGGAACTTTGCCAATGACCCAGGACTGATGGTAAATGATGGAGAGCAGCTTTGCAAACTCATCTGCCAGTTCCCTCATCAACCTGGGATGGATCCCATCTGGTCTCATAGATGTATGAATATCCAATCATCTCAGCAGTTCTCTGACTGCCTCCTCCTGGATAACAGGGGGACCATTCTACTTGCTGACACCATCTACCATCCCAGGAAGACAGCTGTCCTGAGGACAAGATGTCTTCCCATTAAAGACTGAGAAAAGAAGACGTTAAGTACCTCTGCCTTCTCCTCATCTGCAGTTACTAATTTCCCTCCCTCATCCAATAAAGAACAAAGGCTGGACTTACCCTTCCTTTTACCATAAATATATTTGTAAAAACATTTCTTATTATCTTTTACAGAAGTCGCCATTTTTAGTTCAAACAGAGCTTTGGCCTCCCTAATTTTTTTCCTACATGCTCTAGCAACTCCCTTAAATACTTCCTGAGAGATCTGGCCCCCCTTCCAAAGATGATACATCCTCTTTTTATTCCTAAATTCCTCCAAAACCTCCTTACCCATGCAGGCTGTTTGTTTGTCTCATTGACTCGCCTTTTGGCACACAGGGATCAGTTTGTTCCTGTACCCTCAAGATCTCTGTTTTGAAGCATGCCCACCTTTCCTGAACTCCTTTGTTTTTAAGGGCTGCTTCCTAAGGAACTCTCTGAATAAGTCTCCTAAATAGGCCAAAGTCTGCCCTCCAGAAGTCCAATGTACAAGTCTTATTGATATTCCTCCTGATTTCACCAAATATTGAGAATTCTATAATATCATAATCACTATGCCCCAAGCAAACTCCAACCACCATATCTCCCACCAGCCCATCTCTATTTGCAAACAACAGATCTAACATAGTCTCTCCCCTGGTGAGCTCACCCACAAGCTGTGTCAAAAAGTTGTCCTCTATAAACTCTAAAAATTTCCTGGACTGCCTTTTTTCTGCTGTATTACATTCCCAGCAGATGTCCAGCAGGTTAAAATCACCTACAAGAACAAGGGCTAGTGATCTGGAAACATTCTCCAGCTGTTTGTAGAATAAGTTGTCCACCTCTTCTTCCGGGTTGGGTGGACGATAAGACACTCCCAGTGGGATGTCAGCCTTGTTGGCCTTCCCCTTAATTCTTACCCCCAGGCATTCAACTCCATCGTCATTAGTTTCAACACTCATGGCATCAAAAGCCTCCCTAATATAAAGGGCCACCTCTCCCCCTCTTCTCCCTTTCCCATCTCTTCTTAAGAGCTTGTAGCCATCCAGTGCAGGACTACAGCTGTGTGAGTCATCCCACCATGTTCCTGTGATGGCAACTATATCACAGCTCTGCTGCTGCACCATGGCCTCCAGCTCCTCTTGTTTATTACCCATGCTGTGTGCAGTGGTGTACATGCACTTCAGCTGGGCTACTGACTTCATTCCTAACTCAGTCTTACCACCCTTGGGCCTGTTTCCAGACAGCCCAGCTGTACCCCTTTCCCCCTTCAAACCTGGTTTAAAGCCCTCTCAACAAGGTCTGCCAGTTCATGAGCTAGAAACCTTTTGCCCTTAGCTAAGAGATGGATCCCATCTGGTTCCAGCAGCCCAGGTGCCATAAAAGTTGCCCCATGGTAAAAAAATCAGAAATTTTGCTGATGACACCAGCCCTTGAGCCACTTCTTAATTATGTGAGCTCTCCTATTCCTTTCACTGTTTATCTCAGCCACCAAAGGGACTGAGGAAAAGACTACCTGTGCCCCTGTCCTATCAGCCACTTGACCAGTGCCCTGAAGTCCCTTTTAATTGCCCTGACACTTCTCTTTTCAATCTCATCACTGCCAGCCTGGAGTATAAGCAGTGAGTAATAATCAGAGGGCTGGATCAGTCTGGGGAGTCTCTCAGGTCTCAGGAGGCAGCACACCTCCCTTTGAGATGGATCTGGTCGACATATGGGGCCCTCTGTTTCCCTCAGAAAAGAGTAACCCACTACTACTACCCTCTTTTCTTTTTGATGTAAGAGGAGGTGATCTCTCTGAGAGATGAACCATAATGGGGAGGCTCACTGGGCAGATAATTGTCTTCTAAATCATCTGAATCATCTGTCTGACTCTCTAGATCCAAGGCCTCATACCTATTCTGAAGTGGCACCTGGCTAGGGGGTGGGCGTCAGGACGAATTTTTTATTCTTACCTCCCTGAGCAAGGATCCATTTCCACTCCCCTTCATCTCCCAGGTGCCCTTCTATTTATTACCAGTCTAACTAGATAGTATAATGAGAAGTAAATCCAAATCTTAAAAATAGCTTTCTCCCATCCCCTCCCTGCTTAATTTCTTAACTTTATGCTGATTCTCCCCTCCTGTCCCTAGCAGTGCAATTGAGACAGGAATGGGAGTTATGCTCTCTGCTGCTGCAGCTTCTTAAGGGGAGGAAATTTTCTGCCTGATCCATGCACTTCTCCAACATGAGTCCTTCCCACAGGCTGCAGTTATTCATGAACTGCTCCAGCATCGGTCCCTTCCGTGATCTGCAGTCCTTTAGGAATGCAGTGCTCCAGCCTGGGTCCCCTTTGGGGGAAGTCCTGCCCACAAACCTGCTCCAGCCTGGGCACCTCTCTCTGTGGGGCCAGAGGTCCTGCTACTCTTCCCACAAGGTCACAGCCTCATTCAGACATCGACCTGCTCTGGCATAGGGTCATCCTCAGGCTGCAGGTGGATCTGTGCTCCACCATGGTCCACCATGGGCTGCAGGGGCACAACTGCTTCACCTTAGGCTGCAGATGGAATCCAGCTTCAGTGCCTGGAGAATCTCCTACCCCTCCTTCTCCACTGACCTGGGTATCTGCACAACTGTTTCTCTCACACATACTCTTCTCTCTGGCTGCAATTGCTCTTTGGTGTAGTTACTTTTTCATCTTCTTAAGTCAGGTATCCCAGTGGCACTACCACTGTCACTGATGGGCTCAGCCTTGGCCAGTGGTGGGTCTGTTTTGGAGAAACAGACCAACTATGTGTTGGATAATTTCTTGCAGAAACTACTACTTACAGACTACTTTCTAATATAAATCACCACTGTAGACCCCCTGCTATGAAAACCTTGCTTTGGAAATCCACTGCAGAAGAGGAACAAGCCCTCAATTTGAATTTTGAGCAAGTCCTCAATTTGAATCTTCACATCTGCCCCAAAAGATTGTCAATGCTTTTTTGTCCCACAGCCTGCTCTCTTCATTTTAGTAATTCAGTGATGAACTTTTTTCCTGGAATTCAGCCTTCAAGATCAGACACTGGAAAAGAACATTTTATTTCCAACACAATCTTCTGAGCAGCAGTATAACTATCATGATAGCATAGCTTACTTAATACTCTGGAAATTTAGTAATAGATTTAGGACAGTGTTATGTGCTTAAACAGGTAAATATATAATTAAATAAATCTATAAACTCCCACACAAATATACATCTCATCTCTCTCTCTCCCTCTTTATAGATACAAACACACAAAATTAAAAAGTTGGCACATGTACATATGCCAAGCTTGAGTTTCAGAAATAAAATAACTCCTTAATTTTTTTGCACTTTTGTCTGTACAGAAACCTAGACTAGTTCTAAAGAGAGTTGCAAAGGAAATGTACTAATCTGTCATTCATTGTTTAATAGCTCCCTCTGATTAAATTAATGGAAGCCTATTGATACCATAGAGCTGATGGCCTAACTTAAATAATAAAATCCCACAGCAACTTACTAGGTCTATTTTCTAAAGAATAAAACCTATTTCTTTAACATCACCTGAATTTCTGTACTAGGTTTGTTTGCTTAAAAATTAAACATGATTTAATACATTTTAAATTAAATTATTTACTCGTTAATTTTTTGTAAGAAGCACAAACAGATTCCTAAACAAACACTTCCAAAAAGCAGGCTTCTTTAGAGTGATTACTCTGTGCATTTAAGAAAGCATGAAAAGAAGACATTATGCATCAGCTGCCAACAGAAACTGAAACAATGAATGGTGTTTAAAGTGGTTAAAATATCGATGTTCATTGTATGTCTTTCTTTTAGATAAGGTGAAATCAGCTGTGTAAACTCAGTAGTTTAAAGCTATTGAGTAAGAAACAAGATTAAGATGAACAGCAGGTGGCAGTGCTATCAAGAGCAGTGTTTCTAATGAGCGTGATCAGCTAGCATTCTTCTATTGTCAGCTCTTCTCCAAGAGGTAAGTTAAATACCACAAAATCAGCTGTGGCTTGTGCTTTTTGGGTAAATAATACTGAGATATTAGCTAAATTGAAGCAAATATCTTGTTTCAAGTGGTTTCTCCTGCTGCAAAGGTGAAATTACTTTCATAAGAAAGGTTGTATTTTCTTCTATAAGATGACAAGCTTATACTGTGCTTTCTTCTAGATGGAATTGTGAGTGATTATATACAGTTTATTTAAGAATAAATGCAGAATATCAATGAAAATAAAATTTAATAAAATAAATTTTGTTGTAAAATTTCAGATGCAAATATCTCAGTCCATAATTCTGCTGCCTTAATTACTGACTGGTTAAATCTTCGCTAGTGCAATGCTCTCTGTCAAATCTGATGAACCTTTTGATATTTTAGAGAGAATTTTAAAAAACATTACTGAAACAGTTTTTCTTAAAAGAAGTATTTTAGCATCCTCTCACATAATTGTGCTTCACTACAGAGCAAATTGCTAATCTTAATAATTTTTAACTTAATTGACCCTTGGTGCAATTCACTGCCATTTGTGACAGCTTAAACTTTGGCCAATGGCTGGCATCTTGCAAGGAGCTACACAGCTAGAGATTAGATAACTGAGGTTCAATGTGCTTCTGCTTCTTCTCTTGGTTAGCCTAAAAATCATTCCAGCAATAGAGAATGATCCCAAGTGAAGAGACCATGACACCAGTTACTGCTGATGACTGCTCCCAGGGACACAAGCACTGTTGTGAGGTTCCTCTACAAGTTCAATGTTGGCAGAGTGCACTCACTGTGCTCTTAAAAGAGAAATAGCTAAAAAAGTCAAAGGTAATCTAAATGGAGGTTAGAACATTAACTTTAGGACTTACAGGTCATTTTATTAGATTGGTGAAATCTATGGATGTTAACACAAAGTTTTTGAGTGTAGTACCATTGTAAAAAGTGATTTGGTCGTGTTGTTTCTGGTATGTCTAATCATGGCTTCCCAATATTTTCAACTGTATGGACCATGATCTACCTTAATTACACCTTACCAAGTAAGAGGAAGATGATTGAAGAAGTTCAGAAGAAAGACATAATACAAAAACATTGTGTCTAAAATGTGTTCTTTCAAATTTTTCATGGGGTGTCTGCTGATCCTTAATATTCTACTTTGAATTCAAATTGTCGAAGTTTTCAGTAGATGATAGATTAATATGGTTAGCATTAGGAGTTTAAAGGACTCTAGTAGTTGTGTCATTTAGAGAAGAAAAAGAGAGAATTTAATGAAGTACATTATAGCTGATCAGTTTTTCAGTAAAACTTTACCCACAGACAGGGCTTTATCAACTCTGGCTTTAGTAATCTAGGTATTAAAGCAGAGTTCTTCCCAAATCACTGCAAAGAATTGTTTTTGCATGTTTTGCAATTTCAGTCAAGGCTGCTTTCTTTGGATTTTTGGTACTGAACTTGCCTTGAAGTTAAACCATATTTTTCATATAATTAAATCAATATTGGCTGCTTCACTGAGTTGAAACTGCATTTAAAATTCAGAAGTATAACTTAAAATATAGAAATGCTTTTTTCTTTTTCTAATACTGAGACACTTTTCTTGCATGAAATATAGCAAGTGAGAAGGCAGGGTGCTCTGTGTTTAGATTTAAGATATTTCAGTGGTTTTGACTAAATATCTGAAGAAAAATGGATGATGGATGTTGTCTTTAAGGAATTTCAATGTTTTCACGGAAATAATAAATTTATTTTACCAATTTATTTAGTGTGTTTTTCACCAGGTGGAGAGTTTAGCTATACTGCCTGCTAGGCATTCCTGAGATTTTAAAATAGCTGACTCTTTAGCAAACTCTTTATTGTAGCAATAAAGCCCACCTGAGAGCTAGGTTAAAATTACTGGTTAATGCCTGAATCAGCTGATGTAGAATGGTAGTGTGTGCTGGTTCCACATGGAAGGGTGGGGGGCAAAGCTGTCTGAGGGAACAGGAGGGCTGTTCCTCCTCTGGGAGCTTCCCCTGTGGGATGTGGGGACCAGTCGGAGGGCTGATTTGGTGGTTGGCATCCCAGGTGGCCAATGAGAGAGTTGTTTCATTTCCATAAATCACATTGGTGGGGGATGGGCCGCTCTCTTTCGGCTTCTGGCCTCCCTGGAGGTGCGGTGGCCTCTGGCCGGGGCTCTGGCCTCAGCCTCGGCCTCAGGCCCGGCACCCCGGCCCTGGCTCAGTGGGGAGCCCCTGGCTCCGTGGGGAGCCCCTGGCCCAGCCCCAGCTTGGCTCAGCAGGGCCTCGGCTTGGCCTGAGCCCTGGCCCCCAGCTCCGCGTGGCCCCGGCCCCGCGTGGCTCCCGGCTCGGCTCGGCTCTCCACGTGGCGTGGCTGAGCAGGGGGACCGGGGAGCCACCAAAGGCTCTCCCTTCCCCCCTTCCTCCCGTTCTGAGAGAAGAGGCCTCCAGCTGACCACAGGGCTTCTTCACGTTCTGGATGCAATTTTAACTCTTTTAATGCCTGGATAAGATTCTTGATCTCTCTCCTGAGCCCCCCTCAATGAGAAGAAATAAAGCACGGAGGCTACAGAAGTCAGCGGAATGAAGATAAAATTTCTGATGGGAAGAGATTGAAAAGATGCAACGGATGAGTATCTGAAAACCTTTTTTGTGAGGCTGTAAGGGGACTGTGACTGCACTAAACAACTGTATGTTGTTAAGAAATGTGGAATGAAGGAAGGGGGTAGAGGCAATAATCTAGAAATCTTATTCTGAATTCTTTTTGTATTGTTAATAAATTTCTTCATATACCCTTTTAAGCCTGCCTTGCCTCTGCTCCTGAATCCTATCTCTAAAGGAAACTAAATATATTAAAATTGGCAAACCCAAGTCACACCGTGACTGAGGACATAGTGTGACCCACCAATAGGGCATGTGTGATAGTGCTATGCTATACATATTGCAATATATATTCGAAGTGTTGTTTGGAATCTATGGAAGATTTTAATGTTAGTATGTATTTTTGTCAAAGGAATCACAGCAACAGCTAGACAAAATCACATGATTAATAGGGATTTTTCTCCCCACTGATTCATATGCACTGAGTGCAGACAAAGTAGGGAAGATGTTACAAACATGAATAATTGGTCTGAGAACCTCAGTCCCTAGAGAGTTCCCATGAGACATGAGAGAATACAAACCAGCAGATCACTCAGATTTCTGAAGAGCTTAAAGCAAACAAAATATCATCAAAGAGAAAATAATTTTGTGTTTAAATAAATAAATTTTTCATTGTACATATTAGTTCAACTTTATAACAAAATACATAGTTTGCAATACAGAAGCTAGGGACTCTATATTTGTCTATGTATAAAGTAGTGATGCCAGGAACATGTGTATGCACAGTACAGAAAAACTGAATTATTTCTCATCCGACAAAGTAAGCAAAACACGCTGAAAGACAGCAAAGCAAGCAATGTGTGTGGGTTATACACTTAAGTATGAAATGCATTTGTTCTGGATACATATATTAGTTCTAAATTTGCCATCTGAATTTTAAAACCACTATCTCAAATATGTACAGAACCTGTGTGGTGTCTGATTTTGAGTGTGAGTTGCTCTGTCTTTGTAAATGCCAGATTTGTTTTGTTTTTGAAAGGTCAGTTAAGGTGAATTGTAATTAGACAATAGAATTAATACAAAAAATTGTACTTTGCCAGGGAAAGCTCTTCCTTACCAAAATGCAGAGCCAAAAGATGGAGAGGAAAATTATCAGGATAAAATCAAGTTAATATACCCTGTGGATATTCACATAATCTCCAGTTAGACTTAAAAAGCGTGAAGAATAAACTTAATCAGTTATCTGCATTGATTACAAGAAGTCTGTGGAAGAAGTTCCAAAGGTGAGGTGTTTGGTAAAAAAAAAAACGAAGAAAACTACTAAAAAAATGCTATATGCATTAATCTTTAAGTTTTTACAAAACATGTTTATTTTATGGCAAAGAAGGCACTTCAGATGAATAATAGACATTGGAATTAGAGAGCTAGGTATGAAGGATAGATATTTTGCTCTTGAACCTAAGAACTCATGTACTCAAGTTTTCTCATATGTACAAGTTTAGTAATGCTGTGACACAAATAAACGAGGAGATACTGCAGCTTATCTTTATGACCATAATATGTACAATTAAAACTGGTAAATTTTGGGTACATAAAGTCATTACACTATAATGTTGAAACAATAGCTTTAACAGTGCTAATACATGCAGTGTTTTTTGAACCATATGCTACAAGGCAAATTAATTCTGTCCTTGTCACTGAAATAATTTGCTCATTTTTATTTAACACTATTCAGTATTGCATGTCTGTTTAACACTGATCTATCTGCAAATTACTGAGGACTTTTAAGAAAAAATGTTACTTATACAAGCCAGGATTGGGCCTCTTTCTGTAAATTCTATATAAGTGTTGAGTCAGAATACATTCATTTTAATGACTATCCTTTTTAATTGTAATAAAGATAATGTTTTAATCAATTATTATGGGAAAATGGATTTATCCAAAACAAAGAATGTAGTTAATTCTATTTTTGGAAACAGTTCTAGAGCTGCTTGCTGTTGAATGAAATACAACTGCATGCAGTTCATGGTACAGATTGTCTGAAAAACTGCTAATAGCATTAAAAAGATACCTTTGTTTTGTAAAAGTCGGTAAAATATTTTTTATGGGAGATGCAGCTCGCTGTCAAGTCCTTTTAAGTACATAGACCTCCAAAACTAGGCCTTTGTGTCCTGTTAGTATTAATTAACAGCATAACATGCTATTTAAATTTTGTAGAAGAGGCTTATTGGATATCAGCTTCTCTATGTTTTGGTGTGATGGTTTACAGAAATTACAAGAATTCTACCATCTCAGAGAGCATCAGTCTGACAAAGGCACTTTGCAGACCAGCTGCTCCATTTCTGTGTATGTCCTGTGTAGGTATCCTTTAACCTCGTGTAAGACATCTACTAGTCTCTGGGGCTTAGGGTAAGCATGTATTTTATTTGCTCTGAATGCTTTCATCTGTTTAGGATCACTAATTTGAATTTTGCTTTCATTGCCATTATCTCATCTAAAATATTGAATTTGCTTGCAAATATTTTTTTAAGGTATATTTATTGTTTGTTTGTTTCCCTATTTTAAGGTTAGGATTAGTCCTTGGCTAGTGAGTTTACTTTTTTTTTTTGCTTCTTTTCTCTAACTCCTGATCTTCCTGTTTATCATTACTTTGTGTTCCAGTCACATCAGAAATCTAGACAAAATAATATTCAGTATTGTGCAAATAAAAATTGTGCTAAACTAGGGAACATTGCTGTGTGTCTGTAGAAGTTAGATAGGGCTTAGATTCCAGGTGTTTAAGGGAGGCATTTATTGATTATGGATAAGTAAGTATCTTGTTAACATAGGGATGGCATGAATGACCTTGATTACAACAGAATTACAGTGAAAATTTATACAACCTGACTAGTCACGGTTGCACTGTGACAATCCATTTAAAATTCATATATATAAGTTCAGCTGTTGTGTGTCATGAAATAAAAGCTGAAATCCCTGAGGAAACAGGGAAAAGTACATTTGCTAGAAAGTCTGTCTTACATTGATAGTAGAGCTGAGAAAGAGTTTGAATATTGAATAATATGGGTAGTTTGTTGAGGAGTTTTTGCCACTAGAGGGTATATAATGCACAGAAACAGCTAAAATCTGTGCAAAATCCTTCACTACTTGAACCAGGGCCCAGAAAAACATGTTTGAGCAACACTCTATATTTAGCATTTCAGGGATCATTCAAAAGTTCCCAGAGCATTTTTCTGAGTATCTGAGTCTGCAGGTGTCTGTGCTTTGGGTGGATTTAATGATAGTTCTCTGAAAAACAAATTGTCACTGTTTATTCTTGCAAACATAAGATATGCTTAAAACTGTTTTTAGGAGCACTATAAGAAAATAAGAATATAATTTATTGTAATAGTTTTAAATATTATTGCCTTTTGTACTTTAAATTTTGTAAGCATTTACATGAAATATGACTAATCACTGAATGATTGGAGTTTAGGTCTAAAGTTTCCATAAGAATCTTAATTTTATCTAGATATTGGAGTTCAAGTATTGCATATCTACAGCAAGTATTGGTTGAGTGAAAAAATGTAAAGAGCAGCAGAAGGTAATGCACCATAATGGTTGACCATAAAATACCCTTCTTTTATTTAAAACTGCTATGCAGTTTCAATTATTGTGTGTAATTGTTCTGATCTCTAGGTTGTAATCCTCATTCCTGCTTTGTGTCCAAGTACACAATTTTGGTTTTGCCCTTTCAATGTTGTTGTTTTTCTTAATTTGCCAGAACTATAGTAAATAAGAAATTAGGAAATTAGGACTAAAGTTGTCTAAAATACTAAGAGGTTTTTAAATCTTTAAACTGGATGATATGAGGCATTCCAGGCAGTCTTTTTTACTTGATTTTCTCTTTTTCAGCTAATTAATGGGTTTCTGGTGGAAGCAAGACGTGCCCAGGACCAGGTGGAAGGTATGTGGAAAGTATGGCTATGTGGAGTGCTCATTTTCTTACAGTATTCTTCAGAGACCAATATCCTTGGTCTGGGGACATGAGCTCTTGAGGATCTCATACGTCAGAACAACAGTATGAGGGCTGGTAGCAATGACTAGCAATTTCTGTGCACTCCCTTCTTCAAGTGTTGTCAGGGAGGATAATTGCTAGGGGACTGTGGTCAAATGGGTTGTGCACACGCAAGTTGTATTTGTATTTTCCCTTTTACTGTCTCAGTCCAAGGACAAGTCCATTTTCTCTCTGTGTCTTGGCAGCTTTGCTTTCCTAGAGCCATCTGTCAGGGCTGCATTTTGGCAGCATCTTTTATAAGAAGAAAGAAGCACAATAGAAAAATAAAATAAAAAAAGAAAAATACTACTCTGACTAAACTGATCATTACAATCTGGTTATTTCAGTGAAGGTAAAGATTATTCCTTTCTCTCCCACTCCATCCTCCGTGTAGTTAAATTCCAGACCATCTGGTACTACGAATATTTCTACTGTTAAACTTCACAGAGATCTCTGAGCAGCAGAAAAGAGTTAAGTGGTCATGGAATTGGTCCACATACTTGTCACTCTGCTTAAAAGCTTACTGTGCCTTCCAAAGCTTTATTCAATGTGTAAATTCTGAGCTAAAACTCCTCTTCCAGGGCTAAAAGAGCAATTAATTTCATAGACCATGGTTCTGCAGCCATTATTTGGAGATTACCAACTCCTGTTAATCGGTGCCATATATGGTGGATTTCTTGATATGGAATAGAGCACTGAGCACAATACATTTGGTTCATATAAAACTTTAGGACATAATTTCATAGGGTTTTCATCACTATCGTCTTATGATGCATTTTAATTTATCTTATGGAGTTGAAAGGCTCTCTATGCCCTTACCAATAATCCTCAATCATTCAGAACACTTGTTTCAGATAGCTTGAAATACTTTGTAAACAGCAGTATGTACCCACTACAGCACTGGAAGAAAAAAAAATCAAAACAATACTAAGTGCATTAAAATGTTACATTAAACTGCTAATGATATGCACCATTTTATCATGAGAACAAAGCAAACATTGGGAAAGAGTAGAGACAAGGAAGATGAAAGCAGATGTATTTTCAGCATGTTAGAAAAAATTCATTGAAGAAGATTCAAGAAAATTCTTCACTTGTATGATGATTTCCTTCCTATTTGGAGGGCAGAGGAAGAAAGAACTTTTGTTTCCTTCTAAATAGAGTGGGTGTTGTATTCGTGGACATTGCCAAGGCTTTTGACACCATAAGCCACCAGCACATCATACACGCTTTGCAGCAAAGAGAAGTGGATCCTCACATCATTGGCCTGGTGAGCAATATGTACAAAGACACCAGTACTTATATCACCGTGAAGAAAAACACAGGCACAGATGAAATTGATTTCCCGGTTGGAGTAAAACAGGGTGACCCGATGTCACCCCTTTTATTTAATCTGGCTATGGAAGCCCTGTTGTGCAAGCTGGAAGAAAGCAGCAAAGGGTGCCATCGAGGCCGGAGCAGCGCCACGGCAATGGCATTTGCAGATGATCTGGTCTTGTTGAGCGACTCCTGGGAAAATATGAAAACAAACATCAAGATTTTAGAGATCTTTTGCAATCTCACCAGTCTCAAAACGCAGGGAGTAAAGTGCCATGGCTACTACATCAAGCCGACTAAGGACTCTTACACCGTCCATGACTGCGCTGCGTGGACCATCAACGGCACACCCCTGAACGTGATTGACCCTGGTGAAACTGAGAAATACCTCGGCTTGCAGATTGACCCCTGGACTGGGATAGCAAAATCCAATCTCTCCACAAAAGTGGAATACTGGCTTCAGCGAATTGATCAAGCTCCACTTAAACCTCTGCAGAAAGTTGATATCCTCAAAACATACACCATCCCTCGACTGACATACCTGGCTGACCCTTCAGACCTGAAAGCTGGGTTCCTGGAAAACCTTGACCAAAAAATCCGAACGACGGTCAAGGACTGGCTGCACTTACCTTCGTGCACGTGCGATGCCATCCTGTACTCGAGCACGAAGGATGGTGGTTTGGGCATCACCAAATTGGCGGAACTGATCCCCAGCATGCAGGCCCAAAGACTGCATCATATCGCTCAGTCTTCGGATGAAATGATGAAAATGTTCCTGGAGAAAGATCAAATGGAACAAACGCATAAGAAATTGTGGATTCAAGCTGGAGGGGACAGGGAGAAGATTCCTTCAATTTGGGATGCACCACCGGTGAGTGAACCATCTAACAGTGCAGGCATATCTTTGGAGTGGGAAGCACCGTCCTTGAAAACTAAATTTCCAAAACCGTGCAATTGGAGAAAAAATGAATTTAAGAATTGGACTAAATTAGTGTCCCAGGGCCATGGATTAAAAATTTTGAAGGTGATAAAATTAGCAACCATTGGCTACAATATTACAGAAGCATACCTCACAGGAAGCTCCTCACTGCTTTACAACTCAGAGCCAACATATACCCCACAAGAGAGTTCTTAGCTAGGGGGAGGCAAAATAAATACATCGAGGCATGCAGGCACTGCGGTGCAGACATAGAAAGCTGCGCCCACATCATCGGCAACTGCCCGGTGACGCAGGATGCCCGGATCAAGAGGCACAATTACACCTGCAAAGTGCTTCTTGAGGAGGCCAAAAAGAAGCACTGGGTAGTGTTCAAGGAACCGCACATAAGGGATACCACCAAGGAACTGTACGAACCTGATCTGATATTTGTGAAAGACGCCTGTGCGCTTGTGGTGGGTGTGACAGTACGATACGAAGCAGCCAAAACATCGCTAGATGACGCCGCTGCAGAGAAAGTGAACAAGTACAAGCATTTAGAGACTGAGGTACAAAACCTCACCAACCCAAAGGTCGTTGCTTTTATGGGCTTTCCCCTTGGCACCAGAAAAACGTCGAACTTTTGGGAGCTCTGGGCCTCTCTAAGTTGAGGCAAGAGAAAATTGCAAGGACTTTATCCACAACAGCGCTCCTGTCATCTGTGGACATTGTATATATGTTTGCCAGTAGGGCCAGAAAATTATGTAATCATGAATAGTTAATTTTTTTTGGTAACTTTTATAGCTTTTTGTAACTTCTTGTAGCTTCCTTTTTGTAGTATTTTTGTATCTTTTTGCAATGTTTTATATGCTTTAATGTTATTAAAAAACAAAACAAAACAAAACAAAACAACAAAACTAATAAAGAAGACAGTAGCTAGGGACATATGGCAGCCACAAGCCAGTTAAGTAGCTGATAGTGAGTAGGGACAGGACTTTTTATTTCATAACACGTCAATTACCACCCAAATTGGACCAATTTACCAGATTTGTCCAAGGTGGACGGGCCACCTTTACTTAAACCAGAAAAGGAACATAAATTATTTATATGTGTTCGAAAAATAGAGGCAGAGCTTGGCCTTTTGCAGCTTTTCTGATTTTTTTTAAATGTTAAGATTTGCATTGAAGTGTTTCAGGAGGCACAAAGTAGCAGAAAAACAGAAAAAAGTAGCCCAAAAAATATAAAACAAAATATAACGAAAGAAAAAAACGGTTAAGGAGAAAGGAGAGGGATGCAGTAAAACCCTTTTCAGCTATAAACTTGTACACTTTTTTCCACCCCATTCCATCTTTCTTCTGCTCACACCTGCATCACACTGTTTGTCTTTTGCTTAGCTCTGCTATGATGATTCATGACCACCCTGTACACTATTTTTCAGGATCTTTGTATATGGCTCACACTGACAGAGCTGTAGAAAATTTTCGCAGGAGCTGAGTCAGAACTGTGAACTAGAGGGGTCATTCTTCTGATCTTGATGTTATGTGGCTGTCGGAGCTGAAAGAGGAGAGGGAAGAATTCTTTCAGGGAATGAACTGTGCTGTGATTATGGAACTGATTAAGCTTTAGTGACCTCTCAGCTGTCTCTCTGAGAAGCCATGATCTGGCATTCCTAAATATGTTAATGTATAGGGGTTAAGGAGCGGCGAGAGAACACAGTAACACGGCACTCTCTTGCATGGTGCAGGAAAGAGCAAGAAGGAGCAATTTATTGAAGAAAGCCATTGCTTTAAATAAGAAACTTCATGCAAAACAAAATACAGATGGTTCATTGGTCAGAGAAGGAGACACCTCTTGTCCCAGGCTTTCTCATGGATCCAGCAGGTGTTTATCTTTTGTTGTAATTTTTCCTTTTATGTTTACATTAGAGAAAGACCTCTCACTTGGGAAAATCCCAGCTGAGCCTGACAAAGCCAGACTGGAAAAATCCCTTAAGATTATCCCCGGGCCTGTAATGGCCACAAGTCAGCTTTCTGAAATATATTAAAAAAGAAGAAGTATTTGTGGTCCCCAGCGGGGCCCCATGCTAGGAAGAACAAATACAACTCAGAAGACCTGAGGACACATTGAGTGCCAAGGACCCGGTGTCTTTCTCTGCACATGTCCATCACCAAGTGAATTATTTCTAATACAACAGTGAAAACTCCACCACTAAGTGATTATTCTAATACAACACTGAAAACTGCCACCATTCACCAAAACACATATCAACAGTTCAAACATGAACAGATGAATGCCCATTCCCTGCTTGTAGAGGGACCATATGGTCGGTGTTTTCATCTGGTCAGTGTTTGGAGAGTTGGTCAGCACGTGAATGCGAACATTGATCACACTCTGCCCCTGGTGCAGGTCAGGGTCGACACGTTGCAGATCAGCAGGAAGGACCTAGGTGTGTCTCTTTTGAAGCCTGTAATGAGGCAAAGGTGGTTCACAATAACAGGATCATTTAGATCTTTTCTTTCCCTTTTTCCAATCCCGCTGTCCTACCATAGGGACAGCATCAGACTCAGGAAAAGCCTGAGCCTCTCTCATTTGGATGCCATCATCGCCAGTTTCCAGCAATTCCCTTTCAGAAAGGGGATAGAGCTCAGAAACATCTGCTCCAGCACTCCCTTCCGTCACGCGGACCGCAGGAATGAAACAGCCCTGACTGCGTGCCCCCTCTGAAGCCAGGACAGGGCCATCGCCGCTGTCGGCAGAGGGTGGAAAGGGCGAAGCAGCCGGAGACACCGATGGCGGGGTCCCTTCGTGACCAGGCCGGCAGATCTCCTCTGGCTGACGAAGGCAGCACTGGGGTCTGCGGAGAAACTGGAGCAGGGGTCGCCGAACCCGAGTAAGAGACCACCGCTTCGGGGGCAACGAGCGAAGAACCCGATGGGTAGAAAAACCAGCGGTGTGCCCCGGTTACGACAGACCTCCAGCGTCCGTCCCGGTTTTTGCAGGCTGTCAGCTCCGAGCTTATCCCAGTGCCGTCCGTCCGTCAGAGATCGCTTGAGGCGATCCCGGTCACTCGAGTAGGGATTGGTGGAACCTCCAAATGTTTCTGCATAGGGATTATGGAGCGGCGAAAGGACACAGTAACATGGCACTCTCTTGCATGGTGCAGGAAAGAGCAAGAAGGAGCAATTTATTGAAGAAAGCCGTTGCTTCAAATAAGAGACTTTGTGCAAAACAAAATACAGACAGTTTAATGGTCAGAGAAGGAGACACTTCTTGTCCCAGGCTTTCTCATGGATCCAGCAGGTGTTTATCCTTTGTTTTAATTCTTTCTTTTATGTTTACATTAAAGAAAGGCCTCTCGCTTGGAAAAAAAATCCCAGCCGAGCTTGAGAAAGCCAGACAGGAAAAATCCTTTAAGATTCTCCCTGGGCCTGTAACATAAATATTATATGGTCTAAATGACATACAATTCTCAAAATTTGAAAAGCTATAGTAAATAAAATACATAAATTAAATGTGGTAAGCTATACAGTTGTGTACCATCTATTCTATGCAGTTTCTCATTAACTTCGGTATCAGAGAGTCAAGAAAAGAAGAGTCTGAAGACAGAATGAAAGGAGGTCACTGTGTGGCTTTGTATATTGTGTGATTCATCAACACCATTCAGAGACTGTTATATATGAGAGGGGATCGAAATGCAGCATGAGCTTTTTTTCCCGTGCACTTTGTCTCTCACAAAGGTTACAGTGCCCTTGAGAAAGCATACCCTGTAGTTTAGGCAAAAGTTTCAGTTTGTATATGTATATATGTGATGTATAATATGTGCCTTTTTACTTCCTCTTTGTGAGGAAAGATTAGATACTTCAGGAAGCTTTTCCCCAATCTAGGCATGTAACAAAACTGAAAGTAGTTGTAAACTAGATCTGAGGCCTTTAGGATAGCCTTTAAAATGACCAGTGCCTGTTTTGTTGATACAGTGGTGCTGTGGAGTGTCTGTAGGATGACTGAGAATTGCAAAGTGTGGTTCTAGATTTAAAGGAAACACCATGCTTTTGATACACTAGGAACTGTTTGGCAGACTGTTTTTTGCTATTTTTACAGAAATGGGGTGACTTTTCGTGCATAATTCTTGAGACATTTGGGGGTTTTACTCAATGCAGATCAGGATGTTTCAAGAATGACATCTGTTCCACACCCATACTTTGCAAATGTAGTTGATTCTATAATTAGCTGTGCCAAACATATGCTTAGTGAACCTGGTTTTTTGAAGTGCTTGCCAGAAGCACGTGATTTATCATGTCTTTTATAAACACACAGATATTGACATGTGCTAGCAATTTAAGCGAGCATTTGCAAGTTCTTGGTGTAAACAGTTAAATTACTAGTGCGGTAAGTGTACTAAGGGGTCCCAGAATGTAATAGTAACAAACTCTATGGCTAATTAATTTTGCTGACATGAAAAGAACATCTGGCCAAACATGCATAGTCTAAATTAAATTAAAAGTTTTGGTTTTTTAAGTCTATGGCTTCTGCAGAGAACCATGTGTTTCCCGACCCCTTCTAAATAAACACATCATTTAATGTCTGATGTTGTAAGATCCCAAGTAGTCTACAGCTGGCTAATACAAACTGCTGAGCACAGGGTAGAAGAATGCCCAGAATATTATCCTGTTGAGACCATTCAGTCAGCTATTGTATTTCACATCAGAGGAAAAGGCATTTTGCTGGTGGCTGAAGTGAAACTCTTATAACCTTTTTCAAATTATGGCAGTGTTGTTAGAATTAGTTAGCTGACTGCTTTTAACTTTTTGAGATTCTTAGGTTAGGTGCTGTAGAAGGGAAAGTATGGCTTTATGCTTGCAAGAAGTTTTGGTCATAGTAAATGAATAAAAGTCTGTATATAACACTTTTTTCCTAACATGGAAGTAACAGTGTTTTTTTCTTGCCCTGTACAGACCTCTGATTCACTGATACACCTTTCCTCACAGCAATTTAAAGCACTGCCAAGAAAAGATGCTTTGCCATGTGCGGAATCTGTCAAGCTTTTAACTAGTTTCTCCTCAGGTGTCCATTGAAGATGTAACAGGTTTTGAACAAATGAGTCTTGGGGCCTGTTTGTTAGCTAATTTTTCATCTGGGTTTCCAGCTGCACCAGCAACGTGAGCAAGGAAAAAAGAAGGCGATTTTCAAGACAAATACTCACTTAAGTAGTGAGTTTGTTATCTCTATGTTTCATTAAGTCACCAGCAGTACAAAATTAGTCTGGAAATACAAGCAGAGATCTTTTAAGCACATTTTTCTTGCATTTCCTAGAAACTGAAGCCAAGACTCCTATTTCTGCAGTAGGGGATTCTAATTTTGAAACAGTCTTGGGACAAAAGTCATTCATAACATTGTCAGTATCTAATAAACTTAGAAGTAGTTATGTTTCATTATGAGATAATAAAGTAATCAAATCATCTGTTTCCCATGCTGCTAGTGAGTGGCTGCACAAGAAGCTGGGAACAGCATGGCCAGCAGAGATTATCCAACCTTCCACAGAGACATTCCACCCCACAGAATGCCATACTCAGTACAAGAAAGTGGAGGTCCTGGTTGCTGCCTGAGGACCTTCTAGGCATCAGTTGGCATATAGTGAGGAATTGTATTGTCCATTAATGTGGCTACTTGGGTTTTAGTTCCTCTCTATTATTATATTAATTTATTATTATTATTATTATTATTATTATTATTATTATTATTATTATTATTATTATTATTATTATTATTATTATTATTATCGTTGCTGTTATTATTGTTATTGTTGTTATTGTTATTGTTATGTGGCTTTTAATTTTTTTTACTTTTTCTAATTCTCCCCACTACCAGTGTTGATTGGTGAGGGGAAGGGAGCAAGTGAACAGCTGCATGATAATTAATTGCCCGTTGGGTCTTTAAGTCCACACCTGCTAATGCCCCTGGGTGCTGCTCTTTCTCAGTATTATCAAATCAACATTTTCTTACGGTGCCCATTAGACACTGTAAGAAAGAATTCTGGCTAAAAAATTCCTGCAAATCACCCACAAAAGATTAAAGTCCAGGAAAGACTTAACACGAGGAGTTTAAGTGATGCGTGTTAAAACATTTACCTTTGTTTTGCAGTGTTGTGTGTATGGATTTTCTTAGGCTCATCCTCAAATGTGTGAGTTTTCTCTTTTTCTCTGAAAGTCCTCAGAGGTTTCTTCTTTGCTGTTTATTATAATGTGTATATCTTTGAGTAGAGTAGTTAATTAATTTGGCCTTCGTGTTCTTTCATCTCAGATTTTTAAGATGTCTAGAGGCTTTACCAAGAGTGAAGATATTTGATTTTTTTTTCTTTTAAATGTTTAGCTTTTTATGTAAATATTAGGAACATATTGTTTAGTAACTGTTCTGTATCTGAAAGTTCTAATCACCTGTATTCCTTGAGGTTATTGAGCATGTTATTTTCTTCATGTTGCTACACTTCCATCAAAATCATGAATCTGGAAGTAACAAGATCTCATTTTGTCCAGAACAGAATTTGGATATGTAGGAAAATTTTCACTGCTGCTTCTCAGGGTGTATGTAATCTGGACAGTTTGTGCAGATGATTTCTCTCCTGGGCTTCCTATATTTTACAGAGGCTGAAATTCAGCTTTGAAGGAAACACTTAGTTACTTCGCAGGCAAGCTGGCAGGTAATTTCTCCTAATTTTTGACTTTAATAAGCTGTGTGCTTCATGTTCTTGTGAGTTTGCTTTCATTTTTAAAGAAAAACAAACAAATGAACAGACAAACACCCACAGAACCCAAAAAACCACAAGTGAGATTTTTTCATGTCCAAAACCAAGTTACAAAAGGGGAAGCAAACCAGTTTCAAATATGCTGTATCACAAAGTTGTCAGGAAATCTTTTTTCCATTGGAGATCTTCTATTGTGAAGCAACAATTTCTCTTTTGAGGTCAATAAATGTTAAAGAAGAGATTACATTAATCTAGCTTTTAGTGAAGTGAGACAGTTTCAGATTGAATTAATGTATACACAGATAATGTAGCACACTGCCTTCTTGGTGGATAATGAAAACTAGTGAAAATAAGAAGAAATTTGACAAACACTTCAGAAATAAAACAACTACTTAAAAATAAATGTATGCCTACATGCTTCTGCTAGGCAGGGAAATACAGTCTTTTGCCAGTTATCTAACTGTTGCTTTTCTAATATTTCATAACCTTTTGAATGGCTCAGATTATTGTTCAGAACACCTTAAATAAAAAATAATAGCAAAAGATATGTCTTACAAAAGATTTACAGGTCTAAAGGTAATGATTGCAGTGTGCTTTTTCTAGCTTTAAATATTGAGAATGGAAATCCCATATAAAGATAATAAAGGTTCTGTATAATTTTGAAAAGTGATGTAAATTGTATAATCAATTCAATAGGAAGATGTTTGTAATAAATTCATTTAACGAACTGAATGAAAAGTAGTTTGAATTCTCCTGTATGGTACATTTGTGCTTTATCTGGACTTGCAGATGCTGGCAGATTCATTTGTATGTAGGTGACAAATTATGTATTCCTGTTACTAATTTCATATTTATATCTTGTACAGTTCCTGATTCTTACCTCTCTGATGGCTTTGATGGAAGGAAGGCTCTTTACTGCTGCTACACTCTGTGACATGACTCCAAGCACAGGGCTGGGAGAGAAGAGACTGCTGTTTTTGCAATGCCAGTGTGCCAGTGCACTCTGCTATTCACAGAGTCCAAACTGAAATGAATGTGCTTTAAAAGACTGTCACCTGGGGACCCTACGCTGAAGATGTACTTTTACCTCTGTGTGAAGATCGAATGGAGTGCATTATAATTCCTAACAAACGTGTGCCACACATTTCTTGCACTTTTTCTTAACCCTATAATCTTGAAATATCAAAACCTATTGCAGAGATGTCAAGAAATGTGTAAATTAGAGTTTTGTAACTAATATTTCAGTAGATTTAATGGCACATATGGTGAGTTTTGAAAACTACTTGAACTTTATTTAAATTATATAAATCACATGCTAGTATAAAAAACATTTGCTCAATTTTAAAAATAATATAGAATAAGTCACTTCTGAGTTGCTAAGGACAATATTCACAGAAAATCTGACAACACTAATTAAGGGAAAAAATGTGTTCCTGCAATTAATCTCACTTACCCTAGTTTGGGTCCTTGACAAATTCAGCCTAGTAGCATTCTCTCAACTCTGATTATATTCCATAAAAAGCACATCAATACTAAAATAATTCATTAAAAAAAAAAATCTGAAACCTGGACAGAAATCTCTTCTTAATAGGTTTCATATATCTGTCACAGTGTAGCCAAGAAAGCATAGAGAGCTATTTAAAACTGGTCAAGTCCATAAAAGAAGTTTTGGTGGGCTGACCTCTGCTTCCAGCCAGACACTCATCCAGCCACCCTTGTAGTCCTCCTCCTTCCCAGACTGGTGAGAGAAAATAAGATAGAAAAGCCCACATATCAAAATAAGGACAGGGAGATCATTCACCAATTACATCACAGACAAAACACACTCGAGTTAGGAAAAAATTATTTTCTTGTCACTTAAAATAGAGTTGAACTGTGAGAAACAAAACCAAACAAAAATCTTCTCCCTACATCCTATTTATCTCAGGCTGATGATTATGGCACTTCACCAGTAATAATGTGAAATATGAAAAGTTTTTCAAAGCTATTTTAACTCTACCTGTGTCCTGTCAATAGCATGCTAATATGTAAACTCATTGAACTCACTGCTTCATTCACCACTTCTCAAGGAACAGGGGTTGTGGTCAGCCCACAACAGGTTGTCTCTGCTGCCTCGTCATCCTCACACTTGTTTACTGCACTTCACTATGTTGATCTACTTGTCTTGATTAGCCAAGGACACTAGGCACTGACTGACTGTGCAGCTGGACTCAAGGGTAATGGATAACTGATAATCAGTATCTCATTTGTTGCCCATGATGGCATCCAGTAGCTCATCACACAAATATTGGCTACAAATACCTCTAACACTTTCTGCTTTGTTTTGAAACAACTGGAGTTAAAATCTTATTTTGTGTTTCGATGACATTGTTTGCACCAGTATAACAGTAAGTATGCTGTTATTTGGCAAATACTTTCTTTTCAGAGGTTTGTAAGTTAGTCATTAACTTATAATAACTCATTAACTAAGGAAATTTAGTATTTATATCTTGCATGTAGTAATAGAATATTTTTCCCAAGAAAAAGGGCAACATGTTCATTAAAGATTTTGAAACCTGCTAAATAATTATTAAAATTTTGTGTACAAGACTGTGCCACGTTACAAAGTTAACAGAAAAAAAGAGTTAAACATGCTTAACTTGCATTTCAAAAAATAACATCAGCATGCAGTTACAAAACAAGCATCTGGAATTAAATTTTTTCCCCTGACTTGTTCTAGTTTTCTTACTTCACCAGGGACAGACCCTCAGCAGCTACACGCTGTCTTATCTCTGACTTCAAGAGGTCTGTGAAAGCTTATATTAGTGAGGATATGCTGCTGCTCTGTTTCTACATATTTGCTGTGTCTTTCCTAATGTATTCCACAGTCTCACAGAGAATGGAGAGGAAATGCTAAGCCTTCCAGCTCACTTCAAACTAGCACTACTGGCAGTATTCTTTTTTTAGAAATGTTTTCTCGTTAAATAACTATTATGTATAGCTTCTAGCACTGCAAAATATTTTTTTGCTATCATTGCAAAATTATCAGAAATGTTTTATAATTCATAAATTGAGTAAACAGCACCTGTATACCAGTGACACCTCAGGATGAGTCAGCTGTAAGCACAAGCTTAAACTCTCCAATGGGAATTTGATGTGTAGAATTAAAGGACACCATCTAGTTCTAGGAAAAAAATGCTGGTTTTGTATGCCTTAATTCCAGGTTTCTTTTTTTTTTCCCTGTGCTTTTGTGTGCAACTTTGTTTTTTAACACTTTGCTGTGTCCAGATGCTGAAAAACAATTTCATATTTAGTGACTCATGAAAATACCTATTAACTTCTGCATGATCTAGATCTGATGATAAAACTGGCTTATCAAACAAGTGAAAATGACTTTTGGGGTATCTATTTAGTCCTTAGTGGATATTTGCCAAATCACAGAGCTGGAATACCAGATGACTTCTGCCAGACCCTGCACAGGAGAGGTCCAGATCAAGAATAGCAGGGCTGTTGTAGATCAGGACTGAAATATATTCACAGAGCTCTTCCGGGAAGTTTGTGTGGCATCTGCTAGTACCATGTCTGGCATCTTTAACCACTGCTATCAATTCCTTACTTGAACAAATACAGTAGAAATTCACTTCAAGCCTGAGAAAATCTCCCTATCAATCCACCAAAGAGAAGAGAAACTTGAATCCAACAGCCAAGCTGAAAGCCTGTGTTTCACATTCAAAAGCAGAGAGGCTGATGAAAACAAGGTAAAGAAAATAATCTATATATTGAACATGATGATGGCTTTTGCAGTTGCATTTTTTCCTCCCGGTAGTGAATAGAGTTTAATTCAAAAAGTGAAACGAGGAGTGTAGGTGTAAAAAATGCACATATGTTTTGCATCTTCATTGATGTTTGCAGAAATAAGTCCTGCAAATAAATTTTTAGATGGTTTGCCTAGTATGTTGTATGCTTCTTGGATATGTCGTATGTATCTTTCTTTCTTTCATGTTTTTTTTAAATTTAGTCCTTATTTTAAAATTCATTGAAAGATGAATTGAGAGGATTACACAATAATGTGAAAAGGAATAATATCTTTAGAAAAGAGATTGAAGTCATAGATGAGGAGAGCTACTGAGAGTCTTAAATTGCTACAACTACCTTGGAAAAGAAAGGCATGCAGAGTGTCTCTGTCTTTCTTCCACCTCTCCTTGTAAACTGCACCAGGAGTGCTGTGAGCTCTATTTTGTTTTTCTGAACACTGGCTAATATCCAGAATATGAAATAAACATTGGAGACTGCAGTAGTGTAATAAGTCATTTTACACAACTTTCATGTTTTTATGTGATGTGTTTTTATATCTTCGTGTCAGTCAGTCATTGACAATGGAAGTTCATTTCTGCTATCTTATTTATGGGAGGTTTTAATTTCTCACATTTATATGAATGGGGACACACATTTATCTTCCATCTTAGTTAAAGAAAGTAGTGCATCCTAGAGGATTTTTTTCCTTTATTTTACACAAACTGCAGACCGAGGTAACAGACATGTTAGCAAGGGCAGAACTGAGAATTTGGAGTAAAACATGCCTAGGCAGAATTATTCTGAAAGAGACATCCCAATGTAAATAAACCTCTTCATTCTCACATGTAGACTAGTACAGTAACTAAGACATTTTGAAATGCTAGTACTGTGCAATGAAAGGTAAGTGCAACCAAAACTTAGTTTTCTGGTTCTATGGAATTACAAACTCTGATGATAAAAGAGAATATAGTTCTTGTTTACTTGCAATTTTCCTAGACAGAAAAGGAATGGATATGTTTGTGCTCATATTTGTGTTTATTTTACTTTTTTAATAGGTGTGTATTTTTTTTTTTTTTAATTGGAACGATCAGACCTTTATGCTTGGTGAAGGAGAGGCTTAATATTGATTCCAGGCCTCTGAGAAAGTGACTTCCACTTTCAGGTGCATCTTCAGAGTGCTAATTTGTGATAGTATGTATGAAAGTAACAGCCTGTGAGAGGCTTGTGCATTTATGAAAACCATTTATAATGGGCCTTGCTAGCTCCTCAATATAATAAATTTTTTGCTCAGAAAAATCTAGATATTGTGAATAATTATGGCCCAGGTAGAAGAGGAAAATGGACTTAGGGCCTTGAAGACAACAGTCCAAGAGCTGAGGAAATACTTAGAGGTTCAAAGTCAAGTGTGAAGTTTTGTGGTTGTTGAGAATGCTTTGAAATCTTACCAGTAATTCCTGAAATTTACAGACAGGGACATGTAGATCCATCTATGTTTTTGCAATTCCCTGTGTTTTTCATTATGTTATTGTGAATGATTCTGAGACATATCCAGTTGTTTTGTGTTTAAAAAAAAAAAAAGAAATACAGTGCATGTGTGGCTGCAGTCACTGCAAAAACATAAGTTATTGAGCCTTTGACACATGCTTGCTAAGTGTGTTAGGAGAAGCATAACCAGCCTGGCTTTCACACACAACTTGAAACTGGAAGATTTTTCCCTGGGTACATTTTTCCACTAATGATAAGATATATTTCAAAAGGTTTGCCTTGTTTTCTACACCATTTGTGTCCGAAAACAAATAGCAGAATATGATAATATATAATGCAAGACACATACAAAAACCCAATAAAGTCCCAGGTGACACTAAAGGTTCCCATCTTTATGAGTGTAAATTAAGACATTTGTGCAGTTTAAAGGAGAGAACAGCTAGATAGAACCATACATAAGAGCAAGGAAAAAGAGAAGATATGTACTCTGTGATTGTGGTGCAGAGGTTAAGTGAGAGAAAGATCTGAGGATGATGGTAGGCTTTCATGAAATACTACTAAAAATTGACAGCTATAAGACATAACATGAGAACTCTGTATGTAACTCTGGATGTGAAGAAGTTCAAAAAAGGAAAAACAGTAAATGTGTGACATTAGGAGTGACATTCTTACATTACACTTTAGTCTAAGGACTGAAAAACCCCGACCCAAACCCTTTAAATAACAGACTGCATTTTTTCTGCCTTGTGTGCTGTAGACATGACTTCTCTTTTTTTGAGTTTTCCTTCATTTGGAAAGCATTGTACTAATGGTCACTTGGAAAAGCAGAACAAAAACCCTGAACTGATAGGACACTACTTGGTCAACTGGGTAAATGACAATTTATATCCTATTTTGAAAATACATATTTACTCTGGACAGTACAATGGTTTGAGGGGAAAAAAGCCTCATTATGTTCTATCAGCTACATATACATTTCAGGCACTTTTAAAAGTGCAGGAAATGGCTCTTTTTGACTAATAAAAAAGTCTCAAATCTAACGAGTGCCTGCAAAAGGAAATATTGTAGTGCATTCCAGTGGCAGTAAAATGTTATTTTCTACCACCTAAAATAAAACTTCTAATATTTTAACGTACCATTGATTTATTCACAGTTACTAATCTAAAAAGTCCAGTGTTGATTGAAGAGTTTTAGAGCTATGTTACTATTCACTTTGAACTTTTTGGTAACTTTTTGATTTTGTTGCTGTATGAATCTATAAAGTTAATTAACATAGAGTACTAAGATTTTCAGTATATTTTATTGTTTCTTCAAATAAATTAGTAGTAGATAGAAATAGAGTTAGTCTGAATTCAGGTACCATTCATGGGAATAGGGTTGAAATTCTTTCCTCTAAAAAGCATGTTTACCTACAAACAGGTATACCTTAGTGGTATCAGCGTCCAAACAGATTGTACTAATTTCCCTGAAGTCTTTTAAGGAGTTAAAAAAACCTGCAAAAAATTATTTAAGATTTATTTTATCCTTTTCATAATTTTAAACCTTGGAATTGTGTCTCTGAGACTGCAAATGATAAACTGGCCATGGAATTAACCTAAGAGAACAGTTTTTAATCGTTAGAGATGGGATTGACAAGGCTTCAGATTCTGAGAAATATAGGGAAAGCAAACCTTTAGTCACCTTTCTGGTGAAACCTGAGCAGTTAATGAATTACCTTTGATGCAGCTGTTTGGAATTGCAAAGCACTGATTTTCACGACTTGGCATTTCTTCTACTTCTAAGCAAGTGTATTTGCATTCTAGGGCAAATTCTAGGCCATTACTGTAATTTGCAAAGACAATTGCCTACTCCTGCCATCTGCATCTTTGACTTCTTCACTTTCAAAAAAAATGAACAGAGAGATATATTTTCATCTTCAAATTTTAAAGATCTATTCCTACACTGGGAGAAAAAAGATAAATGTTGATGATCCTTAGATCAGAGTAACACTTGGAGACTCAGAGTCTCTACCAACAGAAATCAATGTACAAAAATAATGAAGAAGAGAAGTTTTAGGTAAGTGGTGTATATATTACAGTGTGTTAGATTATTATTGTAGATATAAGTAGTGTATTAGATAAATGTGATCAGTAAAAATTCTGGGATCTTTGTGTGTAATGAACTGAAGAAATAAGAGCCTGGAATGGAAATCTGGAACATGAAGCCTGTGAGTTTAAATGAGTATTTGAGACAAGATGGATAGGTGCAGGCTGAAGTTGTTTTGTCTCGTGGTTGTGTCTATGCAAGTGGCTCTGAGTTTTCCATTAATCCTTCCTGGTGCTGGCCCATGCTCATCCAGACTAATACAGACTCAGCATACTTCTTGGCATGAATTTGGCCTGTGCCACCCAAAGCCTGCCAATACCCTCTCTGGATATGACTTAGCAGTTAAAATGCTCTCAATTACCAGAAGAGATAAGGCTGTGCTGCTCTGGCATGCTCCTTCTGGCATGGCTCTACAATCACCCCAGCAGGCCCTCTGCCATTCCCCAGGGCCTGCCAGATGCACCTTTGGCATCCTGCTCTACAAATGCCATTCTTTTGAAGGGCTGTAATGTAATTTGCAGATTTTTCACAGTTGAAAAGCAAAAAGCAGAGTCATGGTATTGAGGAGGCCAGGAGATCACCACCCTCTTTATAGTCTGCAAGAAACTGAGTGACAAATGGAATTCAGGTCCAGCTAGATCCTTCTTCATCCACTGCCTATGCCAAGACTGTCTTACCTCCCTTTCCAAGCCTGATGATCAAACACTTCCACATACTAAGTAAGGGCAAGCTACATGTGTGCCTGCACCTTTTTGAGGAGTTGGGATCCTCAACTGGGAGACTTTCCCAGACCTTGCCATGGGGCATAGTTTTAGGATATTTTCTCCTCCAGGGTACAGAAACTGAGAGATGGCCTTATCCTTTCTTCTGTTTTTATCATTAAAATTAATGTCATATACCCTTGTGGCACAGTCTGTCTCTTTCAGTCAGAGTAGAAATTGTGTTCTTTAGTCTTAAGTAGCTTAATTTTGGAATCTGATCAATAGAGACACTATTTGAACTATCTGACACTTCTGGAACAGCCAACATTGTGGATTGTGATTTATGGGAGGGAGAGGCTGTTAACAGAGCCTTAAATAAATCTCCCTTGAGGACTTTTGCATTGCTGACAGCATCAGATAAGAGAATTTCTTTTAGAAAGGGAGGGCTCCATCTCCTGGCTGGGTATGAAGAGCTTTTTCCTATTAAAGAGGATAGCAAAGGAGCCTTGAGAATGTAAGGCATCTAATTGAAAATCAGGAGCAACAAAGACTTGGCAACGTTAATTTTTGATGTATAGCAGCAGTATTTGAAACAATGCATCAAACAGAGGTGGCAAACCTTGATAAGGTGTGACATGGGGCATGTTATTATTTGCATGTATGCTATACAGATGTGTGGCTTTTATGAAAATCTGAGGGGAGTTTGACATGTGTTGCTGAAGAGATGTGGTCTGAGTGTCCTAGTTTAAGGATTAAAGGACAGGATTAATTTTTCACTCCAGATGAGAGGGGCTGCAGCCTGGAACTGTGTGGTGTATCTAGGTTGTTTTCCTATACCATGAACATCATCTATTAGGTGTGGAAATAGGAAGTGGAAGAGGAGTCTCTCTTCTGAGAAGAAGGGGGCATGACTTCAGGTGGAAGAGAAAGGTGCTGCACTGTGGGCATTTTATTTCCTTTCCAGGGGAGCAAGTGATGAATAGATTGGTGCAGAAGTGCCAGCTGTGGTCCTATGGCATCAGTTCAGACTCATTTGACATTTTGCATGGTATCACTCTCTTTTATATATTGTTGTTAGTAGTATTGTTGATGCTACTGTTTGTTTTCAGTAAATTGTTAACCCATACATTTGGCCCTTTGTCTGTGTCACTGAGGGATGGGGGAAGGGGACTGGCTGCCTGGGGCTTAATTTCCAGCTTGGTTTAAACCACAAAACTGAGTAAAAAGGCTGAGGTGTATTTATCATGGGTCTGTTTCCAACTGGATTTGTTGTTTTGAGAGAGAAAGTTCAGTAGCATAGATATGGGCTGTTCTACTTTAGTAGGTCCTTAGCAGACGACTAGCAACCATTCTTTCTATGTATAATTACCAGCTGTAAGGCCTGGGCTCTTTGTTCTTGTTCTGACTTATAAGTCAAGCTCACTGCTGGACTGCATTGTAAAGGTCTCTGTGCTGTTATTTATGTTTCTGGTGGAAGAATTCACCCTTTGTAGCTTTGCAGAGTGCAGCAGACTGTGACAACCACTGTGGCATTGGGGGAGTGGTGTCTGTCCCTTGTACCTACCGCCTGAAATTCTTTTGTTGTTCTTTGTTGGTTATGCTTGTTGTACTTCCTTTATCATGTAGGGGGTTATAGATGCCAGGGCAGTGGGAACTGAGGCCCAGTGTTTGCCACTAATGCAATAGGTAAGTGTGCTGCTGGGAGGTTGGAGACACATCAGGGACTTAAATATTTGACATAGTTTTTTTAAAGAGTTTACTGGGAGGGGTTACAGCAGTATATTTGAGACAGGCAAGTCAAAAGCAGATTGTATGCTGAATGGGGAGTGATGATGAGACAGAATCATAGCTTATGGATGGACTTCAGTAAACTGGTGAAATGAAGTATGAATCCAATCCAAAAGAGCTCTGTGGCGAAGAAAAAGAAGGACTTCCATCTTGTGTACTTGTCTGTTGTCTACAGAGTAGATTTGAATCAGAAGACAATCAAATGGCCTACAGAATTTTCTGATATCAAACAAATTGCTAAGCTTATTTTTTTTTTTTTTTTTTTGTATTTAAGAAACACACACTTTTCCTTTAATTTGTTTGAAGGAAGAAATATTACTAAGGAAACTTTTCAGTAGATTGAGTCAATGTTGCTTTCCTTTATCTTGCTTGGTCCTAATGGTAATGAAGAGAATTTAACAGCATTATTGATCAGAGATTTAAAGTAGTAGGTCTTTATAAAAATGTCAGTGAATATCATAAATGGAAATGAAATGGTGTTAATTTCATAACACTAATGGCATTAAAGATAATAAGTAAATTTCTGATGGTAGTCTATTGAGAGGAGCTATTGACACTCTGAAGGGCAGGGACACCCTAACAAATCAGGGGGCTGGGCAATCACTAATGATACAAAGTTAAACACGGGAAAGTTCCTCATTCTGCACGTGGGATGGGGCAACCCTGGATGCACAGACAGACTGGGGGATAAGATGTTGGAGAGCAATGCCACAGCAAGGGACCTGGAGGTCATGGTCCCTGGCAAGTTGAACGTGAGCCAACAGTGCCCTGGCAGCCAGGAAGGCTCAACCCTGTCCTGGAGGACACCAGGCACAGCATTGCCAGCCAAACAAGGGTGGGCATTGTCCCACTACCATTAAATATGAAGTGCAAAATTAATTATTAACATTTAAATTATATTCTAGCTGACAGCCAGGCAGGGCTTTACATTTCTCTGTGAATTTAATTCTGGTTGCAGTAAGTAGTATTTACTGAGCAAACAATGTCTAGTGAAACTTTCCACATGCATATTTGTAGTAACCTGCTTAATTTGGATGCCCGGTGATTTAAAGTACAGTAATTTTTCCATTAACAACCAGAACTGCATAAAATCTATAAATCAGTGATCTTTAAAATTGTGACTATATTTAGATAAAGCAATAGATGAATTAACACAGGTGTATTACTTGACTGCTTTAATGAATCAGACAAAAGTTTCATAGGTAATACAACCGAAAATGAAAATTGGTGCTTAAACTAGCAAATAGTTGAATAATTCCTTTAAAGAACTGTGCACATTCCAAATAAATTTACAGTTTCTAGGGGGCTATCCATTGCTACTTAGCTGTTTCCCACAAATGTTTTCCATTTCAGGCTTTGAAGCCTGAATTGTGCTCTCAAAGACAAGAAGTTTTATTTGTTTTAGGATTATACAAACAGAAATGAGGCCCAACACAGGATTAGGAGATGAATCTGCAGACTGTTCTAAGAAATGGTGAAGAGTGTATCTATTGAATTTGCAAATGTCACTAGTTTAGTAGTGGCTACAGGCACATTGGAATACAAAATGAAATTCAAAGTCATTCTGAAAAACTGAGCTCTTCCCTCAAGGAGTCAAGAAGAAACCTTAACTATTAGGAAAAGATGGAACAGTTTGAAGATGTTTAGCTTAGAGGTAAGTAGAATGGTGAATACGAGCTGAAAGTCTTCAAATATTGCAAAGGCTCCTGCCAAAGAGTAATGTGTTCTGCTTTTTGATGAGGTTGAACAGCAGGAATTAAGTATTTATTAGAAGACTTAAAATTGGGATTTTTTTTTCTATCAATAAAAATCTGTAACGATAAATCTCTAAGGATTGGATAGAAAGATCCCACAATGATGAAGCTATGAGATATCCTGTGTTAAGGCAGTCTTAATATTGTGATTTTGAGTGGAATATTCCCTGATGCAAGTGGCAATTACTTGTTTTCCCCTACTATGATCTGTGAAGAAGCAAACACTGAGTTTGTGAAATCGTCTACTTGAATTCTTCGTATCTTTTTTAGCTCATCTCTCAACTGTATTACTGGTTCACTTGGAATGCTTCTGTGTACTTCAGTGAGTAGCTGTGATGAAATAGAAGGAAACATTATTTTTAGCTCATATAATCAATTATATATAGTATATTTGAAAGCATGCCCAGAGCTAAACAACAAGCTAATTTTAAGGATTGTATTGTCACCTCCAGGTACTTAATTTAGGAAGTGGAAATTCTTCTCTTTCAAAACCTGTGAACCTTCGCAGCCATTAATTCCTGAAGCAGTTACACAGACCTCAGTGAGCTTTAGGAATTATATTAGATTCATAGTTTTGTTAAAATAAGGGAAGATAATGCTGTCTTTCAGATAAGTATGTGGTTTGATTGCCTTGAAAATGTCTGGTGCGATGGATCTACGTTTTTAGTTTTCTTTCATCTTGTGTTTATTGAAGGTGCTCAGGGTAGGTTGCTCTAGAGTAAAACAGCAGATGTGATCAATTTCTGTTACTTTCTTGCAACTTGCCATCATAAAAATGGATTCACAGCTTTTGTTCAGTGTGTTAATATTTTCACCTCAACTTGACATGTTGTCTTTTTTACTGCAGTCATTTTGTTACCTATCACAAGTGAGATTTTCCAACCTCTGAGCTCTTCAATATCAATATTTATTTCATAAGGAAGAGGATGGCATTTTCTCAGATATTCACCAGAATGTCCATTCTGAAACTTCTTATATTTCTCAGGGAAATTCAACCTCAAGGAATTAAACAAAAGAAAAGACAAATCCCTGGAAGTTCAGTGAGCCATTAAGAAGTGCCATAAAGTGATTTGCAATGCAAAAATTGTCATATCTTATTGAATCCTAGCCATGTTAGTGTATCCTGCTCATGTACCCTTTCTGAAACAAAAAATTTTGGGTATCAGTACTTGGACAGATGTAAGATGTATCTCTAACATGGTGAGAGACTTTCTCTCTGTGAAGGTAGTTTGAAAACTACATAGAAATTGCTGGTGACTGTTAGTAGAGGGGAAACTCCTACAGCAAGAAATTTATTCAAGGAATGCTTCGCTTGAGGATGTCAGGACTACATTGTCTGACTCTCAGTACTTCTCCCCTCTTTTTTGGGTTATTTCCCTCACTCCTTAATATTGTAAACATATTCTTATTAATATCTTGAATTTCAATTGTATGCATAAGGTAAAGTTCAAGAGTGTGCCTCATAGAAATGTGTTTCAAATGTGTCTGTCAATAAAGTGTATCTATCCTATCCTTTAATGAATTTAGCAAAGAAAGACAAAGAAAGGAAAAATGTAGCCATTATGCAAACATATACTGGAACTAAGTATCAAGAGGCTAAATACTAATCCTGTAATAATAAATAACTAAAATAAACATAGCAATTATCAGGGTTACCAACAAAGAAGAATGCAGAGTCTTCTTTTTTAAGGTTAGCCTAAAATGCAACTAGTAATTCTTTGTTTTTCAGTCAAGCATCAGTTTCGCCCAGGTCTTTGCCCAGACTTACAGTCGCAGACACATGACAAGAACCCAAACCTCAGCTGTGTTTCAGCCTGTGGATGTGTGGAGAGTTAGCACTGGCTAAGGGCCATGCACCCAGCCTCTCTCTCCCTTTCCCATCTGTGAGATGGTAGGAAAAAACTAGGATGAGAAAAATTACAAGTTGAGATAAAGACATAGAGATAATTTAACAATTTTTGGCACATGCAAACCAGAATTGACTTGGAAAGAATAATTTCAGCATACTCACAATTCAACAGGTTAAGATAGTGGGAAACAAGAACAATTTTTAACGTATTCATTTCCCTTTTCACACATTCAACTTCTTCACACACACACTTCTTCACTCACAACACCTTTATGCATTGCCTCTGAGGCAGCAGAGAGGGTTGAGGATGAGGATGGGACTGATCTCTGGATGTGGTAATTCTCTGCTGCTGCTCTTCTTACATTTTCCCTGCTCCAGGGTGGGTTACTTCAGGAAATCAATATATTCTATTGACTGTTCCATGAGCTGTGGGAAAATCTCATCTCTGTGATAAAATACCTCTTCCCTTTCTTTTTTCTCTGATATGCTGCTTCTAGCTTTCCCCCCTTTCTGCCTGTCCAAGATTTTTTCCTCTGTCTTTCACTTTCCACACTTTCACAGAGGCAACACCATCTTGGCCCTGAGGTGGGTCTATTGCAGCCAGCTGGAGTTGGCTGTGTCCAGCACAGAGCAGCCCCAGCCTCTTCTCAGAGAGGCTACCTCTGCAGCATCACTCTTTGCCAGTACTAAAACCTTGCTGTTTATGCCTAATGTAGGATGTAAGGGTCTTTTTTGTTTGTGTATCTGAGTAGCTGTACACATGCAATGAAAATTGAAATTTTACCTATGATATAGATTTCGGCCTTTAGTGCTGAATATAACTGATAATTTCAGAGTAACCAATATATCACACCAGAATGAATCTTTGCATTTCTGTTCCACTTGTTCTTATTTGTGCAGCTGGCCAATTTGTGCAAGCTGTTCACCCAGTTTTTTCCTCTGCTTCATAGAAAACCACCACAACAAAACTGCCTGGTGATTTCTCAGACAAGGCAAGACTGCATATCTCTCATACTGGAAGAATTAAAGGTGTGGATGGAAATATATTATAGATTAACTAACCTCCTCGTGCTAAGCTTCTGCTCTTGGTCTGTGTGTTACCCACTTTTGCAATGCTGAAACTGGTTTGTAGACAGCTGCCCTTATGCTGTCACTGTTAAGAAAAAAAACAAGAAGAAAGGTAAAAAAGCCTCAGCTCAGTTCTTGGAGTTTCATCACCAGCTTTTTCTACAAGTTTGTGGAGCACCTTGTGTCCACATGTTAACTGAATGCTGTTGCCCCTGAGTAGTGTAGCACAACTGAACCTCCACATACTGTAAACATAGCACACAGCATCAATCTATGTCAGATTGTTCTATGATCAGTTCAGGTAAAAGTCAAAGCCTCTTACATATGATTCGCTTTTTTATGTGTTCAATTGTCAGTGGAAAATGGTACCATGCAGAGTCCAGGAGCTATGTGAACTACAGAAACTTATGCCATATCTTTTCCTCCTTATGAAAGAAAGGGCCTCTTTTCTACCTGTAGGTTGCAGTAGTACTGTAAGCATCATCCCTGAAATGATGACAGAAAACATCCCTCTAAAGAAAAAATTTGAAACATTTCTGTTAGTAAAGACTTGTGCTTTTATGTATTCTGAGTGAACAAAGCTGAGTAGTACCTAATAACTTGCAGTATTTTTAAAACCTGTCCCTTTTCTCTTCTTTTCTCCTCCAGCAGAACTACAATAAAACACATATGTGAAGTGTGTAAAAATAGTGCAGAATTTGACCAGAGGTTAATTGGCCTAGCACGATGGAGGTATATTTGAATGTCATTTCTTTCAGGAGTGACTAATCAGAAAGACATTAAACTTAGAAGGGTTTTGATAAAGAATATATAATATGACAATTAATCCAAATGCAATTTCAAGAAAATGCAGTGGTAAGTGAGACTGGACCGAGGATTCTGGATTCAGTCTTTTTGTGCTGGTCAAAGATGGAAAGAGAAGCATACCACAGATGTGAGTTGTTACAATTATTGCGCTCAGTGTTTGGAAGCAATGGGGTGTGTCCTGGTTTGAAGGACAGGTGTCTGCCCATAAAGGCAGAAGTTTTCCTTTGAAATAGAGACTTTAATTCTACTCCCCCCCAAGTATTATAATAGTTTGAATCAAGGACTCTGAGGCAGAGATAAGGGAGTAGGAATAACAGCTCCTTTACTAATATATCTAACCGTACAAGCAGAAACAACAGCAGTTGTTAAAATTACCAACAACACAGAGCAGATAACTCGGTCCCAGTCCTTTCTCAAGCTGCAGGCACACTCTCTCTGCCCTCGGTCCCGGTGCTCTAGATAGAACAAAGCCCGGCAGCCGCAGAGAGGCGGGAGCGCGGGCGGGAGGGGCGGCAGCGGCCACGCCCGTCTCGGGTAGAGCGGCTGGAGCGGCAGCTCCTCGCTCACCGCTGTGTCCGGGTGATCAGCTGTGCCCGCAGAGGCAGGAGCTGCAGCGGGGCGGATGCAGGGCAGGTGATCGCACAGGGTCTGGCTCTCCTGCCTTCAGCCGCAGGGCTGCAGACGGGGCATCCTCCTCCGAGCTCGCCAGAAACATGAATCCTCTCCCGAAACACGAATCGCCCCTCCGGAAGCCACTCCCACGTACCCCTTTTGTAAGGTCCTGGGTGTAACCCGGCCAGCTCCATTGGCATGATAATGGGAAAAATTCTTTTAATTGACACAGTAATAGAAAAACACTCAACCCCCAACATTATCCACCCCAAATTTTTCCCATGCCAACATGCTACAGCAAATTAAAATTTTTAAATCATCGACATACATGCAGTTACAGGCACAGTATCATAGATAGTTCACCCTAGAACAAGGTCTTCTTGGGGTATGCATCGGGTCCCTCCATCCTTTTGCATCACCCACCAAGTGCAACCTGGTCCTTGAGCGAAAACCACCCCACGAACAGGATTGTCTTTGCTGGAGGCAGAGTTCACCCAAACAGTTTTCCTTAACATGCCTCTCAGGTGTACCACTGGGACCTTATCTCCATCTGGTGTTCCCAAGGGCTCAGATTGGGCTGGGCCTGCTCGGTTAGTGGAACCTCGGGTATTCACTAACCATGTGGCCTTTGGTAGTTCTTGAAAGTCCCCCCACCAAGTGCCTTTAAGGTGGTTTTAAGCAGGCCATTGCACTGTTCAACTTTCCCAGCTGCTGGTGCATGGTAGGGAATATTGGACACCCACTCAGTGCCGTGTTCTCTAGCCCAGGTGCTTATAAGGCTGTTTCTGAAATGAGTCCCATTGTCTGACTCAATTCTCTCAGGGGTGCCATGCCTCCAGAGGACTTGCTTTTGCAGGCCCAGGATGGTGTTCCAGGCAGTGGTGTGAGGCACAGGGTAGGTCTCCAGCCATCCAGTGGTGGCTTCCACCATGGTCAGCACATAACGTTTGCCCTGGCGGCTCTGAGGCAGTGTGATGTAATCAATCTGCCAGGACTCCCCGTACTTGTACTTGGACCATCACCCCCCATACCAGAGGGGCTTCACCCCCTTGGCCTGCTTGATGGCAGCGCAGGTGTCACAGTCATGAATAACTTGTGTTATGCTGTCCATGGTAAGATCCACCCCTCGGTCTCGTGCCCACTTATAGGTGGCATCTCTGCCCTGGTGGCCTGAGGCATCATGGGCCCATCGAGCCAGGAACAATTCTCCCTTGTGCTCCCAATCTAAGTCTATCCTCTGTTTGTGCAGCCTGATCTACCTGCTCATTGTGCCGGTGTTCTTCATTAGCCCAACTCTTGGGAACATGAGCATCCACATGACGGACTTTCACAGGTAGCTTCTCTATCCAAGTGGCAATGTCTTTCCACTCATCAGCAGCCCAGATTGGTTTTCCTCTACGTTGCCAGTTCACCTTTTTTCACCTCTCCAGCCACCCCCACAGAGCATTGGCTACCATCCAGGAATCAGTGTAAAGGTAGAGCTTTGGCCATTTCTCTCTTTCAGCAATGTCCAAGGCCAGCTGAACAGCTTTGAGTTCAGCAAATCCATCTTCTCCTTCGGTAGCTTGTGCAGCCTGTCGTGTGGGGCTCCACACGGCTGCTTTCCACTTCTGGTTCATTCCTACGATGCGGCAGGAACTGTTGGTGAAAAGGGCATAGCATGTTTCACCAGCTGGCAGTTGGTTGTACAGTGGGGCTTCTTCAGCCCGGGTCACTTCCTTCTGCTCCTCTTCATCAGCGAGACCAAAATCTTCACCTTCTGGCCAGTTTGTAATTATCTCCAAAATCCCAGGGCAATTTGGGTTTCCAATACAGGTGTGCTGCGTGATGAGGGCAATCCACTTGCTCTGTGTGGCGTCGGTGGCGTGGTGGGTAGAGGGAACCTTTCCTTTGAACATCCACCCCAGCACTGGCAGTCGCGGTGCCAGGAGAAGTTGTGCTTCCATACCAATCACCTCTGAGGCAACTTGAACTCCTTCATAGGCAGCCAGGATTTCCTTCTCTGTGGGAGTGTAATTGGTTTCAGACTGTCTATAACTTCTGCTCCAGAATCCCAGGGGTTGGCCGCGGGTCTCTCCAGGCACCTTCTGCCAAAGGCTCCTGGACAGACCATGGTTCCCAGCTGCAGAGTAGAGCACATTCTTTACCTCTGGTCCCGTCCGGACTGGACCAAGGGCTACTGCATGAGAGATCTCCTGCTTGATCTGGGCGAAGGCTTGCTGCTGTTCAGGGCCCCAGTGGAAATCGTTCTTCTTGCGGGTGACCAGGTAGAGAGGGCTCACAATCTGGCTGTACTCAGGGATGTGCATTCTCCAAAAGCATATGGCACCTGGGAAAGCTTGTGTTTCCTTCTTGCTTGTTGGTGGAGACATTGCAGTGATCTTATTGATGACATCAGTGGGGATCTGGCACTGTCCATCTTGCCACTTCACTCCCAGGAACTGGATCTCCTGGGCAGGTCCTTTGACTTTGTTCTTTTTAATGGCAAAACTGACTCCCAGCAAAATCTGGATGATTTTCTCTCCTTTCTCAAATACCTCCACTGCTGTGTTTCCCCACACAATGATGTCATCGATGTACTGCAAATGTTCTGGAGCCTCACCCTTTTCCAGTGCTGCCTGGATCAGCCCATGGCAGATGGTGGGGCTGTGTTTCCACCCCTGGGGCAGTCGGTTCCAGGTGTACTGCACGCCCCTCCAGCTGAAAGCAAACTGAGGCCTGCACTCTGCAGCCAAAGGAATGGAGAAAAACGCATTGGCAATGTCAATGGTGGCACACCACCTTGCTGCCTTGGACTCCAGCTCGTACTGGAGCTCCAGCATGTCCGGCACGGCAGCGCTCAGCGGTGGGGTGACTTCATTCAAGGCACGATAGTCCACAGTCAGTCTCCATTCTCCATCAGAGTTGTGCACAGGCCAGATGGGGCTGTTGAAGGGTGAGTGGGTTTTGCTGACCACCCCTTGGCTCTCCAGCTCTCGGATCATCTTGTGGATGGGGATCACAGCATCTCGATTTGTCAGGTACTGCCGGCGGTGCACTGTCATTGTGGCAATTGGCACCTGTTGATCTATCACTTTCAGGAGTCCCACTGCAGATGGGTTTTCTGATAGTCCAGGCAAGGTGTTCAACTGCTTAATGCTCTCTGTCGCTACAGCAGCTATTCCAAAATCCCACCTGATCCCCTTTGGGTCTTTGTAGTAGCCGTTCCTGAGGAAGTCTATGCCTAGAATGGTGGTGCCCCTGGGCCAGTTACAATAGGATCTTTCTGCCACCCCTTCCCTGTCAGGCTCACCTCAACTTCCAGCAAATTGAACTTCTGTGATTCCCCTGTCACCCCAACAATGGAAACAGGTACCTTCCCCACATGTTCTGATGGTATCAGGGTGCATTGTGTACCAGTATCAACTAACACTCTATGTTTCTGTGGCTCTGATGTGCCAGGCCATTGCACCCACACTGTCCAATAGATCCTGTCATCCCATGCCTCTCCCTGGCTAGAGGCAGGGCCCCTCTAGCCCTGGTTATTATTTCTTTCCTGGGCATACATGGTGGAGGTTCCTTCCAGGGGATATGACAGATCATCCTCCCTTCTGTAATACCCTGCAGCTTTACCATGGGAGGCTGAGGCTACCTGCATTTTAGCACGGTTCCCCCGGTCAGCATTTCCCTCCCTGAGCTGACGCACCCGTGCTGCCACAACAGAAGTCCGTTTCCCATCCCATTTTCCCATGTCTTCCCCATGATCTCGCAGAAAGAACCACAGGTCAGCTCGGGGGGTGTACCCTCTCTCCCTAGCTGGGGGGCATTGGGTTCTAGATTTGGGGCCTGAGACTCACACTGGTGCTGCACGGATCTTCCTTATCTCCTCTCTTATCTCCTCCCTCATCTCCTCCCTTATCTCCTCCCTCATCCCCTCCATCCTATCTTGGACCTCTTGAAGGTCCCTGGCCACGGCAGAGACATTGGCCTGCATTGGGCCATTCATCATACTCTCAAAATTTCTGAGTTTGTTGGTAACAGAACCCACTGTCTCTTGGTGGCTATAAGCATTAATCATTGCAATGAAGGTGGTATATTGAGATGGCCCCAGGGTTGCCAAATTCCACAGCATCTGCCCTGTGCACCTGACCTTGTCAGGGTCATTGTCATGCTGTCCATCCATCCCAAAGCGTACCTCTAATACTGCCACTTCTCTCACCTGCTGGATCCCTTCCTCAAGGGTGTTCCAGCACATTCTACAGTGGTGCTCCTGGATTCTCTCTTCGTGGACAAACTTCTCTCTCACACTCATTAAAAGCCAGCCCAAGAGGGAAAGGAGGCCTTGCTCCCTTACGAATATCTGGTCCACACCTGAGTCCTGGGCCAAGGATCCCAAATTCCTGGCCTCAGTTCCATCCAGTTGCACACCTGTTCCCGTAAGGTCCCAGACCCGGAGTAGCCAAGTTGTAAAAGGCTCACGGCCCCGCCGTGCAATGTCTTTGTTACGGAGACTATCGTATGAGAGGGACTCGGTGATGATCTCAACCTCTGGCTCCCTTGCTGGTTGTGAGGACCCTCCTGGCTGATCCCCATTATCTAGGTGCCTCGTTTTAATCTTAGATTTCCTAGTTTCCACAGGGGCAACTGCTGCTGGCTGTGGCTGCCCCTGTGATCCAGCTGGAACCTGGACAGATACAACATCTATGGGTTCCACTGCAGCACCATCTGACTCTCCCTCTTTAGGACTTGGGGAGGGTTTCTCACCAGCTGGGGAAAAGTTTTCCTTCAACATCTGGCCCATGTCCTGCATCTCCCTCAGCAGAACCCCCACCACTCTGGTGATTCATTTCTGCAGTGGGCTGTGGGGCAGCATTAGGCTCTGGGGCAGCATCCCTAGTCCCTGGGGCAGGGGAAGACTCTGGGGCAGCATCCCTAGCCCCTGGGGCAGAGTTAGGCTCTGGGGTAACATCCCTAGCCCCTGGGGCAGGGTCATTTTCTGGGGCAACATCCCCAGTTCCTGGGTCAGGGTTAGGCTCTGGGGCAGCATCTCTATTTCCTGGGGCAGGTATCAGGGTTGTTATCCAAGCCAATATTCCCTTGTTTCTGAATGCTAAGTAGAACAGGCCTATCAGCAAAACCAGCCACTGTATAATAACACTAGCAATTAAAGCATATCTGAAATCCTTGAAAACTGGTGGGGTAGCCTCAAAAAACTGGTTGATGGGTTGGGAGAAAATTTCTCTTGCATTCATTACCTCACAGTAAGTACCATTATTGAAATAACCCCAGAAACACGCAGTTAGAGTACAATAGCTCTGGATCCATGTGGCCACTTTCCAGAAAAAATTTTAAAACCGTGAATTCCCGACATAATCAATCCACCAAACAAATCCGATAATAGCTACAGTAGCTTTGGTGAGGGGGCCCATATTCAAATAAGGGCTTGCAAATGGGAGAGAAATATCTGTGGCCACATGGAGCCCAAACCAGATTAAACCGGACAGCATGTTGCCACTTAAGAGAGCTGCTACTCCTCTCTTAACTCACCACTCAATGCCCTCTGCCCCACGTTTGGGCGCCAAAATCTGTCCTGGTTTGAAGGACAGGTGTCTGCCAATAAAGGCAGAAGTTTTCCTTTGAAATAGAGACTTTAATTCCACTCCCCCCAAGTATTGTAATTGTTTGAATCAAGGACTCTTGAGAGAGAGAGAGATAAGATCTTGAGAGATCTCAGAGATAAGGGGCTAGGAATAACAGCTCTTTTACTAATATATCTAACTGTACAAGCAGAAACAACAGCAGTTGTTAAAATTACCAACAAAACAGAACAGATAACTCAGTTCCAGTCCTTTCTTTAGCTGCAGGCACACTCTCTGCACTCAGTCCTGGTGCTGCAGACGAGCAAAGCCCGACAGCTTCAAAGAAGCGGGAGGGAGTGAAGGCGGGAAGGGCGGCAGCGGCCACGCCGGTCTCGGGTGGGAGCGGCTGGAGCGGCAGCTCCTCGCTCACCGCTTGGGTTCTGGTGGTCAGCAGTGTCCTCAGAGGTAGGAGGCTGGAACTGGGGAGATGCAGGGCAGGTGATCGCAGAGGGTCTGGCCCTCCTGCATTCAGCTGCGTGGCTGCAGATGGGGGGTTCTCCTCTGAGCTTGCTGGAAACACAAGTAACCCCTCTGGAAGCCCAGCTCCCACCTACCGCTTTTGTCTGGAGTCGTCAAAGGTCCTGGGTGTAACCCAGCCAGCTCCATTGGCATGATAATGGGAAAATGTTCCTATTTCCCTCCTGGCACAAGAGGCCCAAAGGTAGACAGAGCCTAGGGGAGCGTCCTTGCTGTTCTCTTCCTTGCCGTGGGAAAGAACGGTTGCTCCTGGAGGCATGTTGGGAAAGGGGAAATGTTCTCTGTTGGGACTAAATTGTTCTGTGGTACTCCACAAGACAGGCACGTTTCTAAGGGCATTCTGGCTCTTTGCCTTTGCTCGCTGCAGGTCACCTCAGACGCGCGTGGAGACAAGACGGTTCTTCGGTGAGTGGCGAAGGAACTTGTGACGTTGCTGGCGTAAGAACTGTGGGGCAAGCTGTGAGCTTGGCCTGCTGCAGGAGAGCATAGATTGCCAGACTGCGAGGCTGATAGAAAGCCCAGGCCTCTGTTGGCCTCAGCAGTAGCAAAGGGAGCACTGGCTCTTTCCTCATTTTCCAATGAAAAGCCTTTCAAGAGACGAAAGCCAAGGGTGGCAGCCAAAATGCACAGCAAGATGGAGTCCCAGCTAATTGACCCAGCTTCGTAGGAAGTGTCTGCCCGTGTCTGTGCAGGCTGCCTGTGCTCAGCGGGCAGAGCGGTCCAGAGGCGCAGAGCACAGCCTTGCAGGACACTTAGGAGACACTGGCCCCTGGAAGGACCCTGCCCCTCTGCATGGGCTAATTAGCTGCAGGCGCAGCATGGCCTGCGCTGCACTGGCACAAGGTGCCAGCAGGGTTTGCTGAGGAGAATCCGAGGCAGCTCAGCATTGTAATGGGCGGTGGGTCTGGGAAGGGCTGGCATGCAGCTCTGAAGGGCCACTCCCTCAAGGCTGAAATGCAGAGGGGAAATGAGTGCAACAGATCCCAAAAGGCACACGCTCTGGGGTGTCTTCTTAGACACCTGCATGGCAGCTGCGGGGCATCTTAGCTGCTCAGGGGAACAAGGAAGTAGAAAAGCAACAATGCTCTGGGGCCGAGCTCTGATCTCCTTCTGGATCTTTGCTAATGCCTCAATACTTTGTGGCAGGCCTCTTACAGAAAAGCTGATAAAATGTTGCATATAACAGTCAATCCATGAGCTCCTGTACCCAAGTAGCCTTTGGGGTTTTCCCATTGCCTCTGAGTAGGGAACATCCAAAAGCCCCCAGCCCAAGTGGCCGGGCGGTGGCTGCCAGCACCTCCCTGAGGCCTTGCCTTTGCCGTGTGCTCTGCGGAGCACGTGTGCCAGCCACCCTTGTGACGGGCAATCCTTTCCTCTCCAGCTCCACACACGCTCTTCGCTCCAGCGCGCCGCCGCAGCAGCAGCGCCTGCGGCAGCCGGCGCCGCCCCAGCTGCCAGAGCTTGGCCCGGCAGCCCAGCCCGGCAGCCCCGGAGGAGAGAGGAGCAGAGCCTCAACAGCCTGAGTACGTCTGCTGTATTTCTCGTCTGCGTGTCTCGCTGCTGGCCGTGGCAGAAGCCCCTCCTGGTTCGGTGTCTCAGAGGCACTTGGCTCTCCCTGCAGAAGCTGTGCCTCTGCTCTGAGGCAGTGACAGAGCGCTGGCGCTGCTCCTGGTGCCTCTGAGGGCAGCTGGGACTGCCTTGGCTCTGCCTGGGCTGCCTTCTGTGCCAAGGGCAAGAGCAGAGAGGCTTGTTTCTGCTTGAGCAGAAGGCTGGCCCCTAGCTAGTGAGCAGTCCCCAGGCAGCTCTCTGGCCCCAGCTGGTTTCTGGCTGTGGCTTTTACTCCTCCTCTGGCTCGCACACTTTGTGCTCCCAAGTGGCTCTGCCAGTGACACTTGACGTGAGCAGAGAGGCTGCAGAGGCCTTGCCTTTGCTCTGAGGGCCCAGATCTTAAAGGCCCATCCTTTTGCCTTATCACGTGAGATGCTGTGCTCCAAACAAACAAAGCCCTTCTCGGAAAGGCCAGCTGCTGAAAGGTGGAGAAGATTGCCCTCCCACCTGCTGATCTCAGCGGCTGCAAGCCAAGTGACTGCAAAGGGCCCAGAGCTCGCCACGGTGGGGCTGCACTTGGGATCACGTGTGGATTGGCGTCTGCGTTTGGCAGTGAGTGCCTTGCACTGCTTTTGTCTTGCAGGGTGCATTGTGAGTCCGGGCCAGCCAAGGCAGAGATACACGGCATTGCAAAAACTCGGACGAGGGTAAGTGTGACGCCTGCTCCTCATACAAAAGCGTGGGCCGGGTCTTTGGCTGGTGCAATATCAAGAGTGAAGTGAGGCAAGCTCCAAACACGGTCAAACTCTGCCTTTCCCTCCTGCCACCTCTCAGGACTGCTGAGTCAGGGCAGTCCAAAGGCATCATCAAAGCCAACTGGGTGCTGGCAGTGTCTTACTTGCAGCAAGGTGCAGGAGCTGGAAGATCTCCTGCCTCTGCAGCTTTATGGCCCAGAAGAGCACCTTGGCACCCAAGAATCGTCAGACTCTCAACCACAGTGTTTGGAATAGGATTTTTCTCCACTTTTTGACATGCGCATGCATGCACACCCACACACGAGTACAGTTGCCCTTAGGTTGGGAACAGAGGGAACTGGGCGTGTGCCTATGGGGATTTACAGCAGCCCTTGGTCTTCAAGTTGGAGCTGAGTTTGCTCTTGCACACCCTGCCCTGCATGGCAGAGGCTGGTGAGCTGATGAGCTATGGGCTGAAGAGAGGCTGCAGCCAGGCATTTTCTAGAAAGGCCAGGCAGCCTGGGGACGTCTCCTGCCTGGCCTTGCTTTCACTGCCACAGACTGAAGGGCTTTCTCTGCTGCCCTTTTCTTTCTAGGACATTTGGAGCTGTTTATAAAGCCCTCGATGCCAGCACGGGACAACAGGTCAAGTGTCCACACCCCCAGCAGATTTTGCAGCTCTGGAGCGCTTTCCCCACTGCCGGGAGCTCAGCCTGGAGCTTTGGCTGGCCGCTCCACGTCTGCAGAAGAGGCTGTTGCTCTGAAGCTCAGTCTTGGCTCGGAGTGCAGAATGCACTTGGCACGGCCTGTGCTGCTTCTCCTAAGCTCTGCTGCCCAGTGCCAGGGCAGTTTGGCGCAGCTCGCTGCGTCCTTGCACAAGCACTGGCTCCGTGCTGCCTGAGATCTCGGGCAAGGAGCGACTTCTCAAGTTAGTGGTCTTCAATGTCCTTTCAGGTGGCCATCAAGAAAATTAGCCTTCAGGGGAAGAGATCCGAGGAGCTGGCTGTCAACGAAATCCTGGCCATGAGGGACAACAGGAATGCCAACATTGTCAACTACTTAGACAGGTTGGGCTGCTGTCATGTCGCTGCTCCTTTAGATAGGGCAAGGCAGAAGAGAGCAAGCCCTTTGCTCCATGGCAGAAAAGGGAGCTGTTGATGATTTCTCTAGTCGTCGCTGGGGCATGGCAGGAGGTGGCACTGGGTGTGCAATGATCTCTTGTGGCACACGTAGCTTGGAGAGCAGGTGCAAAAGCCTGGCTCTGGCCCTGGCGTGACCGAGCTGTGGCCATTGCTCTCTCGCCATGCTCTGCTTTTCTTCTTGCAGCTACCTGGTCGGTGGGGAGCTCTGGCTGGCCATGGAGTTCATGGACGGCGGCACGTTGGCAGATGTGCTCAGGGCAGTGTACCTGGACGAAGGACAGATCGGCGCCGTCTGTCGGGAGGTGAGGGATCCCGCTTGTGCTTGCCCTGGCCTGCCCAGCATGGCCCTTGTCAGCTGGTGGGTAGGAACAGCAGAGATTTCTTGCTCACGGCTTTCTTCTGGAGTTGCTGTCACATCCTGGAGAAGAAGGAGGAACATCTGGAATGAAGTGCCTGCCGCTTTCCCTGCACTCCCTTGGCTCTGTTCTTGCACGCTTGCATACTCTTTGTCTTCTGGTGCTCATGCTCCCTCGTTCTCTTGATTTCACTTCTTTTGTCTTGTCAGCTTTTCCTCTCAGCCTTTGCATGCAGCCTGTCTGACTGTCGTGCACTCCTTGCCCCTCTAAGCAGGCTTGAGGCTTGCAAATTTTCAAGCTCAGGGCAGTGGAGATGTCCTCAGCCTCAAAAGAGAGCCTTTCAGGCCAGATGCTGTTGGATTCTGGACGCAGGTCTAATGTGCTTCTTCCTCCTCTGCTGCCACAAGGCTCTCAAGAAAATCTTTGCCATGACATCTCTTAGCCAAAATTCATGTGATTTTTACCAAAACCAGCAAGGGCTTTAGCAATCTGAGATGCCTTCCAAGAAGACAGACCTCTTGGAAGAGTGTTGAAGCAGCACGCTCTTTCCCTTTCTCTTTTCTGACCGTGATGTTGCGCCCTGCCTCTCAACTCCGTGGCAGACCTGTCAGTCTCGTGGAGCCCTTTCCTTTGCTGTGGGAGGTAATCAGGTGCTGAAGTTTTCCCCTTGCCTCCATCCTTTCTCTCTCAGTGCCTCCAAGGACTGCATTTCCTTCATTCCCGCCAAGTCATCCACAGAGACGTCAAAAGCGGCAACGTTCTTCTGGGCATGGACGGCTCTGTCAAATTGGGTGGGTATCCCTGGGCAGGTGCAGCGTTGCCAGCATGTGCTCTGGGGCTGCTTTTGGGTGACTGCCAGGTGCCCACAAGTGCTGCTGGGCCAGTGTGTGGAAGGTGAGGGTGTTTTTGTGGCAGCCAATGCCTTATTTCGCTGGCTCTGGCCCCGTGGCAGCAGAGCACGGCTGCTTTTGCAGCCGGCTGCAGCGGGCTGGCCTTGTCAGGCTTGGCGTGGGCAATGCTTTTGCTCGTTTTGGCAGGGGGAGCTGCCTTTGACAGGCTTTGTTTTTCTCCTCAGCTGACTTTGGCCTCTGCGCTCAGCTCAGCCCTGAGCGCAGCAAGCGCAGCTCCAGGGTGGGCACTCCCTGCTGGATGGCACCGGAGGTGGTGCGAGGAGAAGCCTACGGCCCCAAAGTGGACATCTGGTCACTGGGGATCATGGGGCTGGAAATGGTGGAAGGGGAAGCTCCTTACCAGGGGCAAGCCCGTCTGAGGGTAAGGTGCAGCTCCTAAAGGGGGCTGCGTGTGCTGAGAGCTGTTGTGGCTCGGAAAGGAGCAGCTGCGGTGTCCTCTTGCATTTCCTGTAGGTTTTTGAACTGATCCAAAGGAACGGGCCCCCAAACCTGCAGAACCCCGAGCAGCACTCGCCTGTCCTGCGCTTCTTCCTGCGCTGCTGCCTGCAGGTGGACGAGGACAGGCGCTGGTCTGCCCAGGAACTGCTGGAGGTGAGACAAAGCAAAGCGGCCCAAGGGCCTGCGAGCTGAGGAGCCCCAGGAAGGGATGAAGGGGAGGGTGGGCCACGCGGGCCGGGCTGAGACGGGTGCGGCACAGGAAGGCCGAGGGCCAGATGGTGCCCTCGGTCCTCTTTGTGCATCTTCCTGGGAGCCAGAGAAATCCTGCTGGAGCCTGTGCTCTTGCCAAGTAACAAGGAATCCTTTCTTTTGAACGTTTTTCCTCTGGGCAGCATCCCTTTGTGACCTCAGGCCATCCTGCCTCCAGCCTGGCTGCTCTGATCATCTCAGCCAAGCAAGCGCAGGAGCAGTGGAGAGGAGACGTGCCCCACCAGCTGAGAGGAGTGGAAAGGGGATGCATGCTGTTTTGGCCGAGATTCATCCATCCCCTGAGTTTTATAAGGAGCTCTTCCAGAGACAGTATATTTCATCTTTGGAAATTTTCTTAGGTTTAGTTAGGTTTTACTTAGGACTATAGAGTCTAGAAAGCTTTGTTAATGCAGCATTGTTTAGATAAGAGTAGGTGTATTGCTGATGTAGGGTAGCTCAGAATTATCCTTGAAGGAGAAATAAGAATGAAGCTATCAAAGAACAAGCTGAGACTCAGAAGAACTGGAGCACGCACGTGCTGCGACCTACAGCGGGAATAAACTGCTGGGAAGAGAGAATGAGGAAGATGAAGATGATGGAGCAGCCAGAAGACGCTCTGTTGCTCGCCTTAGTCTCAGCAGGAGTGGCAATAAGAGCTCAGAAGCCTCCAGAGGCCTGGCAGGTTCCCTTCCTTGCCGCTTTGTGGCTCTGAACTGCTCCGTGCCTCGGGAGCCGTGTGCTGCGGACGGCTCCTCCCGTTCACGGCTTTGCGCCGCTCCCGAGCGGCCCAAGGCTCTTCCCCCTCACGGAGGGTCCCCTCCCCGCCCCACAGGCCCCCTGACAGCTGCCCCACGCCAGCTGCCCTCTAGAGATGTTGTCCCTCTCGCCCTGGAATCCCCCAGCGCCAGCCGCCCCTGGCGGCGGGGCAGGAGGAGGGACCAGGCCCCGCTTGCCCCCCTTTCCTGGCGCTCACTGCCTATGGAAGAGTAAAGGAGGGCTGAAATCATCTTTATCTTTTCCACAACCCATCTTCCTTCCAGGAAGATATCATCTGCTGCTGGCCCATTAAGTCCCACCGTATGACTGATAAAATTCATCATCCCATTGGGAGATGCTCCAGCCAGGGGGAGGAACCAAGCCTTTCCTACCTAGATAAAAACGGAGCTGCTGGACAGCAAGTTACCATCTTTCCACTGGATTCCAGAGGAGAAGTCGGACCTTTCTACATCATCCCTGGACTTCTGGAGGAAGCCTGCACCCTTCTACAGGAGCACTGCTTCAGCTGAACCACACCTGCCACTGCAGGAGGACTGTAGCCACCATTTGATGGAACTGCTACCAATACCCTGACTGACGGGGTGTCAGGTTGTATTCTGACTCTGTCAGGGTTGGGATTTGTTTTGTAATAATGTATTTCTATTTTAATTTTCATAGTAAAGAACTGTTATTCCGAATTCCCATATCTTTGCCTGAGAGCCCCTTAATTTCAAATTTATCATAATTTGGAGGGAGGGGGTTTACATTCTCCATTTCAAAGAGAAGCTTCCGTCCATATTGGCAGATAACTGTCCTTCAAACCAGGACATTAGGCCACAGTATACTGCAATTATGTAGTATTTGGATGTTTTCAAGTGATAGTAAATGTAAATAAAAGCAGAAGACTCAACTGACTTGTATGTTATAAAACCCACCAAGCTTCATACTCAGGAAAGAAAACATAAATTTTGACTGTTGAGTGTTTCATTTCATGAGAGCTCTTCTTGGCATATGGTAAGATATGAAACAGGTCAATTGAACAGATTTTCATATTGGGTTTTTTTTTTTCATTTTAAGAAAAGGAAATGGAAAAATCACAACATCCTGAAGGCTAGCACAGGTAACCCAGACTAAACCTCACACCAGTCCTGTTGGCAACTCCTTCAGTAGTTTTGACAGCCAGATCTGGGCCAAGCAGGAGCAGCATGAAGAAATCCAGCCAGGCAGACACCTACAGTGCCATTCATCAGTCCTGGAAAAAGCATTCCAGAGCTTGGCATTGCTCCAAATCTTGCCAAACACATCCCAGGAGTGGCCACAGAGGGTTGGCTTTCACAGCAGCAAAAGAGAAGCAAAGCAGGAGATCTGTGTGAGCCAGAGAGAGCAGTGGGGAGCACACTGCCATGGTCCTGAGAACCAGAAGGGTAAAAGCTGGAAAACTCATGCATTGGGATGAGGGCAGTTTAACAGTGGAAGGAAAGGCTGCACACACAACAAAGCAAAATAAGGTAGGAATACCCTGCTTCCCGTGGCTGGGCTGGCATTCAGCACCTCCAGCAGAGCAGGGTCCCATCATACATCACAGTGACTTGGTGGGACAAATGCCATCACGCCAAATGGCCCCTGCTTCCCTCTTCTTCCACCATTGTATACACTGAGCCTGATGCCATATGGTCTAGAATATCCCCTGCGTCAGTTTGGGTCACCTGTCCTGCTGTGCCCCCTCCCATGGACCTCCAGTCCCCTCACCAGTGTGGCAGTAAGAAAAGCAGGAAAGGTCCTGGCTCTGTGCAAGCCCTGCTTAGCAATAGCAAAAAAGCAGCAGCATCAGCCCTGAGCTGAGCACAGGCCAAAAACACAGCCCCGTAACAGTCCCTGGGAAGAAAATTAACTCTACCCCAGCCAAAACCAGCACAGAGGTGCAGAGCAGAAACTGTGGAGATGGCCCCCTTGTCCATCCCCACTGGATCCCCTCAGAGCCCAGCAGCAGGGAAAGGGCTGGGGGCAACTGGCAGTGCCCACACTGCACCAGCGCCTTGCAAGAAGGGGTTTGCAGGGAAAAAAGAGAATGGGAAGAGCCAAATCTGAGCACAGCTCAGGGAACTTTTATTAGTGAAATACACAGATTTCACCCCAACGAGAGGGCTCTGCTGCTGCCCTGCAGCACAAGCCAGGCACCACAGGGATGCTCCGTGGCAGGACTCAGTGCTGCCAGATGATTTTCAAGTTTGGGGACAGCAGCTCTGTGGCCACGAGTTTATCAGCCTTGCTCCCGTCCTTCACGAGGGACGTTGAGATGCTTGGGCACGTCCAGAGGAGGCAACGAGGCTGTGAGGGGCTTGGAACACAAACCCTGTGAGGAGCAGCTGAGGGAGCTGGGGGTGTTCAGCCTGGAGAGGAGGAGACTCAGAGGTGACCTTATCACTCTCTACAACTTCCTGAAAGATGGTGTGGTCAGGTGGGGTTGGTCTCTTTCTCCAGGCAGCAACTGACAGAAGAGAGGACACAGTCTCAAGCTGTGCCAGGGGAGATTTAGGTTGAATATTAGGAAAAATTTTTAAGGAAAGTGTGATAAAATACTGGAATTGTCTGCCCAGGGAGGTGGTGCAGTCACTATCCCTGGGTGGATTTAGAAAAAGATTGGATGTTGCACTTGGTGCCATGGTTTAGTTGAGGTGTTGGGTTGGACTTGATGATCTTGAAGGTCTCTTCCAACCCAGTGATTCTGTAATTCTGTGCATGTATGATTGAATCATTGGCCAAAATAAGCCTACAGCTCCACCAGACAAACATGCCATGCCTCATTTCTTTACAGTTATTTTAATCAGTGGTATAATCAATTGATTCAACCTATAAATAAATTCGAGCAACAACAGCATGCAGTAGAAATTCAATTCTTCATGCTTTAAGTACATACCAGCAACTTTGAAACTTTGATTAAGATAATACAAAGCTGTATCTCAAATGCCATGAGAGCAAAGTGTGTCAACCACTGTATCAGTACAGTCAGAAATCAATAGGATATTCTCACACTAGAATGGAAAGAACATATTCAGGGAGCATAAAAGTAGTATCAATATGGAAAAACACCATCTAGGTCAGGAAAGCAGGAAAGGAAAATGAAAGGAGGAGAACACACTGACATTTTCACACAGTTTTAGCATGGGTGTAGCAAAGACCAACAGCAAATATTAAATCTTATCTATACTTAGTCTCTGCTACATTCTTCTGCTTTTTCATTTTGGGAAGCAAACTCAAAGCTGCCTCCATGGAGTAAATAGGATCACATGCAGGATCACGTACAAAAAGCTTGGGGGAAAACACAAAGCCATCCAAGGCAATAAATATCTAATCTCATAAGGGAGCCATTCATACAACTCTTACAAAAAGGAGTCTTTTTATTACCTGCTCAGGACAGTCCTGTGGTTTGAAATCCTTTGAGTAAAAGAGTTTAAACAACCAGCTCTATGAATGACAGTGAGACAATCCTTTCTTTTCCCCAACCTTTCAGTAACATAGCACTAATTTTGAGCACACCATGAAATACTGTTTCCATTACCAGAAATCTTGATCATGAATGGAATACATAATACATACATAATACATTAATGCTGGCATGGAAGAAGCTGTTACTCTCCCAGAAAGACAAAAGAAGATTCTGATTTTATTTTTCTTCACTTTAATAATTAGAAATCTGTGCAGTCAGTATGTAGCAGAAAGATGGGTATAACTTCAGCCACTTAGGAAAACTTCCACAAACCTGAAAAAAAGGAAATAAAAGTAGTAATAAACAAACAAACAAAGAAAATAAACAAAAAAACCCCAACAACAACAAAACACCAAATCCTACCACCACTACTCCCCAAAACATTCAACCAACGAACCAACCTCATCCAAACTAAAACCAAAAGCATCCAAGCAAATATGGACCAACAGAAAAAAAATAAAAATTTAATGCCTGTGTTAGTTTTCCCCATCCCTTTCTCTTCTGAGAAAAGTCTCAGAATGTGTCTGTTTGCACTACTTTATGGTTCCATTATGCTTACAATTAAATATTGTTGTATTTGCCTACAGAAGCTGTGCAGCATGAAGGCAGATGCTGACTAGGAAAACATATCCAAAAGCCTGTAAGTGCTTGAGAAGCAGGCTTACCATCAGGAGCAGGACCACGAGGTGTACTGCTCCTTAGGGTACAAAGCGAAGCCAAAAAGATTCTGTAAAGAGAAAGTAACTTCAGGGGAGGTAAATTTAAAAAAACAAGGAAATGTGGAGAACTGAAATGGTTATGTTTGCAAAGAAAGGCTCTTAAATAAATGTGAATGGGTTATAAAAGAAAGGAAGAAAAAAGCCTGTGGTAAAAAAAATTGAAAAGAAATTTAAAACAGCAATTAAAAAAATCATAAACTAAACTCCCACCCAACCACCACCACCTCTCCCCAAAACCAAAAAATATCCAATCAACCAAACCTAAAGCAAAAAATATCCAAGAAAATAGGGACCAACAGAACAAAAATTACAGTGGTAATTTTAATCCCTGTGTTAGCTTACACAATCCCCTTTCTTTTCTGAAACAAGTCTCACAGCATTTCTGCTAGCACTAGTTTGCACTTAGTTTAGACTTAAGTATTGTTGTGTTTTCCTACAGCATCTGTCCAGCATGAAGGGAGATGCTGGCTAGGAACCCACATGCAAGTGACTAAAACTGCATGAAAAGCAGACTTACCATCAGGAGCAGCATCAGGAGGCAGAACAGCTGCTTCAGGGTCCAAGTGAACCCGCAAAGCTTCTCTTGCTATTGTCAATGCCTCAACTCTGGCAGCTGCCAGTGAGTAGAGACCCATAAAATTTAGAATGACGTGCTTTAAGGAAAAGCAAAAGGAATCATTAGTGCCAGGCAAGCTACACTTAAATGCCAAATAGCACACATCCAAATTTGCTACAAAAGACACCATTTTTTTTGCAGAGAAATCAAACACAGTTTGTAAACCAGGCATAATTTCAGTCCCAGGACTTAAACATCCAAAAGATCTAACACTGGATTTTGTATTGCTTCTAAAATCTTGAATATTAATATCATTGAGGAGAAGGGAATGACTCCACATCTTAGTTAGAAGACGTTTTGATGGGATGTTTTCAATGCACTGCAGCACTGAGCACTTGATACAATTTTTTCATTTTATTTCAATACAAGACTAAGTGCAGATTCAATTTCTGTTCACAAAAAATTACCACACAGTTTCAGGATAATGTTCACACTTCCAAAATGAGTCAATTTACTAATCCTTTCACCCACATCACAAAAATTAACTGGCAGTAACTGGCAGAAACATTGTAAACCTACAAACTTCTGAAAACAAATAATCTGACTGCAATATAACTGGAAAAATGTAACTATTTCCATGGATGTAGTGGAAGAATGTCCCCATCTTGTTCTATTGACTAGACTGATGATAAAGCTAGCAAAATAAGAGAGCACAAATGATTTGGCAGTACTGGTGACTTTATATCTACCCCAAGTACTCTCAACTAACTATAGAAATTATTGATCTTCTTAACAGTGCTTAATCACATTTTATTTGTTATTTTATGTGTATCTTTTCCTTTCAGATAGTATGAAATTGGTGTTTTGAATGTAAACCTTTGCTATAGACAAAAATCAGCTTAGAACCACAGGGATTTACAAGTTATTTTTCAGTTTTCCTTTCCTTGGTTTCACACTTCTGCTTTTCAGAATAGATCTTAACACAGCTGAAATCAATCATGTTATTTCATTGTGGTGGCTGGAAAACACAGCAGTGGCAAATTAACCCGTATCACATCTTTTCTCATCACAAAGAATCTCCAAAATCTCTTGGTGCTGTGGTTCTTGTCCTAAAAGAGGATTCTTGCCGATTTTAAGGCCTTTAATTGAAGTGCACTCGTCACAGACTAAGGCAGCCCTGGAGGATGTGCCTGCAAACAGCTCCACTGCTTTAAATGACAAGTGTCCCTAAAGTGATTCCCAGCTGCTTACCTCACTCCAGACTGCACCATTGCCCCCAATATAGCTTGGCATAGAGTAAAACTAAAATCCCTTAGGTGATCTCTGGCTATAAAATGCCAATTTTATAGTAAAGCCTCAATAATGTGCTTGGAAAGGAATCAAACAGGAACTTGAGATGAGGGCAGGGGAGAGAGAGAAGGGAAAGGGAGGAAGAGGAAAAGAGGAGGAGAAAAAGAAGTTCACAGTGCTGCAGACTGTGAGCCATCGGTGCTGTTCATGCATGTCCTCAGTTCCCAAGTGCACCTGAAGCTGCCAGGTGAACAAGAACTTTACAATTCTGCCCCACCAGGGATCTCCCCAGCACATACTGTACTATGTTAGTTATACCACCAGCACATTGTGCAAATATGAAATGCAACATTTTCTGTTTCTGACTCTCTTCCAGAAAGAAAGAGGGAACAGGCTGCAGGTGCTTCTGCAATCTTTGTGAGGTCAAAAAGAATGGGAGCTGGGACAGGACAGAACAAAAAAAAAAAAATCTAAAGCAGCGTCCACTACCAAATTATACAGGCAAGATTTAAAAGCTGGTGATTGCCACAATGTGTCCTGTGAAGAGATGCCACCCGCGGGACCTTTAGTGCAGCTCTAAAATGGATCATCCCTGAAGGGGAAGCATTTGTAATTCTACCCTTTGACAGAAAAGTTAATCTGTGCTAATTAAGCTTCATGGGAATCTCAAGGCATAACATATTTCCATATTTCAGTGTGACAACATGCTAATGCACATAATTTATATCTTTATCATATTGAAATGCATGTATGCATGCAAGAGGGCTACTGTGAGAAATTTCCAGATTAGAATCTGCCTTTCTTGAATGTTTGATTTTATGACCCTGATCCTGCAATTATATACTGCATTAGAACAGAAAATCTACAATCAATTGGAAGGAATGACTACAGAAACACACACTGTATGCAATACTTACCTTGTCTAAGTTCCTTGCACTTTATTACATGCTCTCTCTCTTGTTCAGACAGAGAAGCACAATGAAAGAAATATGTACTCACTCTGCATTTTGTTCTCTCATTGGGAAAAGAAATTCTGCCTTAGAACTAATGTACTCTGCACAACTATAAAGACTAAGGGATAGTTTCTGTAGACGACTCCAACTTAATAAGAAGACATTGCACTGAATCTGTGTTCAGAGGTGAAAATATGGCACATTTTCAGTTAATTTCTCTTTTTATACACTTGTTTTGTCCAAACAAAATTGGTATTTTGAAATGTGCAATTCTTTATACCTAAGTATAAAAAGTAGCCTATATTTCAACATTCTAAATAACAGTTTCTTTTAAATGAGGAATGCTCAAAAACCTAAAGTTAAGTAACTGTGGGTTGAAAAAAATCTGATACTGACCAAGAAGGAGCATGAAAATCTTGTCTTTTTTGGTTGGTTGGTTTTGATTGTTCGTGGAGATCTTACTTGGTTTTGTTTTTAGGTTTTTTTTTTAATTAGTCTTGTGTATATTAATGGGAAAAAAAGGGAGGGGGATAGAGGGGTGTTAATTTTCAGGTATATATAATTTTGTCCATGTTTGCATTCCCATCTGTTACTTAATGCCGGTACTGCAAAACTGAAAGTTGCCACCATCTCTGAAATACCATGTGCAAGAGTATACGTGGAAATTATCTTTCAATTATTGACTACAATAGTTTTGAAGCTTTTTGCTCTCCACATGCTCAGAGCAGTCTATCTGCCTGTTGTCTCTCAGATGCAAAAAATGAAATTAAAAAAAATGAAACAGGATTGGTTTTAACTCCGACCTGGAATGCTGCAGCCTCTGGCCTGCCCCTCGTTGCTTCCTCTGCAAGGATCTCCAGCTGCAGGCTGGGGAGCAGCGTGGCTGCTGCAGCACCTGGTGCCACAGCCTGGTCTCTAACCTAAAGGGAAAAACAAACCCAGCACTAACAGTAATTCTCCTTCAGACACACCAGCTGGGATGAACTGGGTCTCCTTGAGCCCACTGAGTGGACACCTAATATCCATGAATAAAGTATGATCAAATTTTCATTGCAAATAAATCTCTAATGCACAGTGCTGGGAGAGAATGCTACCAAAAAACCAAACCAAACCAAAGTAAAAACAAAAACAAACAAACAAACAAACAAACAAACCAACAAAACCAAAAACCAAAACCAAAACCAAACAAACAAAAACCACCAAAAACCCCCAAAAACAGAAAAAACCCTAAAAACCAAAAACCACCTTGCCCTGGTCTGAAAAGAGAAAGGCCAAGACAATAGCATGTATGTATTATTGTAAAAACACAGCACTTGCTGCATGACATCCAAAGTTTGACAGAAGCCACTATGAAGATGATGGTGGCACAAAAGAAATCTTTTATCAGCAGAGTTTGCTGCAGGAGAAACACATAGTTTAGGTTCTGTCACTTTCTGTGAACATTAAAGGAAAGAAACTTGAAAAAGGTATCTGAAAATTAAATTAACTACAATATTAGAGAATGCAGAAACTAAAACAGATCTTCCCATGTTGCTAGGAATTAAAAATATAGTAAGGGAAACTGGGACTCCAAGGTATGAAGACACTTCTTGTGCTCTGTGCTGCTCTAGATTAAAAACAGTTATAAAACTATCTGCCATTAGAGCTATAATTGCAAATAGCCCTTTCTCCTAAATAATTAATATATACAGCTTTGTTGGACCTTCAAATAGTCCTATACCAGGGCACAGTTGTAAAAGTCAGAGAGAAAACTTGAGATGACTATTAAATTTAAAATATGCTTTAAAAATACCGTGGAACTTTCTGACCATGGACTATGACTTGCTGCCTTGCCATTTATGATGTTTCCAAGGTTAAAGTAGCAAACACAAAGCCAAATGTTTTATGGCCACCAAGTTTATGACCTCGTTACTCAGTAGAGGGTTAAGTCCACAACAATTGCCAATTTTTTGTGTGTTCCATTAGTCTTCGCTTGGCAACCAGAAACAGTGCTCAGTGAGGGAAGGAAAGTGAATTTTGTCATAACTTCTACATTTAGAACAAGTTGTTTGTGTACTACAAACTGGCATTTTATTTCACTGTGGTTTTTTAAGATAGAAGAAGTTGAGGAGGGAAACTTAAACACTAAGGAAAGCAAGTTGTTTGCCACAATTTCTCCCCTGAGAATAAGCAATTCTAAGGCTTTGGCATGTTTGGAAACAAATCAGAGGGAACACTTCAAATTCTTACCGCATTCAGGGTGGCATCCACAGCTTTCATACGATTAATGATCAACACTTTGTCTCTATTATAAAAGAAAAAAGAACAAAAATAGAATGAAAACAACAGAGTAACTTTATAGAACTGAGGCTCTACCAATGTAGAAATTCATCTTCTGCTACTTTATGGCTGCCATGTCTTGTAAAATAATTGTTGGTAACTCAAACTATTAGGATTTTCTCTCTTTTTATTTCTCCAATGCAAACCCTAAAAAAAGTTCATGTATCACTATTTGGTACATTTCCATTTGAAGGATGCTTCTGTCAAAGATAGGTAATTAAAATAGATGTAATTATAAACCTATCAATGAACAACCATCATTAGGTTGGATATAGAGGCAATAAAAAGTCTCTAGCAGGATGGTATTATATTCTTGTATTGGAAAACACTGGCAGATTGTGTTTATTTCATCTGTTTTGCTTATATGTTTCAAGGGGGAGAAAAAAACCCTATTTGTTGTGACAAGTTGCTAGAACAATGAATGGAAGGGTCATTTTCTTTGTTGATATTCAGCTGCTATATCCTGCTACATATGGGAAAAAATGCCAGTTTTAAAGCCACTTTGCATTAAAATAACCTTTTCTGCATATATGTACGGCCACAAGGAATGATCTCTACTATAATGTTTGAAATACATTGGGGGAGGTTGAAAAGGACAAGCTTTCTAGAACATATCCTTCTGCAGGTGACACCTGCTTTGATCAAACCATACCAAATAACCTTTGTCATTTTAATTAGCTCATTAAACATCTCATTCAGGACTATATGAATTGCATCATTTCCCTAGTGCATAAAACCCTTAAACCTTCTCAGATGTTGTTCTTCAGAGGTCGAATGACCCCAGGCACAATGAGAAATTTTAATTAACTGAAATTTCTTTTAGATGCTAGCCACTGAACAACAATATTCATAACACATGCTTCATACTATGATAAATATTAGAAAACAAAGTCTGCAAAGATTTATTTTTTATCTGACCATAGGCCTGTAAGAATAGGTCAGTAATAAGTCAAAGAGGTTCCTTTTGACTTTTCAAGAGCAGTGCTTGAGCCTTTCTTTCCACTCCAGGTTGTGATGCAAATGGTACAAAACTCCCTGAAATCAGCTGGAAGATCTATCTTGTCCCACATGAAAGGCTAGGTCCAAAATGGCTTTCAGTCTCTTTGGTAGCTAACACCTGTCCCCTTGCTGATGCCTCTGTATTTACTATAAATAAATTGTGTTTGTCTATAATAAAAGATGGCGTGGAAACACAGGGAACAATCAATCATTTCTTAAATAAACAAAACTTTAAAGGGATCTGCCAAAGAGATGTTGTCAGATTAGTAAGATAGCACAGGTATTTTATTTGCCAGTTATTTCAGAACCCAGAATTTAGAGCACTATTATGGGATAAGTGCATAAAATGTATGACCTAGTGTTTTGAACTAACACTTTTGTTTTTAGAAGACTATCCCTGAATTTCAAAAAAAAAGAGACAGATGTAGTTTTCTCCTCTAGCCTAACAGTGGCCAGGCCTAAAACCCTGCCCATGGAAGTAGGAATTGAAATTTTTGTTCATTTTAAGGGACATCCCCCAGACCCCCAGGGCTCACTTTGCTGCCTGCTGGAGGGCATGTTCTGCCTTCTGGAGAGCCTCCCACAGCCGCTGCCGGTCCTGCTCCATGTCTTTCAGGAGTTTCTGCTGGTGATTTAGAGCTTGGTCTCTTCTCCTCAGCTCCTCAGCTGCATCAGAGAAGCTCTGCCAGCAGACAGAGGGCAGAGTTACTCATCAGCCCAAATAAACTTCACTTTAGGCCACTGGCAATGTGGGTGACAAATTGATTTCAAAAACTTCTCATGAACATTCTTTTGAATACCCTCATTCCAGCTGACTTTACCCTGTTGAAGACAAATCTTCTTTGCAGGATACATAAATCACAACATTTCCAACAAATGGGAGAACATGAATGTCTGAAGACCAAACTGTAATTTATATGAGATATTTCATTTCTACGAATCAAAAGGAAACCAGTGGAAAAGGGGTATTTCTAAATACATCTGACTTCTAGTTTAGTGACATTTACAAGGCAAGTTTTCTGGAAAATTCTGTTAAAAGTTAATCAATATTATGCTTGCTTTCCAAAGGAATACAAATCAAAAATGTGTAAAAAGGAGAATCTCTTTTAAGCAAGAGTGTTCCAAATCAAATATACTTACATGCTGAAGTTCATTTAATTGCTCTTGCAGTCTGTGGGCTTTTTCAGCATCTTTCTGCATCTCATTGAAAGACCATTTGAATTCTTCAAGCTGCAAGTGCAGCGAGTGAGACTCTACCTCTGCAGTATGAAGCCTTTGCGAAAATTCAAATATTTCTTCCTGCAAGATTGCTATGTTTCTCTGTCAGCAAACAGAAGTTGATGGGCTATAAAATCTGCTATTTTAGCAATAAACATAAATCATACTTAAGACCCAAGATAATTAAGACAAAACTATTATTTTTTCCTCCGTCTCTAAAAGACATACACAAGGACAAAAGTTTGAACCCGTCACCTAACATGTGTTACTGCAAGTTCTGTTTACAAGGAAGTACTATTTTCACCTAAAGTCTACTATAAAAGATTATGACTGAAAGAGTTTATCCTTTCATTTTGGTTAAAGGGAAGAAGGTTATCTTTACTGAAAGAAAGGATGGTAAACATAAGAAAATAGAAAACAGTAATAAAAAGCAACCCTTAACATTTACCTCAAGCTAAATCAAATTTGTTCTTATAAGCTAATAAAGTTCTAGTAGAACTTTAAAAAATATATTTTATTTGGATACACTAAACCTCCTCCAAAAATTCTTTGTCAATAAAAGAAAGACCTATCCACACCCTAATGTGTGACAAATCAACTTCTGAGTTCCCACACAGTGGTACTTCATTGTAATGGACTCATGACCAGTCTGACACAGAAATGAATGGTGCTATCAAGGGAGCTTCACTGTTACTGTAAACCTTCTGTTTCCATGAAGGAGTACTGTAAATCTGCTTACTGTGCTGGGCAGTCTGTCATACAGTCCAGCTTCCAGAGCCTGGACATTTACTCTGTGGAGTCCACAAGCCAGCCTCTGTATCAGGGAGTCCTTCTCCAGGTAAACTCTGCACTCACAAGGTTTCCCTTGAACTGTCTCCATCAACACACTCAGATTGTCCATCAGTTTTGCAAAGGAGTTCCTGGCTGGACTGATAAGTGAGTGTCCAGAAACCCAGGAGTTTGGATCTTTAAGAAACAACAACAAAAAGGAAACATCAAGCAGGCTATTAGTTCTGGTTTCTTATAATATCTGTCTCTATCATCCTCTATGTATACAGGATGGAACTTGCAAATATTCTGAAACACAGAATACTGAATCTGACTCATGGTTCAAACTTTGCTTTTTAAGGATATGAATTCAATTTATTGAAAACAGCATGATCAAAGAAGAAAGTGCCTGAAACTGAATCTAAACACATTTGATTCAATGGCAACTTTTATATGAATTTAGTGTTCAGTCTTCTGGAAAATGTATCACCTTGTCTTTGTCCTGCTATTTCGCTTTATTCACACAAATTATGCCCTCTTCTAATGTTCTTTTTTCTGTGACAAAAATGTGGGGACTCTAAAATATGAGAACATGTTAATAAAGAACCAGGGTTGGCAGCAATGCAGATGAACCAAGGGAGCCTGTATCAGTTCTCACTGCAAATAAACTCCAAAAACACTCTGCAGCCTTCTGCTCCCATGGCTCTATATACTGAAAGGATAAAATATGCTATGAGCCATTAAAGAAAATTAATCTGTTCCAACAGTACAGAAATGTGATCATTCAGAGAATGTACAAGATTGTACAATTATACAAGAATGTACAATTATTTTACCCTGCAATAAAATTACCCCTTCAGGGAAAATGCCCCACTAAAATTTCTACTGACTAGCTCAGGATATAATCTCTAGTCAAAGGTATCTATAATAAGAATCAGAAATATCTCTTCAGAGCTGATGATCCAGAATAGTTTAGATAAAATTGTAAAAATGGAAATTATGTGACCGCCCTGATTTATTTATTTTTTTAATATATTTCTGCCACAGCAATATACTGTTAAAATTACCTGGTTTGTTGAGAACATCCTGCAGTTCAGAGAAGGAACTGATTATTGCAGTACAGAGGTTAGAGCTAGTCAACCAGTCAAGTGCTTCCAATACAGTCAACTCTTTCCTCTTTAAAACCTGTGGAACAGAATTGCAGCTAGCAGGATAACTGAATTACTAAGGTATGGCACGCTGATATCTCCAGCTCTTTCAGAAATTAACCAAAAAAAAGGACATAAACCACAGATTAATCAGGACAAGTTTAGACCATATTAAGCATGCTTTCCAGAACTACAAATAAAAAAAATACAATTAAAAAAAAAAAAAAAGTAGATGAATCTTCTAATTTGCAAAGCATTTTTGGTACCATTTATCCTTGTAGGGGGAAGCATAAACTGGCGTGGCAATAGAAAGGGACAAATAGACATAATCACTAAACAGAGTTACTAAAACCTCTGCTAGTATTTCACCTGAATCAGAAAGCAATTCTTTATATGTTTTAGTAGGAAATAAATATTAAAAAATATTTGATAATAAGAGGAAAACCTTTGAAAAAAGCACAAATAACATAAGTTCGATGGTTACTCATTTCAAAGCATTGCAGTTTACAACAGAGAAGATGCTGTAACACTTAGTTCTGAAATCCATAACACAAATATCAATAATATTACATAGTGTTGAGTTCATGTGTATAATTGCATTTTTACCTGCAATGCTTAACAGACTAGGCATTTCCTCCCAGAGTAAAATACATTTGTCAAGAAACATAAAAAACATAAATCCATAAATAGTATTTGTCAAAATGTCATTAAATATGTCTTTATGCCCCAGCACTAATAATAATAATAATAATAACATTGTTCCTTGTTACTCCCTAACCAGGTAATTTGACATAATGCTTTAAAACCATTTCACTTACTTGACTCATGATGCCTTCCTTTGGATTCTCCCACGCAAACTTGAATTCTAGAGCTCCCTCTTGAGCCCGTCCAGACGAAAAGGGAGTCAGAACATCGGGCCAGAGCTCTCAGCCTGTTGGTGGCCAGAACTGCAATCACAGATCTTCGGAACACGTAAATCAGCTGTTTGGCTCTTCTCTGCCTCAGCCTTTCTTCGTTTTGATTTGCTTTCCCATGTTAGTAGGGAGAGCATAAAGGAGGCTCCTGATCTTCTCGTTCACTAATCCGTGGCGGTTCGCCTGTTCCTGGAGAATGTCTCTTTGGGAAGACATAGCACACAGCTGGCTGTAGAGAGGACACAGGGCCCCTGACAGCAGAGCACAGGCTGCCAGCAGAGAGGAGCGCTCCTTGTGAGCGTGTGATAATGCATTTCTCATGGAATTGTTCTCGTGGGCCAGCTTCTCACAGATTTGTTCTGTTTGCCTGCTCTTCTGTGCTGTTTTTTCACATTCCTGCGACAGAAACAAACCAAACAAAAATGGAAGAAATATCAACTCGGTGGTTTTTACTTTAGACAAGAGCTAAAAGAAAATTGCTAATAATTCTGCCATTCAAATGATGCATTAAAGGAGCAAAAATTGTTAGTAATGATGGTGATGAAAGTATCTCTTCTAGTAAACAATTATGAATTAAAATCAGATGTATGAAACCAAAGCAATGGTATGAGGGAAATTTGTATGATCATCAACTGCAAATGGACTGCTGATTTCTGACAACAATCCATCAATACCTGATAGCTCACAGAAGGTTCAACACCACCTGTCTCACCACAATATAGTTTTTCTGAGTTGATTTAACAACAGTAATAACATCCTCTAATTTCAGAGAGAATGTTCCTCTACCAAGCAGAAAGCCAGTGTAAGTGAGAGGAAAAACGTAAGGAAGGCTGGACCATGAAACTAGACAGATTAAATATTTCAGCATGCAAAGATTTCCAGTCCTGAAATCTGCATCAAGTACAGCATTATTCTCATGAAGTAAGTTGCAATAACTCACAAATAACGAAGGGACATCTATTTCCTTTACTCACAACACTTTTAATTGAAACAGGTGTGAAGGAATGCGATGGTAAAGACAGTAAATGGTGGTTGTAGAATAACGGAACATTTTGGGTTGTAAACAGCTAATCTAACAAGAAGTGAGAGCTTTACACTTTTGAATCTCTTCTCACTGTAGTATCAGTAAAACAGAGTCACTTAACACTGTTGAAATCTGCCAGTGTCCTTAGGGTCAATACATATGTAACTAAATTTATCCCCAGTTAACAGCACATTATTGATACTCTATACAATCTCTGCAAATGATGATGTGATGATGCTGAAAAAATAGTTGCTGTCCTCTGTAATTCTTAAAATAAGCAAATTTGATCTTATAGCTTTAACATTCTCAGAAAAAAAAATATACTACCAGCTGTAGACCAAATCAGGCTTCTGAACTGGGGCTGTAGACCAAATTCTCTTCAGAATGCTTCCACAAAGTCATTTATTTATTATTTTAAGTGATGTTAATATTAGCGCAGTGATGGGTTGGTTTGTTGTTAGCTTTTTTTAAAAAAAACTTTAAAAATATATTGAAGTTCCCAAATTACCTTAAACTGCTAAGGGGCTTAAACTACTGAAATAATCCACCAAATGTTTGAAGAAAAAAACTAGAAGTTCAGAGTGCCATACCTGTGCTCTTGCATTAACTTCTGCAAGGAGATTTGAGTACTGGTGCTCAAGATATTGCTTTTCTTTCTGCCAGCAATCTTCCTGTGCTTTTAACTGTCCAGACATTTTCGCAAAAGCATCCTCCTGGCTCTGCTGGAGGTTGTTCAAAGTGTCAGTCTTGTGCTTGCAAATATATTCTAGGTGAGATATCTGTGTGACAAGCATTTAAGAAGAAATTATTACTTTCCTTTTCACTTTAAGTTAAGCACAGACTATTCCAGCATAAAATCTAAACTGTCATTTCTTCAATATTTTTATTAAAACTAAGTAAAACCTTTCATGACAGATTAATTACTTGGTTCTCAGGACAAAACTGAAATATATTCTATTTGGTTTCAGTTTTGCCATCCTTGTACCATCTTGCAGATGTTTGCCAACTTCTTTGTAGGAAACCTTATCCAGATACTTCATACTTTTTTTTTTAAACAATTGTCTTAAATTTTACTAAATTAGTAAATTAATAATCCAAGTATATTCTTTAGAAGTTTGTGATGATTGCAAACAATAATTCAAAAATAGCCTTTAATTTTTTGTTTATTTGTGGGTGTTTGTGTGGTTTTTTTGGTTTGGTTTGGTTTGGTTTTTGGTTTTTTTCGGTTTTTTTGGTGGTTTTGTTTGTTTTTGTTTGGTGTTTTTTGTTGTTGGTGTTTAAAAGCCAGGACATTCCAGATTACTAGTAAGTTTTAACACAATTACAGGGAATTCTAGCATTGAGAATGTTTTCCGTACGAGTAGCTTGTAAGTTCATGATGTGTTTTCAACAAGCACGAAGGGATTCACTCTTGTGGTTTAATACTGCACCTCCCATGCAAACTAAATGGAGGAATGAACCAAGCCAACAATGATCTCCAAATGGACACACCTGCATGTTGTTACTAGAAACACGAGCAAGACACTTCCGGATAGATCACACAGAACTGCAGGAAAAAAGGTTCTGTACAGCACAGTCTAAAATCCCAGGAAAAGCTGCTAAGCACATGAGAAGAGCCCTAGAGACCTCACAATCACTCTCAACAACAACACTCAATTAAAAATCAAGCAACAATAAGACACAAGCCCCACAAACAAGACCAACAGTATTCACCCCTCTTCCCTTCCCTTTCCTCCTCTACTTCAAAAGAGAAATAAACCAGAACAAAAAGTGAATCCCTAAAGAGTGGCAGAGCTTAGTCTCTAGAGCCAGCTGACTTATTTAAAAAGAGGCTTTTTCCTTTCTAAAAACACGAGGATTTCTGGGGACAATGGCTGTGTAAGCTCACTTGCATTAAAATCATTCAAAAAGTACAGCTCCCCCTTCACACAAATACTAACATGTTTTATAATAGTTATTTCTATAGTGTTTCGGAATAAAAATGTCATAATCCAGAAGTTACAATTAAACAAAAAAAAACCAAAAAAACACTGGCATTCTTTCAAATAGTACATCTGAATTATAAACACATAATTTAAAGATGGAATTCCTGGACAAACTGTCTCTTTTGCCCTCAGGATTATGGTAAAATAAAGACTTGCTTCATGACTGTGAATGACTACATTCTGTGAATTTCTTCGTCAGTAAGATGAATTTATTGTCTTTTAATTAGGTCCCTGTGGCTAGTATCAGATAGTCCTTGCAGCATGTCCTGCACAGAAAGTGGAGCTGAGAGGCTTGATGCACACACCAGTCAGATCTAAATTCCCACAGCAAGAGCATCAAACTGAGCAGTGGACGAACCATAATTAATGGTATCCATTTGTTAACGTTCAAATCCTTTTGGGGGGATGTGTATCAGTCTTTTTTAACAAGACTGCAGTGTGAACAAGTGTCAATGAGCTCAGCAGAGGCAGCTCACCCTCTTGTTAGCCTTGTGGAAGTTCAAGACCAGGGCTTCAACATTCTCACGCAAGAGTTCACAAAACTCTCTCCAGGGTAACTCTTCCAGGGGAACATCCGGGTGTCTGGCAATCACATGGCCGTCTGCCATGCTCTGGAATATGTTCAAGAGGATGGACAGCTCCCTCTGGAACACAAAGAAAAATTAATTGCTGCATCTGGGCAATGTTAAACTCAAGAGAGAGGCATCATATGTGTAGTATCAGTGCTGCATACAGCTGAAAACAAACTCTCAAAGTTTATTCTCACAGCTTTACAAAATTCCTCAGTTCATGTCTAATAATAGCATCATAATATTGCATAATATTACAGCAGCATAAGAAAGCAGGCTTCACAAAATGTATCTAATTAGACACAGTATGTAAATAAAGTATGTCAATAAATTCCAGTCCTGTGGGGACCACAACCATAACCTGGTACAGATAAAGACTTCCATGCTCTTAGTGGATGAAATTAATTCATCCATGTTAATACTTTCAGGTGCATTCAAACTGTGTCCCAACACCTGCACAGCTCACAGAAAATTATTCAGTTGTTGCACTTGGCAACACAGCACACTCTAAATTCTATTAAAATTTTGTTTTGCATAGATTACATATAATTAAATCACTGGCCAAAATAGGTCTACAGCTCCAGCAGTCAAACTCCACAAGCCATGCCTCCTTTATTTACAGTTATTTTAATCAGTGGTATAATAAATTGATTCAGCTTATAAATAAATTCTAGCAACAACAGCATGCAGTAGAAATTCAATTCCTCATGCTTTAAGTACATACCAGCAACTTTGAAACTTTGATTAAGATAATACAAAGCTGTATCTCAAATGCCATGAGAGCAAAGTGTGTCAACCACTGTATCAGTACAGTCAGAAATCAATAGGATATTCTCACACTAGAATGGAAAGAACATATTCAGGGAGCATAAAAGTAGTATCAATATGGAAAAACACCATCTAGGTCAGGAAAGCAGGAAAGGAAAATGAAAGGAGGAGAACACACTGACATTTTCACACAGTTTTAGCATGGGTGTAGCAAAGACCAACAGCAAATATTAAATCTTATCTATACTTAGTCTCTGCTACATTCTTCTGCTTTTTCATTTTGGGAAGCAAACTCAAAGCTGCCTCCATGGAGTAAATAGGATCACATGCAGGATCACGTACAAAAAGCTTGGGGGAAAACACAAAGCCATCCAAGGCAATAAATATCTAATCTCATAAGGGAGCCATTCATACAACTCTTACAAAAAGGAGTCTTTTTATTACCTGCTCAGGACAGTCCTGTGGTTTGAAATCCTTTGAGTAAAACAATTTAAACAACCAGCTCTATGAATGACAGTGAGACAATCCTTTCTTTTCCCCAACCTTTCAGTAACATAGCACTAATTTTGAGCACACCATGAAATACTGTTTCCATTACCAGAAATCTTGATCATGAATGGAATCTTGTCCTGAATTCTTGTCATGTATAACATATATTTTACTAAGGAAGACAAATAAAAAGGAAAACATTGACCCCAATAACAGCTAACAAGCACTTAAGGTTTCTAGTAGAATATTTTCAGCTTGTAATTTGTAGTTATAAATAGCAATCATTACTGTCTGTGCTTAGGGCAGACAGTTGTTTTTCTCTCTTTGAATGCCTTTTGTGCCTGATGAAATTACTTTTCAGGCTAACTAGGCCAGCAAATGTCTTTTAATACATTAATGCTGGCATGGAAGAAGCTGTTACTCTCCCAGACAGACAAAAGAAGATTCTGATTTTATTTTTTCTTCCAGTTTAATAATTACAGATCTACCTGGGCAGAGTAACAGTAGGACAAAGAGTGGAATAACTCCATCAACTGAACAAGGGACACCCACAAGTCTGAAGACTCTCTGATGTGGTGTCTGCTCCTGTCAGCAGGGAACAGACCACATTTACCTTCCACACTCAGGGCTCTGAGAGAGAAAGAGAAGATTTCAAGCCACCACCAAAGAAAAGTTATATCGATAAGAGTTGAAATTAAGGGAGAGATTTTCTAGATATGCTAAGAACTTTCACTTTGTCCCTGCTGCTATGCAAAAAAATTGCAAAATTGTTATTTCAAAGTGTAGTTGGGTAAAGACAGTAGAAAGGCCCAAAGTGGTCATGTAAGAGGAGAAAGATTGCAGAAAATAATCCAGAAATATGATAGTATGCCAAATCCACAGAAAAACAAGCAAACAAAAAAACAACAAAAAATCCCCCTCTGCTTTGCCACCTTCAAACAAACAATTTGCAAGCAATTTTAACCATCAAATATTTGTACTAAAACCAAAAGACTGTGTGAAACAGAAACAAACATTTCTACAATGGTAGCTGATGAAACTTGACAAACAAGTTTGGTTAGCAAGACAGAACATTCTTCACAATAAATCATATTCCATATCCACAAAATGCCTTCTTAATTAGGAATGCCAATTCAGCTTACCCATACTTTTTAAATAACAGTCTTCTGAAAAAACAACTCTTCAGTTAAATAGATGCATATCACGTAAAAAACATTTTCAAATCAGCTTCTCCAAGGCTTTGAATATATTTATTCATGCTTTAAATTTTAGAAAAGCTAGCATTATAACAAAGGGTAAGAGAATGGCAGAGTCCTTCCACAGCTCATGCAAATGCAGCAAATCCTTAGCACAGCAAATACATTGACAGTATGTTTAAAAAAATCTGAACAGTGTGTGCCACAGGCTTTTTTTCCTTACCACTGAGCTTTCATTCAGGCTGACGCTGGTTGCAGCATCCACTAATCTCCCAGAGGGTTCTTCAGTTTCCTTCCTTTCCTCAGCCCCCTCTCTCCATTGCACATTTGAGGAACTGGAAAGTTTCCACAATAAGATACTTTAACCAAAATTACTTTGTCAAATGCACTATATTCTTTTAAAGGATAATCAATGAATATGGCAGATACCATGTTAGCACATCATAAGGCTTCTGAAGTTGTTTGCCTTTTTTAATTAAATGAAGAAACTTATATTCCTTCTAAGAATGACTTTTCAAGTGGTTATGTGTTCAGTTACCAAGCCTCATGTCATGAAATTCAATTGATTCTTTGGATATGGCCTAAAAATTGCATATAACAAACAGAATTCTTCATATTTTAGTTAACACAACAGATCTCTTCAGAGAGACCATGTCACATCGTGCATCATCAATCCTGATTTCAAGTACAGTTCTTGCTCCTAAGGTTTCCACATGCCTGACTCTACCCTGGAATGACTTTTAAAGCAGATAACCTAGAATTTTAATCTGTTCTTGTACCGTGTCAGTCAGGAAAACAGATACATCAACAACCTGGCATGACTAAACAGCCAGATGATGAGAAAACTGCAAGGCCAAACAACAGCACAAAAGAGATAGAAGCAGAGACAGAAATCCAAGGAAGAATTTAAAAAGATTGCCTGAGTATTTAGGCATGGTGTCAGAAGAGCCAAAAGCTCGCTTAAAATTGATGTTTGCAAAGGACAACAAAGGTTTTTACAGCTCGAGTTTCAAGTGTCTTACTAAATACATCTTAATAACCATGAATCTTGAATGAATTGCTCAGACCACAAACTTCCTTGCTTGTAGGAAAACCAGTTTCTTTTGTTCTCCACTACTCCTTGTGTAAGTCAACACAAACACCTGTGCATACAAACCCAGATAGCTCTAGGCTGAAAGAGAGGTCATCCAAGTTCTGTTACTGCAGACACAGCAGACTGTGCTGAGCAGGAAACATGTCCCAAGTGATTTCCTCTGCTCTCCACATTTCAATATTTTTTAACTGATTAAAGCTTTCTGCAGCCATTCAAAAGTTGAAAACAAAGATTACCCACTCTAAATGATACACAACTTCTTGACAGAGATTCAACTGGCACGCTGAAGTGGAAAACAATGTTTTCATAATAATGTAAGTGTATGCAGAAAAGCCATCTTTTCTAGACCTGCTCGATATGTTTTCCTACTCTCACCCCAAGCACTACTGGAAACTAGACCCTACCATAACTATGATTTTCAACATTTTTGTTTTGGCAAATAATCTGTAACAGGCCAGTTACTCTCTCTACCCATTCACAATACATTTGGTTACTGATATGGGCCTGCTATGAATGGACTGTCAGGTTCTGAACCCTTGGTTTGGCACATTGCACTAAATTTTCTGCTGACTGAAAATTGCAGGGAATGTAAACTACGAGCTGCACTCAGCCTGCCTACTGCCATTTTGCAATGGCTTCAGAAGGAAACTTACACTTCTGCTCCTCTCTCATGTGGATTTCCTGTGTCTTCGAAACCTTTCTTTGCCACCACTGAAACAGCTTCTCTCCTGCTGCCAAGCTCTTCATTCAAAGCATACTCAAGTTCTTGAATTCTTAACTACCAAGTGATAACAAAGCAGTTTAAGGGAGTTAGGAAAGACTACCATGATCTTCAATGCTTTTCACCATTATGTTCTGCATTTTACAGGTGAATATATTCTTTTAATTCTATATGGAATTAGAAAGTATTGAACACATGTAAAAGTGTATTAATACATAGGGTTCAAAACAGTGAGAAAGAGATATGCTGATTAAAAGCATATTTTGTTGTCCTTTCATAGTATTTGGATATTCCTGTTTTCAATTAGTTATATTATTGAAGTTTTCCAGGGGAATGCTACTTTTTTAAGTAGACTTGTGAAAGGGTGAAAAAAACTGACTGAAGAAGTGACAATGCTTATTTGTGCTCCTCAGAAAAGAAGAAAAAAAAAAGATTAAATTCCTTTTTCTTTTCTCATTTAGTTTTTCAAAAAGTCCAGTAGGAAGGCTTTGTTAGTCAGTACAAGATCCCTCAGTAATCATCTTACAGGTTTTTCCACAATGTTTTTTAAAAATTAACCCTAATTGCTTTAATGGATCGAATCCTGTGTGATGCAGTTTAATAATACAAGTATTTAATATTCAAGTATACATATTACATTTTTCCATGTATTCAAACTTCTCTGGTAACTGGGGATATAATAGCTTTGAAGCTGAAATGTACTCTACAGAATTACACTTGGAACTGCAGTCTCAGGATGCATTAGTATCTCACATCCAGAGAAGATGGATGTATGCACTTTATCTCCAAAATTACCCAAATGCCCATTCCAAAGATATAGGACAGGATATTTTAACAGTTTAACTATTGTGAAACATTTTCTCTCCCCTCACTGTTTCAATGTGACTTTGAATTCTCAAACATAAGAATGTGACATTTTATTTTAATATTTATTCTATTAACTTGATAGTTCCCTGGAAAAGGGAGATATTTTTCTACTACCTTCTACACTTTTGACATTAATTGCAAAAGATCTATTCAGTGTTTTCACTGGAGCAAGGAACTCTTAACATTTTTGGAAGATTGTAGCTTTACAAGTTCATCTTCTGTTTAACTGTAAACTTCGTACCAAATATTTAATAAAAGTTTACCTGCATGATTTCTATAATGTATTTATATTCCATATGTGCTAATCTTACTGCTTCAGCATTTTCCTCCAGTTTCTTTATTTTCACTTTAGCTGCCTAAAAGTATATTTTGGAAATATTTAAGTCCATAAAGATGATAACATCATGCAAAGACAACTTTATTTGTTCAGATTATTAGTTTATTATTTAGTAATATGTAAGTTTATTATCTATTAGTTTATTTATTTAGTTTATTATCCATAAGCCAATCTGTGATGTCTGAACTACTTGCACTTTGGAACTGTGAAAACTCATATCAATAAATAAATTAAAAGAGAAAAAATACAAATCCAGAATATTAAAACAATATTTTCTGTTTAGTTAAAGAAATTGATGTGGAATTATGTTCTTGCTGCATTTTTAATAATCACTATCTCCATATAAGGCCTAGACGTGGAACTTCAATTGAAAAAGTTCTTTTAGCAAAAGCAGTAATTGTGGAGCTGCTATGATAGAAATTCACATGCAATTTTAACTGCACTCTTTTCTATCAAAAAATCTTTTCACTTTGAATGATGACAGATTTGAAAAGAACAATACACCCCAAAATGACTCCTGCCTTCAAGTTATGCAACAAAGATCAAAAAAACAGACATGAATGTTAAAAGTCATTTCAGACACTTAAGGTTACACAGATACAAGTGAAGTCATTGATTTTGAAAAGGTAGAGCAAAGTAGCAAGTGTGTGGGACTGAATTCTCACTCTAAGCACTTCTGTTAGGGAAATATGAACAGAAAAATAAATAAATAAATAAAAGTTTAAAATACTAGCTGTTGGCAATAAATTTAAACTCTGTAGAATCTCACACATTCATAAAAGGAAATAATTGAGAAGCAGAGATCTGTAGAAGGCCTATTAGAGGGAAAGTCAGCAACAGTACAGAGCTTACCAAACCTACTCCACAACATCAGCCAAAAAAGCTTAAGCTTTGCCTCTTCTCACAAGATCTATCTGCTTAACATACTTAATTTAAAAAAAAAAAATCACAAATCCTGCACAAATACACCCCCTATACCTCCATACTGCTAAGAGTATTTTCCCAGTGACATAAACCTCTTCCCATCTGCTGTTCAAACACCAGTCCAGGTCAGGCTTGCAGCATTCACCTGTGAATCCACCTTCCCTTGAGAAACTCCACATTTTGTTAATCAAACACAAGGCACTCATAGCCTGACTCAGAGGTTCCACCCCTCAAAAATGAAACTTCTCATTTGTGCCAGTGCTTTCTGAGACTCCTTGCAGCAGGCAGAGAGCCTTACCTCCAGCTCCCTGACAAGTCTCTCCTTCTGTCTCTCCTTCAGATCCAGATGATCAGCCTGGAGCCTCAGGATCTCACTGCAGCCATGGTGCTCTACCTCCATATCCCTCAACTTCCTGAGCATGTTTTGCAGGACAACACTCATTTCCTGAAGAGAAATAGGTAAATGAATAAATAAAGGCATCAAGAGGAGATGCATCTTTTTCTAAGATGAAGTATTGCAGTGGAGAGTTCAACAGAGGAGTGGAGACTGAATCAGATGATGTTAGAATTTTAAAATCTAAGAATGCCAGCACACGTCAACAGAAATGTTTAACACACTTTTAATTCATCACCAAGAAATCTGTGTTGGCCCCAAAACCACTGTGAACATCACATTCTGTGGTAACACTAAAATCAGAGCCACATCTCCACAGCAAATCTTCCCTTGAAGAGTAGAGCTCTTCCAATCTCTTCTGTCTCCCAGCTCAGTGGCAGTGACAGAAATAGGGGGCATTTGGTGAAATGATGCATGAGGGCAAAAGTTCATTTTTGTTCTGATTTTAATTGCTAAAGCCTCAAATCAGATGTTTTTAGAAACAGTTACTCCCACAGACTAAATAGTTTTAATTTCTGCTGTTCTGAAAAGGATTTTCTTCTACCTAGAAACTGAATTACTTTAAAAACTTATGAAACATGAAGTCCTCTGTAGAATAAAATAAGCTGGTCCCAATTTCAGTTTCTGCATTCAGAAATTGAACTACACTATAGGTTGGGAGAATTACTGACATTGCTGGACTCTGCAGCTCTGTGAAGTCACTGCTACAAAATTCCCATAGCCCATATGAATTTGGACTATATTTAAGCTAATCCTCTAGCTTTGCATGTCCAACAAGACAGGATTCTTCCTTTCAGAATGCAAAATAAATAAATAAATAAATAAACTAATAAATAAATAAATATGAACCATTTCTACAGAAATATATACCTGGAAAGATAATGTCTATTTCTTCAAGTTTATCTTCCAAATATTAACAAATGTGAACTGGGAAATGTGAAATAAGTAACAGATAGTTTGCTGTAAAGTGCTACAAAAATATTAAAACATTTTATACTGGAAATGTAATTAACATTGGCAAACTAAAATTGTTGTGAATATATCAAGGTCATTATACAAGTCAGCAGGAGCTTCAGAATTTCAGAGTTTTGAAGAGTCTTTTAAATTTTCAGAGGTGGTATTACTAATACTATAATAGTAATAATAATAGAGGTATATATTATTATATATAATAGTAATATATGTTTAATACTATTTCTATTGCCCTTCCTACAGAACTCCAACACCTCCTATCCTGGACCAGGATACCCCACCAGAGCTCACCACAAACCTGTCACAAAGCAGAGAAGGTGACTTTTCCTGCATGTCCCAGAGTCACATTTCAATACTCTATGACTTTGCTCCCATGCCTGCCTCAGCATTTTCACAACCAAATCCAAAATTACGGTTCATGAAGTGCACTTTTTCCAACCAGGATTTGCCTGCTGGAAATCAGTGCTCAGAATCTCACTTCTCTGCATGTATTAAGACCACAATTAAATCTCCCTAGCTTTCATTTTATAATTCAGAATAACTAAAGCAGATTTAAACCGGGCCTGTAAATGCGTAACACAAAACGCTGCAACACATCCCCAGTCATAATTTATAAATCTCTTCCTCTACAGCCACGGGCAGAGAACTGCCAGGAAACTGACAGACAACACTATGTCCCGAGCCATCCACTGCTCCTTTTGTCCTTTTTTGAGGACAAACATCACTTGACAGAGCGTGGCAAACTTTTCCAACACTGATCTTTGATGCAGCATTTAACTCTCTGAATGCAGCTTCTACAAAACACTGTACACAACAGAAGGCAAAAACCTTTTAGAGCCTCCACACACTAACTCAGCCACTTACCGTTAGAACTCAGAGCTTACCCTGCTGTATACCTGCCAACTTAAAAAAGAAAACTCTATTTAAAGTAGCCTATATCCTGCCCTACTTTTATAAGAATAAAAAACTGACTTGTGTTTCTCCTAGTTTTGAGAAGGATCTTAGGTGATATCCACAAACTCCTTTGTTTTTCTCTACCACTGCATCCTGATAGCTTGGGTTAGGTGTTTACCATGACAAACAGCCACAACACATTCCATCAAAGCCCCAAACCAGTGCTGCACACTAAGTGTAACTTCATAAAGCTGTAATCTTCAGAACTATTCTGCAGTACTTAGCCATTTGGGGGATTGTATTTCCCCTTAAACCAGAAAAACCCCAACCCACGACAGACTTTGCACCAAAAAAACTTTCAGTCAGCATCTCACATAACTTTCCATCTGTTAATACATCATACCTGACAAGCCCTTTCTGTTTGAGTTTTTTCTTTAATAAGCAATTCCATTTCAGAGTATACTCGTAGGTGTTATCTCTCTCCACCGCAAAATCTTTGTTTCTTCCCACTGCCACTGAGCACTTTGAAACATTTCAGCCTGCTGCTTTCTGTCGATACTTGTCATTGTACTGTTGAAAAAGTAGACAAGTAGCACTGAAATAAGTGTGTTCAGGAAAAGGTATAATGAACATTGGTTCTTCTGTGTTGATGTCCTGTGAAATGCTGTAACATTAACACTTCCAGTTTCACTAATGACAAAACAATCACATTTTGTGTTCTGTAGCATCTTTCACATAAGGACATGAAATGCTTTAGAGATTTTACAAAATTAAAGCTCTGCTTGCTTTGGAAAGAAATAAAATTCAACTCTTTCAACTGAGGCCTCCATAGCATGGGGAACTTAATTGCATTTCGCAACACTTGGCTGCCTTATTTCAAGCACTATGTGATACTTCAGTCTGTGTTGATTAATTTCAAGCTCAGTTTAAGTAACAGTAAAGACAGACACCTGCCACAGGAAAAAGACTCTAGGAAAACCTGAGGCATGTTGGGCTAAGCAAAGGCTTAGCTTTTCTGGGGAAATTTACTGCTGCTCAAGAGATTTAAATCTTCAGCCCAGCAACTGCCCCAAGATAGGGAAATACTGAATATACTTCTCTGTGAAAGCTTAAATGCCAAGGAAAAATTCTTCTCCGTAAGCAGTTTTACTAGAACTTTGCTTCATTCCACAAACTGGCTTTTGGGTCAAAATATTTTGAATTAGCCTTTTATGTTACTGAGTACAACTAGCTATGTTGGCATTTATGTGATCACAACTTTCAAATAGATTTTTACTTCAAATTAATCCCATTCTTCTGAAATTTCTTCCTAGCTGGAGAAGGGTGAAAAAACCAGAAGAGACATGTTAACATAAACACAGAGAATTTGTGCACACAGTGATGGAGAAGACCTGTCAGCTCTCAGGCAGTCAAGCCTCAAGAAGAACAGCAGAAAAACAGTTTGGAGAAAACGCTAAAGACAGGACACAAGTGAGGTGGTCTGTCCAAGAAGTGGGGATCTTATCAAAAGCACCACACGAGGTAAGCAAGGCTCCAAGAGGCCAGGAACAAGAAGCAATAAGTTAAAAACTGAAAAAGAAATGAGAAGCAACAGCAGGACTATTTGGCTTCTTTGACATTTGGCACAATAAAAACAAAAACATAAAGAAAACACAACAAAAAACCAAACAAACATGAAAACAAAACCAAAACAAACAAAAAAACCCCAACCAAAAAAACAGCTTGAGAAATTTAAACCAACCAGAAGATTTTTATAATGTGTGTGTTCTCCAAATGAGTGAAAGTGCTGATTTCTTATTATCTTAAAGAAAAAATCTGGCAGTATAAGTGCTTGCAAGTTCCAGCCACCTTCCATTCTTGTAAGGTTACAAACTCCAGGAGTGCTCCACTCTTTCCAGTGAACACCAGATGTTCACAAATACATCTCCTGTACTAAATTTTAAGAATATTATACTTACATAGGAAATAAAAATTGCATCCCTCCAGCTTTTAAGTGTGAGAAATCTCTCTGAGAAGAATTAAGAAAATTTGAGTTTCTGAATGCAGAACTAGTAGGGGAAAAAAAGTCTAGGTAAATCTCTTCCTTTCCACATACCACAGCCATTATTTGTATAAAAAGAAAAGCAAAGATGAGATGAAGAGGAAGATATGAACAATGGAAAGCTAGAAATGTGTGAAAAGATCAAAGAAAAAAGTAGTACAATGAGAACTCTTGGGGGAAAATAAAAGGTTTTAAAAAGATTGTAAACAAATAAACAGAACTAGATTTTATTTGTTTTCCCCCTGAAATGTAAAAGGAAGAACTGTTGGGCATAGTGGTAAGCAGGATGTGGAGAGGGACACCTCAATTCCAATTCTGTGCACACTGAAGGAAGAAGATAAAGGAGCAAGAGAAAAAAAAGGTTTAGCAGGTTATATTTCTTTCATATGAGACAGCAAGGGTTTTGAAAACTCTTATGAGCTTACTAAAACAGATAAGTAAGACATGGGAAAATAAGAGGCTTCCAAAAAACGTAGTAGCCATAAAACTTTGTGCAATCTCTGCATGTTTTTATAACTAGGGACAGATGTGGCCTCTGGACCATAATTCTTTTTTTTTTAAGGTACCTTGAAGTTCCAAAAGCTTGGCTTTTGCACCACACAGCTCATCCTCTGCAGAATACATCTGTGCATGAGCATCTCTTCTAGCAAAGGATATTTCACTCTCCAGAACGTGACGAAAAGCCTCTCCTCTCTTGAGTGCCAACCTTAATTTCATTATTTCTTTTTCATAGCAAGACATCTAGAAAAGAAATATGTCAGAAATTGCATTCGCAGCTGCCATCTTATCACAACTTAATTTGAAATACAGTCTTGAAACTGCACATTTTAGATACTTTAAATTTTTTCATCCAAACTGATCCTGTTTCATGTACCTGATCATTTTCATGTACCTTAAACATACCCCTCTGTTTTTCCAAACATACTCTGCCTTAAGACAGACAATATAATTATATTCCACAGGCAATTTTCTGATAACTGTATTTAACAACTAGAAAAACAGTCACGTTGGGATACTCGATTATCAGACACCTAGTAACTCACTATGTAAACACAAACTTCAGTCTAACCATGCTCAGCAGTCAAGCAGAATGCTATTAAAAACAACAAAGAAAACACTTCAAAAAGGGTTCTTATCTGGTATAAGAAAGACAGTCTAGTCACTGCTGCCAGAAATTTGATCCAGGAAACCACATTCAAGCCATTTGAATGCAACAAGGTGGAAATCAAAACATGCATTTCTTCAGGACATCTACAAAGCAGCAGCATCCTTATTAACAGGAGGTCCATTAATGGGAAATAATCTAACCAATTACAACGATTTTCCCTGATGCTCTTGTGGCAAACTAGTACCTAAATGAAGTAAAAGTGAGAAAACTGAAATTTTCTTTAGTTTGAATTATTATTGCTGCTCTAAGTAACAACTCTGCTCTTAGCAGCTTTTTAGGGGCAGCTGGCGTGGGTGCTCATTCCTCTGTTTTAGATTAAATACAGCCAATAAACTAGGTTTGTTGTTCCATATCCATTTTTTTAGGGATTCCTGCTTCTTACACAGTGATTTGCGCTTGTCGTGCTCCCATTGTTCCATCAGTGGTGGGGTGATTCTCTAAAATGTATCCCTGGAATTACCGGGATTAAAACACTCAAACAAACAAACAAACCATGTCTTACGTTGAGAATTCCAAAGCTGGGATTGTAACATATTCCTCATGACTTTGCTGTTGTGCAGTGCTCAAGTTTCTTACACACACCTTCAGCTGCTAGCAGTGTCACTAAAAGTGAGACCAGTTCCTACAGACAGGTGTGAGAGGTCTGTACAGTGCTGCTGCTTTGTTCTTTTCCAACTAGTGATTGTGATTTTGATTCACAAGATAAGAGGATTATTTCAAGGAAACAAACTGCACCTAAGGAAACAAATTACACCTACAAAAACAAATTACATTTATTCCAAGTGTAAAAATAAAGCAAACAAACAAATTAAAAAGTCCTTACATCTTGATTGTATTGATGGATTAATTCCAAATGTTTTTCCTCAAGCTTATAGAGTTTCCTTCTCAAATCTTCAGTGGTGTCCATTTCTGATTCATTTCTGTCCTGAGGTAACAGTGGTCCTTCCATATCATTACCTGAGCTGAAAAATGTGTTTTTAAAAAATATGAGCATTCCTTTGAAATTTTAATACTTCTTTACTTCAATTACTCAAGATGGCTCCAGAGTTTTCAACATTCACGTAAGTCAAATTACTTTGTGCAGTTTTGATCTAACTATTATTCTTTGAAAATAGGATTATATGCAATTGCTTTTGCAACATATGAGAGATGTGGCAGTAGGAAGTTAAAAGAGAAATGCACTTTGGATTTGCAAAGTTGATTTAAGCACAGCATGTTCATTATTATTTTTCAGCATCTTTATTTTCGGTAATGAACATCCATAATATTTGATAATTAACTTCCAGGAGGCTTAAAAACAGCATTCCAATCATGGAAGTTAAAATAACTGGCAAGCTTTTTGTCTCTACAAAGTCTCATTTTTTAACACGAGTTACCTGAAATAAAGATGTAGAAAAACTTTTTACATACTTTGTCATTCAAACCACAGACACAACACAAGTTAAAGGTAAAGTCCTCCAAACTACCCTGATTCATCTTAATTTCCATTTCACTTAAAACAAAATCTACTTGGAAATTAGCTGAATCAGCCCTCAAGCCCTCCAAACAATAATAAAAGAGTCAAAACCAAGTTTCTATATATGAGGTGAAAAATTTAAACAGAATACATAAATTTATATATATACAAACACGTAAATATGTACATATACGTGTGTGTGTATATATATATGTATATAAAAATGCATATTTATTAACTAGGTAAATAACTTTAAGTGAAATATTATAACTTCAAACTGGAAAACTTCTAGGTTATTTCAGTACCTGAAAATCAGTGTTCACATTATTTGATATATGTTAATTTTTACTTTATTTTAAGTACGTAAGAAAGACTGCAATGACAGTTTTCTCCACACAAAACTGCAAGAGTTTATGAGCAATAAATGTGAAATACACCGATAAAAGAAATATGATTAAATTAAGCACTAACTGGTATCATATAATACAGAAATGTACTTAAGTACTGTACCTTTGCTTACATGAAATATTTTTTACAGAAATGATATTGTACTGGCATTTTATTAATAGATCTTTCTAAATCAAAAGTGACCACTTTACTTCTACACTTATATATAGGCACAATAAACCAAAATTTGGACCAAAAATGACCAAAAATTTACCTAACGACGTTTGTTTTCTCACACATTTGATTTTGACTGGTATAAAGACACAAATGCCATCAAGGAGGGGATTGGTAACTTAGATTAAATCTTGCCTTTAAAGACATTACTACAATTAAAGGATGAAATTTCAGGTTTATATCTGCAGACTATAAATGTTTAAATATAAAAATTATATGCCACTACAAGTATTAGCAAATTAAGGATGCTATGGAAATGAAAAATGTGCATTAGAGCACTTAATCAGAGAAAATTACATTAAGTAATGGGAAAAAAAGCATAAGACACCTTTTTGAAAAAGCTTTATGAACAGCTTCTGAACTCATAATGCAATTGGTGGAATCTTAAAAATGTATAGCAGAAAACCCTATTTTTTTTCCTTAGTATAGAACCAAAAAACCCCAAACCAACAAAAACAAAAACCCCCAGCCAACCAGTGACAGAACTGCTGAACTATTATTATGTTAACCACTTCATTTTGGTTGTCTACTTAAACATTTTCAAATAAAATAGAAAGTAGCCTAAAGAATTTTTGTTTCTATGATACTTTCTTTAATTATCACAGCATGACAAATAAATGCAAGACTTTATGAAAGCTTCCTACTACCACTTGCAGGAGGTTTTTCCTTCAATCATCTTATAACAAATAGAAGGGCTACAACTATAAAGTTCTCAGAAGATTCAGTCAAAGACAAAACCATACAAAGTCCCTGGAAAGCTTCAAAGCATGCACAATTTGAAGTCTAAAATTCAGAGGATGTTTTCTACTTCCATTTTCATATATTACTAGTTAATGAATGCTTGGTTTTGAACTAAATTATGTTCTTTACCAACTACAGTTTTTATCTAAGACAGAACTTTAAGAATCTTCAAGAAAGCATATGAGCAGGTGAAATAGCTCTTGAGTTCTACATTGCAGGTACTGAAGGTATTTTGTAGCTCTAAACCTAAATTCTCAGTGTTCACAAGTCCTTTGGTTGCAGTCAGCATTGACCATTGCAGAAAACCAGATTCTCACTAGCTCAAACTCCACAGCTGGCAGAAAATACAGAATAATTTTGCAGCAGAGAGAAATGTTCTTTCACTTACTACTAGCAGTGTAATTTTGCTAAACTTCTGCAGCTGAAGGAGCAGACTGCAGTCTGATCTTCTAACCAATATTCATATTTGTGGAATTTTGCTGTTCCTATGTAACTGGCGGTTTTGTACAGACTAAAGAGAGACAAATGGTCTGTGCCAAGGATCAATCTCCTATTAAGTTATAAAACACAGGGGTCATGGTGAGACTTAGAGCCAAGCTCTACCACCTCAATTAATGTGGAAAACCCTCCTGTGCCTCCTGGGCAGTATTCCTAAGTGCTGGCAGAAACTCTCTCTGCCTCCAGATGACTTTATCACACCATATCTGGGTCCTTCCTCAGCCTGAATTGCATCATTTCAGGCATCTAGAAAATAAAGAAGCCACAAAAGCAGGAAATAAACTGCTAGACTTAAAAATCCAGAACTGGACCTCACCAATTAGCTTCCCCAGAAGAGATGTTGATTGAAGAGAGTGTACTCATGGTGGTCAAAATGCAGTTTTTTAAGACTATAAACTGTGGGGAATTAAGAACTGTATATACTTTTACTTGATGAGCATCAAAGATTAGTCTGTTCTATGTCATAAAATCATTAAGGCCTCTAGCAGAGACATGCTTTACCTTATTTGTCAACCCATTAAAATATTTTTTTACCACTCATGAACAGTTATCCAACAGTATTACTACCATGTCACTTGAGTAATAACCACAACTGCAATTTGTCGGCTTTAGAAAAAGAATGTACTGCTAGTCCTCCAAGCCTGAATATTGTAGAGAAATAAATATATATATATAGCAGAAAATCCACTGTCAGAATTTTCAGAACACCAATAAAAAATGTTATGTTTGTGTAGATTGTAGATTCCTAAGAAGATTGCAAGCTCTGCTTCTCTTCAAACCAATTCTAAGGGAGATAAATGATAGTCCTGTGATTTTTTTAAATATATCAAATAGACAAGATTGCCTGTCTGATAGAATACTTGCTATGTTAAAGGCTGCTAATTCTTTCACAAATTGCACAGAACTTTTGCATGAAGATGTAGCCCTGAAAACTAAGAGATTAGTTTTTTTGTAACGCTAGTCTTTTTTATTATTGCAGCTTACACCAAATTCTCATAAAGAACAGCAAAAAAAACCCCAAAAAACCAAAAACAAAACAAAAAAAACACCACAAAACCAAAACCAACAAAACTGTAGCTTCATAACAGTATAAAGCTGGATAGTGTCACCTGAGAATGCTAAAGATTTTGAGTATGCAATATTCCTCTGTTAAAATAGGTATCAATAGCTTACTAGCAGACAAAAGGATTAATTCAAAAAGCAGGCTATTTCACCTAGGAAAAAAAGATTTGAGTGCCATGGAGCAGCTTGTGGGAGTTCCATAGTTAAACAAAACAGCAGAGGAAATTTTTGCTTGGGGAGTTATTTGCTTGGTTCCATGTGTCATTAAAAGCTCATGTCAGATTTTTCTTACAAACTTCTGAATATGTGCTGAATACTTCAGAACAGGCCACTGATTTACAACAGACATGACGAAGAAGTTCTCCTCACTGAGGGTGGTGAGGCCCTGGCACAGGTTGTTCAGAGCAGCTGCGGCTGTCCCATCCCTGGAAGTGTCCAAGATCAGCCTGGACAGGCTTGGAGCAGCAAACCGGGAGAGCGGAAGGTGTCCCTGCCCATGGCAGGGGCTGAACCAAAACATTTGAAGGTCCCACGACATTTGAAGGTGACAGACACGACTCGAGAATAATCCAAAAGTGATCTTTAAAAATCGAACCGCACTAACTGAAAGCAGGCAAAGCCTGGAGCAAGTGACAAATCGCAGTGGAGCTGCAGAGCTCACCGGACAGGCTGCCGCGGTGCCTGGAGCGGTGGCGATGCTGCTCCTCCTCCAGCCCGACGAGCTGGGACGGTCGCAGGGCAGCGGCCCCGGCACCGCAGGAACTGCAGGGCTGGGACCAGCTGGGACAAACGCGGAGCCAGAGCCGGGAATTCCGCGGCTGCCACGGACGGGACGGTGATGCCACAATGCCCCGAAGCGAGCGCGGCTCTGCCGGGCTCCCGCTGCTCTCCCGCCCTCCCAGACTGTGCTAAGGCTTAAGGGCTCCCGACGGGAAAATAAAAGTGCAGGACACTGAAAGGACCGACATTCTAGAAAGCCAGATGTGCGAACTCTGAGGACAGATCACTCTTCGGCCAGAGAGAGGAACAAACACCCAGAAAGTTTTGAACGTCTGTGCACAGAATTCAAAGCAGGGCGCTCTCTGGACCGAAGGAGCACGTTTCCCTCAATGAGGATGGAGTTGGGATCAGGAAAGTTTCTCGTGAAACCTCTTGAACCGAGAGATTTCGAGCTCCTGATGTGAGCGTGTATGTCAAACAACAGCTGCATAAACCCCACCCTACAGGATCCTGGAAAAGCACTTGCTTCTTCTCTGAGCACTGCTGTCCTTTCTGTAGCTCTGTTTGTAAAGCTCCTGTTAAATTCTCTCTGTCTGCACACTTAACATGCAGGTGATTTAACTCTTTGCTCGCACCAGCCACGGTATCCTGAGCTTCTTTCAGGTTTTGTCTGGCAGCACACGTCCATCAGGATATCTGGGATATATCCATAAGACTGAAGGTTTTAATTTACAAGAGATAAAAACTCCATAGCATTCCACACTGTCTGGCATAAGTCTCAAAACTTCATTTCTCGTTTGTGACCTGCTCTCTGTAAATGGCTTTCAGCTGTGGTTTTGCTAATTCTGTGTCATGTAGTTATTTAAAATATATTGTGCCAAACGAAATAAGGGGGAATGGAGGGTGTAGTGTATTTTTTATTATTATTTCGGAGAGATTTTTAATGCAGAAGGTTGTGATTTTAAAGCAAATAGAATCATAAAGTAGAGAGGAAGACAACAACTAACTCCATGAATAAATCAAAGAAAAGTGAGGTTTAAGTTTGGATATCTGAAATAACAACTGAGTTATAAAATACAGACTCTCACAGTTGTCTTCTCTATCCTTTTGTGGGGAGAAGCTGTAAGTTTAGTCCTAGCCAGATGTTCTCTTTGTGCCTTCTTTCAGAGTTTCATGTAAGACTTGCTATGATCTGCTTCTTCACAGGGGCACAACTCTAGTGTTTTGTTTGAATCCTGTGCTGTTGCTCCTGTTCATTCAAAGTGATTGCTCCTGATGCTTCCAACATATGCATTATTTAATCCTCCTGCACTGTCAAACCTCTCAAGGGTGATGAATTTTTGCTGAAGCATGTTTAATTGCTCTCACAGGCGCTGGCCTTTGTCAGCTTCTTTTATTCATCTTACTGAAATTCCATTTGAATTCTGCAAGTTGTAGGTGCAGTGAGTGGTGTTCATCTGTACTGCATGAAGCCTCCCTGTAAATTCAAGTATTAGCTTCTGCAAGGATGCTCTGTTCTTCATACTGGACAGTCTGTCACACAATCCATGCTCCAAACAAGGAGTCTTTCTCTAAATCAGTGGTGCACTTGCTGTGAGCCAGTGGAACTGTCTCCATGATTACATCCAGCTTGTCTATAACTTCTGAAAAGAAGTTTCTGGCTGCATCTACTTGGAAATATTCACAAAGCCAGGACTTTGGTTTGTTAGAAACATTCTGCAGTTTGGTCAAGGAACTGGTTATTGCAGCACGGAGATTAACTAGGAAACCAGCTGAGTGCATCAAAGCACTTCACAAACTTCACAAACTGGCAGCTTATGCCTGCACTTGGATTCTCCTACAAACACTCGAAATCCAGCACCTCCTTTTCAGCCCCTTGTCCCAGTCAAAAGGGAAAAAGAAGACCGAGTTAAAGCTTTAAGCCTTTTAGCTGCCAAAACTGCAATCACAGCTCCTCACAACCCGTAAACCAGGCCTTTGGTTCTTCTTTTCCTCAGCCTTGCTTCATCTTGATTGTTTTCCTTGTCAGCAGGGAGAGCAATATTTAGGCTCCTGATTTTCTGTTTCCATGGATTTGTGGATGTTGACCTGGTCCCGGAGGGAGTCTCTCTGGGAAGACACAAGCACACAGCTGCCAGTAGAGGGAACACAGCCATACCACGCTCCTTTTTGCCCGCTCCTATTCATTGCATTCTCTAAATCCTTTTCTAAATTGCCTGCTAATGTTCTGGAGATTGCACGAGGTTCATAAATAAGAAGAATTAGAAGCTTGTGGAAGTTTTCTATATATGGAGAGAAGTGAAGAATGCCACTATTAAGTACAGGTGCAAATAAGGAAGAATAAAATAAAGAGCAACTGCACAGCCACTGTTGAATACAAAGTATGTGAGATTTTGTTTCCACAACATGACCCAGCTACTGAGGACTTGGAAGTCAGCAGATCTGTTTGTGGCAGCTCACCACTACTCTAGACCCCAGTAATCACGTACCCTATCTCACTGAGTATATCCTTCAGAAAGAAAATATGCCAGAAAAAATCATCTTCCACAGGCCACTCTGAATTCTGCAGGAATAAAAATGATTTGTTTTGTTCTAAGCCAGTTAGCTGGTGGGAAGAGAAATGATCATGAAAGTATGGTAGTTATAAATTGGACAAATTAGGACTGATGCTAGGAAGCTGGGTTTTGAAGCATTCAGCAGTTTACTCTCCATTCATCAGCACCTGAGGCATGGACTGTGCAAAATTAGAGATAGGAGGAGAACTGGGATAGAGAGGCTGGAGATTTCAGGGTTGTTACACCAAGCAGAAAATGATGGGGAGGTTTTAGCCTTAAATCTTACTGCCGAGAGCAAAACCACTTCCTTAATAACCCCATTATTCTCTGTTGCAGCCAAGGATTTTAGAGACATTTAAGCCTGACTTCAATCTGCATGAAGGGAAAGGAGCTATTTTCTTTGCTAGGAAACATGCCCAACTTGCCAGCCTGCTGTCATCACTGTCGCAGATGCTGGTATGGGAGAAGATGCCTTTGGGTTTGATCTCATCAGCCAGATTTTCAGCTGCAAAAAGGCAGCTAAAACATCACCGACCACTGCTCAAATTCAGGATGCAAATTTTTTTTTAAGATACAAGCAAACGGTACAAGTGTTTTGTTAGAAAATAATTAATCTATCTCTGACTTGTAGATCATGTAGGATAAAAGTATAGCCCTAAGAAACATGAGTGTTTCTAGTATACAATCTTCTGCTTTCTTGCCTTCCTTGCTCAGGGTCCCATACACCTGATTTTATTTTGTGATTAACCAGATGCTTCTTCATCCCTTTCCTTAGTCTTGTAGTTATACTCTGAGCATCTCAGGGGAATAAGAGGCTCCACTTTGTTCCTCAAGATGTCCCACCTGGTCCTGCACACCTACAGGTAAGCCTACCTTGAGGTGAAGTCTGAACTCCTCCCACCAAAACCTTCCATGTCCATCAGGGGCTTGGTGCACCAAAAGCCAGTCTCCAGCAGTGCCTGAATCAGGTCCCTAAGGACCAGCTCTACTGATTCCAAAGGGCTGGGATGGGGGGCTCAAAGCCCACCTGCAAGGCCTGGGACCGTCAGAGAATCCCTCAGAGCAAATTTGCCTGAGCCTTGCAGGTGACACAGGGACTGAGATTACCTGGAGTACAGCCCAGGGAAACACTGCAGCTGCAATCTTCCTCTGCAGCAAGAGGACAACTTCTGCCTCTCCTCAGCTGACATTGGAATGACATCAGCACTGCTGCCCTCTCCCTGAGCAGAAAAATAATGAAAAAACTTTCCTCAACAAATGATCTCATGCAAAGATGGGCAAGATCGTTATGATAACTCATTTGGTCTCCACGCCTCTAAATATATTATATAAATACTCTGCACAAACAACTCCATGGACATGCTTTCTGGTGGCCTTTTTACAGCTGCTCAGTAACACTGAGTAATGCAGCATGGGTGCCATTGAATCTCTCTTAAATGTTGTCACGGTGTGACTTGGGTTTGCCAACCTTAATATATTTATATTAATTTTAATTTATATTTCTTTTAGAGACAGGACCCAGGAGTAGAGACAAAGCAGGCTCAAAACTTAAAAAGGTACAAGAAGAAATTTATTAATAACAAAAAGAATTAAGAATTCAGGATAAGATTCCTAGATTGTTCCCTCCTCCCCTTCACTCCACATTTCTTACCAACAATACAGAGAGAACAGTCAGTTATATATGCAAATAATCAGTTCAGTTTACTTAAGAGAGAAAAGTTATGGCTTAGGGGGTGTCTTCACCTTCACAATCCACATCCGCCCGGGAAAATATTGCAGGTTATGACTCTCTTCCCAATTTTCACAGTCCTTCCAGAGCTGTGCTATGGGTTATGTTACACACTTGGGGTACCACTTTTAAAGTACTGAAGTGCTGCTGAAAAACAAAATTCTCTTCATTTCCTTTGCTATCAAATGTCTCTGTTCATATTCCAGTCCCAGAATGGAGAGAGCTCCATTTCCCCAAGGCAAAAAGTCTTCTTCTCAAGCATCCAAACCTCCCCAAGTATATTTCACAGTTTAAAGGAATTTTAGTAAAGTCACAATCCCCTTAGCCCACAAAAAAGGTTTTCAGCTACTTATCAGTAGCATCTTTTCAATCTCTTCCCACCAGGAACTTTATCTTCATTCCACTGACCTCTGTACCCTCCACACTTCATTTCTTCTCATTCAGGGAAGCTCAGGAGACCGATGATCTTATGCAGGCATAAAGAAGTTAAAATTGTATCCAGATCGTGAAGAAACTAACATGGGCAGCTGGAGGCCTTTTCTGCCACGAGCCAAGCTGAGCCAGCAGGGACGGGGCCACGCGGCCGATGCCGGGGCCACGCGGAGCCGGGGGGCCCCCAAGCCAGGGGCTCCCCGCAGAGCCAGTGCTGGGCCAGGGTGCTGTGCCGTGCCGTGCTGGGCCGTGCCGGGCCGGGCCCCCCGCTGAGCCCGGAGCCGGACCGGGGGCCGCTGCCCCGGCCGGAGCCCACCGCACCGCCCCAGGCCGGAAGCCGAATGACCCCCAGGTAACTTAATCCGCTGAGGTTTGTGAAAGCGAAGTAACCTCCCATTGGTTTCCCGAGCTGTCCATCACCACATCAGCTCTCTGATTGGTGCCAGCAGCTCACAGGGGAAGCGCCCGGAGACGGCAGAGCCCCTCCCACTGCCCAGCCTCATGGAGCCGGCTCTGAGGGGAATCCGCTCCTGCCCCCAAGCGCGAGAAACCAACACAAATGTCCACGCTACAGCCACTGACAGACAAACCTGCAAGCCTGGCAGGGCTGTTCATGAGCTCCTCCTGCTCTGTCATGGCTCAGGGCTGCCTTGTCTCAGCACAGTAATGAACGGGAAAACATTTGCCATCTTTGAGCTGAGATGTTGCCCTCACCCTTCCAGAGCCCAGCTCCTGCCAAGACGAGGGCCTGGCACACTGCTCTTTAAGGCACAGGTGAGTGCAGGGGCCCAGGTAAGGGCTTCAAGGGCCATGGAAGATGAAAAAGAAAGCCACCTGCAGCTGATCATTAAGAACATCTTGGAAAGAGCCCAGCTGCTTTTTTCTTTAGGGCTTGGTATCTATGCCTGAGAGTCCCTGGTATTTTGGTATCTATTTTGATACCACAAGGGGGAAAAAAGATATAAACATTATTCTATAAGATGCAGCATGCTAAAAATAGCATTCCCTCATTAAGTCTTCCATTAACTTTACAGGTGATCCCCTGCTCCCTGCAGACAGAAAATACCAAGAACACAACTCTGCGTGAAGGAAAAAAATCAAAAAGGGAAGTTACAGATGAAGGTGAGGACAGACAGGCAGGGACAAAACCTGACGCCTGAAAGAGATGAGGAAGTAGGAGTTTCCAGGCTTTACAGCAGGATCAGCATTACAGATACCAGACTCGTGCAGCTCCCAGGAAAGAAAAAGAACCTGCGCTGGTTCCACATGGAAGGGTGAGGGCGGAGGCGCCCGAGGGAACGGGAGGGCTGTCCCCGCTCTGGGGGCTTCCCTGTGCGCTGCGGGAATAATCAGGAAGCTGGTTCAGTAGTTGACAGCCCAAAAACCAATTAAAACCTTCTTTCTCTTTCACAAAACACACTGGAAAAAGCTAAATCGCCCTCTTTTGTCTTCCGGGGGGGAGGCAAGCAGCAGCTTGCGGGGCTCCGGCTCCGACGCTGGGCCCCCCAGCCCCGGCTCTGCGGGCTCGGCCCCGGCTCGGCTCTGCGGCCCCGGCCCGGCTCTGCGGGGAGCCCCTGGCCCGGCCCCGGCTCGGCTCTGCGGGGAGCCCCTGGCCCGGCCCCGGCTCGGCTCTGCGGGGAGCCCCTGGCCCGGCCCCGGCTCGGCTCCCCGGCCCGGGCTCGGCTCTGCGGGGAGCCCCTGGCCCGGCCCCGGCTCGGCTCTGCGGGGAGCCCCTGGCCCGGCCCCGGCTCGGCTCCCCCGGCTCTGGGCTCGGCTCTGCGGGGAGCCCCTGGCCCGGCCCCGGCTCGGCTCCCCGGCTCTGGGCTCGGCTCTGCGGGGAGCCCCTGGCCCGGCCCCGGCTCGGCTCCCCGGCCCGGGCTCGGCTCTGCGGGGAGCCCCTGGCCCGGCCCCGGCTCGGCTCCCCGGCTCTGGGCTCGGCTCTGTGGGGAGCCCCTGCCCCGGCCCCGGCTCGGCTCCCCGGCTCCAGGCTCGGCCCTGGCCCTGGCCCTGGCCCTGGTGGCCCCGGCCCCGCGTGGCTCCCGGCTCGGCTCGGCTCGGCTCCCCTCTCCACGCGGCATGGCCGAGCAGGGAGATGGGGCAGCCACCAAAGGGTCTCCTTCCCCCCCTCCCCGTTCTGAGGGGCCCCAGATGATCCACGAAGCTCAGAGATTTTTCCAGCAATGGCCTGGCCCAGCTTCTTCACGTCCTGAATGCAGCTTTAACCCTTTTAATGCCTGGATAAGACTCTAGATCTCGCGAGCTCCCCGGAGTGAGAGGAATGAAGAGGAATTGCTACTGAAATCCGTGAAATGGAAGCTAAGTTTCCGGATGGAAAGAGATTGAAGAGTTGCCACTGTTAAGTAGCTGAAACCTTTTTTGTGGGCTATAAGGGGACTGTGTCTACACTGACGTTCCTTTAAACTGTGAAATATACTTGGGGAGGTTTAAGTGCTTGAAAAGAAGACCTTTTTGCTTTGAGGAAATGGGGCTCTCTGTTTTGGAGCTGGAAATATGGACAGAGACATTTAAGAAAAAAAGAGATAAAGAGAATTTTGTTTTTCAGCAGCTTCCTTTGAAAGAAGCTTAGAGGCAGGCGTCCCAGGCAGGAGCCGGTTGGCTCCTGCTCGGTGTCGATGGCCCCTGGCTGCGGCCAAGGACGTGATGCAGCTGCTACTGTGTAACCAGCGGCTGGTGGAACTGGAACCCACGGCCACAGCCAGGCCAGTGCCCCCACACACTGAGCCAAATGTTCAGGACACTCAGAGTCTCTGCGTCTGGGTGGTGTTTGCTGCGGCGCTGCCTCTTGGCACGTCCCTGCATTAATGGGAGTTCCCAGTGTCCTGTCTGTGCTGTGATTCCCACTTTGATGGGATGTTCCCAGTGTCCTGTCTGTGCTGTGATTCCCACTTCGGTGGGATGTTCCCAGTGTCCTGTCGGTGCTGTGATTCCCGCTTCGGTGGGATGTTCCCAGTGTCCTGTCTGTGCTGTGATTCCCACTTCGGTGGGATGTTCCCAGTGTCCTGTCGGTGCTGTGATTCCCACTTCGGTGGGATGTTCCCAGTGTCCTGTCTGTGCTGTGATTCCCACTTCGGTGGGATGTTCCCAGTGTCCTGTCTGTGCTGTGATTCCCACTTCGGTGGGATGATCCCAGTGTCCTGTTGGTGCTGCGATTCCCACTTTGGTGGGATGTTCCCCAGTGTCCCAGCTCTCCAGGCGGGACAGCCATGCCAGGCTGGCTGTGCTCCAGCTGGGACAAGGGAAGCGTGCCATGGAGGTGCCTGCCATGGCACAGCCCGGGCAGCTCCCACAGGAGCTGTAGAGAGAGGAGTCCAGGCTGGAGAAGGTTTCCTGCTGGCACTTGTGCCCCCGTGGGGGCCCTGGTTGGAACAGCCTGGCCTTGAGAGACTGCACCCCATGGAAGGGTGAGCCACATATCCAGTTGGTGGAGAATGGAGGGATGGACTCACGCTGCAGGAATTCCTGGAAAAGTCTCTCATGAGATGGACTTGTGTGGGAGAGAGGAGATGATGCAGAACCATGGTTTGTAGAAGGGACCCAAGATGGAGCAGGGGCAGGATTCCCCTCCCTGAGCAGGGCCAGGAGCAGTGTGGGATGGACTGGCCAAAACCCCCATTCCCTTCTCCCAGCAGCACTGGGGGAGGAGGCAGAGCTGATGAGGGAGGGGTGGGAGGACAGGCTTTTTAATATCTGCTTTTATTTCTCGTTTTCCTGCTCTGATTTTGTAGGCAATAAATTCAATTACTATCCCCAAGCTGAGCCTGTTTCACCCATGATTGTGTTTAGTGAGTGGTCTCTCTCTGCCCATAACTCATGGGCACCGTATTTTCTTTCCCGTGAGTGGAAAGTGACAGAGTGGCTTTGGTGGGTGCCTGGCATCCAGATGATGAAAGGCTGACCTGGAACAGAGACCAGACAGAGTTAAATGGACAAAATGGGTATTTATTTAAAGGCCTTAAAAGGATCGACTTGGGCAGAGCACAAGACTCTGGCCAGGGCTACATGCAGGATGAATCCAAGATGTATCCCAGACACAAGTTTTTACACTTTTATAAGTTTTGATACACCGGGTTAATTGTCCAATTACAGCTTCAGGTTATAAAGTCTTAAGCCCCTGGCTTGCCCCCTTCCCTTTGCCGTTGTTTCTGCTTTTTGGGTTGTAAGAGATGGTCTGAAGTTTCCTCATTTGCCTCATGACTGTCGCAAGAACGGAGACTAAGACCCCGGGGACCCCACTCACTCTGGGCAGGAGTTCTGGCCTGGCTGAGGTGGATGCTTGCCCAGGAGTTCTGGCCTGGCTGAGGTGGATGCTTGCCCAGGAGTTCTGGCCTGGCTGAGGTGGATGCTTGCCCAGGAGTTCTGGCCTGGCTGAGGTGGAGGCTTGCCCAGGAGTTCTGGCCTGGCTGAGGTGGATGCTTGCCCAGGAGTTCTGGCCTGGCTGAGGTGGATGCTTGCCCAGGAGTTCTGGCCTGGCTGAGGTGGATGCTTGCCCAGGCGTTCTGGCCTGGCTGAGGTGGATGCTTGCCCAGGAGTTCTGGCCTGGCTGAGGTGGATGCTTGCCCAGGAGTTCTGGCCTGGCTGAGGTGGATGCTTGCCCAGGAGTTCTGGCCTGGCTGAGGTGGATGCTTGCCCAGGAGTTCTGGCCTGGCTGAGGTGGATGCTTGCCCAGGAGTTCTGGCCTGGCTGAGGTGGATGCTTGCCCAGTAGCTGTTTGCAGGTGTGCTTGCCGTGCCGCTGCGGTACTCTGCTTTCGAACAGCCGCTAGCTGGGAGCGCCGTGCACACCTGCTTCTTGGAGCCACAGGTCTCCTCACAATGGTACACCTCCCCACCTTTTGGCCAGAGGCCGCTTGCTTTGGAAAAGGACTCTAAAAAGTGACTTTCTGAAGAGAATTTTGAGATCTCCCTGAGGACTGAAGACATGTCTATTGGCGGAAGACCACAAGGACATAATCCCATCTGTTGGTAGCTATTCCCCACCCTCTCTTTCTCTCCCTCTTTATTTTGCTTATCTCTCCCTCTCTCCCCTCCATCACATAACTGTGTTGTTAGCATCCAATAAAAGTGCATTGCTGTTGAGTTAACTGAAGTCTCTTGCTGTGTGTCTTTTGCTCCTCAAGATCAAATGAACCATCACGATCCCCGACCTGTGTTGGCGGATCGTGACATTTAAATTGGTGTCACAGAGAGGATTTCTGACAGACAGAAGGGGATGCAAGGTTGTATGCAGTCTGTAATAGGGGAAGGATGTTTTGCTCCAGCCACATCTAGCTGGCCACCTCGAAAGGGGTGAGCTTGCCTAGAAAGCAAGGGGAGCAATTTCAGATTTCCTGCAAATTGCACACGCCTAGGTGAAAAGCACCCCCACACTTGTTTGAGGGCTCTGCCTTCAGAAATTCACAAGGGATCTCTTGGTGTAAAAAGGTGGAACTGTTTTGTTTTTGTTGTTTGTGTGAATTTTGACTGCTTGGTGTAGCAAAGAGAAAACCAGAGATTTATATGGAAGGTAGTACCTCCCAAGCAGCTTTGGTCTCTTCACCCACACAGGGAAGGGAAGGGAAACACAGCGAAAGCTCTGTGTGTGTGTGTAACTTAAGACCTACCTCCCCATAGTGGTTTTTACTTATCCCTTTATAAAATAACTGAAAAACATAGTGCAACAGATAAAGCTGTGGTTTACGCTCTGTTAGCTAAATATAACGCCAGACCCTCCCAAGGAGGGGAAGAGTGGGCACACAGTAACTGGTTTAATTTAGAAATGTGATTGAGAGAATATGTTCTTTGCAACATGAAACAAAATTCAAACTAGGCAAAAATAAAACTATACACTGCTCAGTTTTGGGAGCTTGTCTTACAGCAGCTGTAGAAACTCGCTTTAAGCGAGAAGTGTGGAAAGAACAATTATAGACTCTTTACAAAACCTAGTTGAAATTTTGCAAAAACAATTAGATGAAGAAAGGAATGGGAACCATTTGTTATGAGCTGCCCTAAGAGAGGAACGTGCCAAAAATTCAAAGCATACCGACTCACCAAAAGAAACAGAGTAGAAGGAAACTGCTCACATTAATCAGATATACCCCTAAAAAGGACTAACTCTGATGAAAAATTTGGGGAACACTGCTGCCCTAGCTTGAGACCTGTGATTAAAACAGGATACAATTATATCAATGATGAGGATTATGACCCACATATAACCACTAAAGAAATCCTGTACACTGCTACTGAATTAGCTAAGTTAAAAAAGGATTACGGATGTCTCCCTCACAAGTCTGAGTCAGAATATGTATTTCGAGTGTCTTTCACTGGGGGAGATCAGATTCAATTATCAGAACAAGAAGCTCTTTTTTTTAAACTATGCATACAAAATCCAGATTTTTTTCCCATTCTTTTTACCAGCACAGGTGTCTTGCACCAATATGAACAGGATGAGTGTAAGCTCAAAAGAAAAACAATCATGACTTTTCTTCAGATAAACAGAATCTTGAACAGGTCAGATTCTGGAAATGTTCACTGTCATCTGTTGTTTGGTGGATGTCATAAGCAGAGCCAAACATCTGCACAGTTGTCTATTAAGAAAGTTAGTGTTTCCAATGCAGATTTGTATTGGAAAGGACTGATGTAGATGGCTTATGTGCCAGGCTCTGCATGCTGACACATCTGCCCAAAGATCTACCAAGTTATCTCTTGGAAAGGAGATGTGCTGCATTACTTTTCAATGCATGAACACAGACGTAGCTGCAGGGCCTGCCACTGTTTCCCTCCATTTGTCTACTTCAACTGAGAAATGTATTGCCTCCTCCTCCCTGTGCCCCTTCCATTTCCCTCTCATGGCTCCTGGTCTTCCCATTTTGCTGTAACAGCAGCCCAGCTCAGTACAGTCACTTGTCATGAATGCTGGCAAAAACATGAAAAAACCTCCAGTCCTACATAACCACTGGTGAAAAAAAGTACTCCTGCATAACGACTCCACAGACGGCATCTTTACATTCTGCATGCACAAGCCCCAAGTTCTAGGTGAAAAAAATCAGCTCTGCTCATGACATTTTCTCAAGAAAGAGATTTTAATCGTGCTCTCAACTTACTTAGAGGTCAGGTATCCAGTAACACTCCCTATCAAATTCTTAAATTTGGTGTGCCATGGTGAACATTTGAACAGAACAAGAGTCATGTGAAACACCTTAGAACTCAACCATTTAAGCAAGGGAACTTCCCTAATATCTAAAAAAAGGTGAGTTGACGATATTCTTGCCTAAAAGTTTTCAAGGCTGACTTTGACACTCATAATCTGTTTTGTTCCGAGGAACCACTGAGCACCTTCACACAAAAAGAGGGAATATCCAAAAACTAACTTTTAATGAGTTCGGTTATTCAGTTGACAGTCAGTGCCTCTGCAGTTTAGATCGATTCAAAAGAAATATCCTGTGGACAGAACCCTTGCCTCTGACTACTCAATCATCTGAAAATACGAAGCCAAAGACTTTTGTTTCTGGATATTATACAGTTGCAGTCACTCTGTAGAGGGAGCTGCCTGTTCACACACCTGCCTCCTCCACGGACCACCTGCGATGGGTGAGGATTCCCCCCGAGCAACTGGGATGGTCCAAACGCCTCCCGCTCTCGGCATCACCTTCACTTGGAAAAAGCTGGGCAGTCCCATGGCTACAGCAGGCACAGACTCAGCCAAGCCGTGTGTCAGGCACAGACTCGCCTGAATCCCCTCTGCACGCTGCAACACGTGCAGCGCGCTCTGTTCTCCGCTCGCACCCCGGCGATGCCCCGGCCCCGCATCCCGACCTGTGCCCGCACTAAACCCTGCGCGCCGGGCACGGCGAGCGCCGCTCGCAGGACCGCGCTCAGCTCTCAGCTGCTTTGGGACAATGTGGGCTATTTCCCAACAGTGTGGTTTGCTGGAGCCGGAGAGGAGCCGGCGGTGCCTGCCCAGGCCCGGCTGTTCTGCACGGGTTGCGGTCCCTCCGCAAATCTGCTGGGAAGCCGGCGGGGCAAAGCGGCGCAGGGAGGCCGCTCGGCGAAAATCCCCCTGCCCTGGCTACAGGCAGAGCAGGGAAGGAGTGGGCAAGTCCTGCCGTGCGCCGGCGGCGGCTCGCACACTCGCATCCTTCGTCCTGCATCCCAGGTCCCGCAACCCGAGTCCTTCATGCCACATCATGCGTGCTTCATCCCGTATCCTCCATCTCACATCCCGCATCCCTCATCTCTCATCCTTCATCCCGCATCCCTCAGCCCCCATCCTGCACCATCCGACCCTGCGTTTCGCTCAGGAAGTGTTTCTGGAGCTCCCCGCGCAGCCCTCGCTCCCTCTCCATCCCCAGCCCCGCACCTCGCCTCCCGCCCGGCGCTCACCGTGGCCCTGGGGAGGGAAGGCAGGGCGCGGCGCGCCTCCCCAAAGCGCTGCCCAGGGAGAAAGCCGCCGCCAGACGTGCCGTGGGCACCGCTGCCCGCCCGACTGCGGCCGGAGGAGTCTCCAGTGCCGCCTCTCCGCCCAGCCGGCTGCGGGGTGCGGGCAGGCAGGGACGGAGCTGGGGCCATCCCTGCTGGGGACGGGGAGAGCACCGGGTCGGGGCACCCTCGGCGCCGGGAAAGGGGGCAGCGTGTCCCCAGCCCGCTGGTGGCTGTGGCCGTCGCTCTGCCCAAACACGCGGCTGACGCTTGTCCCGGGCTCTGGGGCACCCAAGGTCGCTCGCCGGGACAAAATGAGGAGGGCAGCCAGCATTGTCCCCAGGCTCCGGCACAGGAGAATCATTTAAAGCATGTTTTCGTCTGCATCAGTTTCTATATTTACGTTATAATATTACAGTGTAATCTGTTTTTACAGTTGTCTCAGGAGCAGAAGCTTTCCTAACTCTGTAGTCGTGAATCCAGGGTCCTTTGCCAGCTACTTTGACTGCGGTGTGGGTGGTCAGCAGCACTTGGAATGGTCCTTTCCACTTGACTTGTAGAGGATCACTGTCCCACCACTTCACACGGACCCAGTCTCCAGGCTGAAGGCATGTGAGGGTGTGTCCAGCCCTATGGGTCTGGATAGCACAGTGTAATTCTGGAGCTTCTGCAAAGTGGAACCTAAAGCCATTACACACCTCTGTACATCGTTTCCCCTTCATGTGCATTTCACCTGGAATATGTGGAATTTGGCATGGCTGCCATACAGCATTTCTCAGGGACTGATGTTATCCCTCCGCGTCGGTTGGATGTGGATTCTCAGTAAAGCTTTAGGCAAGGCCTGAACCTGTGTCATGGATGGTTCCTGACAAATTTTGCTCATTTGTGTTTTGAGTGTCCCATTCACATGTTCAACTTTACCACCCACTTGATGGTAAAGGTTTATAAGGTTCATGCAGATCCCAAGTAATCCCCAAAATATGGCTTTCCTTTTTAACCACTGTTTGACAAAGTGTGGTCCTCTGTCTGATGACATCCCCAAGGGAATCTGAAACCTCAGAATTGTATGATTGAACAAAACTTTTACCACCTCCTTGGCTGTGTTAGTGTGACAGGGGTAAGCTTCTGGCCATCCACTGAAGGTGTCAACTAATACCAGTATCTACTGCTATCCCTCTGTGCGTGGTACCTCTGCAAAATCTAATTGCCAGGACACCTGAAACACCAGGCATGACAGCAGGGGCTGGTGCCTTCCCTTGTCACCAGTGTGGGCAGAGCCCACAGACACCATAAATCTAGCAAGCTCCATTTTTCCAAGGCTGCTTGACATTATCAGAACCATTAGAATTATTTCATTTCACACATTTTCATGCCATTGCCAAGGCTCAGGATTTGCAGCAGATCACTCTCCCCCCCACCTCTTTGCTATTAAATATTTCAGTGTCACAAAACCCCCCACACTGGTGATGGCTGCAGGGGAATGTGATAATTGATAAAAGATTTGTGTTAATCAGAAAGGTACTGGGGTTTGTATAAACCAGAATACTAAAGTTTGGAGTGAAGCATGTACACTAGATAGAGGAAAATATATTATTAAATCATTCTATTTTAAGTCCCCTTGTCATGAATATTATGTTTTCTAAGTAAGTTCTCTCTACTACCAGTTTGCAAAATCAGACTTTCCAATAGTCCAATAGATTTTGCAAAATCAGACTCTGCCTAGCTATAAAGACCAGACTTTCTGATTTCTGCTGGTTTTTATCTACCAAGACCAGATGGTTATTTATGAGACTTGACTCTCCCCCAGAGACTTTATGGATGTTTATTTGACCACCACTGCTTACCTGGCAAAATTATGACAACAAAAAAACAAAAATTACTGATTACCACGAGAGACCATACTGTAAGAAGAGGCTACAAACCAAGGTTCCATGGAGTGTGGAGTGGGCAATGACCCCTCACGTCCTCAGCACTGCTTGCTTCATCTATATAAAATAAAGCAATCTAAATTTTGCTGGATATTGAGACTTTTTGTTTCTCATTTATAACAGGGAAAAATGCTGATCCTGGACTGTGGAACACCATCCAGTAATGTCATGAAATAACCCCACCAAAGAAACAGCCAGACCCGGCTCATCCCAACAATCTGCTCCCATCGTTTTTCCAGGGTATGGATAGCAGAGAATGTGATGTAACAGCTCGAGCACTTTCAGAGGTGCTGTCCCAGAAGTAATGTGGTTTTTTTATGCGATAATAAAGCCAAATAAATCATACAAAGAGCAAAGTAGAGACACTATAATAAAGCAATCAAGCTCCTGAAGCACCATTTCCATCCAGCATTAAGAGATTCTCGAGGGTGAGGATGAAGCCTCAGGCACTTTACCAGGACCAGCACTCGAATTCGTCGCGGCAGGGTTGGAATTCAGCGCCCGAGACTCCGAACAACCCGGGCTCTCCCCGCAGAAGGAAATGCGGCCGGAGGCAGGAGCAGGACAGCACCAGGCGAAGCACCGGGACAAGTCGCACCGGGAATTCTGCGCAGCGCTGCTCCCTGGCCCTCACTCGCAGCGGTTGAAGTGATTTCTGTTCGCAGAGTGAATTAGGTTGGGAAAGCCTGTCAGCTTATTGAGTCCAGCCTGTGACCAGCTCCCTCAGGTACCGCTGGTGGCCTGAGAGCCTTGCCCAGCTCCGTTCCCTTTTCTGGACACGCTCCAGCCCCTCAGGTCCCGTCGGGAGGGGACCAGAAGTGGACACAGCACTCGAGGGGTGACCTCAGCAGTGCGGGGTAGCCCTTGCCTAGCGATGTGTTGCCAATTCAATAAAAGGGTGCACCAAGTAGCTGATTTCAAAGTAGTCAGTATAAACTTTAGGCTTTAAATGCTGTAGGCATTATTAATTCAGGCCACTTAGAAGCATAACAAACCTTACGGTTTTCTGCTATATGCAAGATTTTAATCACAACATGCTGTTACACACCAACTCACTCCTTACCTTGATTTACCCAGAGAACTTCCATTAACTTTAGTTGGAGATGCACATGCAGGTTATGGGAAGGAAGATTTCATTGTGCTCACAACGCTCTGCTGAAGACAATCTGCAAGTTCATATTGAAGTGAAGTTAGGATAAAATCAAAAGTGAGGAAGTTGTTACTCTAAATAGATTGTATTTTCAAACATACTAACTACAATTTTTTATCCTGTATGTGTCCAAATAGTAATTCTTGCACGGAAGCTCCAAAGCCCAGACTGAAGAACACAGTTTTGTCAAAAAATGCTATATATTAAAGATTGTATATTCAGTATCTGAAATTACTGAAAACAAATGAGTATATGTTCATCAATTATTGTAGAGAAAACCTTTTGATACACTCATACTAGTGCTAGAGCACTGAATGTAGCTTTTCAGTTCTTTCGCCCACAAGACTTCTATGGATATAATTGAAGTGTATTATATTTTTAAAGAAAACCTATCAAGTATGCCTGGCTTCTTTTTTTCTTAGTTTCAAAAAGAGAAGTGGTTTTTTTGTGAGAACCTGTATCTATTTTCCAAAGATGACGGCTGTTCCTCATTCTTCCTCTCACTACCAATATATTCCACTTCACTTCATTTCACTTCACATACCTGTAGGTTAAAACAACAAAGTTTCTAATGAAAGATGGGAAGCACTTTGATTTTTTTTTTAAACTTTGTTTTTCATTTGCCTATGGAGGATCCTGAAATAGCATGGGAAATGTACAAAATGTCATTTCTGCTCTCATGGTTTATCCCCAGCTGGCAGCTGAGTACCATGCAGGTAATTACTCAGTCCTTCAGGGAGAAGAACAGGACAGGAAATTTTGTGGGTTGAAATCAGAAAATAACTCGAAAAAAAAATTAAATTATTACTACTAGTTACTGCTGTTATGGAATGGGTCTGGTCAACACCCAGGGCCCTCTGTTCCCCTCAGAAGGCAGTCAGCCACTACCACTACCCTTTTTTTCTCTTGAATGCTACACATGGTGATGCATCAGACAACTGAAGTGTTAACTGGGAAACTTTCCTGGCAGATTATTTCTTTTGTTGTCATCTGCCTGATACCCTGGATCAGGGCTTCCTCCCCATCCTGAAGTGACACCTGGGAAGGCAATGGGGCTTGGGGAGGGAATTCTGTATTATATTTTTTATATTTCCAACACTCCTCATTCAATAGGTTCTCTTCAGCATGATAAGAACAGGCATGGGGCTCCTCTGACTCCTGGTGGGCTTCTGTCAAGGATGAAGGCGTGCAACTCCACCAGTCTGTTTCCCCTTACTTTCCCTGATACTCCTTTCTCTTTTCACTTATTTCTTAGTGGTGCTACCAGACAGAGCATATTATTCACCTGCTCACACTGTTCTCTGGTACTTGAACCAGACTCAGACATTGCCTGCAGTGAGGTGGTTGGAAAACTGTGCCGTTGCTGGGCACTCCTGTTTGCAAAAGAAAAAAAAGGGAATGAAAAGGAAGGAGAAAGAAAAGGAGAATGGCAATGAGAAAGGCATAGCAAGTCAAGGCAAGGCAGACACGTCCCACCACCAGGAGTGTGGCTGCAGCCCTGCCAGCTTGCCCTGCCTGTGGAACGGCACACAGCATGGCACCAGGGCTGGGGGAAGGGGAGCTTGGGGCTCTCAGTGTGGCAGGTGCCCAAAGAGGCTCTGGGGACATTCCAGGTGCCTCCAGCCCCCTGCTCCTTTCCAGCCAGATGTGCTGAGCCCCCTTTCTCCCTCCAGGCCATGTCTCCAATGCTGACCTTCATCCTGTCCCTGTTAGCCACCCACACTGGGCTGAAAGTGAATCTAAATATTGAGAAGGATGAAATGAAACAGATGCTGGAGCGTGAGGAATACCTCCATCGGGAGATGACCCAGCTCCTGAAGGAGATGCAGGGCAGCAGTGGCACCATGGAAGCCCTGCTCTCACTGGCTCTGCAACAGCAGTGGCTGCTTTGGGCCAGTGCAGCAACCCTGCTTCTGGGCCTGCTGGGTATGGGCTGCTGTCTGGTCAGGAGGAGGAAGCGTGGCTCTGCCAGCTGCAGGGAGCAGAGGGGAGCCAAGAGAAGGAAGGCTGTCAGCAGTGAGGAGAAGGTGAGCAGTGAGAAGTTTGGCTTATGAGAAGGTCGACAACAAGGAGAAGGAGAAGGTTAGTAGCCAGGTGAAGGCTGGCAGCAAGGAGAAGCGTGGCAGCAGTGAGAACAGTGGCAGTGAGGAGAAAGTCGGGAGCAGGGAGAAGGTTGGTGAGCTCAACAAGAAACTCAAGGGTGCAGACAGTGTGGCAGCACTTTGTCTGTGCCCCATCACCAATGGGCACATCCAGGATAAGGCTGCAGTGGGCTGTTAGCAGCCTGGTCTAGTTGAGAATGTCCCTGCTCATTGCTGCAGGCTCACACTGGACAGCCTTTCAAGGTCACTGCCAAGCCCAACTGTTCCATGTTTCTACAGCAGGGCCTGCCCAGCACGAAGGTGCTGAAGGAGTTGGTGGACGAGCACCTTGGTGTCTGCCGAGTGCTTTCCCGCAGGAGCTTCATGCCGGAGCTGCACGCAGGCCCTGGGTGCAGCTGTGACACCTGCTCTGAATGCTGCAGCGTCCAGGAGAGCAAGAGCGCCTTCCGCCCGCTGGTCATCCTGCGGCCACCCCCGGCCACTCCTTCAGCCTGGAGAGCACAGAGCGGCCACCAGCCGGGCGCATCCGTGTGGCGCTGGAGTGCCTGTGCGCCGGGGAGCAGCTGCTGGGGCAGACGTGCTTCCTGCATGCCTCGGGTGGCCTGCTGCCCCGGGATCAGAACTGGTACCTGTTGGACACCCTCTGCACGGGCTCATGCTTAGATCCACAGAAAGTCGCCCAGTGGGTCCAAAAGTGCATGGTATTGGCATGGCTGCTTCTTCTCCACTTGAGGCACCGCCAGCTCACAGCGCTGCCTTCCAGCAAGTCTTGCCGCACATGTGGTTGATTACAATCTGAGTCACTCCTTTCCTTGACCAGTGATACATCTGCCCTTAGGGTCCAATAGATGGGCTGGGATTCTCACCCAGATACCTACCTGCTGACAGGCTGGCTGTGTTTCAAATTGCAGCTTTTACACTGGCTACAATATGCACTGCCACAGCAACCCTCTGCCATAATCTTTGGAGGGCTTGCAAAGCTCCTTCATCTCGCCATAAGGAACTGGTTCCCACTTGGAATTTCTTCCCCAAATGTCAGTGAACGGGGGCCACTAGGATGTTGATTTTGTTGGCTAATTTCCAGCTCCCATCCTTGGCAGCTTACTTTGCACCCCTGCCCGGTGACCACCTGACTCGGTGTCACTGTTGGATGAGTCACTGCTCCCCTCCTCTGAAGAGGAGGGAGAGTTAGTGGGAGCAGAGCGTTGCTTCTGGTTGACCAGCGTGACCTGGTGATGTGGGCCACTGGCAGCCAAAATGTCTGCCTTCCAGTTACCACCATATTGACTTTGGGTTCTGGTGGCATGGGAAGTGGAAGCAGCATGATTGTCAGGGTAGGAGCCACCCGTGGAAGGGGTGGAACTGTCAGGGGAAGAGGTGTTCTTCTTCTGTTAATAAAAAGGAAGATTCATCCACCTTTTAGAAAACTACTGACCTTACATAATCCCCTTGAATAAGGATCATATTTTCATTAACTATTGCAGTATCTTTACAGAGGCACTAATAACACTGAATGTTATGCAATAACATTAAGTTACTGTGCTACAGTTGTGAAAGAAAACAGTTATAGGTATTCTGTTAACTCATTTTCCCAAAATTATGTATCTGGATTGAATGCCCATTCAGGAAAAATGCCTCAAAAGGTAAGATATGAAGATGGTAAAGGGAAAAAAGCAGAAAAAAGGCTTATTATCTCAGTCTTCAGTGTCCTCATTCTTTGAGTCCTTATCAGCTTTTTGCCACAGCTGCTTAGCTCTAAAGTGGAAGCCTGAACACCAAAAGATGACATGCTTTTTATTTTGAAATAGTCTATGCAGTTTAGCCACTGGAACACTGAATAGGGAACTTTGCATTCATTAATCATTAGATTCTATCTATCAACTGCAAATCAGCTGGTTGTTTGGTGTAGATATATTTTATTTTCTATGTTTTCTGTGAATATGTTTCTTATTTGTCTGTTGAAGCTCCAGAGAAACAGAATGGAATTGTTTCAGCTGAGAGGACCTCATCTAGATTTACAGGAAAAGATTTACAGACCTTATCTTTCAAAAGAGTTTTTACTATTCTGCTTTGCTTTTTAAAGCATTTTAAAGTATGACAGCAGTGGCCCTAACTAAGAGATATTACAGGGGAATTGTATTTAGGATTTCTGGCAATCTTGTTTCTTATTTCATGGCTGTTTTGAGTGGCTCTCAACAGCTAATGATATTACTGGAGAATTAGTCCAAGGACATTTAAAATTATTTGCAGTGTGGTTTATTGTGAAATTGTAGCCATATCTTTATTAATAGGAAGTTAACAGAAGGTCTGTGATTTATATCTGCTTAATTCTACTTATGCTATTAAAGCTGGAGCCCTAACACATTTGCACTTTTACTGGTTTTGCTAGCAAGGAAATGGTGTTGCATAGCTGTTGGCTGGTGTATAGCTGTTAGTCCATGGACTGAGGTAACAGTAAGCTAATGTGGCATTGACATGAAAAAGAACTACCAGTCTTCATACCAATAATGTTAAATATAAACAAAAAAGATTGAATTTCATTGCTACTGATGTTAACAATGCAGGTCAAGACTGAAGATAACTCCTTTTTGAGAATGATGACTTTTACTCTGTCAAATAGAGACCAGTAGTGTACTGACTAACCTGAAACTGTGTGTGTGAATGTGATATCACACTTGTGGTTTCTGTGTTAAATAGACTTGGAGTAGAATGAATTTTCAAGAACGATACATTTTTCTCTATTCATACATTTTTGCTGTCTCAGAGAGTTTTGCTGTAAAAACTGACATACCTTACTGCTCGTTTGGCACCACCTTACTGAGATGAAAACATAATTTTTATGTCTAAAATATTTATTTTAAGTGCCAATTCTCTAATTCATCTCTTCTCTCCATTCACTTGTTTTAAAATAACCTCAGTGACTTCTGATTTCAAAAGTAGAAGTAGTGATGGAGAGTTAATTCTTGCTGCAATATTTTTGTCCTTCAAAATTGTCAGTCTCAACAGAAAAAAGCTTTTCCTAACATTTTTTTCAGACGTGTAGACTGGCAAACCTTGGAAAAAAGATCTCATGGAGCTTATCTCATATTTAGGCTTTCAGAATTTCACTAGAAAATATTTTCTTGTAATTAAATGCTTGACACCTGATGCACCTGTTAGTTTATTACCAAATCTTTCTTTATGCTCAAGTTTGCCACCTTCACATGTAATATAGATAATTGATTCATTTAGATTCGGTGCTACAAGCCCTTCTCGACCGGTCTGGGAGAGATATTTGCAGAAATTTTGAACTGTAACCTGTATTGCAAATTTTACATATTCTGATAATTAAATTGAGTAAATTAGTTGGCAGAAGTGCCCTCCTTTCCACTACTCTCCTAATTTTTAGGTAAATGGTCTGAAATCTATCAGAGAAGAACTAGACACAGTCAGCACAATGGGAAAAAGTCTTTTTCACTCAGGAGTGGCATACATTTGCAGACTTTGGCAAGCAATTACTCTAATTCATATACGTGACTGTTTTTATTTAAAGGGCCTTTCAAAATAAAAATCCTAAAACATTTGTAGAGACCTGCTACATGTGCATCAGTAGTGTCCAAGCTAGTGTTTACTGCAATCTTCTATGTGTTTACAGCTTTAAGCAGAAGGATGTATTGGCAATTTGATGTTTTGCATAATAGGCAGACAATGCAAAACACAAAGCTGGGATATTGTGGTAGGAATGCTCAATGCCACAAAAGCTATTGACTTTTCCCACCTGGCTTGCAGGCTTTTGGAGAGAAATAACATATGTGCTATACTGTAAAATGAAAACACAGGCATCATGTTGTAACTAATGTAAACACAGATTACATTACTACTACTTAAGAACACATATTAAAGTTTTGGTTTTTAGTAACTGATTTGCCTTTGGCAATGTTATGAGGAAGAATGTAGACATTTAATTTCCAGTTCAAGAAAAACCAGAAAATGTTCTTAATGTGCACTTTATGTGCGCACTTAATGTGTGCAGTTTTAATAACAATGTCAATATTTTTGTTTGAAGAAAATATTGGCATGTTTTTGTTTAAATTTTTCTTTTCCCTTGTGGATTTCACGAAAGAATTCAGTGTTCTTTATTTGACTTTGACTTTCTGAAGACTGCTATAGAAGTCTTTCAGATATTAACTGCCCACCTGTTGCAGAAATGTTTAGCAAAATATAAGGAAAAAAATAGAAAAGAGAGAATAAAAAATTAAATCCTTCATTGAAGTGCTCATGAAATTAGTTAATGACCTTATACAACCTTGAAGTAATATGGCATTAAACCTTAAACCCAGAAAGCCCTGAGAACATGAATAATGTAGTCATCCAAATTATTGTAAATTTGATTATTTATTATGGAAATTCCATGGACAATAAACCCAATCTCTTATGCTTTTGATGATGAAACAAGAGGAGGAAAAATGATGTTCTGGTCACTGAGCAAGTAGCCAGAAAGTAATCCTTCTCTTCTTTAACTTGAACTTGGTTAAGAATCTGGAAATTGAATGTGGCTTAAACAACAAAAAGCCCCAAGTCAAGTGGCCAATCTTTTTTCCTTTGCCAGCTGTTTTGTACCAAGCAAGTGCATCAGTGGCATTGCTTTCTGTAGAAATGTTTCAGAATGTTGCCATGAATCCACTAGAATCCACCAGAATCCTTATTTTCATAAATCCCAAGAATAAGGTTGAATACATCTTGTGCCAAAGAATATATGTTCTGAAGTTTATTAGCGGTCACTGCCTGTAAGCTATCAAAACTCTGAGGACATAATAATTCACTATTTCTGCTTCCTCTTTACTATGCCACATTAATGAATTATGTAGTGTCAAACTACTGCATGCCCAGTGAGATACAAGTCACTCTTCCCTGAAAAAGTGAGAATGATGAGAGAAATTACAGAGGTTGTAGTATAGTTCCAACAGCTTCCTGATCTGAAGATGAATTTCCGTTAAATTTCATGTTAACCACATGAGGTGCTTGTATTCTGTCTAAATGCCATTCAGTAGACACATTTTTATATGCAGCCAGTCTTTCATTCAGGCCTCTACTACACAAAAATGTAAGGTGCGTGCAGAGTCTGAATAAGAGTGGCTGGCGTAAAAATCTGAAGAGATATGCATTGTACCAACAAAATGTCTAAGCCTATGTCCTGATCTGCTTTGACTGTTGATAAACAGTCAAGCAGCTCTTCCTATAAATAATGGCAATTCCTAAGTACATTTTTGGCATAAAATAAAAGCACACTTTTTGTAGCAGTTACATAATGCAATCTGTATCATCTGTAGCAATAGAGGTAAAAAAAAATCACTGCATCCATAACTTAAAATAACATTTCTAAAGGTTAGTCCAAGACTGCTTTGCTGCCTGTGATCAATAAAAAAAAAGATTTCAAGTAATTAAAATTTCTGATTTTTCTGATTTCTGGACATTCCTTATTTGGCACCTGTCAGAAAAGACAAAGCTGAGTTGCTTTACAGGGAATAAATATAGATAAAACAACCCCTGCTCCTAGAAGTTCTTATCTACATGAGGAATTATTGCTGCACAAGTCTTTCCTGGTAAATTAATTAAGAACAAAGTATTGCTGTGAATTCACAAGTTGGTAAGGAAAGAGAAAACCATGATACAGGATACTATTTTCACATGAACAATAGATGAGAAAGAGCTATTAGGTAATAGTAGGTGTACATGTCTGATACCCAGATACACCAGTCGAATGTATGTAAAAATATTCTAAAGAAGTGTAATGTTATTTATGCTTAATAGAAATAGATACATATAGATTCTTAATTGTCTGCGTTATAAAATAAAAGGAAAAAAGGACCTTTCAAACACAACTGTTTGGGTTTTTGTGAATTTGTTGTAAAGATACCCTTTCTTATATGTACTATTTTTACTGATAAATAGTGATAAATATTTTGTTATTGATACCCAAAACATGACCTAAGCATGGATCTTTCTGTAAAGAAAATATTTTATGTGATTAGTAGGAGAGTATATCTCATTAAAATGTTAAGGACTGTCATTGATGTGGCTCTAGAATAAAGAGCAAGGAGAATTGTTGGTTCAGGAGTGATACAGGCCTTTTAGGAATGAGAAGAGGAAAGTGATTTGCCCTTTATGTGCGAGAGCAGTTGGAGTGCATGGGACTGGCTCCAGGAATGTGTAAAGAGTCAGATGGGAACTTGTGCATGGATGAAATCAGCAGGTGAACCAGCGTGGTTGCTGTTGCTGTAGGTATCTGCTACTGATCTCCTGAGCAGGAAGAAGTAGTAGCTTAGGCCTTCTTCAGACTGGAAGAAACACCACATTTACAGGCCCTGGGCAGTATGGGAGACGTCAAGCACCCTGATACCTTTTGGAGGGACAAAACTAAAGTGTTGAAGAAGTCTTGGAGATTTGCTATAGCATGTGGATGAAGGGTGATTGAAGAGCCAAGAAGGCAAGGTGCTCTGCTGGTCCTGCTACTTACAAGCAAGGAAGAACTGGTCATAGATGTGAAAGTCGGGGGCAGCCTTGGCTACAGTGACCATGAAGTTGTGGGCTCATGATCTTAAAAGGGGAAGGAAGGCACAATGCCAAACAACATCTCTGTGTTTCAGAAAGGCAGACTTTAGTCTCTTCAGGGATATGCCTGGAAGAATCCCATGGGATACATCCCTGGAGAGGGTGAGTCTGGGAAAACTACAGGCCTGTCCTGTGCCTCCATCCTTGAGAAGGTGATGAAGAAAATTTCTTCTTAAACCATTTGCATGGTGATAATACTAAGAGAAAACAAATATAGCACTGTGAGACACCTCTAAACAACATGATTAGTATGACTTATTTCCCCCCTCCCACCATCAGAGCCTGACAAGTAGTGTCCTAATATTAATTTGGATGCTCTAGGATCATTTCTAGAATATTCTGGAGAAGATGGCAGCACTGCTTGATTAAAAGCTAGTGATCCTGTTAACCTGTGTCATCCCAGTTGCAATAGCAGCTACTCACTCACAGGTCAGGAGGAAAATTCTTTGTGTCCTGAATAGTAAATCTGTATAGTGTCCTTCTTTTTAAGTTTTTTCCAGTCTTTTTGTATGATATATATGTATACATCTTGCAAAACTACTTCAGCTATTTTCTTGTCTGCTCTGTACTTCTGGCAAGCAACATATTTTTTCCCCTGTCTTAGGATGGGAACATTTTTGCGTTGTGCATTTGGGGGATATGCTGGGGAGAATTGAGGTTTTAAATATGATTCATATTAACTTAACCTAAATGTGGCTCTGCAGATGTAGTTCCGACTCAATTATGACAAGTCCCTCTAATTTCTCATGCTTTTCTGGTAGAAGAATTAACAATGACAGTAGATGTGACTTATGGTACTCATTTTTATTTGTGGAAGGAGGGTCAAAAGGGAAACTTGGACCCTTTTGACTATGATCTTACTGTTGTCACAGGTGCTTCAGAGAGGTAGTAAAAGAACAGAGAGCAAAAAAAAAAAGCAGATATGTTCTTGAACCCTTGACTCTCACCTGCTGCATTTTTAAGGCTGTCATTCCATTTTGCTGCTATGTCTGTGCAGCCTCTCCATTATATGTGCAAACACAACCTGATTAATATTTTTTATAAGCTAGTCTTATCTGCTTTTATTACAGACATCACCTTCAGACTTGGGACCACCACAGCCATTAAATCAAGAATATTTAGCTATTATTTGTAATAAATGTCAGCAGGGCTGGATTAAAGCCACCAGGAAATGTTCAGGGCAGAAAACAAACTGACATTCATTCATGCAAATCTGTACCACTAGTAAAATTAATCATAAAGAGGGAGGGTGGAACATACATTGCATTTATATTACTGTTTTAGCCAATTGTGATTCGTCATGAATATGAGGGCTATAATGGATCAGCAGTGGCCTAGTGACAAATAGCCACATTCAGAGTATAATTAAGTTGAGTATAACTTCCAAGATGTCTTAGTTTTAAAGACCGATGTCTGCCAAGGATGGCAAGAACCTCCCTTGGAATGGAGAATATGACCCCCTTCCCTCCAAATTATCAAAACTTTAAAGTTAAGGGGCTTTCAGGCAAAGATATGAGAAAAATAATTTCTTTACTAGTATGTATGTGCCTAGCAAGCAAACAAACAAACAGCAGCAATGGCAGCAGCAGCAAACAAAGAGCCAGAAAACCCAAGGAAGTCTCTTCCCGCCGAGCGCTTTCCCCTCGGTGCAGTTCCCGTCCCAGCCGGCAGGGGCGCCGCTGGCCGCCGGCGGTCAGGGCGGGCGCGATGATTCCCCCGTGGCTGCAGGGGGCGCTGTGGCGCGGGCGCAGCGGTGCCTGCCTCACGCGGGAATGGCGGGCGGGCTGGGGGGGGACGGGGTGCGGCAGAAACCTCCGAGCAGCGGCTGGCGGAGCAGTGGCAGGCACGGTGGCAAATAAATGCAACAGGGAACTCTACAGACTTAGCAGGAGCTGTGGGCACCGGGTGGGCGCGGGTGCTGAGTGGGAGTGTAGCGATAAAGCCCGAGGCAGTGGCACAAAGCAGCCGTGCTGAGCGCTGGCAGCCAGGCTTCTCTGCAGGCACACGGCCGTGCCTCTTCCACTGCAGCACACAGCTGGCTGGATGCGCCCTCCGGGAAGGGGCAGGAGACTCGGGGTCCCGGCTTTTCCTCCGAAGCACCCCAACAAGGGTCCTTTCCAGTGAGGCGGGATGCCAATAAGGTCCAAGTTCAATGCTGTTCTTACAAGCAAAGGCTCATCCACGGCAGGAGAAGCAAGGCAGGCATGGATTCTAGCAGCGGCAAGTTCCCTCCACCTCTGACCAGTAGCTCCACCGTCGTCCTCCGACATTGAGGGAGCAAGAAGAAAACTCAGAGATGCACCCAACCCTTTCCCCCAGCCCAAATCTCTTGGTATCTCTGCCCTTTCCAGAGAAACCCCCAGTAATGGGTGAGTAGCCAGCAGCTTCCCTGAGCTGTGACAACTTCTCTCTTAAGTACCTGGTCGTTGTTGTTTCCAACCAACATATGGGAGAAAATTCCCTAAGAGAAAAAAAAAACCAAAAAGGAAAATATCCTAACCTCCCACACGAGATATTTAAAGACTCTTTTAAAATTACAGTGGGTCAGTGTAAAAGAACTGCAGCTCCTCAAATGCTATCAGATTTAAATCTCAAATTTCAATCAGATTTTAAAAAGATAGGCAACTTTTTGTATTTTTATCTTTTCCGTCTCTTTTCACAATGTGAAAAAAACTGTTAATACTATTTTGCTAGGAAGCTTTTGAAGGTAAAATAAATAAAGCCTTTTTAACTTCAATGTTGTATACTCTAGGAGACTATTCAAAATCTAAGATGAGAATTCTTGTATTTTAACAAGAACAGGTTTCTTGGACAGGTGTCTTACTGGATCATGGACATGTTTTGCTAGACTAGGAATTGAATTCTGGTGACTAGTGAATTAAGCTCTTAAAATTTTGTTTGTGAAAAATACAAACAAAGTGCTTCCTTCTCCAGTATTGTGCTTTGCAGAATCAAATAGAGAAAACAAACTTAATTGCAAATATATTAAATACTTAGCATTGTAAAAGTGCAAAAGAGTATGTATTTTTAGCAATCATATTCTTTTGCACACCTATAAAAGTAAATGAAAACTAATGTTCGATGTAGGTATCACTAGATTAGGATCTGGTCAACAGCCTACTACTATTTTATGGAAGTAAAAAAGAATTTAAGCCTATTTAAATCTATCCTGGTGCAATATTTGTGGGAAACTACATACTTGAATAATTGGTAGAAAAGCTGTAATTACTGTTTTCTTGTATAAGATGTACTCCTTTGCATCAAGCCTTGAGGAAAATTGTAATGTGACTCTGTTAAGGACAAAACTCAGAAAAAAATAATATTGTATTTTATTGTTTTTCAAATGTGAAAAACCAGAAGATGAAAACATATATTTGTTATCTCCTATTATCTTGATGTAAAAGGAAAACTCTTATATTTTTTCTTGAAGAGATAAAAAAATAAGTCAGCTAACTAGAGCTGACAAAAAAATTGTTAGGCAAATCTTGGCAATAGCCATTCTCACATTTCTTCAGTAGTAGGATTTAAACAATGAGTTAGAGAGAGCATGAAGCTGGAGTATGATTATAAAATTAAAATAAAAAGTTTTCATATGGTGTTCTCTGAGCCAAATATAATTTTTCAGAGTACTGAATTAAGAAATTAAATGCAAAACAAATGTTCCTAACAAATTTTCAACTCTCACTGTTTATAATTACTATGTAAATAAAAACACTTAATTGCCAGAAGGAGGCAGTATTAATTGTTTCTTCATGATTCTGCTTTTAGTTGCTGAAGTTAGGCAAAAGACCTGATTTGATTAAGGGGAAACAAATGCTTCCTGTAAAATGAAACACAGCTTCAGTTAACATGATTCATTAATTCACAGATCTTAGCTAATACTGTTTTGTTTCCATTATCATGTTATGCTCACTGGAAAAAAAATCATGATTAGAAGTCACTGTTCTGTTTTTAGGGCAAAATATTTTTATTTTGATTTCCATGTGGTAGGTCTTAATCAGTTTTAGTGCATTTGAATCCTGACTATGCTGTGCATTAGTGTAAGATATTCCTGATGGTCTTAAATACTCTGTTTAGAAGTATCACTCTAAATAAAATCACATATCACTTATCATAAAATATCTCCCAACAACATAGAGTCATAAATGGCAATGAGACAGAAATTACTTAGCAAAGAAATTAATCAGCACTTAGCTCCCTGAACATATAGTTGTCTGTCTAATAATATAAAAGGGAAATAAGTACATACCAGTTTTCCTATGACTCCGTGTGCAATGGTAAGAAAAACTAATTTCTTATCCTATAACTACGGCTGCATTCTTTGTAAAGGAGCCTCTGGTGTGTAAGCTGACAGTTCAGTGTCGCTCAGCACACTCTTGCTCCACAGCACTAGAAGACAAGATAAAGCCAATTAATTTTGTATATTGTGCACTGGATGAAGCAAGATCAAATAAATACATGTGGTACAGTATAAAGTGATTGAGCAGTAGAGTCTTAACAAGAAAACAGAACGTGCCTAATCATTTTAGTTCTTATTTTGTTGCTTCAAGGTTACATACTTCAAGGTAAGGAAATGCTTAATCTTCCCATCTTGCTTAATATCACCAAATACAATGAATATTTTAATTCAGAACTTCTTTGCAACTGTTTTTAGAAATGAAATTTTCCAGTAAATTAATAGAATAACTGCAATTAACTAATATAAAAAACTCCCTTCTGCGATCACTTGTGGTCTGATATTGGTGGTAAATTCTTCCACTGAATCCACTGTGCAACTGTGGCCCACAAAAAATTTGAAAAGTATTAAATAGCTAATAGGGAAAATATATGGCTTCCAGTTTAATGATAGTGATGCTGCCAGTCTTCGAAAATCTTAGGATACCCGTTGTCACTTGGTCAAAATTATTTTCTGTATATTTTAGCCTGTGCATTTAAAGATGTAACAATCTACATTCAGTATTAAACAATATTCAGGTTTATGGTTATGTTGCCTCTCTGATGACCTTGATCAAAGGTAGAAGTTATTATTTTCTAATGTGGCCAATTAACAATTAATAAACAAATGTAAAAAATAATTGCTAAAGTGATGCCCTTTCTGTGTACCAGAAAGTGAAGAAAATAACAATCCTGTAACTGAGTAGTTTTAACATTTATTTTTTCCAGAAAATATATGTGTAAACACAGAAGTTTGCATGCAAATTTTTGAGTGCTTGTTGAGAACTATAAGTAGACTAAAAAATGGAGATGTGAGCTACACTCATAAAATTGTATCATTTTAGGGTATATCTCTCTCTAACCCTTTTATAGTGAAATCCTAAAAATAGCTGAGGCCATTTTAAATGTTTTGGGTTATTTGTTTAAATTATATTAGTATTGTGTGAGAGTCCTTCAATGAATAAAAAGGTGGAAACATTTGTTGATTTGTGATGCACAGGATGATATACTTCTCAATTAGTTAATACTGACTCAAGTACTCTAGCTTAAAATTGCAGGATGCTTTCTATCTTTTAGCTGAGTGATAAAACTGTGTTCATGATAACTTTTGGCCATTTCATGGTACATTTTGCAAGAATAGGTTTCTGCATTCTATTGTCCTTGAGTAGATTCCAACTGCAATAATTACATTATGCCTTTCTAAAATTACTTTTGGTCTATCAAGTATAACCTTCCTTTCTTTTACTGAAGTGGAATCAAAATTGTAATTACTTGTTTTGGGGTTTTTTAATGTTCCACGGTTTCTACTTGGGGGAAGTAGAGTATGTACTTTCAAAATCTTTTTGACAAGTCAGTGTATTGAATCAAAGTAAAATTGACAGTAAGGCTGAGCATATCCAATCAATTGTGTTGTGAACATGCATATCTTACAGAACATGGCATCTTCAGTTAAAAGAAGTCTATGAGTGGAAAGGCTAGCTCTTGCTCAAAAAAGAGTAAATTACATAGAGCAGTGACGTGACACATCCTTCTGATATGTGACTAGTTCAGCCCAAATCTGACTTTGGTGCCATACTCTGGGCGAGTATCATATGACACTGAGATTTGACCTTCAGTCTGACACTAAGACTGTTTTTATAAGGCCCTCATTTTACAAAGCTAAAGAAATAATTGTCTGAAGAATAGGTGAATCCCTCCCGTTCACATACAACTAGTATTGCTTTTTTCTAAGGATTTTAAGAACGCTTTTTGCCATATCACCTGCTGAAATTTAACTTTAAAAAGTTATGCTTTACAGATCTATTATAGTCCTGTACTGGGTTACTCCAGTGTATTTATTTTACCTGTAAAGCTTGTATATTTATCATACCCATTTTCAAAAGTGTCCTTAATTTTTTATTAGTTCCTGTCCAGAATAAAGGGTATGCTAAAATGGATATGTGGGCATGATAAGATTCCAAGCAAGTTGATCAATTGATATACACTAGCAGAGAAAAACTACCATGTCTGTGGGAATCCTTAAAATCAGAGGGTTTTGGGAAAGATGCAAGAAAGCAGACTTCAGAGACAGCAGAACTGCAATTATAGCTAAGCAGAAAGCATAAGGCGTGTCAGCAGAAAAGTTATATGAGATGTAGAAAGCAAGGACAAATAGAACAGTGCTCTGTGTATTAACGCTTGGCTGGAATAACTCTAAACTGCAGAAAAGTATATCTAGCAAGATATTAGGAAGGTCTAAGCTTAATAATGGAGCTCTGTGCATTGTATTTTAAGACTTACAAGTAGGTATTGTATTTGAAATAAGAAAGCATTGCTTTTACCAAAGGTACGTGTACTTACAGTGGTTGGATAGAAGCACTGTCAATATGCCTTTGCTTTTTGTGATTGGTCAAAAGCGTTTCAAAGTGCATTGAAACATCACATTCTGCAGCTGCTGCTGAGGACATGAGCAGATGGCATCTTCCTGCTGTCCCAACTGTGTAATAAGACTGATGCTTGGGAAAAAAGAAAAAGCTGCTCGAGACACGTTCCACAGCAGTCCTGTCCTGTTTGTGCTTCTCTGCTTAAACCTCTGGCCGGCTTTACATGTCTATGCTGTTTGCTTCAGCCTAAAATGATGGATATGTCCACAATGTGAAGTGCAATGTGATATAGAGATACATCACACAGCATAATATTAGGCAGAGATACAATTTTTAATCTCAAAGGTGTTTTCTTGGTAGGATTTTAAACTTTCCTGTATAGGAATAAATGCGTTAATATCTAAGCAGTCTACCATCAATAATGTTAAATTTTTAAACTGCTTATCAGGGCATGCATATAATATATTTTCATGGGGTTTTTTTATCATTCTGATGTTTTCTAAATGCTACTAAGGTCTTGAAATGTGCATGTGTCTCTGATAATACTCTGTGGATATTCTGATTTTTTTCTCATGCAAAACTGATGAACAACTGATGGAGAACAGCAGTTGAAGATTTTTTTTGAAACTTATTATATTTTTCATAATGTATTATCAATCCTTTTAAGGTGATGTCATGCTTCAAGCTAGTTTAGTTTATAGTTACGAAAAAAAAATAAAACCATGAGCTATGGAATTGATTCCCTGTAAGGACCTTGGCAGTTTCCTTTGGACCTGAAAAAATCAATCAGTTGGCTAATTTGAATACTGACAACCTGTTAGACCACTTAAAAGAGCTGAACACACTTCTGTGAAGGCATTTGAAAAGGAACAAACCTCGAGAATCTCTCTCTTGCTTCTGGCCTTTGAACAGAAAAAATGGAAAGAGTGAAGGCGCGTAAAGAAAACAACATGGAGACACCAAAGTCAGTGAAGAAGGAGTCAAAATCCAGATGGGAGGAGAATGAGGAGGTGCCTTAGTCTTGGGCTGAAATTCTCTAGTAAGGCTATGGTGAAGATATAATTGATACATCAGACTTTCATTTTTTCCCTGTAACTCATGAAATGCACTGGGGGACACAGAGCTCTAACCTCAGCCATGAGTAGAAGCACCAGTGTTGGAGCAAGCAGATGCTGAAGTTGCTTGAACACAGAGAGATGAGTGAGATGAGAAATCTTGCCCTAGGGATGCAAGAAGAAAACCTCTGTTCCCAGAGATAAAAGAAGAGAACTTTTGTTTCTGTAATAGAACAGCTCATCCTTAAAATTGTTCCCCAATAAGCTGAAACGACCCATGGTGGAAGTTATAGGAAAAAACTACTAAAACGTCGAAGGGACCTCACAATTGCAGATTTCTGGGTGGCTGCTATTTGTGAAAATTAAAACCATGAGAGAATTGTTTCTTTTGGAAAAGTCTCCATGGCATAGCAAGAGAGACTCCTCTCCCTAAGAGAACTGAAGAAAGACTGTTGTAGAGGTGTTAAACTGACTGAAAATCAGGTATTGTCTCTTTACGTTGTCAGTGGGAAAGAAAAGAGGGTGTGGGGGAAGGAGAAGTGTTCTGAAGGTTTATTCTGATTTCTTGTTATTTTTCTTTTAATTTTGTTAATAAAGGTTTCTTTATAACCTTTAAAGTTTGAACCAGCTTTACTCCTCCTAATCCTTATCTTGCAGCAGAAAATGATCAAATAATTCTAGTGGGTGCACTGGCATTTAGACCCTCTACAGATGAGTAAAGTCCTATGAGGTTTTTGGAGATTTTGAAAATTTTGATTAATTTTAATTCTTCAGCAAGTTTTGGCACTTGTGTTCTATGTGCTAGAATGCTCAGCTACCTGAGGACTAAAATATTGAATTGCTATAATCATAATAATTGAAGGAGGTAAAGTCTGGGACTACCTGTAACTGCAGTAGGTGAAATCTGGTTGGTTATTAGATGTTCTAAATATTTCTGTGGCTTTTAAGTTCTGCAATGAACTTGCTTTCTCATAATGTCCTGGTGAACACTCTATCTGGCACCTTAAAATGCCTTCCAGTCTGGTATCTCTACCTCTGCTTGTACCACCCTGAAACAGTGTTTTGAGTGTTACTCTCATATTTGAGATGGAACTGTGGGCAACAGAATATAGGATGGTCTTATTATTTACAAAACAAAAAGTTTCAGAGGGAAAAAAGAAGACTGTTAAGGCCAGCTCTCATAGAAATACAGAACAGTGAAACCCTTTCTTCTTTCAGTGTCCATACTTAGGTACTAGATGCACTCTATTTATTAACTTGAACAAGAGTTCAAGTGGAGTCTACTACTCAGATTCTACTAGTGAGAAAAGCAGTGATTGGCTGTGCTGCAGAGAGTTTGTAGAAGTTCAAGGATTTTCAAAACAAATGATTCCTAGTATTTCTAGTGGATCTAGAAGGTTGTCGACTGCCTCTCACACAGCATGATGCCAAAAATACACACCTATTGGTTTTCATATTACACTATACAAAGTCAGTACACAAAAAAGTGAATCCAGTTTATGTGTACATCTTGTAATTGATCTGTCATTTGAAAATATTAAGTCCTTTGGACAAAATATCCCATGCTATCCTCGGGTTCTAGATACTGAAATCCTGGCTTCCCTGAAGAGGAGTTGAAAGTAACACTGGCTTCAAGATCTCAAGAGAAACATAATATAAAACATTAAAAATTGTAGTTCAAATGAGACAGAGGAAAACGGGAAAGAAAGGATGGCTTCTCAGTGCATTAGAAGCCTGTTATTTATTCTTTGTGTTTGGTTTATTATTGCTTGACAGCCCACAAACACTCTGTATTGTAAAACTCTATAATGTGACCACCTGCCAAGACAAAGTTATATCCTCTACCTTTTGGAGATCAAATAAAATTCTCCAAGTATGGAAAATTTCTTTTTAATGCTGTTGACATTCAGCCATTTTACATCCATATTGTACATAATCATTACTACCAAGGTTTTAGCAAATTTTTTGAAGTAATACTCCTTTCTTGTCCTCTGCTTTACATACTAATACTATCCTTTTATTTTTTCAGACTCCTTTTGGGTCCCTACAGAGGGATTGTGCATTTCCATTCATTTAACTTTATGTATTTTATGAAAAATTTAAATGCATATAATGGAGCCGGTTGTATCTTGTCGCTGCAGGTTTTTTTCCACTATACCTCATGTCATATTTCATCAGGCCCACCTTGTTAATAACCTTAAGCAACTCTTCTCAATCAGAAAAGATTGTGGCTGCCAAGTGCTGTCTCTGGGAACAATCTGTCCCCTTGTGTTTCCCTTTTATGATGCCATTATCTGCTGTTGCTTGAAAACTATGCTGGAGATGCTATCAGCTAGATGCATTTTTAACACATGCAATACATGTAAATTGTACTACCCACATAGTACAATTCAGTTGCCCACTCAGCCAGTTGCAAGCAGATGTTTCCCTTTGACTTACAGGTTTAGCTAAATGGGGTTAATATCTCAGGACTACATTGTGTAATTAAAATCAATTGTATCGCTTTCTGTACTGTAGTTTTTATCCCTTTGATTTGAATCATGCCTTGTATCATACTAGCCTAAACATAATTTATAATGGACAAGTCATGCTTCAAAATACAGGCTTTGCTGTGTTAGTAAGAGAGCACAATAACTTGCTTACTAGTCAAATTGCATCACTGATTGTCACCAGTACAAAATCTTTCAGAATGTTGAATATAAATTTGTTGCTGCCTTGTGGTTTTCTGAATAGATTACTATAGGTTATTTGAAGACCTTCTTTTTATGCTTATTGTCATGAGCAACATCAGTTTTCTCATTCAAGACAAGTTGGAATGACTTTGTTAAGTCATGTGAGGATGCAGACATCTAGTGGTTCTGCCTTGTGTGTAGAATCAATTTGGAGTATAATTCAGAACACCACATTGGAGATCCTGATGATTTCTGTATCCTAAGCAACATGTAGTCAAATGTAAAATGGAACAGCTTGTATAGGGCTTTAGAAGTATTTCACGTGAGTTTGGAAAAACTCCAACAAAACACAACAGCAAACCCTAGGATCTTCTTTTTAATTTCATGAATGTATCTTCAAAACCAAAGCTTAATTCTCTATGGAAGTACATCTTTTTCCTTTAGCTTCATGTCCAAGGTTAGTGTTTACTTGTTATACAGGTCATTGTTATCAAGGACTGTAGAAAGAGTTTTTGAAGTCTAGTAAAAAAAGATGGTTTTGAGGGCTGTGTTTCCAAATCATGCTTGTTGGAACAGAGATGAACCAGTTTGGCACATTAGCTCTCACAGATGCCTTACCCCTGAGTGTTACGCATTTCAAATTTTGTCCATATGTGTAGAGACCTTTATAGGCCTTGTGTCAGTGGCAATCAGATGTCTTTGATCTGTCCTGTTCAGCTACCTTGCCATCCTGCAATATTGTGTCTTGTACCCTGCTAAAAGAATGGCAAGATCTAGTGGGCAATTTGACTGCAGGATGCTTTTGCCATCTGTTCATTCCTTTGAACGTTAAGCCACCTTGACCACAGACACTGGTACTATTGCACCGGGAAACCTAGGTCAATGTCTGAATTTTTTCTCTGATGAAGAAAAATTTCTGAATTGAAGTAGGTAGATGTTTAACATAAGCATGTTAGGTAATAATCTAATTTTAACCATGAACAGCTTAAAACTGTAGCTTCAAGTTTACTGATTCTAATTTCTTTTGCTGACTAGTATTTAAGACACATGTAACACTGAGATTAATTCCTCCTGTTTATTGAAACAACATCGTCATGTACCACAATTACCTGAAAAACATCCAGGCTTTATCAAGGAGATGGTGCTCTGCAACAAGTTGCACTGCTTTACTTTGTTAATTTACAATTTTACAAACAAAAGGTAACAAGTGAACTGAAGTAACATTGTTCAAACTAATCTGGAAATAACGGGTGAGCTTTACAAATTACAAATCTTATAAAACTATAAATGTTAGTAGTAAAATATAACGTAGAAGTTAAAATTGCATAGCTGCATCACATAAAACTAGTTTAAGAGCAATTGTTTCTTCTTTTTTTGCTGCTCTTTGATAGAGAAAATAGCAAATAAAAGTGATGTAATGTCATTGTAAGTTTTCAAAACTGCTTTTGATATGTTTTCTGAGAAATACTTAAAAAAAGATAAATGCCCAGAAATACGGGGAAAACTGGAGCAAGAAAAGAAAGGGTTATCTAAAATAGTCAGTGACATGATAAATTAATTGCGTATGGAAATTTGGAATATTTATTTCCCCAGACTTCTGTTTTGCCTTCCCTCTGCTCTCTGCTTCTCCAAAGTAAACTCTTATCCCTTGCTTATATGGGAAATTCTGTAGGTGGAAGTTTATGATACATACAAAAATTAGAAATAGCTAGCAAAACTCATGTAGTTTATCATTCTGCCAGTGTAGCTTGTTTTTGACAGCATATTTTCTTGTGCATTGTGCAACCTACTTTAATAAGTTCAAAACAATGTTGTTTCTACCACTTTCTGTAGGAGACTATGCCCCCATTTAGTAGATTGCATAATCAGCAAGAATGAGATATAAGAGATTAAAATGGCCACTAATCTTACCATTTTTCAGATTATATGTCATCCTCATCTGTCTGCTACAGCTTTCTTTCAGTATCTAAAAAGAGCATTGAAATGAATAGATGAGTGGCACTATGAAGAAATCTAATTGTGTAGGGAAGGGTGCACTGGAAAAGGCAAAAGATCTGTATTTAGGCTACTGCTGATTTAATTGACATGACCCAGAATTTTTGATTTTGTTTTCTTTGTCAAGCTCTTTTCCACCCTGGTGATAGCTGTAGTTAAACCAGCTAGCTAGATGAGAGAAAAGTCATAATATTCAGAAAGATGGAGTACCACCTATCAATGGATCCATGGCAGGATGTCTAGAGAAAGTGCTCTGATTTTCCAGCTTTTTGAATTGCCAGTGCATGGTATATCAGTAATTGCTAAGAGAAAAACACTCTTGATACAGAAATAGCATTAAAGATTAACTCTTCATGGACAATGAGATCTGAAATTCTAAACATGCAAAACTGGTTTACAGTATTGTATTATTATGGTGCTGACACAGATGCCTAGATGTTCAGGTTGTTGTGCAGATCCAGGGAAAAAGACACTAAATGTGCCATAAAAGAAAGGGCGTAGTGTGTTGACAGAGACAAATAGGTTAGGGTGATAACAGATCCCAATTTTTTGTTTCCAGATTACTATCTTTGCATTTAATGTGTATGGTGGTACAGAGAAGAATGGTGGAAATGTAAGAGGTATGTAAATTTATGGGCTTCTGTTATTCACATGCATGTTAATTTAACAAATTTACACTAATGGCTGAATAAATCTGTTATTACAGAAATTCAGATAAGGATTTTGAGAAAGAAAAGTTAACAGTTACTTTTTAAAAAACCTTTGGAGATTTGTTTTTAACTTTTCCCAAGATGTCTAACTGAGATTAGCTTTTAAAAAAAGATAATGAAATATGTATGATAGAAAGAAGTAAGAAACTTAAGGTTTGGAACTGTTTGCTGCATTATGCGTTTTTTGAGCTTCAGAGCTTGGGGGACCTCAACAATGAGCTGCCTGCAGAAGGAAAAAGTGAGAGAGGGTTTGTGTTCATAAATTGCATTTCTACTAAACTATGAGACTAAACACAGATGTTTGCTACAATAATAATACTCAGAATTTGTGAATTATCACAGATATAATGGCAGAGTTTTCCAGTTTCTCATGTAGCTTAGCTCCTTACCTTTTATTTTTATTTGAAATCTACTTTGACTCCTTAAAGTACAGACTTTTTTGGGTGTTATCTATGTTTTCAAAAAACTAAAGCTGTTCAGTGGTAAAAAAAACCCAATAAAACAAATTACATAAAGGACACAAAATAGCCTCCCTCATTTGGCTGCTCCAATACAGCTTTTCATAACCACACTTGTTAAGAGTATCTGCAAAATTTCTTAGTGTTGTCTAGAAAAGGATAACTCATACTTTCAACTAATGCTTTGAAGTCAAAGACTCTAAGTGCCAAGAGCTCAAATTCACTGCCGAAAAGCAGTGCAAAGATGAGGCAAAACAACTTTATTTTTTTGGAGACTCTCCAGATTGCAACTAGGTCTGACAGAGCTTGCGTAGAAGGCAAATTAAATCTTTCCTGTTCTGCATTGTGTATGTTGAGCTATTTTGATCTCGTTGCTCAGACAATTCAATGTTCCTCTGTTACCACCTTTCTAGTCTTGCTTTGTATCTAAATCTAGACAGAGACAAGGCTCTTTTCCTTGCACTGTGACTATGAAATTCCTATTGCACATTTGGGAACAGTAACCTAAGCAAAGGTTCAATTAGTTATATGTTTCAGATCGGGATACCTCTTCTGGATGAAGGACAGTCAAAGAACTCTGGGGGTTGTCATTTGGAATCCTATGCTTAGAGAGTTCTGAGAGAAATGCAGATAGGAAAATAAGAGTTAAAATAATATATTTACTAGTTTAATTATTGACCAATTTAACTTCATAAAAACAATGCAATCTAAGTGAGGTCAATGCATTTGGAAGTTGTGTAACTTTTGTTAGTAACAGTTTTTTATCAGTTCTCTTGGTGTTGAAATACCGTGTTTCTGAAGACTGGGGATACCCTTAAATTCCAAGTACTCCTTTACAGTTATTTCAATAATAGCTTAAAATATAATATTACTTAAACAGTAATAGATTTGAGAGCAGATAAATAAAAGCATGTGCAGAAATATATGACATGGTCATTTGTAAACATTTCAGTATGTGGGTAAAGAACTATTGTTCATTTCCAAGATGTAGTATTTTATCTTTGTCTCTTTATAGATTATGGATTTCTCTGACACATTAATATTGAGCAAGTTGTAAATGAAATGTGTGAAGACAGGGAAAAAAACCTGTCGGTTTGGCCTCTTAATGACTTGCTGAGTATTTTCCTCTGCCAAGTCCATCATCACTTGCACCGCCAGATCTCCACATGGAGTGATTTGAAAAGATTTTCAAAGCTGTTGCTGGTCACCTGGTGACGTTCTAAAGGTCCACGTTGTCACTGCTGGCATCTTCTCACTTCAGGCATACATAAGGGGTTTTGGCTCCTCTGGATGTTGCCCAAATCGTATAATTTTCTTCTGGTTGGTTATGTGTCCTGTGCATTTGGGAAGCTGCCTTGCCAATTTACAGTTCCTTGTGCTTCTTCTTTGTTCCTTGGATGCTGCCTGTTTGAAACTTCAACCACCTTTCTCTGCTTCATTGGTGATCACACTGTTATATATGTGATATATATATGATGTTGTGTCTGGTTATACCACCTTCGTATCGCAAAGTAATTTGCCACATTTAAAATGAAGCAGCATTGCATGGACATAAAACATAATGTACAGCTCTGCAATTCTTAATTCAGTCTGTGTCGCTGGCTAGAAGATGTCCAGGAAAATGAGCTTTGGCAAACAAATAGTTACATGGGGTAGGCCAGTTCTTGGCATAGAATTATCAACAACTTTCTGCAATAATTAAAAGCTCTGACCATGTTTTTGGGCATTTTCATTAAATAAAAAATAAAGGTGGAAGAGTGTCAATGCTGATGAAGTTTGGGGTTTTAAAAAATACACAGATATTTTTTTCTCCAGTACTGAGTTAACCTTCTTTGTTATTTGCCTCCACACCCACCCACTTCATGATCTTAGTCTGTGCATTGGCAACAAAGAGTTACCAGTGGAAGGAAGATTTTTTTCCCATTTGATTACAAACAATGCATTATTTTTAATTGGAAAATCCAGATTTTTTTCAGATTAGTTAAAAAAATGAGAGTATTTTTTTTTCAATTTGAAGTTCAGATAAAAAGTCTTTCACAGCTTTTAAATATTCATGGATGTAATAGTAAATATTTGCTGCACATCTTGTGACATAGGGCAGATTTCACAGCTGTCTCTTTCAGAAGAAGGGTGTCTAGCAAACTAGCCCTCTGACACATGCTTTGTATATTCTTTGACTGAGAAGAAAAAGTACCTTAACAATGACATTATTTTAGTAAGTTGAGTTTGTTAATCTCAGAAAAATATGAGCAGACTTCTTCTCCTTTATTTTTCTCTCTGTCTCTTTCTTAAATATTTTTTTCATTTTAGTATTAGTTATTCAGTGCAAAGTCAAGATTTGTGTTAACAGTCACTGTGACAACAGCTTCCTCTAAAAATCAGCAACATGCTCAAAACTGCAAATTCCTTTAAATTATCCTTCTGGAAATATATTCCTGTCACATATAGACAATCAGTTACGTTTCTTTGAAATTTCTACCTACAATTATCTACTGAAAATCCGTTTTACTGCAAAAGAGTACTCAAACTGTAGCTAGCTCAGCAGGTAGATAAGCAGAGCTCTAGGGCTTCACACACTTCGCAACAGCAGAATTTCTTAGGGACACAAAGATGATATGTCTTTTCCCTTTCTTGTAAGAAGAGAATATTCATTGGCTTTCTTCTTTTTCACTTGTGTTTTTGGACTCAAGTTATAATTTATAGCTTCCATTTGTAAAGCTTTTCTTCCTTTCATAAGATGTTTCTATGTCTTTTGTAATTTATTTGTTTCACATCATACAGATTTTACTTAACCTCAGTTTCTTTGCCTCTACCCCTATAGTTTATTATGCTTTTTTCCTCTTTATTATTCTCTTCATAGTTTTCTTTCATTGCCTAACCCAGTTCTTTCAATTGAGCTCCTTTCTTCATTTAGTACACTGTCTAATCTGTACCTTTTCACCACTGTTTAACCACATCCCAAGACATGAAACCAAAGTGATAGATATTCTTCCAGTCTCTCCTTATTATTGATGTCAGGTTTTAGTATCTTCTATGTAATACCAAATTTCATATGGTACATGCTGCATTTTTAATTGAAACACTTCTGATTTTTTTGTGTTCAATACAATAAACTTTGTTCTTAAAGTGACAGAACTTGTATAGAATGAGAGTATTGCATTATTTTTAGTTTACTCATCTGTTTTTAAATGTTGTTATGAATGGATATAAACAAACACAAGGACAAAATTTTCTCTCCCATCCATGCTTATGGTTGCCTTTCTGTACATTCTCCTAAGAATTTTAATTAAAGTATTCAGTTGCTGGCAAGTGTGCAATAGTAAATGTGTTGCTTAATTATTCATTCTTTCCTGTGTTAGAAATTGAATGAATTTGAAAATGCATTAGTGTGATAATGCCATGCAAAACGTGGATTCTATAAAAGTCGTAATAACCAATCCTCATTCTCCTTCAGGGGACCAAAGAAAATACTATTTAAAATGTCTAGTTTTACTTGCATGAAATACTGAATTTTGCTGAGAAGCAAAAAAACCTGCTTAATGTTTCAAAATGTTAAATCTCATCAATCTATTTGCTATAAGCCTGAGAACAGACCAACAAACTCTATTTAATATGATAGACTCATAAATGAATAATAATGAGTTATCAGAGCTGTTTAACATCAGAGATTAATCACTTAAGTAACCAAGTTAAACAGTACAGTTTGTATTACATCAATTTGGCAAATGTCTTTTAATCGTGTATTTCTGGAACTCAGGACGAAAGCCAATTTAACTTCAATAAAGTTTTGTTTTGCTTGGATCTCTAAATATCTAAACTGTTGTACTGTACGGTCATGGGGAAATCTAAATGCAAAAAAACCCCCTATGTGGTCCACTGGCTTTGTCTCCTGCTAGATCAGGATTCCACTCTTCAATACTCTACAGTTGCCTTTGCTGGCTGACTTGAATGTGATGAAAGTGATGTTCTTGCAAAATGTTGCTGAGGTTCAACAGAACTGTGAATTAGGTGTTTTTTAGCTTTTTCAGCAACTTCCAACTGTTTCTTGTCCATTTTCAAAAACTATTTCTAATTCCTACAATTACTAAACAGTATATATAGTATATATATATAAGATATAATTAATATCTTCCTGGTAATTGTACCCTCCCTTCTAGACAGAGGTCAACTTCTATGCCCAGACACTTGCTGTTTCAGTTTTAATGTTCTACTCCCTATCTTTCATCATAGTTGTTTTTATGGTTGTCCTGAGTCATGAAACTTGAGATTCATGATCCCTGCATTAAGTATTTGACAATTTATTGCTTTTTACAAAATTTATCAAATCACATTTATTATATTGTTTCCCTTCCCCTGTGATGAAGGACTAAGCAAAGAAAAGTAAAGAGGAAGTAATGATTTAGATATGAAAATATTTGTGACTGATCATTGGATAATATGTCTATGACATACTCCCCCTTACTCCCCACTTTCTCCTGAAATCTCTCTTCTAATAACCTCAGTAGTTTAGAGTGGGTAATAAGGGAGGTAGAAGCCAAATATCAATTGTTTATGTGTACCATATTAAATTCTGAATTTTTAGATATTCTGCCATTAACTTATTTTGCTGCTTGCAAGGGAATTCAGGAGGTAGGATAGAGTGACAGGCCCAGAAGGGGTCACATAAACAATTTTAAAACATTAGAGAAACCATGATAGATGGTAACTTATCTACAGTTTCATTATTGAAATATGTTTCTTACATACTAAGCTAAATTTTCACAAAGAGTGATATGGAGTCACATGGACTTGGCAGAGAAAATGTGTAGCAACTGAATGTATGACATTCAATTAAAACTGCTATTGATAAAAACTCACAGGTATTACTGTCTGACCAGGCTTCTTTCTTTCAAGACTGGAGACCAGCAGCTAACTGCTAATATGAAAACACTCTCTTTTGTACTCTTTACCTTGGTATTGCATGATACCTGATTTTTCCTGCACCTTTTCATGCACAAAGCAAGGTCAATAATTTAAAAACATGGATTCTAGAACCACTTCAGAGATAGCAGGAACCTGATCTATTTGTAAGCAGCAGGGTCTGAGGAATAAATGGTTCTGGGTGGGGGGCCTAAAATTTTTCAGTTGGAATTGCTTTTCCTCTGCAATTTTGTGATTCCTTTTCTTATCTGGATTCTTGGGACAGTGGTTCTGACAGCTGCTGCCTGCTAAGGGACTTCTTTTCTTAGGTCTTTATTATGTCTTTGCATCAGTGATTCTAAAAGGCCTGAAGAATTTTACTCATTGTCTTACGTTCAGCTTTATTGATGATAAGGATTTTCTTTGTCCTTTGCTCCCATTTCTCAGCCTTTGTGAGCAGCAAAGTTTAAAAACTATAAGAAAAGTGAAGGTGCTGAAAGAAATTGTGTCATGATGGCTCCATCTGCAACTGCTTAAAGCATTGTTTGCATAGACTCTTCCAGTTCTTCCAGTGTGTTTAACATGGCAATCTTGAAGAACTTTACAAGCACGAGGGGATCAGCATAACGGGACTGAATACATGGATTTACCTGTAGGGAATGGGGTTTTAGGGACCTGAGCCTCTGTCTTGGTTTGAAGAACAAGTGTTTGCCAATAAAGGCAGAAGCTTCTCTTTGAAATGGAGAATGTAAACCCCCTCCTTCCAAATTATTATAATTTTGAAATTAAGGGGCTCTCAGGCAAAGATATGGGAATAACAGTTCTTTACTAGGAAAATTAAAATAGAAATACAGTATTACAAAGCACAATCCCAAAACACCAAGAGAGTCAGAATACAGCCTGTCATCCTGTCAGTCAGGGGTGTTGGTACCAGTCCCATTAAATGGTGGCTACAGTCCTGCTGGACTGGCACATGTGGTTCAGTTGAAGAAGTGCTCCTGTAGAGCAGTGCAGGTTTTTTCTGAAGGTCCAGGGATGATGTGGAAAGGCCCTCTGGAATCCAGTGGAAAGAAGGCTGCTTTGGTGTTCCAAATCTCAGATTTTATCTAGGTAGGAAAGGCTTGGCTCCCCCTGGCTGGAGCATCTCCCGATGGGATGATGTAATTTTATCAGTCATACAGTGGGGCTTAATGGGCCATTAGCAGACGATATTTTCTTTGAGGAAGGATGGTTTGTGGAAAAGATAAAGATGACTGCCCCACGTGTTCTTAAAGACGGCCCGTTAGCAGATAGTATGTGCCACGGAGATAAGGATCACTGCCCCACCTGGCTTCAACAGATGGTGACAGAATACACATTTCTGGCCACATGCTGTATTGCGACGAAACACAGCCTCTTGATAATATCCACATGTGGAAGCGAGTGAGAAAATTTTTTTGTTTTTTTAATCCACAAAAATAATTTGTGGCATTGCCATCACCAGATGAGTACTTTTAATACTTTTGCTTTGACAGGCCACACATACAAAGTACACAAATTGAATTTAAAATGTCCTTGTGAACAATCATGGAATTCTGTGTGGCTATCTTAAAGAAACTCAAAAAAAACAACAAACCAAATCTGTGGTAACAGTGCAAGTGTTTGCTTTTCATTGCACTTCATATTTTTCACATTCACTATACAAGATCATGTTAACTGATGGTATATCATCATGCTGTGTTTTGAATCATTAGGTATTTTTCTTGAAGACCTTTTGGAACTCTATGGGCACAAAGGGATGTGCTGTCAAAAAAAGATACAGACCACGTGGCACACATCTCATTACAGTTACTTGTGAAGTGCTGTCCTTGAAATTACAATGCAAAATTAAGCTCTTTAAGACCATTAATGCGATTACAACCTGTGCCCAGGAAACTCCTGGTTCTTAGCAGACCTGCACTATATACATGTGCAAAAAATGTCAAATTTCTACTCTGTATCCTTGTGTTTTTAGACAGAAAACTCAATTTTCCCTCCAAATCTTTGTTCATCAGATGTTCTACTCTAGCGTTTATCGGCGGGGTGGGGGGTGTGAAAATTGGAGGGGGACAGGAAATAGAAATAATGAAAAGGATAGTGTGTCAGTACAAAATCTGGTGAGGTAAATTATATAATCTGTATTATGCAGATTCTCTTTTCATCTGTGAAAGAAATTGTTTCTGTTCTCTACTTCTTCTCCTTCTCCACTTGTGATCTTATTGAAATATTTCCTCAAGGCACAGATTTAGTCCAGGCTTTCATATGCATCAAAATAATGGAAGTTCCAAATCATTCTCTGGTGCACTTTGCCTCAACCACCATTCTGCCTACTAGTTCTGGAATTTGAAATTATATGTTGCTGGTACCAGCTAAACTTGTGCTCTTCAAACTTTCTTCAATATTTTCAGGAGATACCTGCAGAGGCTTAGGTCAAGCACTTAAACATTCATTCTTTTTTACTTTATCAGGACAGTAAGTTGTCTTGAAATCAACTCAGATTGTAAGAGAATGGAAAATAGGGTTGTAGACCGCTGTTGTCTGTATTTTTGCCACGATACTAGAAATATATAAATAGAGAGTTGAAAACAGGTTCAAATGAGCAAAAAATTAGATTAAGTGCTGACTGCCCACTTTTCACATAGAACAAGAGATCTGCAATTATTTTAAACGTTTTGCATCATACAGAATGTCTGATCACCTTGCAAAGCGTAATTTAGTTAGAAGTGAATTTTGGGATGACTGGTTTTGACTATAGAGATGTAGGAAGCTGGACTGTGCTATGTCCATTCCAAAAAAATTAGTCTGGTCCTCACATCTTTTTAGAACTTGATGAGAAGACTAGTATATAAATTAATAAACTAGGAGGTTAATAATTTATTTTAACCTCAAGTTTGAATGCGTAAAATACTTTGTAGAAAAAGGCTCTCATCAAGGCTCTTATAAGGGTCCATAAACCACATCAGAAATTAAAAAAAAACCAAATCAAACAAAACAGATAGAAGTGAACCCTTACTAGTACCAACTAACAGGACTATTGTATATTCATCTCAATGATGAAACACTTTGTTCATTGATTTTTTTAAATAACTCCAAGACAAACAGATATGTGGATGGGCAGGGAAGTGAAGTATTGCAAATTCTTACCAATTTCAGACACAACCTCTGTGACTACTGAGTCCTTTGCTTTTGAGCATATAAGGAGTGGGGGACGCCTAGCAAAACAAAAATGGAGGTATAATGCCTATGCTGAGTCTTTAATATTTTATCTACTTTTGAAGTGCTGCTATTTCTAATAGGAGCCATTGGGTCTGACTTTTTGTTTACCTCTGCACTGCACAGGGAAGTGTGACGGAACTCTAAGCATGAAAGAAGGATTTGTATTTTTTCAGCTGAATCTGTGGAAGTAATGATTATTGCAGAAAATGTGTAGTGTGTAATGAATTAGGTATGGATATGCTTCTGTTAAGTGTTCTTATTGCTTTTTTTATTTTTGGCTTTTTATAAAGATTAGTATCTCTCAAGATTATATTCTAGGTAACTCACTATATGATGCAGCAATTATATCAAATTTAGGGTGGAATTGAAAAATAAATTGAGCCATTATTAAATTGTTTTTCTGAAACTGGATTCTCTTTGGGCTTTAGGATGGAAATTAGAAGTAGGGTAGCAACAGGATTGAGTAACATGCTTATAGAGCCTTGATGGGTTAAATACATATTTAAAAAGAATGGCCTTGAAGAGAAGTAAATTTCTTAAGAGAAGTTATTTGAAAAAACTTCATTAGCAGTGGCCTTTAAAAAAAAAACTCAGTGAAGGTGTAAATGCAATTTCTTAATTAACTGAAGTTAAATTCAAAACTGCTAATTAATATCATGTACCTGAACTGATATGTAGAATAGTTAGGGAAAAGTTGTGGGTGGAAGGCACTTTTCTGCCAATGCTCAGTATCCAAATTTTGAAGATTCCAATGTGCAGGAAAAACTGGCTCTGATGTGTGTGTTCATACTTGGTTCACTCAGCATGAAGGGCATCATTCACATATTGTTCAACCAAATAGATCACTTTGTGAGTTCAGGATTTAAGTAAGAAAAATTGGCCTGAAATAGATAAACTTTTTGTGTTGCAGTGTTTCTCTGTGGTGTTTGTATTTGTAGTACTTTGAACTATCATAAGAAATTATATATACAATCATTCCTAAGATTCTGCACTGGTAGAACAGAGCATTTAGAGTGTCTTAGACTTATTTATATTGTGCAGTCAGCAATCAGGGGCCTTGAGCCCTGTTGCTTTCTTAGTAGTTTTGTGTGGCCACTGACTTCCTGGGCAAAATCTCTCTATGAAATTTTCATTGATGAGAAGAGCTGTGGTTTTGTATTCAGCATGATGTGAATGAATTTAGCTGCATGAGTCCCAAAATTGTTAATAAGTGTTGTGCATCTAAATGACTGAAAATTTACCTCTTGGTGTGTTTAGAGAAGAACAGGATACATTTGAAATCATCCTTCCTCGAAACAACTGGAAAATCTAGTGAATATGGGGGTAATGGGATGGCATTCAGAACTAATAATCAAAAAACAACTGGAAGGAACCAAAGGGAAAAAAAAAAAAAGGGAGAAAACACGATAGAGAGATAAAGCAGATCAAACAGCTGTAAAGTCAAACAGAACATGTTGGGAGCAAACAAGGATGTTAAAAGCTTAACACACCAGAATACAAAGGAATCACATTGAATAGAGGTCACTATTAAACTATTAAACTATTGTGTACCAAATCACCTCCTAAAACCCAGAAATCTCTTCTGTAGATGCGAATCATGGTATGTAGAAGTTTATGGAGGTACTTCTATCCTTTCACCCCAAAATAAATCTTAGGACATCAGATTGATGGTCTTGACTTTTCATGTTGGGAAGTCTAAATTTACTTTTTTCTTGACACAGAGATCATGCATGCGACTATGTTGTCCTACTCTAATGGTCACAATTGATGCATTACACAACTTTGCAGTACAGTCTTGCAATAACCTGGTCTCTCAGTAAACTGACGTGTCTGATCTCTGTGACCTCTGTGGGAAGAGATGAAGAAAGAGGAAAAGCATGCTATCTTTATTTCCTCACTTTTTCAGAGTGGGGTGATGTTGTTGATCATCTGCCCAAGATGGAGTAGCAGATTATATAGCATAGGCCAGGCAGAATTGAACAGTAGAAAAGCTGCCACTTATAAATGGGAAGCAAATTACCACGATGCTTATGGGAATAAATTCTCAGCTAGGTTAACCTTTAAAAAAGCCACAGATTGTACTAATTTTCTGTGAGAAATTGGTATGTAAGATTATAATCAGAATGGTTTTATGGATAAAACCCCTCCCTCATTAATATTTGATAACTAGTGTTCTAAGAAAAAAATGCTACATATTGTTGAACATGCTTTTTTCCTAAAGAAAGTAATTTTTAAGTAAATACCAACTGTCGTGGTATTTATTGTGTGGCTGCTAATGAAAGCTTTTCTGTAACAATCCATAAGCCACTATGATGTCCAATAATGCTCTAGTGCTGCCCCACATTCTGTTCAGCACTTTCTTTATAATAAAAAGAACAGCCCAGAATGTTCTTCGTGAGCTGTATTAGTTTGAATTAAACTATTTGACATTTTCAGTTTGCAGCTCAAGAAAACTGCCTTGGAGTCTCCTTAAGAAGCTGTGAAAATTGTTTTGTCATGTGTCTATTGTTTCTTCTGGATGAATGCTAATACAATTTTAACTCTCCACTTTAGATCTATTCTTCCTCTTCTTTCCTCCCTTGTCACCTATATACTTGTATTTATAGATGAGTGAAGCTGCTGGGAGGGAAAGAGATATCTCATAATTAAAAAATAACCAAACATCTTTCTGGTCTACAAAGTGGAGTTAGGTACTGCAAGTGGAATTACACACTTGCCTTCTGCAAATGTACTAGAGTGGTGATAAGTTACTTCACGGCTGGGATGGGGAAAGCTTTGGTTCTGACTTGTTTGATCTCCATTGTGGCTTTGTTTCAGAGTTTTACCTACAACATATAATATTAGTCTGTGGACAAATTTAAATAAAATGCATAAAAAATGAAAGTGGTAATAAATTACTGAGTAGACTGGAGTGAAAATTATTCCTGTAAAGATTAGTTTACCCTGGAAAAATATCAGGCTAGAATTTTTGAACTTTTCAGACTCTGTGAAATTGCTTGCCTTTTTTTTTTTTTTCCTATTTACTAAGTATCTTAAGCATTTTTTTGGTATGAAAAACATGCAATAGCTTTCCCATCTGAGTATCTTGACTCTACGAGTTCAGCATAAAGTTTGTGTGAAGAAAATGATATATCCATTACACCCCTATTCAATGCATCTATATAGGGGATTAAATTTCCTCCTGAAATACTCAGTAATTATTTTATACACTGAAGCATGTTAATTAATTGCCCTTTTAGTTTTATTCTAGCTGATTCAGTCTAACTGTATATGCTACTTTTATTCATGAATGTTAAATTATTTTTGTACCCTAGGATTTTCAGTAACGTGGTGGTATCAAGCACCACAAATTAATGATATGTTATATTGTCATAATCCCCAGTTTATGCATTTTAAATGTGTAGCCTTTTCTAACAGAGCACATGGTTTATCCCAGCCAACAGCTAAGTTGACTGTGGCTGCTTTCACTCCTCTCTCCTCCAGCCCTGGTCGGATGAGAAGGAGAATCAGAAAAGGCTAAAGCCTGGGCATTGAAATAAGAACAGCTTAATGACTGAAATAAAGTAAAACATTACAATAATAGCAACAATAAAAATAATAAAGGAAAAGAGAGAGGAATAAACCTCAAGACAAAAAAGTGATGCATAATAGAGTTGTTCACCACCCACCGACTGATAGACAACCAGTCCCTACATATGTTTTAGTTAAGACTTTACAGTATTTACAAAAGCCAAATACTGTCAGACGTTTTAAGAAAACATATTTCTGTTGCATGCTAATTGTTGATAGTTCTATTGCTAAAAAATAGCGAAGTCCAATGAACAGAAATCTAACCAGCATGAATAGTATGTAGAGTGAACAGCTCAAACACTACTTACAAATTTAGCTATTTTTACATCAAAAATACAGCTAGCACCTGTGAATAATAGGTATATATAAAGAAAATTAAGATAAATTTCATTAATTTTTGGCATCTTCCAATATGAAAGGTATAGTCAGATAATCTTAAATACTTAAAATACTTAAATATTTTAATAATAAATACTATTATTTGTTCCAGAAACTTAAATTTCAGAGCAATGTTGATCTAACTGGAATGCTCAGAAAACCACATCTTGTGTCCAGTAAAAACAATGCAAATTTACTTTATCAAATGCGTACAACAAGATGTTGATAGACCTATTCCAGACAAATTTATATTAAATACAAATATTTTTGAATGCCAGTATCTTCAGATATACTCATCAATTCTCTACACAAGCAGCTAACTAGGATTTTTTGTTGAAATCACATGTTCAGATCTGGTGTTATTCTGCCAATTTCAAGATAACCTTTATCTCTTCTATCCCACTATAGAAGTAAAATCAAATTATCAACCTCAGAATAAAATACATTTGCATAGTTCAGCAGCCACAGTGAAAGAAATGTCAAATTAAAGATTTTCAAAGCTAACCATGTGATTATGTTTGTCAATTACAAATTACTGTGGTTGAAATAAAGTCCAATGCCACTGCAGGCTGAGGAGAGAGGATAATAATCCTGTTTTAAGTCTCTTAGCCTAGTCACATAAATCAGACATCATTTTCATCCATAATAAAGGTAAAAAAAATTGTAAGAAATTAAAATATTAATAAATTCTGGTGAAGTAGCAAGAATCCCATAGCACAAAAAAAATCTTAGAACCTATAATTACATTTGATATTGAGTTATGATTTTAGACTAGGTGAAATGAGGCTATTTACTGAATATCCACAGAGACTGTAAATGATTGGAAATTGTGGAACAACTATCAGTTCTCCCACTTTCCTACAATTTTCTAGATTTGTAGGAAATCATGAATACAAATCACATCTTGATGCAAAATTATTTTTCTTATATTTCTGGGGTGAAAATGAATACAGTATTATTATTGTTATTCATATCTTCACAAGGACATCACTGATGCCTTTTTTTCCAATTAAAAAAACTAAGTCAGTCCTTTTTTTTCTCATATGGAGTAAACAGGCAAATATTTGACTTTGCAAGATCTTACCTCCTTGGCTATCACAATGTAGATTGTCCTGTTATTGTAATGACACAGTGAGCATTCTTGTTTTTTCCTTCCCCTCCCCATTATTCTCTATTATCTTCATTTACACAGACTCGAAAAAGAAGATTTTGGATTTCTTCTGCCCATTATGCTCTCTGAATAAGAGAAACACCACATCTAGCTGTCTGTGGTCTATAAAACAACCCTTGGAGGCCTGATCAAATGCCTACCGCTTGGAATAGAATGCAGCAAACACCCCAAGGCAGTCCTGCATTCCTGCAAGTGTGCCTGGGGGTATTATTTTTGCTGCAGTCTCCTGCAGACTGAAAGCCTTGAGGCAACACTTCTTTTGTGCCTGTTCTGCTTTTGCACCACCCATAGTAGTCCTAATTTATCCCTTAATTAGCTAATTGTAGTGGTGTTGGGGTTTAGGATTCTTTTGTTTCTTTCTCTCAAGGAAATTTCTCTCAAGGAAATTGCTAGGGTACTTAAGAGAGCCAAAAGAAGTGGCCAGAGCTCAGGGGAATGGTCCAGCGAACTATTCTCTTTTTTTACCTGGGGTTTCTCGTGGAGGGGCAGAGATACTGTAAGAACTGGGCTGGGGAAAAGGGGGCTGGTGCAGCTCTTTGCTCTCTTGTGCTGTCAGAATTTGGAGGAAGAAAGAGTCACTGTGGGAAGAATTTGCCACCATTGTGAGGTTCTGTCTCCTGTCGCCTTCTACCATGAACGGACCTTATTAACACCCTACCTCACCAAAATAAAGTGCCCTTTACATTCTGCTCAGGTGCCTCAGGGGAAACCCCAGGATCCCCCAGCCCATTCCTCTTCCAGGAAGCCTCTCCCTGCCATGTTTGGGAGCCTGGCCCCTGCTCCCAGCCCTCCCCGAGCCTCTGCCACCACTCTGCTACAGCTCTTTTGCTGTCCAGAGGGGCACCGAGGCTGGCTGTGCCTGTGGGTTCATAAAGGAAGTGCCTTCTCCATCCCTTCTGTCAGTGGCATCCGCCATTACCACTGGAGAGAGACTGAGCCTGTGCCACAGCGCCCCCTGCAGCCACGGGGGAATCATCGCACCCGCCCTGCCCACCAGCAGCCAGCAGCACCCCTGCTGGCTGGGACGGGAACTGCACCGAGGGGAAAGTGCTTAGAGAGCAGGAAGAGACTTCAGTCTCTTCTTCTTCTCTCAAGCGGGTTTTCTGGTTCTTTGCTGCTGCTGCCATTGTTGTTGTTTGCCTTGCTGTACACATATATACTAGTAAAGAACTGTTATTCGTTTTCCCGTATCTTTGCCTGAAAGCCCCTTAATTTTAAAGTTTTAATAATTTGGAGGGAAGGGGGTCATATTCTCTATTCCCTGTCTTTCAAACTAAGACAAGTGGTTATCTGAAAAGCAAACTGAAATTTAGACACACAGAAATTTGTGTGTGGGAACAGACCAGGTTTTTCCACTGATGGCTTGTATCAGATTTTATAGAGAAAAGCACTAGAGGACAAACAAATTTTGTTCACTAGCATTATATTCTCTGAATAACAACTTCCTTAATTGCTATTTAGTTTTATAGTGCAAAAAGGGGTTAAATGCTGCTGCTACTGAGATGGATTCGGTGCTGAAATGAAAGTGAGAAGGCAAAAAAAAAATTAAAACAGTTCTTTTCTCTACAAATCTTTATTAAAGCCCAGATACTTTCCATATATTACAAATAAATTACTGGAGAAGAAAACACTTGAGAAAGAGTATGGCTGAATCAATGGAAGTCACTGACTCATTGAACATGTATCAATATGCAGAGATCAGAATTGCAACTTAGTAAGCCTAGTAAGTCTTTATTTGAAGTCTTCAGTTTCTTTGACTTTAAAGTGCAAATTTCTATTGATAATTGAATTTAAAGTGTGTTGGCATTTCTGACAACCTCATTCAAGCTCAAGAAATCTTAATCTGCAGAAGTCGTTTTTCTGGATGAATTTCCTGATGAAGTTCTTATGAAGTTTTTTCGGGTCTTCCCATCCTCAAATATGAGTGTCTTCCAGTATCTTGCAAAAGCAATTATAGAAGTAATGTTGGTATCTGTAATTAACAATTAGTTAACTGTATTATAAGAACGTATGCATGTTTTTTAACAGAGGAAGACAACAACGCCCACAGATCTCCTGAAATATCTTTACCATTCTGCATTTCACTTTTAAAGCCGTACAGGCTGAAATGTTTTTTTTCTGTGTGAATCTTCTCTAGATGAAGTGCAATCACTTACAAGGGGTGGTGGTTTGTTTTGCCAGATAGTGCTGTTTTCTGGTGTACAAGAAAACTCCTTCAGTAAAAAAACACAGTGGTGTAATATAATGCCAAATTTTTCCAAGTCTGCCTAAGCCTTTAACTTTGAAATACTGTTGTTCCATCACTTTGTTACTCCTCAGCATCATCTGTGTAGAGCGTTTAATTATTTATTACTTTAAATTAATATTCGTTAAGTATCTACATGACATCTTCTGGTCAGTCTGCCAAGACTAGTGCCGCAGATTTCTGCATTCTGAAATTGACACAAAAAAATTCCTATGCATAAATAGTAATTAGCAACCCAAATCCATAATAAAAATTACAGAGGCATGAGGATAAAAAGGATCATACATTCACCAGTTATGCTGTTATTATTTTGTCTCCTGTTCTGCTGAAAAACCAGATGCTTTTTTTAGCCCATGAGACTAGTAGATGCATGAAATTTGCATCTGTGAGAGGAAAAATGATGTTTTTATTATTATCTTCTTTTTCTTCATGCATGTTATTTCATAATTGACTCTTTAAAAATTCCTGACTACTTTTCTGATTTGATGGCTCACAGGGTCCTTTTTCATGGACAGATGGGAAAGTATTTTTTAGGATAATAGTGGAGTTTTTACCCACCGGTTCTCAGATTTGTATAGATTACTTTTAAATTCTCCCTAGGTGTGTCTCTGGGTAAAAATGTAACATTCCACATGATTCTGGAACAGATTTGTAGATTTATGAGTGTTGAAGTCTGAAAAACAGAGGCCTCTCTGAGTTCCCCAGAGAAAGATCAAAATGCAGGGGTTTAATTAAAACGTTTGGATGGATAAAAGTGTATTAAGCTGCTCACAGATGAAATAGAGGTGTAAGTTGCACTTTTAAGTACGTAAGTTAGTAAGTTTAAGTAAGGCTATGTTTTAAGTGCCTTAAAAAGCAAAAGCCCTAGACACCAGTGTAGAAAACAAATCTTGCAAACAAGTCTCAATGAGAGCTCCAAAACATAGTTTTAGACATAATAAAAATATAGTAAGAATATTGCTTACATTTTCCAGATAGAACAGTGCCTTAGGTTGCAAAACAGGATGTGACTAAAAGAATACATTCTATCACCATCTGTTGAAGTCAGTAGGGCAGTATCCTTATCTCCATGGGACATTATAATCTGGTAATGGACCATTTGTTAAAACCAGGTGGGGCAGTCATCTTTATCTTTTCCACAAACCATCCTTTCTCAAAGAAAATATCGTCTGCTAATGGGCCGTTAAGCCCCACTGTATGACTGATAAAATTACATCATCCCATCGGGAGATGCTCCAGCCAGGGGGAGGAGCCAAGTCTTTCCTACCTAGATAAAAACTGAGATTTGAAACACCAAAGCAGCCTTCTTTCCACTGGATTACAGAAGAAAGCTGGGCCTTTCCACATCATCCCTGGACCTTCAGAGAAAAACTGCACCTTCTACAGGACCACTGCTTCAACTGAACCACGTCTGCAGCTGCAGCAGGACTATAGCCACCATTTAATGGGACTGCTACCAACACCCTGACTGATGGGGGTGTCAGGTTATATTCTGACTCTGTCAGTGTTTTGGCTTTGTTCTTTGTAATACTGTATTTCTATTTTAGTTTTCCTAGTAAAGAACTGTTATTCCTATTTCCCATATCTTTGCCTGAGAGCCCCTTAATTTCAAAATTGCAGTAATATTGGAAGGAGAGAGTTTACATTCTGAATTTCAAATGGAGGCTCCTGCCTCTCTTAGCAGAAACCTGTCGTCCAAACCAGGACAAACAGATAGCCCATATGTGTAGATTATATGTAAACATTCTATTAAGAAACTAGCATTCTAATAGGTTTAGAAGAAATACTTCAGATTCATGTTTTTAGCTTATTGGGTAATTTGTAAATAAGAATCCGTGTATTGGGGTGATAGCTCTCTCTCTCTCTTGCCCTTTATTCCTCCACTATCATCATCATCACTACATGAAGAAGAATAATAGGAAGAAAAAGAAGAACAGAAGAAGAAAAGGCCAGGAAACATCTGCCTCTTGAGACTCCGTACCAGGCCGCAGCCTCTGCGTCTGCTTAGGACTCTGTACGAGGCTTCAACTTCAGCACACACACAAAAAAAAGCTCAGTCTTCTAGGCTGAAGGGCTGAAGTTACTGTCTAGTATTTGTCCAGAAGGCAAATTACAATGAAACGTGATACACAGAAGAATTAAAATAGCTGTTAATTTTAGCTCTCTACAGGTTTTATTTATGAGAAAGAACTTAATTAACTTCAGTAGATTTACAGGGTAGAAAAGAGCAGTTGTTCTCCTGTCTGTTGGGATTCAGAATGAAAGGTTTAAACCATTGGAGTAGAACATTAGTGAATTTTAAGCAGTAGAGAAGGCTAAAAGAAATAAAGGCTGTACAGTCATTAGTAGCTTCTTGGATACTATACATGTTTTGCCACAGGGTCGCAGGAAACTCTAAAAGGATACGCTGTCAATGTATACACCCAAATCTTACTTTTGATATTCCATATTTGCTTTCAATGGAAAAGACAGTGAAAACTTGGTTCATCTTCTGGAGAGAAAATAGAGTAAGTCTCAAAGCTATTCTGTCTTCCAGTGATTGGCAACAGGTCACTGAAATAAGTTTTGCTTGTCCCAGTAAATGGGCTGTCAGTATTGAGGAATGTCTGGAACACATTTATCTGGGAACAGAATTATAAACATGTGAAAGGTTTCTTCCACATTCAAAATGAGAGAGAGGAAATAATTCTGCAGAAATACCTCTGCTACTTGCAAGTTTACGTTGTTTTTGTGACAGACTGCAACACTTTCATCTGAAAGAGAGAGAAAAAATACACACTGAGAAGCGGACTGAGAGTAAAGCTATCAGAGAGGGCCTCCCAAAAGCCAGTTCAGGTAACATTGTAATACTAGCCATTTAAAAAGGGGATTCTTCTACTACAATATAGCCATAAAACCACTATTTGCCACTGGCTGTGGGAAAGATAAGCTAGGACATTTGAAACTGACAGTTTAATATTTGTAGTTTTGGCTATGAAAGATTCAGTCTGTTACAAATACTTTCATGACGCCATATGAAGAGGTACTTCAATAATCACTTTTTGGAAGTGCTAGCATAAGCATTACAAAATATTTCACTTATTAAAACTTAAATAACACATGATATGCTGAAACCCATAGTAGCACAAGACCTGGAACTAAGTGTTCAACATGTGAACACCTTTGAAATTGAAGTGTGTGGTGTGAACATCACTTAAAGTTGCTAAAATGATACTTTGTGTCTTTTTCCTAATTACTTAAGATCAGACACAGTATTTTAGCATGGATGGAAAAGGATACAAAAGAGGCCCTTTCTTTTCTCAGGTTTATTCCAAGGCAATCGCATGGCCGGAAAGAGACAGATTCCCTCTGGGAACTAGGTTTTCAGGAGAGGGAATGGGGAGTGGCTTTGGCTAGCAGCCAATGGGATAAGGATACAGGGGGATAGGATCATAATACAGGAACTTGGTGGGCTACAAGGTCCCAGGGGAAGGTCACAGGACAGGAAGGAAGACAGGAAACTGGGGACTAGCCGGAAGGAGGTGGCAAGGTATGCTGATTCATTCCTTCTACCTCATTTATCGAATTACAACATAAAGTTTGTCTTTTTACAATATTTTTCCGTTCCTTTAGCAGCAAGGCCTGCACAATTAAAAAAAGGACACAGGGCATAATTTTTGTGTTAATGAAGGCAATTGTAAAGCATTCTCAGAAACCTATGTAAGACATGCAGAGCACAAAGATTTCCAGGCCATTTTGGTATTGCATGTCCTTGCAATTTTTATTTTTATTCCTAGGAAGACTGGCAGAAAAACAAGAGCCAGGAGAACCCTGCAACAAGGGATCACTGACCGTAGATAGGAAATATGCCATTAGATCTCAGCTGAGTTTAGGCAAGGAATACAAATGTACCAAAATGCACTTACCTCATCTCTCCATCCTCAGGCTAAAGAACATGTAAAGGAGAAAGGAAGCTCTATAGACAGCAGCAAAACTCAGAATCAGAGTGTCACTTAACTATCAGCCAGAACAAAAAACAAAGGGGCCAATCACAGATTTGGTGTACTGTCCCTGCTTCAGTGTTTCACTCTGACTGAAACCTGAGAAATGGTATGTTAAGCTCCTACAAAAAATAATAGAGAAGCATCTCAGAAATCAGTACAGGAAGTAACAAAAGTACCTTCAGTTTAATGCTATTCTGCAAACAAACAAACAAAAAAAGAAGTTGTAAATTATACTTTTGAAATAAATCACAGCACATATTCCCAATGTAACCTCCCTATCAGCATGTTTACAAGGCTTTGGTGGAATTCTTTTAATCAGTGCTGAATCTTTGTACTACTATGCTTTGCAAGATTTGTTGTTGTCACAGAAGTAATTTTCATAGCACAATAAAAAGTTGTTCAGTTTAGGTTCTGGGAAAGACCTACACACCTTTAGAATACATTCAGTAACACCTAACTTTCAAGCCCTCTGGCATAAAGCAAAATCCATGACATTATATTAACTTTCTATACCCTCTTTACAATGCATAGGACATCAAGTGTAATTAAATCCAACATTAAATCCAAAATGGCAAACATTTTGTCTAGGGTGCCAAAACAAACATGTCGATACATTGAAAAGTAATGTGTCTAAACAACTATCACATAAGAAAATATGGGGGCCAAAGTTTCCTAGATCTCAGATTTTCTAATTTCAGAATGTCTTCATTCACTATAAGCAAAGGAAGGTGCCTGTCTCTATTATTCAAGTATGTTTTAAAAGAAGGTACCTTTCTCTATTGTTCAAAGAATGTTAAAAATCATGTAGACACTGGCATACTTTCATATATTTCAGCGGTTGTGACACTTATGGGAACTTTAAATATCAGAGCTTCACATGAGAAGTGAAAAAGCTCCTTATATGATAACCAAATTACAGAAACTGTACAAAAGGAAGCACCAACATAAGTATTTATTCTTTTAGTTAGCTTTTAAAACACAGGCCTGGTTATAAGCATAATGTCTGAGGACTTGAATTTACTACAGGCCAAAATGTTTAATCTTACATTTGCCACCCCAAAACAGAATCTCCCTTGGCTAGATGGGGACATCCTCCAACGAAATTAAAAGCCAAAAAAGTAAGACATTATTTTAAGGCATAGTTAATAGGTGTTTAGAATTTTCTGCTGTCTTTGCTTTGTTACTGCAAAATTTGTCCCTTTGTAGCACATACAAATATGTAAATAGGTAGTCAACTACAACTGGAAATTATCTGCCTTGAGAGTATAAAAATTATTTTGTATTTACATGAATACATTTACTCACTTAAGCAGTAACTTTATGTCTTTATTTTTCAGTTAGTTTAACCAAATATATGCATTAATTAATAACTTTGCATTCAGTGTTTCTCTCTTTTTGTAAAACTCAAACTTCTGCACTTAGGTCCAATTATTTCTTTGTAAATGACATAATATAGCTGCTGAGAAATTAGAAGATCCAGATTCTTTCTCAGTTCAGTTTGAAAGAGAATTTGGTTCTTATAGTTCCCAGGTTTCATCCCAATATCTTCCTGGTATAAAGGGTGACAGTGCCACTGTCTTTGCAAATAGCTTCAAGATTCTGTCTGCCTTAAAGATATAAAAAAAAATTAGACAATAATTTTATTCCTGACACATTTAGAGATAATCTAATTTTGGATTAACTGGAAAACAGTAGATGGCAGCTTCCAGTTCCATCATTCAATGAGGAAAACTACTATGTATTGTTTGATCCAGTGCCCATGTAATTACGTGGACTTCTATGTCCCTTTTCTGTGCTCATGTCCAAAACTAGAAGACACAAATGTGGCCAAATAGTCTAAAAGGAATATCCTGGCCTGATTTAACTGCCAGACCCAAAGTTCTTTAAATCAAAATAAAGTCCCCTGCGTGCAACAGCCAGTGTTATCAGGGTATGGCTGTGCATCATATCAGCTAAAGTTACATTTTAATCTAAAACAAGTACTAAAATTCCCTAAAACTACAACAAAGAATTTCTTATACCTCCTTAGCTTCCAAATACAGGCAGGAATTTTTTAGGTTTACTTGATTAAATACAAGTTGAAGCATTCAACCATATACATTCTTCAGGACTATTTACTCTAGGGAAACACAGCCACTGAAATTTAATAGCAGTGAACCAAAACCTGATGAACTGAAGCAATTTCAGTTTTGTCGGCCATTGCTCCAGGTCATTGTAATTTAATGAGTAGTAATCCTATTTAAAATATATTACAGTCAGTATGGTGCCTGCTGGGACAAAGTGGCTATGCATGAGCAGATCAATATGTACTGCATGCATCTGACCATTCAATAATCGATTCACCCTTGTTATGAGAAAATAAACTCCAAAGTCCGAGAAGTTAATGTCTATAGAAACACTTACAAGACTATCAAATTATTAAAAGTTTTTGTGCGTTCTTATTTGTTGCTTTTTGTTTTTACATCTTTGTGCAGTACTAGGTATATCTCACAGCAACACTCAAGTTAGCACTAGCTACTTGAGTTTCATCCTAGGCTTGAAGAATGAAGTTTTTATTCAAAGACTGCTATTAATTTGAGTGAAAAAACCTGGGGATCAAGTAAACTTCTTCCAGTCTAAAGAATTTTAATGGAAACTTCTACAGCTACATGCCAGACTTTTTCATTTGGTTTGTTTTTTTAAATCAACATAGTTTCTTTAAGACAGTTCATTTGACTCTGATTCTTCAAAATAAAATAAACTGGCATTTGTCTTGGTTTGAAAAACAGGTGTCTGCTGGGGAAGGCCAGAGTGTCCCTTGGAATGGAAGATGTAAAACCCCTCCCTCCAAATAACTGTAATTTCGAAACTAAGGGGCTCTCAGGCAGAGATATGGGAATAGGAGTAACAATTCTTTACTAGTATGCATAACAAGGCAAACAAAAAGCAACTACCACAGCAATAACACCAACCAGAACAGGAATCCAGTGACCTTTCTCGGCCGCGGACACTTGCCTCTTTGGTGCAGTTCCAGGCAAAGCCGGCAGGGGGCGCTGTAGGCAGCGGCACTGCCCTGTAGGCTGTGCAGGTGCGATGATTCCCCTGCAACTGCAGGGGGCGCTCTGGTGCAGGCTGGAGGAGCACGCTGCAATGGCAGCTTGGCCCAGATGGGAAGGGAAGGAGAAGGGGCTTTGCTTCACAAACCCCTGGGACAGCTGATCCCAGTGCCCCTGCAGGACCCTGAGAAGCAGCAAGCTGGAACGGCAGGAATGAGCAAAACTCCCGGGGTGGAGAACAAGATGCATCAGAAGCTCCGCATCTGTAGCGGGAACCACTGGACATCTCAGCAGTGGGGTGCGGGGCTACAGCACAGAGAAACCTAGAGTGGCACCGAAGTGGTGGGGCCAGCGCAGTAGTGACCTACCTCCTGGCAGGGCAGGGAAAGGCAGGCTCAGGATCCTGGTCACCTGAGAGAATGGTGATAAGTCCCGCTTTTAATGAGGCGGGTGTTAATAAGGTTCCAATTTGGTGGCTGCTCTCACGAGCAGAGGCTCACCCCACAGAAGAAGCAGCAGCTCTGGGCTGGGCTCCAGCAGCAGCAGAAATTCCTTCCCCTAAGCCGCAGGTCCGACCGTCCTCCTACAAGGTAGAGAGAGTGAGAGTGAGCAGCTGACCTGTCCTTTACCTGCCCAATTCTCAAGGTATCCCTCCCCTCGGAGAGAAATTCCCTGAGAAGAAAAATGCAACCGGATACCCTCCTCTCCTGAGCTTGATCACTGCTTTTGTTTCTTAAGTATCCAGTCATTAGTGCTTCCTAGCATCTTAGGGAACAAATTCTATAAGTAAAAAGGAACAAAAGGAAAGAAACCTAACTACTAACAGCATTTTTTTAAAGTTAGCATCAGAGACTCAAAAGCATATTTTATTTTTTTATTTTTTAGTTTGTTCGTTTTGTTCATTTTGTTGTTGGTTTTGTTTTGTTTTGTTTTGATTTTTTGGGTTTTTTTCAATTATTATAAAATTGTGTGGTGGAAGTGTACCTTACAACTACCTTATGAGAGAAACTTCTTGTCAAGTAGAGCAATATTCGAGTCTGTTTGCTACAGTGACATCAATCCTCTCAAGGAGAACAGCAGAGAACATCTGCAGTTACCAAAATTATATGTGCTTATATTTTTGAACTGCTCGGATGGTGTAATATATGTTATGATGTAATTCACGTTAGTTTGTAAATTAATGTAGAATAAATAATGTTTGCATGAATAAAATAATAAAAAACCTCGGAAACCCAAAAAACCGCAGATGGAGGGACAAAGATTGCTTCATCGAAACATTGTGACTTCCAACAAAAGCTGAAGAGCTCGGATTAGCAAGTAAATAGACGTAGCCCCAATGGAGATGGTTTTCTCAGAAACTGTCCAGGAAATACCCAAACGATGAGTGCTCAACAAGTACCGATGATTAAGATAACCAGAGCCATCAGGAAAGATATATTTGAATGCCGGCTTCCTATAAACCAAGATCTGCACTCATCAGAATTCATCATTTCCCAGACATGGTTTTGTCCAGCCCAACGAAGAGAAAGAAAACTAAATGAATATGCGAAACAATGAAAAGAAAGAAAGATCTCTGCTCCAGGCTAGGAAAAACTGTATAAAAACTGGACTGACCAAGGCAGCTTGGTGAACACAGGGGATCCAAAGCAACAGAGTTCGGATCACAGCGTGTTCACCTGGCGCCGATCCTGGGCTCGGTGTTGTCCTTTGCGATTGTGGCTATCAAAGACTGTTTTTCGGTCGCAAAATAGATTATTGCTCATTTTGATTATGTTTAACTCGGCTGATTCTCTTTATTATCTAACAGATGGCATATGTTTTGCTTTACTAGTCAGCATTCTCACAGGTACTTGAGGCTACTCTTCAAGTGTTAGCATAATCCAGGACCCATTCTTGGACGTTTGCACATAATCCCTCTGCATTAAAAGCTTGGAGGGTTTTGATAACTAAGCACATTAGCTATTATATGCCAGTTGTCCTAAAGTCAGAGGACATTTGCAGACAGCTTTAGTTTAATTGCTTTTTAATAAGTCAATTGTATTACACAAATAATTCTGTTAGCGGTCAGAAGTCTGTGTGCCTTATTTAAAAGTTTAATGTTCAAAAATTTTCTGAGTGAGGGCTCCTGAAAGCCAAATCATTTCTGACTCAAAATGGTTTAAAATGTAATGTAAAGAAGAATATACAGCCTAAAAAAAAACATTGGTGGCATTCCAGCTCTTTTTAATAAAACTTAGTATGAATCCCAAAATCAGTAAACAGTTTCTGACTAAACAAAAGGTGGAGTCATGTAGCAAACATAGCATGATGCCACTGCTACTCCGCATTTTCAGGCAAGCTTTTAACCTTTCCATCAAAGACATTCAGAGTCCTTTAAACTGATTATGGAAAAATAAATATGTTGAATTAAAGAAGAATTAAACAGTTCTTTTACACGGGACATATTCAGATGTCTCTGCCATAGTCAGTGCTCTGCTGGCAGAAATCTACTATGAAAAAAAAGAGCAAAGGAACCAACAGTTTAGGAATGCTACTAAATCGAACATTCTTTCTGAGGGGTATTATGTTTTTAGAGCAGAACTAACCAAGAAATGCCACAGTAAATATATTGAATCTTGTCTAAAGAAGATTCCTTTAGACTTCTGATCTGTATGCATTTCTTTAAGCCTTTAAGTGTTGTGGCCAGTGCCTGGGGTCTGTCAGCCCCTGGCTGCTGCCGATGTCCAGGACAGGGGGCCCCGCAAGAAACAGTCCTTCCTGGACTCTTAGGCAGTTCAGCCACAAAGGTACCAATATGCAAGCAAGGACTGGAGTTCAGGCAATCAGCTCTTACAGTGATTTCAGCTGTATGTGATTTTGCTCAGGTTGCCAGGTACCTCGGCCCCCGCAAAGATGAGAGACTGGAAGCGCGGTGTAGAGGTTCTGCAGAGTTCTTTATTGACTTCTTCTGCAAAGGGATGTCCAGTGACAGTGGTACTTCACTGAAGTAAAAGCAGGGGTTTTTATAGGGCAAGTATGGCTTGGCAACAGAACCAATGGTTTGGGGTTGAGGGATTATGACCAATAGTTTTACCAGGAGATAAAGTTGGGGTCTGAAGTGGGAAGAAGGGTTTCTTGGCCTAGTCACAATGACTAAGCAATTCTTATCTAGGGTATAGCTCTCCAAGAAGGTATTGTAGGGGGTCTCTGCTCCCTCCACATTTAAAGTCAATTTTTTTATATCACTTACTTTCTGTGGAGAGTAATTTTTTTTAGTCTTGTTTTTTACTTCTGTAGTAATAACTTTTTGACCAGTGTTTGTTCCTAAATTAAAAATTGTGCCATTAATTTATACGAAAAGTAATTACAATATGGTTGGCAGAACACACTTAGGGTCCCCTTATGTTTTTCCAGCCCAGGAAAGGAAAGTACTGACAGAACTCTGCTTATATATACCTTAATATGGAAAGTTACTGCTTGAGGATAGGTTACATATATGGTGCTTTGGTACTGGAAAGCACTGGATCTTATGTGGATTTCCTCTTAATCAGTGGATGGGTTTATAATTACAGGAAAAGTATCAGATCTTGTTTTCCCAGAGCTTGTCAGCCAAAGCTGCCATGGAGTTAGTATGGGAAAAATCTCATGCACTTTGCTCTCAGAGGCACTGTCTTGGTGCAGAGTAATGATGATTAGAAAAACAGATCACTGGTTTCAGTCCACAACATATTATCATCTGTAGTGGAAGGCTAGATGTTTTTTCTATGAAGATCCTGGTTTTTGCATGGAATTTGGATGTATCTTTTTATTAGCAAGGGCTCTAGATATTGATGGCTGATGCATGAGAGAGATTTTGGAGCTTGTTTTCAGTAGTATCATGCAAGATTTTTAAAAAATGAGGACTGCTTGTTACATTCTAATACTAAAAGATATGTGCATATTCAAAATGCTGTTCTCTCACATGGAACATAATCTTTAATTGTTCCTGTAATTTACTAGAAATAATAGCTTCACATTTGGAATTTTGAGAGACTTAATGTATGGTATGTATGAGATGAGGCAGTGATATGTGAGGCAATTAACTTTTGGTCAGGACTTCTTGTCACCACAGCAGTCAAAGTATTGAAGAAATTAAGAAAAATTAAAAGACTGTATACAATATTACTCATAGTTAAAAATATATAAATATTTAGAAACCTCAGTTTTGCTAGCACTGAGCAAGAACGGGAGGTTCAGTGTTGCATTTAGATGTTGCTTTGGGTGAATTAGCAGGAAAGGCCTTTGCAGGGTTTACAGAGATGTTTATTTCAGCCACGCATGGATCCAGGGTTCAGGGAACAAAGGCAAGGCTTCTTGTGAGGGTCCAGGTTTAGCACATGGGCTCAGCAGGGCGGGGAGAGCATCAGGGACCAATTACCAAGGGACACGGGGGTGCTACAAGGGAAGGGCTAAGGCAGAGGACCAACAGGGAATTAGGGTGGGAGTGACCAAAAGGTTAACAGACAGGGAAAGGGCACAGCATTTGTTTTAATTGGAAACTGGGTTTCCACAGTTCAGCTGCTGAATCTGTTGTTTTTGTCAGACGGTTTGCATAAAAAGCCAAACTCACTGGTATTCTCTCACCAATGGCAGGTGAATTTTCTAAAAGTAACTAATTCTTAGCTGCACAATTTCAAAGTGATATGCAGCAAGGACCAGGAAGGCTCTTCAACAGTTCTTTGTTCTTTCCCACCAGAAAATCCACTCCTGTGTTGGCTCTTCTCCATGAGCCATTGCTCCTCACAAGAATATGGTGCTGGTGGGCTCTCCGCAGAGTAGTGGTTCCTTCATGGCATCTTCATCTGCTCTGGCGTGGCATCCTCCACAGGTCCAGTGTGGATATCAGCTCCACTGCAGTTCTCCATGTGCACAGAGACAATCTGCTTCACCATAGTCTTCACCACAGGCCTGCAAGGGAGTCTGCTCTGATGCCTGGACCACCTGCTCCTCCATCTTCTTCACCACTACTGGTGTCTGTGAGGCTTCTTCTTACATATTGTTATTCTTATTCCTCTCTCGTCCTCTGCTGTCTGGCATTTTTATGCTTTTTATAAAATACAGGTTTTGGACCTGCCATCACTTTGGGTGGGTGTGTTGGAGTAGTCTGGAACTGTTTCTGGTGCAGAGCTGCCCAAGCTTCTCACAAAGGTGACCCCCACAGTCCCACACTGCCAGGACCTGAGCACTCGTACACAGTAAAGCTAAAATAAAGAAGAGATCTTCCAGGGCATAAGATATTGTCAAGAGAGATCATCTCTGGAAATTATGTTTGTGGGCCTTTTTACAGCTAGTTTCAGTGTAGAAGTCAAGGACTGATTGAGAATATTCATTTACTTATCTATCCTTGAACTGAATCCTACAGGAACTTTTTGTTTATCATTAAAAATTGTTGGTAAAGCTGAGAACAGTCGAAGGCAATATATAAGCCTTGCATCACCTCACTTTCTAGGAAAAATGGTCATTCAAGTTTTTAGGATTTTTCACAAGAAAAATTACATAAAACAGTAACATCTGTTTAGATAATTATGTTATTCTCAAAGGAGACTTGCATCTTGTTCCTTCAGAGGGTGAAATAAGCCATTTGAAAGTTGGGCCTTTTATCCTAAGCCAGTCATCTTTCTGTAGGAAAAAAAGCCTCCTTCAAGGATCGTTCATTCTGTCACAGAAATCTTAGAGAGAGGTGACATGGCAGGTACATGATTCATTTAGATTATATCCAGTAACCTTTTGAGGACTAAAATCAAGGGAGGGGAAACTTGTACTAAACAGCCATTTGGAATAAGCCAGATGCACAGAATCTATTGGTTGTCACGGTATTTAAGGACTCCGAGAGAAAGACCTTTCCTGAAGACTGTGATAATGTAGAAGACTTGCATATAGTCCTTCAGACCTCAGATAAGAGTCCCAGAGACTGTCACAAATGCCACTTCTAGTTTTGCTATTTTTTAATGTGTGCAAATCAGTACAGCATCTAGTATCTTTCAGTTTTTCCAGTTATATAGTGAAGTCTTGGATAAACTTCCCTTTTATTTTTTTTTTACCATTCCAGCACACAGACAGTAATCAAAGTTATGCCTTTCCTGGAACAGGTTAATGTCAATATAAACAACATCACTCCCCCATCTCGCTCTCCCTACTTCTTTTTGAGCTTCTTTGTGCTTTGACTGACTTTGAAAACCTGACCTCACACGTGGTATGTCAAACATTTGTGGTCTGTCTGCATTGATGCAATACAGACATCAGTATAGTGTTCTAAAGGCTTTTCAGGGGCATCATGGCTGACATTCATGAAAATTTCACCAGTGTTTGATGCTTTGTGGCTTTGTCTCTCTAAAGATGGTGCCTTACGTCTGTCATCTTTCCACATCTATTCCCCAATTAATTTCTGTAACAAAATGTTGAAGAGTATTTTATTGACATTTTCTGTCTACACAGACACACTGTAAATACTTATGATTAATACTGAAAAAAACATTCAGTTTCATAATTAAATTACACTTTTAAGAAAGTTTCTAAGTGTGCACAGTATTTTGTATGCTTTTGTGTGAAGCAGTGAACTCAAATAAACTAGATAAGCATTATGTAATCTATTTAGCATGTGATACTCAAGTCATTTTCAGCAATTTTTCAGGCTCTAGAGAGACCAAGACTCTTATTATGTAATTTAGATGTTTACAGGATTAAATTTGTATATTCTTTCAATCACTTTGTGCCATATATCACACACATAAGTGTGTGCATATGTGTGAAAGTGTGTGTGTGAAAACAAGCTGTGCTAAATTCTCAACTTTCTTATAGGGAGAACAATATAAACTAGTTTCTGGAGCAGGAAGTGTCATAGAAGATGCAAATAATTAAGCAGATTGATAGCTTTTATTCTGTAGACAAAACTATTGTAAACTTAATTTAGAAAGTCTACTGTTAGAAAATCTGAGTTTCGGAGCCTGAAAAAAGAAATTTTCTTGTTCCAATAGGTACAGTACAATTTAAATAAAAAAATTAATTTAAATAAAACATTTACATCAATCCTGGTTTCTTGGTTTCTGTTCTTAACACATGGTTTTTTACTTTTTAAATTTACCCTCAGGATCTGGGGGGCAGTGGGTGAGTGCCTGCCTGGTACTTAGTTGTAGGCTGGGGACAAGGATAAAATTAGTCTTTACAGAATGGAAAAAGCAATCTGCAATAGAAAAAAACGGAAAAACACCAAAAAATTTAAATTATAATCATGCTTTACACACAGACTCCACATTTTGTACCTCATTTTGTTAACACAAACACACATGCAACCCAAATTTTCCCTTCCTTCTGTCAAAGTTTTTAACAATGCAGTATGTTTATCATGTAGTTTAAGCATTTCCATTCTTCATGAGACTATCTGAGCATTCTATAGTATTTCATAAATACTAAAGCAATACCTTTCCAGGTATTCCCAGATAATCTCCTGCAAATTTTTTTCCCTAATTTTAGTTTAGCCCCACTACAAATTCTTTCGTGCTAAGCAAAAATTACTTGGTTTTGTTTCCATATGATTGCATAGAGCTTGTCAGCATGCATTCACCTCCTCATGGTGCAAATATATGTGTACAGGAGAAGTGTTAAAAAGTGCGAGTTGAGAAAGTTGAAATTATGGTGAAGTTGTGATCTTCTAAGTCACACTGTTTAACAATTTTTTAAATGCATTTTAAGTAAAGGAGGAACATTCTATTCACATTTGATGAAAGTGAATAGCTTGATATTGAAAGCATTAAATTCAATCTCAAATAATATTGAGCTCAATAGAACAGCTTTTTCTTTCAGTGAAAGCCAACATTAAATTTCATTTTCCAATGCAAAAGAACCCTTGTTTTTTAAGTAAGGGGAATACTGTTTGTCTTTCTTTGGAAGAACTGGGTGGTCTGTCTTAAATTATGATATAGACACATTCCCTTTAATAATTCCTGGAGTACTGTGACATCCACAGGAATATGAATCCAATACACCCTGTCTTCTTATTCCTTTTTCAGTCTGTGCAATATTTATAGCCCCTGCTGTGAGAAATGTGATTGCACTCAAAGAATTTTGAAAACAGTACGTTCATTGACAGCTAGGACCTTAACACAGAATTTTGTAATGGGAAAAATGGGAACCATGAAAAAATGAGCTGCTATAGAATGTCCTACAAAGTGAAGAAAATTTATAAAAGGCAAAATAATTAACACTGGCCAGAATGGCAGAAGAGGCATCTATTTTAATAACTTTTAATTTAATTCAGTTCTATACTCTTGAGGAACACATTCAGTGTAGATAGCTTGGGGTACAGCTGCAATGGAACTGCAGATGGAGATCTGGGTGGCCGGACCTTAGACAAGAGGCCATGAACAGTCACTGCCCTTTGCATAACAAAGGGCGTGGGGACCTGTGGCACAGGTCACGGCCAGGTGAGAGACACTTGGATACACAGCAGGAGATGAGGACTCGGCAGGAAGAGCCGAGATTTCCATTTTCCTTCCCCTTTACTCTGATTTATTTTTCCCAGCTTACTCCAGCAAGAATTATGAAGTATGAAAAAAAATCTGAAAATCTAATTGTGCAGCAAGATCATATAATTTCTTGGTCTTTTACACCTTTGTGATTAGAGATTTGGTTTGGGTGTGCAAGTGAGGGGATCTTTTAAATTACACATCAAAAATTTGTCTTTCAAGTTGTTATCTTGATTTCACATTGAAAAGAAATTTCTGTTTAGTAGAAATCTGTAGTCATGTCACAAATAGCAGCTCAAAAAAATGCGTAGGAAGATACCTAGTATTTAATATCTAGCTATCCCTTGCAGCAAGTACTGCCTTTTCAATATTATATTGTAGTAAAATGCAGCTGGAATGAATTAGAGATCTGGTTTAAACTGCATAAGTTGATATTGAAATTCTGGTGTAAACACTGCTGAAGGCTCGTGGGGAACCTAATCTGGGCTTTTTTTCCCAAGATGTTGACTTTTCTCAGCTCCAGCCTGGATTTTTCCCAGGCTGGGAATCTTTCTCAGAGACAAAACAAGGAAAGGTAGAAAGAAAACACAGATAAACACCTGGTGTTGATCCCGAGTCATGTGAATGTCTCGTGATATTTTGCAGAAAGAATGTTTTCAAAGAGGTGTTACCTTCTTTGACCAATGAGTCTTTTTACTTTGTTTTTCGTGATCTCTCTTATATATATGCCGTAGCTTTTCAATAAATGGTTTCTTCTTGTGGCTTGGAAGAGGAGTCGTGTTGCTATATTCTTTTGCCGCTTCTTAGCCTCGCAGCAACATATAACGAAGGGTTTTAGCCTAAAATTTATGATTCAATATGTTTCTTCATTATTTGATTGCTGCAGGTTCATGGCAAACCTTACAGAATGAGTTTTCCTGATAGAGAACAAATGTCAAGAAACAACACAAAAACTGAAGCAGATATTACTATTATTATGTGGATAACTGCTTTAGCTTTAACTTGCATTAGATCACAACTCATTCATAAGTAAAAGACTTCTGTATAGCTATCAAAAGACTTTATTTAAAAGAATATGTAAAGCAGCAATGAAAATTGGTATCAACAGTTGATTTTCTTTTCTTTGCATTGTCAGGAAAACACTTCATAATAATGTTGCTACAATGAGAGGAAAAAGACTGTGCTTTTTATTGAATACTACCTACTTGTAAAAATACATACTAGGAAATAAGATGTGGCACGATGTTTCCCAAACTAGCTTGTGGCATTGGGCTGAGAGTGGCTGCTTCCTGACCAAGACTGGTCTGGGTAGCAGTAGAGTAGGGCTTGCTTTCTACAGCACACTGGTACAATGAAGCGCCGAGGACAGAGGCAAAGATGAGAGAGGGATCTTTCATGGGGAATCCAATGCAGCATTTTCCCAAGAGGGTCCAGAGATGAATGAGCGAAACACTGCGTGTGCCGGGACTTTTATACGGGCGAGGTTCTAAGGGAGGGGACAAACTCTCAACCAATCGGGGGAACACTGGCGAGGAGCACAAGGCAGGATTTGCTTTAGCAAAGACCAATGAGGGAAGCAAGGGGAGGAGAATGGGTCGCATGGGCCAATGAAACGTGGAGGTTTAGGGGATTTCCAAAGGGGGTGTCTAAGCAGGGGGTTGGCACAAGGGAGGATTGACAAGGAACTTGCTGGAACAAGGGGAGGTACCGGGTTGGATTCAATTCAGCAGGACGTTAAATAACAAAGGTCAGGTCCTAGGGAAGATTGACAACTGAGTAGGAGGGTGCAACTCAGGCTAGACCAACAATGTAGGGGGGAAAGAGGAGCAAATCATTAAAGAAAAAGCACGTCACAACAAAGATGTCTAAGGTAGGGATTGGTAGTATGTATTTTTGTGAGCAGAGAATACATTAGCTAAATATCTGGGTCTGCCCTGAATGACAGATAATTTACACTGCTGGAGTGTTAGGCAGCCTACAAACATGTTCTTATACCACAGGCTTAATATTTTTCAGGAATATATATTCTTGTAAGAACAGAAAAAATTTGCTTGTAATACTTTTTCTAGATTAAGAAATAAGATCACTATTTATCCTGCTATGACATTTTAGATATACCTTCCCCAAAAGGGCTTCTATTGTATTTTACAGGAGATAAGGAATCCATATGTCATAAAGATTTTTTTTAGTCTCAATTGTGCTTTGATAGAGCATCTCTATAAATTTTTTATTAAAAATAATTAATAGTTTCCATACAGTATTTAAGGTATCAGAGTGATGTTGATGTCCCATATAGTAAAGAAGTTACTCTGTCAAAGAAAAGCTGTAGGAGTTATTTAGGCTGTAGCCAATAAGTGTTACATGAAAGGGAAAAGAGAGGAAATAAGAGAGAACTGGGTGGATAGTGTGACTGTGCATTATGAAGAATTTTGAGATTTCCATATCTGATTTAATTTCAGCTGTGACCTGAAGCACAAGAGATTGAGAATCTATCTGCAATCTGGGAGATTATATCACTCAATTAGACAAAAATATTTTGATAGGGAATGCTGCTTTCCAGTATTTGAGACTCCGTGAACAGACACATTACTTGGTCTCCTTTTTGATATAAATGCAAAATTGCTGTATCCCTGCCTTTATGGAAATCCTGGAGGTATTCTGGGAAGCTCTGTGTCTAAAGCTCAAGATGATCCTGGACTTCTAGACCATGTCACCAGCATCTGGAAATTGGATTGCCTCAGGAGTCAGCTAACTCTAAAGACAAGAAGCTCATATGCTAGTTAGGAGGTTGCGAAATCCCTATGTTTGAGGCAGCTACCAGGTTTCTGGTGGTCGAACAGCAGATTGCTTTGGAAAAATACTCCAGATGAAGAAATTCGGATGCTATGTAGGTATAAAGATTACTGTGGGCATTCTAAATATTACCATACCACCCAACCACTTCTAGTAAATAGCCAAAGGCCTTGGCAGTGATGAATAAATATAAAGGCAAGTAGAGATTTTGCTTTGGCAAATCTACCTGTATTCTGTCTGATGCAAAATGTAGGCGTCTTTATCAAAGATGGTTTTATGGGAGAAGAGGTATCTCAGTGGATGGGTAAATGCCAATATGCTTTAGGAATTTTCTTAATCAGTTTTGGAAGAAAAACACTGAGAAGATTCCAAAGTCACCAAGAATTACAAAAATGGTCTGATTACAGATGCAGACCTGTTAAAGTTGCATTATGTCTATTAAGACATTAAAGTACTTTTTGTAATATATCTGATTTTACAACTGATTGCCCTAGAAAATATAATGTTAAGTAATATAAGAGCCATGATAAAAGTACATGAAAAATGAATTATTAAAAACGGGTAGGTCAGAATTTCTGCACTATCTTTTTTTTCAGAGTGAATAAGGCTTCATCTGTTTAAATAAATAAATAAATACACTATCTGGAATTGTGGATGATGAGCATTATATTAGACCAGTGTTATTTAATATCTTTATCACTGACAGAGTTGAAATCAAGTGCACCCTCAGCAAATTTGCAGATGATACCAAGCTAAGTGGTGCAGTTGACACTCCTGAAGGACAGAATGTCATCCAGAGGAACTTGGATAAGCTTGAGGAGCGGCCCATGGGAATTCCATGAGGACCAACAAAGCCAAATGTAGGTCCTGTACATGGACTGGGGCAACCCCTGTTATTAAAAAAGGCTGGAGACTTAAGGGATTGAGAGCAGCTCTGCACAGAAGGACTTGGGGGCACTGGTGGGTGTAAAACTAGACATGAGCAAGCAAGATTCAGGAAAGACACAGACCTTATAGAGACAGTCCAGAGGAGAGGCATAAAAATGACAGGAGGGCTGGAGCACATACTCTGTGGGGATAAACTGAGAGAATTGGAATTAAGGAAGAAGAGAATTGGAATTGGAAGAAGAGAAAGTTCTGGGAACATCTTATTATGGCCATTTAGTATCAAAAGATGGGAAAGATGGGAGCGGACTTTTTAATGAGGCCTGTTGCAACAGGACAGGGTTTTAAATTTAAAGAGAGGAGATTCAGAAGAAGGTGTGAGGAAGAAAGTTTTTACCATGAGGGTGGTGAAACTTGCACAAGTTTCCCAGAGAGCTGATGAGTACCTCATCATTGGAATATTCAAAGTCAGGCTGTCTGGTGCTCTGAGTAACTTCAGTTCATCCCTTCCTTGCAGAGGCTTTGAAGTAGATTAGCTTTCAACCCAAATTATCCTGTGATTTTTTTTATAGGATGGAAAGTAGAATCCTATGCTTCAGGGTTTTATACAGTATTTAGTCATTATTGTGTTCACATCCTGCTAAAATATTTTCCTATACTTCTTTTATGTAGCTAGCTCCTGTTGACCTCAGAGTACCAAATGAGATGAAAGACATTACCTTTTGTAGTACTGTCATGAAGTCAAGAAAAAAATTAAATGTAGAACTTAGTTGAAGGCCAATGAAACCCTTGTCTGTCTTTTCCCTCAGGTTCTGATTCATTAAGAACAGCAAATATCTGTAGATTATTGATTTGACTGAAATCAGTAGGATTTACATTTAAAGTTATACATAAATCATAGGTAATTCTAGTTTTCCTTATTATTTTTTTAGTCATGCTAATATGATTCAAAAAAACCTTCTGTATGAAAAAATTCTGGTATGTATGGATCTTAAAAATTCAGCAAAGCATCTTCACAAACATCTTTTGCATGTATATATGCTAGTGTGAAAAGATATTTAATGTGATAAAATTCCAAGTCATTTCTCCTTCTTGTTACACCACTCTGCTCTCACTGTTTGGCAAGATTTAATGCCTTAATGATTTCTTGAAGTAAGGCTCCTTTTCTACAAGGTTAGTCATCTTGTAAAAGAAATCATACTGCATTTACAAGCAGCATGAATAAGAAAGTTTAAAAGTGCATAAACATATTTGTAGATAAGGGGACAATAAGGGTTTAATGAATGCTTACTGAGAAATGAATTATCTGCAAAGAGAAAGAGCCTCCCTACCTCCTGCTAATGTTATGTGGGAATTCAGGTCATCCAAATTTACTCTAGAATATGCTCCTCACTGATCTCAACACCAGTGAAAAAAATCTTAAGTACATTCTACATTTCGTAACACAGACTGGTGTTCCAAGAGAGACCAGCCTGCTGAGTCTAGTTGTACGGTAAATATTGGTGTCACACTATCATTTGTCTGGTCTTGGTTATGATTGTGCATATGTTCATGTCAAGAGAATTGCTGATAATTCTTGTCTCCTGCTCCAAGACCTGGATTGACCTATAATTGCAAAAAGCACTGTAAAGAAGGCAAAAACTTCCCACCTGAGATATTGGTTAGGTACACTTTCCCATTTCTATTAACAAGAGTTCTCAGGGTTGACTCTTAAAGAGAAATGTAGTCAGGAAAATTATTCTGAGGACAAATGTGATTCCACTGTACATTGTTTAAATCTTGTTTAAAAACAAAGAAATCCAAACAATTGTTCTGGAAAATAAAGGAAACAATGAAATATCAATTAAAATTTTTTCAAAGGTAAATAATTTCTAGATAGGGCAGTTACTTATGAACACTGAAACCTTTAAAGAACACATGCTATCAATTCAGTGTTCAGCTCTTAGAACTTGAAACAACCTACATTAAAAGATCATTATTTCTTATATGTGTTATAAATGTGATATATATGTGATAAAATTACTGAGTTCTTCTGATGTTATTTATCAAGGCTTATTGCAAATTCTCTTAATTTTCATTGTTTGAAATTCAAATTGTATTATCATCTACATTTTGACATAATTCCATGACTGCAGTGATAGAAGGGCTTGTCCAACATAATATTGCATGATACACTTCTGTGTTTTTCTAGCTGTCCACTGCAGTGACCTCCTTCAAGTAATAGATTCAGAACTATTAATCAAGTGATGAGATTTATATAGATACATCAACTTCAGGGGGGAAAAAAGGGAGAATGTTTGAAAAATGCATTAAAATTAGAATTCTTTCCAGAAAATCAGAATGTTCTCCATATTTCCCACATTAGTGGAAGGTGTAAAACACATAGCATAACTACAGTCTTGCAGAGCTTGCATTTTAAAGAAAGCTTTTTGTAAAATGTGGGTTTTTTCAAAAATAATTGTAAGAAAGAAGGTTTTTATTGAAAAGAATTAACCTCAGAACCTTTATTAACACTTTTAAGTGAGCCAGTACATTATTTGTAAATGCTTGTAATGGAAAAGTTATTCTGAGATGACATATCAGGAACTTTGAAATTGCTTTACCTGCTGACTGAACTGTAAGTTTCTGCATCCATGCCTGTGTAGTGGCATCTAGTCACCATTTTAGTCAATGGCATATATCAGCAATAAGGATGAAAAGGTATTCCTGACAGCTGGAGAGATGTGCAGATGAGACACGAAATACAAGATACAGACTGTCTTCTTCTGGACTGCTTCTGACATTAATTTTAAGCATAATTATTACCTAATTGCGACATCTAAGCAAAAATTAGACAGTGATAAAACAACAGAAGATGTGAGATTTACATGTGAATTTCTTCAGCTACATCTGCTATGTAACCTGGCAATTTTTACAGCTGTCATGTGGGATTCAAAATGTGGCAGGTAGCTCTTTTTAAGACACTGGGAACAGGCTTAAGGTTTCTTAATGACGACATAAATGGAATATGACTGGCATCAATGAAAAATAAATCAACACCAACAGATGACTTGTAAGTGCTATAATTTTTCCACTCCTCTAAAAAAGCAAGACAAAAGCATCCTGATTGATACAATTTTCTTGTTCTTTATGTGTATTGTAAACATGTCTACAGAGGCAGATTTCAAGAAAAAGGGGTAATTACATAAAATAAGCCTTTTTTTTTTAAATAGTAATTGCCTTGAAGATAAAAAATTATTGTGGATACACTCTGCGTTTGAAACTGTATCATCATGAAAAGCATAAAGTTTCAGGGAAGAGTTAATGGAAGTAAAGGTACAAGCTCCAAGGCGCCAATGGGATATGGTTCATAAATCGAGACACCATCTTTTCCATTAGCTGCAGTCGATCCTTATATTGAAAACTGTGGACTGTTTTCCATGTTTAAGTATCTGATTCTGTAGTGGTGGTCAGCACATTAGACAAGAGTTTGCTTGGTCGTGCTCAAGCATAGGAACCACACATTCACAAGAGAAACTGTTCCATTTTCTCCTGCATACCTACTCTTGTGGATAGGAGCAGACATTGGGAATAAGATTTCCTATTCATTGACTAAGTTCAGAAGAGTAAGACAGACTAGCTTCTCCTATTAACTCCTCTGCTGTACCTGTCAAAGGAGTGACATTCTTAGAATTGCTGCTGACCTGTTGGAATTGGGGGTCAGGAATGGGGAAAAGGAAATGATGGAGCTTCATGCATTCCTGTGCATTTGAATCACACAAAATTTTATCAAATGGCAGCATTCTACTTTTGGGGTCCGGGCAGATTCAGCAAGTAGGAAATTTACCTCAGCTGCTGCCTAGTAGCAGTATATGAAGCATGGGTCTGAAAAAGCTGAGCTGCTCTCAATATGAATGATTGAGCAATGCCTGTGTGAAGCAATGAGTACAGCAGGGAGCCGAACCTAGGTTAATTGGAACAGGGTACGTGTGGTCTGAGGTACATCAGCAATGAAGAGTGCAGGAGGCTGTGAGCCTGTAAGGGCTAGGGAATTGAAGGACAGGTATTTGCCAAGAAAGGCAGGAGCTCCTCCCGAGACGGAGAATGTAAGCCTCCCTCCCTCCAAATTATTATAATTTTGGAATTAGGGGGCTCTCAGGCAAAGATACGGGGCTAGGAATAACAGTTCTTTGCTCATATATCTACCAAGACGAACAAAACCAGTAACAGCTATGAAACCAACAACAAACAGAGCAGTAACTCAGTCCAGCCCTTTTCGGCCGCAGTCTCCCTTCCCTGCGCTGCATTCCCGGCGCTGGGCAGGGCAGATCCCGCACAGCTGCAGAGGGCTGGAGCCACGGTGGCGGCGGCCCCGGTGGAGAAGGGATGGAGAGACCCGTGTGCTCACCGCGTCGGCCGTGGCGCTCAGCAGGGTGCCCGAGGCAGCGGGCTGGAGCAGGAAGGCAGCAGCGCGGCTGGAGCGGGGCAAGAGCCGCTGTGCCGGGGCTGGCAGGGCGGGGGGCGCTGGCAGGGGCGGAGGTCCTCCTCCGACTTCATGGGCAAAAATGGGGCAGGCCAGTGCCTCCCCCTCTCCTCTTCTGCCTTTTTTGGATCTCAGTTTTTTCCTCCTTCATTCTCCGCCCCCCCCACCCCATTAGCCTTTCCTGCTAGGGTCTAGTCACCAGGTTTCTTAGCATGACAATGGGGAAAATTGCACAGAGAGAAAAGGGAAAAAACCAACCCCCAACAGAAATGTGTAGATAAGGCCTTAGAATGTAGGCTGTTAAGAATGTTTGAAGCATGAGAGTAAGCTTAGATGAGTTTATTAGCTAGCTTGATGGTGCATGCTGGACACTCAGTAGAAGTCCAACAGCTGATAATTGCTGTAGCTATTATCTGGTTCATTTGGTGGGTTGATCATGTAAGGAACTCATGGGTTTTTAACTTCCTCTGGAAAACAGCAACATGGATCCAGAGCTATCGCACTCTAACTGTGAGCTTTTGGGGTTACTTCAATAATGGTAGTTACTGTGAGGAAGTGACAGTAAGGAAAATTTTCTCTTAACTCATCACCTAGTTTTTTAAGTCCACCCCACTAGTTTTCAAGGAGTTCAGATCTGCTTTAAATGCTAATGATATTATACTGTGCCTAGTGTTGCTGATATCCCTGTTAAACCCATTCTATCTAACATCTAGAGGTAAAGGGAAATTGACTTGGATTACAACTCTAATACCTAACCCAGGAAATAGGGATGCTGCTGCAGAGACTGATCCTGCCCCAGAGACTAGAGATGCTTTCTCAGAGCCTGACCCTGCCCCACAGCCCACAGCAGAGAGGAACCATCTGGAGTGGATGGGGATTCTAGTGGAGGAGATAAGCCAGATGTTGAAGGAGTACCTTTCCCCACCTGGTGAGAAACCCTTAGCCTGCCTCAAAGAGGAAGGGTCTGATGGTGCTGAAGTGGAACCCATAAGCGTTAAATCTGTCCAGGTTCCAGCTGAACTGCAGAGGCAGTCACAGCAAGCAGCAGTCGCCCCTGTGGAAACTAGAAAGTCTAAGATGAAAAATGCACCTAGATAATGAGGCTCAGAAAGGAGGGTCCTCATAACCAGCAAGGGAGACAGAGGTTGAAATCATCACTGAGTCCCTGTCATATGAAAGTCTCCATAATCTGCAAAAAGACATTATATGACAGGGCCATGAGGCTTTTATCACTTTTACAACTTGTGTCTGGCACCTTATGGGAACAGGTGTGCAACTGGATGGTACTGAGGCAAGGAATTTGGGATCCTTGACCCAGGACTCAGGCATGGACCACATATTCGTGAGGGAGCAAGGCCTCCTTTCCCTCTGTGAGAGGCTTTTAATGAGTGTGACAGAGGTTTGTCAACAGAGAGAGAATGCAGAAGGACCACCATAGAAGGTGCTGGAAGACCCTTGAGGAAGGGATCCAGCAGATAAGAGAAGTGACAGTATTGGAGGTACTCTTTGGGAGGGATGGACAGCATGACAACGAGCCTGTCAATGTCAGGTGCACAAGGCAGATGTTGTGGAATCTGGCAAACCTGGGGCCATCTCAATATACCACCTTCATTGCAATGATTAATGCTGATGACAACCGAGAAAACAGCAGGCTCTGTTGCTAACAAGCTCAGAAATTTTGACAGTATGATGAATGGCCGAATGCAGGCTCATGTCTCTGCCATGGTCAAGAACCTCCAAGAGGAGGTGAGGGAGATGAGGAAAGAGATGAGAAAGATCCGTGCAGCACCAGTACAAGTCACAGGCCCCAAAGTTAGAGCCCAACACCACCCAGCTAAGGAGAGAGGGTACACCCCACGAGGTGACCTGTGGTTCTTTCTGTGAGACCAGGGGAAAACATGGGAAAATGGGATGGGAAACCCACTTCTGTACTGGCAGCACGGGTGCGTTAACTCAGGGAGGGAAGCATGAACTAAGGGAGCCACACTAAAGTGAAGGTAGCCTCAACATCCCATGGTAAAGGTGCTGACTATTACAGAAGGGAGGATGATCTATCTGATCCCCTGGAAGGAACCTCCACTATGTATGCCCAGGAAAGGAACAATAACCAGGGCTAGAGTGGCCCTGCCTCTAGCCAGGGAGAGGCATGGGATGACAGGACCTATTGGATAGTGTGGGTGCGATGGCCTGGCACATCAGAGCCACAGAAACATAGGGTGCTAGTTGATACTGGTACACAATGCACCCTGATACCATCAGAACATGTGGGGAAGGAATCTGTTTCCATTGTTGGGGTGACAGGGGAATCACAGAAGTTCAATTTGCTGGAAGTTGAGGTGAGCCTGACAGGGAAGGGGTGGCAGAAAGATCCTATTGTAACTGGCCCAGGGGCACCGCCATTCTAGGCATAGACTTCCTCAGGAATGGCTACTACAAAGACTCAAAGGGGATCAGGTGGGCTTTTGGAATAGCTGCTGTAGCGAGAGAGAGCATTGAGCAGTTGAACACCTTGCCTGGACTATCAGAAAACCCATCTGCAGTGGGACTCCTGAAAGTGAGAGAGCAACAGGTGCCAATTGCCACCTTGTCAGTGCACCGCCGGCAGTACCTGACAAATGGAGATGCTGTGATCGCCATCCACAAGATGATCCGTGAGCTGGAGAGCCAAGGGGTGGTCAGCAAAACCCACTCACTCTTCAACAGCCCCATCTGGCCTGTGCACAACTCTGATGGAGAATGGAGATTGACTGTGGACTATCGTGCCTTGAATGAAGTGACTCCATCGCTGAGCGCTGCCGTGCCGGACATGCTGGAGCTCCAGTACGAGCTGGAGTCCAAGGCAGCAAGGTGGTGTGCCACCATTGACATTGCCAATGCGTTTTTCTCCATTCCTTTGGCTGCAGAGTGCAGGCCTCAGTTTGCTTTCACCTGGAGGGGCGTGCAGTACACGTGGAACCGACTGCCCCAGGGGTGGAAACACAGCCCCACCATCTGCCACGGACTGATCCAGGCTGCACTGGAAAAGGGTGAGGCTCCAGAACATTTGCAGTACATCGATGACATCATTGTGTGGGGAAATACAGCAGTGGAGGTATTTGAGAAGGGAGAGAAGATCATCCAGATTTTGCTGGGAGCCAGTTTCCCATTAAAAAGAGCAAAGTCAAAGGACCTGCCCAGGAGATCCAGTTCCTGGGAGTGAAGTGGGAAGATGGACAGTGCCAGGTCCCCACTGAGGTCATGAATAAGATCACTGCAATGTCTCCACCAACAAGCAAGAAGGAAACACAAGCTTTCCTAGGTGCCATAGGCTTTTGGAGAATGCACATCCCTGAGTACAGCCAGATTGTGAGCCCTCTCTACCTGGTCACCCGCAAGAAGAACGATTTCCACTGGGGCCCTGAACAACAGCAAGCCTTCACCCAGATCAAGCAGGAGATCTCTCATGCAGTAGCCCTTTGTCCAGTCAGGACAGGACCAGAGATAAAGAATGTGCTCTGCTCTGCAGCCGGGAATCATGGTCTGTCCTGGAGCCTTTGGCAGAAGGTGCCTGGTGAGATTCAAGGCTAGCCATTGGAATTCTGGATCCGAAATTACAGACGGTCTGAAGCCAATTACACTTCCACAGAGAAGGAGATCTTGGCCATATATGAAGGAGTTCAAGTTGCCTCACAGGTGATTGGTATGGAAGCACAACTTCTCCTGGCACCCCGACTGCCAGTGCTGGGGTGGATGTTCAAAGGAAAGGTTCCCTCTACCCACCATGCCACCGACACCACATGGAGCAAGTGGATTGCCCTCATCACGCAGCGCGCCCGTATTGGCAACCCAAATTGCCCTGGGATTCTGGAGATAATTACAAACTGGCCAGAATGTGAAAACTTTGGTCTCGCTGATGAAGAGTAGCAGGAACAAGTGACCTGGGCTGAAGAAGCCCCACTGTACAAACAACTGCCAGCAGATGAAAAATGCTATCCCCTTTTCACCGATGGCTCCTGCCGCATCGTGGGAATGAACCAGAAGTGGAAAGCAGCCGTGTGGAGCCCCACACGACAGGTTGCACAAGCTACCAAAGGAGAAGATGGATCAAGTCAACTTGCTGAACTCAAAGCTGTTCAGCTGGCCCTGTACATTGCTGAAAGAGAGAAATGGCCAAAGCTCTACCTTTACACTGATTCCTGGATGGTAGCCAATGCTCTGTGGGGCTGCCTGGAAAGATGGAAAAGGGCTGACTGGCAACGTAGGGCAAAACCAATCTGGGCTGCTGCTGAGTGGAAAGATATTGCTACCCGGGTAGAGAAGCTACCCGTGAAAGTCTGTCATATGGATGCCCATGTTCCCAAGAATTGGGCTAGTGATGGGTCCATGATGCCTCAGGTCATCAGGGCAGAGATGCCACCTATGAGTGGGCACGAGACTGAAGGGTGGATCTAACCATGGACAGTATTTCTCAGGTTATCCACGACTGTGAGACCATGCTGGCAAGCAAGCCAAGCAAGTGGAGCCTCTCTGGTATGGGGGGCGATAGTCCAAGTACAAGTACGGGGAGGCCTGGCAGATTGATTACATCACACTGCCTCAGACCTGCCAAGGCAAGTGCTACGTGCTGACCACGGTAAAAGCCATCACTGGATGGCTGGAGACCTACCCTGTGCCCCACGCCACTGCTCAGAACACCATCCTGGGTCTCCAGAAACAAGTCCTTTGAAGACATGGTACCCCTGAGATAATTGAGTCAGATAGCTGGACTCATTAAGCACCTGGACTAGAGAGCATGGCATTGAGTGGGTGTACCATATTCCCTACCATGCACCAGTGACTGGGAAAGTCAAATAGTGCAATGGCCTGTGTAAAACCACCTTAAAGGCACTTGGTGGGGGGACTTTCAAGAACTGGGAGATCAATCCACCAAGGGCCACATGGTTAGTGAATACCCAACGTTCCACTAACTGAGCAGGGCCTCCCCAATCTGAGCCCTTGGGAACATCAGGTGCAGATAAGTTTCCAGTGGTACACATGAGAAGTATGCTAGGAAAAACTGTTTGGGTGAACTCTCCCTCCAGCAAAGACAGTCCTGACCGTGGGGTGGTTTTCGCTCAAGAACCAGGTTGCACTTGGTGGGTGATGCAAAAGGATGGAGAGACCTGATGCATACTCCAAGGAGAACTTGTTCTACCGTGAACTATCTATGATACTGTGCCTGCATCTCTAACTGCATGTATATATATAATTAAAAGTTTTAATTTGATGTAGCATGTAGGTATTGGAAAAATTCGGGGTGGATAATGCTGGAGTTGGGGTTTGGTTCCCTTTTCCCTGTACTCTCAGTGAAATTTTCCCTTTGTGATGCTAAGAAACCTTGTTGGGCTACACCCTAGCAGGGATGGCTAGTGACAAAAGACATGGGAGGTGGGTAGCTGGGCGGGTTTTGGCTCTCTCGCTCGCTGGTGGGGTTGGAGGAAGACATCCGGTGCTGCTTGCTTCCACCCCCCTCCATCCCAACACCAGGAACCAGGTTCTGCTGCTGTCAGACACTGCACTGGTGCCTTCCCCGCTCCAGCTTGCTACCTCTGAGCATGCCCAAGTGCCCCAACCCATATGGTGAGCGGGGTAATCTCTCCTCCATTCCTTCTCCGACCTGGGGTGCTGCTGCCATCACCCCAGCCCTCTGCAGCTGTGCAGGACCTGCCCTGCCCCCACCACCTGCACTGAGCACAGGGAGAGTGTGTCTGCAGCTGAAAAAGACTGGAACTGAGTTACTGTTCTGTTTTGTTGTTAATTTTCATACCTGTTGTTGTTTTTGTTTGTCTGGTTAGATATATTAGTAAAGAGCTGTTATTCCTACCCCCATAATCTCTGCCTGAGAGTCCCTGATTCCAAAATTATAATAATCAAGAGGGTCTACATTCTGCATCTCAGGAGGAACTCCTGCTTTTCTTGGCAAATACCTGTCTTTCAAACCAAGACACCATTCCATATGAAAATTTCTTTCCTTTCTGTACTAGTGAGAGTTCTAATTAAAAAAAAAAAAGCAACAAAGTAACCACACTGCAAAATAAGATCTACAGTTAATTAAGAACACTCAATCCCCCAAAAACAATAGGTTCAGTTTTCTTTGGATTTCACTTGATGCATTAAGCTCTTTAAATTATTTCATTTTGGTGGCATCTGTACTGATATGGCTGCTCTGGAACTACAAGAGATGAATAATACAAATATCAACCAGGGGAAAATAAAAAAAAGTAAGTCTCCAAGTTTCGTGGTGATCTACTCATGACAATTGTCTCAGGACAGTATAGAATCAAGATAAATGAACCATCTTCTGGAAATCCTACATATGATGGTAAGTTATGAGTACTTGAGTACTTATTTTTGGAGGATTTGGCAGAAACGTGGAGAAGCTGCAGAGCACGTAACAGTCATATCCACCAAGTCATGAAGGTAGCCGACATGTGTGACCCCATTGAAAGAAGTACAGAGATATTTTCTGAAGAAACAGAGAGGCTGTCAAGTCTGTCACCATTCCTTATCTCTTGCCTTTTTCAGTAAAGAAAGATAAAATAGTTTAAAGCAGAAGGAGACACAGGTTGCATTGTAAAGAACAGAAACAGAGTTAAATTGGGAGCACTGACATAAAAAGTCAGTGCAGGTGGATTTTAGTAACTTTAACTCACAGAAAAACGATCTCTTTTTGTGCTTTTTTGACTGCCTGATATGCAACTTGTCTGGTTTTGAGAACAGTGTTTTTAGAATTGTGGTGAGAAGAAAATGAGAATCTATTAAATGTATTATCATTTGCAAATGTATTTTTTTATCATGTAGAATCATTTAAACTATGTACACCAGCATTATCAAATCCTAGATAGATCATCACTATTTTCGTAAAGGGTAAAGGAAGTAAGACTTTCCCTTGGTCAAAGACGATTGGGTTAGAGAATGCCTGGGAAAACAAGATCATAAGTCAATGAATGGGCTCTGATTCTCAGCATCCATGAGTACTGAGAATGCTGGCTGAAACAATAACTAGACAACTCATATCATCTTTGAAAGGTTGTGGCCATCAGAAGATAGAAGCAAATGCCAATTCTGTCTCTAACAAGGAGAAGGAGAAAGACTCTGGGAACAGTCAGCCTCACCTCAATCCCCGGCAAGGTGATGGAGTGCCTCATTCTGGAGGCCATCTCATCCATGCAGATGACAGGAAGGTGATCAGAAATGGTCAGCATGGATCCACTAAAGGTAAATCATGCTCAAGCAGCCTGATTACCTTCTACAATGAGACAACCACCTGGATGGATGAAAGGAGAGCAGTGGATATTGTCTTCCTCATCTTTAGCAAGGCTTTTGGCATTGTCTCTCACAGCCTCCTAATAGGCAAACTCAGGAAGCATGGACTGGATGAGCGAACAGTGAGGTGGATTGAGAACTGACTGAATGGCAGATTCCAGAATATTCTAGTAAGTGGCACAGGGTCTGGTTGGAGGCATGTCAATAATGATGTTCCCCAAGGGTCAACTCCTGTCCCAGCACTGTTTAACTTATACATCAATAACTTGGATGAAGGGGCCTCCTCAGCCTGTTTTTGGAGTTAATGGAGAATAATAATAATACCCAGTTTAATTGGGTTGGTTTTAAGCATTATTATTAGGGAGGGAAAAGTATATTATTCTTCTGATTAAGACCACAAGGATATCAGTTTGTTCTGTTTGTTCTCCCTTCCCTCCTCAGAATTAAACTGTGTAAATATTAGTTCCATGTTAGGACAACAAAAGACTTTCTATCAGTTTTCTGGGTACCAGCAGAATGACAGCTGCTATGTTGCATTTTTGAAAATGTATTACTTTCCTGCTAAAAGAGAGGAATTTTCATTTGCCATTTTGACATCATCAGAATATAGAGACTGCCCTGTCAAACATTCAAGAGTCCATTAGGAAAAAACTATTAAGAGAAATGTAGCTCAGCAGAACTTCATTCTAGATTGTTTTCTAAAAATAAGTTATTTAGATGCTTTTTTGTGTAAATTTGGTATTTCTAGGAATTTAAACGGTGCCAAAGATTATTTCATATAAGCCAAACAACTTTGATAATCACAGTTTGTCACAGACAAATGAATTCTTCTGGTTACTATGAGCAGACAGAAAATTGTAAATTAAATGAGAAGTAGGTTGTTTTTGAAGTTCTCACAATATGAATTTCAGGTAATGGAGAAAACTGTTTTTAATAAACATAAAATTTTAATAACAAACTAGTTTTATAGACTTGTTGCTGAAAAAAATGCTCATGAAATTCACTTGCTGTCAGAAATTCACAGAAGAACTGATTTTCCTGAAGGGATGCCAGCAGGAATCCTCTGGTGTTTTGCATTTTATCTGTGAGTAGATCTTATTCTTCAAACATTAATGAAATTATAAAATCATAATGAGAAAAGCTTACTCCCAGTCTTTAGTGCACAATAAGAATCTTTACAAAATGAGAATACTTCTACAATGTAGATATATCCTGAAGTACTCATAAGTCAATAAAAATGAAACACAAATAGTATGGGGAAGAAATGCAGCACCAAAAAAGATAGTGAAATCGATGTTGCCATACTTGTAGAAGAGAAATAGTCCTAGTCCTGCTCTGTCATCTGTGTTACATGGAAAGAAAGTGGCTCAGTTTTCTGATACTTATAAATCTTTTTCAGAAGTGTCAGGACCTCTCCAGCTATTGTATAAAGATCTAGGTACTTTAATTGGAATTGTCCTGGGACTGTACACTTTTCTTGATACAATTTTATGAGCCTCAGGATTTGAGTTGGACTGTACTAAAAGCCTAGGCATAGTGGTAGATGCTGAGATGTTCAGAAGATTTTGGTTATGTAGATTGTTTAGTCTAAAAATTTCAGTGTAGTCAGTCAGCCTGCCAGTATAAATTGGCCCAAAGTTGTTAATAAAACCCTATTTTTTTAATAATGTCAGTATTTTTCCCACTTCTTTGCTACAACCCTATTCTCAAAATTAAGAAGACTAAAGAAGTTAGCATCACAATTTTTATATAAAGCACTAATATCTGTTTGGAGTTTCTGTGGGTAGACCTCATCTGCACAACACAATGTATATGTGTAAAGTGCTAGGTAAATGTGAAAAATTTATTTTGCAAACAATTTTTTTCCCATATCACTTTCAGTTTTCTTTTGTAGTAGTTCCCTTGATAACATATTTTAAACGACAAAGGATTTTAAAATGTTATAATTTATTAATTTAAAATTATAAATTATTTGTAATTATATTTATAATTTATAATCAATTATTAATTCAATTAATTAAATTTTTATTAATTTATCCTCTGTTTTTATGTATTCTTGAAGCATCAGGTGCACTACAAAGCTACTGTGGTGAATGATGCTTACTACAATAAATGATACCAAAGACAGTGTTTTATTCACCTTTTGCTTAAAATATGCAAAAAAATGAATTGGAGGCAACAGAGAAGCTTTTCAAAGGATTAAAAAAATAAATTAAAAAGCCTTACTTTAAAAGGAAATATCTTAAAGCTGCCATATGTGTGGCATTTATTTTTTCCATTTCACACTTTCCATAGCTTACTCTAAATGGTCTTTCTTCCATTTACCCCCCTACAGCTTTAGTAATTGTATTGGTTCAATGATCCTCACTTCTCTGTAAAGATCAGGATAAAACAGTTATCCTTGAGATTTCCTTTAACCTTGCATCATTGTTTGAACTGAGCTTCAGACAGCAAATTATTACTTGAGAAGCACGAACATTTCTGGCAGTCCAGCTTTCCCCAAAAATATGCTAAGGAAACATGAAAAATTAGAAGGTAACTGCAGTTCGAATCATCTGCCTCTACCATGGCTAAGTGCATAAAATGTCATACCCTCAAGCCCAGAAAAACCAGCCACATCACAACCATATAGCATTTTAAAAATAAAGCTTTAGTCATGCACCAAGTGCAGTATTTCAATACTTGTGTTTCTTTACCATGTCCTGCATTGACGGGTAAATAAAGAGACATTTTATTTATAATATTATTGCAAAGGGATATTTTGTTAAAAAAAAAAAAGTGAAGGTGAAATGACCAAAATGACCTAATTCCGTAGGAATTCCTGCTTATTATAGTCCAGAATGATTCACAGAATCTAAATTATTTTAAAAATAACTGTGTGTTTATTTTTCTTAGGAATCAAAATAGATAAAAAGGAGACTCGTGCTTTTATAAGAAAACCCCTAATATTTTGAGTTTATTTCATTCTTATTTGCTGAATACAACAATATGAAAGACTGTGCATCTGTAAAAGATTATAAAGCAAGGAGAAATAAAAATGCATGGATGCCTTTTTCTTCCACCATAATTTACAAAATTAAATGAAATTTTCTCAATTGAAGGAGAAAACCAATGATGGTTTAATTAAGAGCAATAAAAAGTACTTCTGCAAAGTAGAGTAGTAGCTGAGTACTCTGCACAGTTCTGGGCTCCTCAATGCAACGGAGATATGAAACTCTTGGATGGAGATATGAAACTCCTGGACCGGCTCCAGAGCAGAGAAGAGCAAAGAAGATGATTAAGGCACTGAAGCATCTCTCTTGCAAGGAAAGATTGAGGGAGCTAGGGCTGTACAGGCTGGAGAAAAGATGAGTGAGAAGAAACCTCATCAATGTTTGTGATTATCTGAAGGGAGGTGTCAGAGGATGGATGAGGCTGTGCATGGGGGTACCCAACAATAAATAGTGAAATAAACAGGCCGGGATCTTGCTGGAGCAGGGAGGTTGTACCAGACAACCCACTCTGGTCTCTTCCAACATTTTCCAGTCTGTGATTCTGCAAATCACATTCTAGCATCTGTGTAATTATGAAAAACTATAAGGGAGTTGCCTGTCCCCTATCATGAAAATTTTGGCAGTTGTGATTCTGGTTGAAGCTATAAAACAAAATTTTAGAAGCTGGAGGCAACTGTCTACACATGGACTATTGTCTATGTGCAGGCACAGCTCCACATGATGTTTTCTGAGTGAGAAAGGAGGAAGTAGGCATTCTGATTTCCTGTGTTTCTATTGTTTTTCTCCGTCCTTTGTCAGAGATGATCAATTAGACAATGTTTAGATAGGCAGGAATCCTATTTATAGTATTTAGTCTATTCTAGATGTCCAAACTGGGATAACCAGACTTTTTAGAGGAAAATTTTTTAGTATTATCTTCCTAGATCTCTCAATACTTATTGTCTATTTAGAGCATACGTCACTCTTCATTCTCATTCCAATGCTGAAATTCACCACTTTATAAGAATAAATAATTGTAGAGTGGTAGCTGGCTAAATGATTTTTACATTATTTACTGAGAATTATTATTTTTAAAGGAATTTTTTATTCCCAAATGTTGCAGGTATGCCAATGAAAAAATATTGATCTAAGTTACTCTATGGAAATATTATTCCATTCTGTTCACTAGTGATTAAAAATGTGGATCTAAATCTCTGTCAGAGAATTCTAATAGTTGTCTTGAGAGATCCACACTCAATGAAACATGTGAAACACAGTGGAGGTATGCATTTTTGCATAGATTTTTGCATAGATTTTTGCACAGACACAGAAATGTCAATTTTGCACATTATTACATGAAGAATAAGAATACAGAAAACTACAATTCATGGTTAAATACTTGTTAAAGTGGGCTAAATTATCTACAGGCTGTCACCTTTGAAGCATGATTTAATTGATTCCTTCAGAACTGTTTTCTGTGACAGAAGTTTACAGGGAAGTTCAATGATATCTTTAAGAGATTATTCCATCTGAATTACGGATTTGAACAGTGCTATCATTTACATGATCATAGAAAATGAAATGGGTTTTGATTTATAGATATTTTATTTCAATGTACATTTCTCCATTACTGCTCACCTAAAACTAGGCAATTTATATACATGCTTTCCACATTTTCCTTTGACTCCTCCAGCAAACTATATTTAAAATTAAATGGCAGCACTACTTAGGTGAAATATGAGATAAAGCTATTATTACTGAAGTAGCAAAATGGCTCATAATAGCCTCTACTAATAAACAGAGCCTGGACAGCAAGGTTTGACTGTCAGGGACTGAAATGGTTCATACTTTAAATATTGTTATAAAACAAATTTGCCCATTATTGCAAAAACTGTATAAAGAAGCTATGGCAGAAAAGCTCACTCGTTGAAAATGCCCAACTGGAACTTTGGACCGTGAGTTAAGCCACCCAGAGAAGATAAAGGGGACGCTAGTGTTTGATCATCTCAGGTCTAGGGAGAAACAAACAAGTCTGAGGGAAAAGAATGCATCCACAAGAAGGCTGAATGCAGCAAAAAAATCCTCCCCTGGCTGGGTTTGGGGTGAAGGAGACCACAGCCCACAAAGCCCAGGTTTACACAGACTGCCCCAAAACGAGGTGGGCAGGAGGAGGAGGTTTCAGGTTGTGGCATAATTTCTGGTGAGAGGCACTGAACACCTATCCTTCCTTCTTACACAAACCAGCCTAGCCGTGAAACCCCAACTCAGGAAAGCCACATCCATGGGATGTTCACATGGGAGGCAGCTGAGGGGGTGTCATAATCCATCCAAGAGCCCCAGACTTATTCCTGAGGCCTTGCACCACAGGACCACACAGGATGGAAATCAATGCAACAGACCCAGAGTGCTGCAGGACACTGTGACAAACTGCTCCCCCTCCAGGGGAGGTACCTGGGCATTCCCACCTGGCCAGAGCATATATTAATCCATTAGATTCTATGCTCTTGGGGGAACCCTCACCACCAAGAAGACCAGCTACACAAAATCATAGGGACAGCAGTGGGATCCGTGGAATGATGATATTGCCTCTGTCACTCCCTTTCTGTCCCCCCAACTCTTATCTATTTCTTTCTCTTCCTTTCTCTCTCTCTCTCTCTCTCTCTCTCTCTCTCTCTCATATTTACTCTTAAATAAAACCCATACTATTGATGTTGGCATATGGTCTCATTTGCACCTTAATTTCTGCAGAGGCATTTCTAATAACTTTCAAAACCAGACCGTAATATTGGCATGGAGAATGTTGACTTTTTAGTTGTTTATTGAAATGCTTTTCTTGAATTCAAGGCCTTGTTTCAGTGGTATTTAGTTTAGACTAGAAATAGCTGGCCCTGCACACATTATTTATTGTAAAAATTCAGTTATGAAAGCTGAGTCTGGAAAGACTTTTATTTTTCTCATTTGGCTGTTAATGATAAGAAGATACCATGGAATTTTTGTTCTGTTTTGCATTTTATTAGTCAGATCGGTCTATAAAACTCATTAAAGTTTCTTCCTGTATTTTCCTATATTTTGCTATTTTACACTGAGATTTCTACTTGTAATTCTACTGTGCTTTCTCTGTGGTGTTGTCTTACCATGTGTTTCTCTAAAAGCATTAGACATTGTCATCTAAAAAATAGAGCAAGCCAAAGTTTTTTTTAATACCATTGTCCTTGTCTAGGGTTCAGTTGATAGAAACTGCTTATTGGGCACTGTAGCATCATAAAGTAGGTATGGTCTACCTGTGGAAAGCAGAAAACAAAAATACATAGCTGCCTTTCCGTAGAGATTTTCTCTCTTCCTAAATGAGTCAGCAGAAGGAAGATGGACATTGACAGGGCCATTCCACAGGAACTTTACAAACCTCTCTAATTTTTTTTTTCTGTCTTAATGATAACAATCAGTGCCAGCAGAGTGTAACCATGGTGGCTTTGTACCCTGTACAAATTTGTCACAACACATAGAAAGGTAGAATTGTTTTATTTTTGAAGAAAATTTAATTTTAGCACTTTTTTTTTATTGGAACAAACATTTAAGGGCATAACAGTGTTCAGTCTTTTGTTAGTTTGTCAGTAGATAGAGAGGAAATTATTTTGCTTTTTCCAAAACTAGCATGGACAGGCAACTCAAGTAGAAAAGGGACACAAAGGAGACAGTAGTACATTTTGACAGCAGTTGTCATTTCATGTCTTTGCCTTTATTTAAGAACTAAAGATTCTTTTCTGTTAGAATTATTCTGATAATGAAAAGCTTTTACTTAACCTAAAAAAAAAGAAATTTTTAATCTTTCATGACATTGTGTGCATTTTCTTGTGCCTTTGCATTATTGCAGATTTTTTCTTGAGACCTTTAACAGCCAGCAGACTAGAGGTGCCAGTGGGAGAGGGAGCATTTTCTCTCCTGCTCTCTCCAAAGTACTGCTCTATGCAATACTTTTCTCAATCATATAAGTTGGAGATCATTTTTTTACCTTAACTATCTTATTTTTGTAGAATTTCATATTTGTTATCTTTTCAATATCTTCACGACTAGAGGTTGGATGTCTTGGGGATAATGCTGAGCCTGAAATTCTTATACTTTCACAAGAAATACAAATGTGTAGGTGGGCTCTTCTAAGTGGAATGCATATTCTTTAGACAACTCAACATTAAGTGTTTCTAAGTGGAAGTTTGTTGTGCATTCAAGCATCAGTGGTCCTCCCCAGCAGACATGTTGGTCTGCAGTGTTCTGTGCAGTGCCATGCTGTATTACACACATTACTGTATCTTCAGGATTGCACTGTGCTGCACATACCTCTTGGTGTGGGATAAACTTGGCTGGAACCATTAAGGAAGGCTCTTCAGGTGGCACCCACTTGCATTAATAGTGATGCTGGTAGCATGCATTTGCCATAAATTGAAGGAAAGTGTTTCCATATAAGCATCATTCTGATCAAAACAGAATAAAGTTGCCTATTTGCTAAGTCTATAAAAACTCAACAATAGTGCCCTCACATCTCACTGTGAGTAGTAGAGCTGTTCAGTGTGTTGTGCCTTTACCAGAGGTCCATCCAATACTCTATCCCCTCAGGTTTACCAACATCAGAACAAATGTAAAATTTTAAAATGTGCAATTGGTTGATCTTGGAAAGTTATAAAATCTATCTTCGCAGTGTTTTTCTTACTAGGATTCAGAAATATTGTGAGTTCCATTGTGTAAAACAAAAATCCTTCTAGAAAGTGGCTTTTCTCTGTAAGTCTCTCCTTCTTATGATAAAAAAGGTCTCCCAACTGAATTCCCATTGAAAAGTAGAAAGGAAAAGCAGCAATCTGAAAAAGTGGGAAAGAGAGGAAGAAAAGGTCTTATTAAAAATTAACTGAAGAATGGAAATTTTAAAGATTCTCTCCTGTTCATTTCTCATCCTTCGGTATACATTGGGATACTTTATTGATTAAAATTTTCGAAATCTCTGCCCTAAAACTTTCCTCAGATTCCAATCCATTCTCATTAGTTTTTGCAAGGTAACACTTCAATGCATAGTATCAGCTGTTGGAGCATAGTGTCAGATTTTCTCATATTCTCAGGAGAGACCATGACATTGCCACATCTGGAAGAAAACTTTTCTGTCAGAAAAGTATTTTTGACACACCTGTGGAAGATACAATAGGATAAAATGTCATCCAGAATGTCTGGAAAGTTGCAGTGTTTGTATTTTCTCTATAGTGTAATCTTTCATTATCTTTCTCTGGTTACTTACTGCCCATCTCTTTAGTAAAAAAACAGGATTAGCTAATCTATAGATCTATTTATTGACCAATTTATTCTGTTCATATAAAAAAAAAACCCACTCCTAAACTAACCCCTTCCTGATTTTCTTGCTAATATTAGCTCATTTAGGAAGGCTTTGGGAGTAGAATTGCTAATTTTGTAATTAGGTAAGGTAAATAATTTTGGTGTTGACTACTCAGAAGTCTAAGACCTGGTTTACAATAGGGAAAAATGTAGAATATATTTATAATTAAGAATTTAAAGGCATGTATAAATATTAGAGTGCTCTTTTATATAAAGGGTAAACATATTTTTAATATGGCTTTAGGAAAAATGACTGATTTGGTCACGTAAAAAGAAATTCCCTGCACTGGCTGTAAAAGCCAACATTTCAAACAGGAACATTATACATAACTGAAGTCTAGAGTGCTGTCTCCTTTAATGGCCTTAAGCATTCAGGAATATTTTTATATTTAGGATCTTGTTTTTCTGAGTGCTTTATTTTTCCTTTTAACAGTAGAGATGTAGTGATAGTGTCTGAAGTTTAACTTAGAAAAGATTACCTACCATTTTGGTTATATTAATATAAGGCAGAAAACAAGTGGATCAATTATGATCATAAATGGCAGGTTTTTTCAGATGCTGAGGTAGTCTTAGGACTCTTTTGAATATGTGGGTCAAAGACAGTGTTGAAATTTTTCAGTTGTGCTTTCAAATTTTTTGGGTTCTGGTAGAGATACAAAGGAGACAGTGATATCTTGGAAAAGCAGCCTCTACAAAGCATGTTTAAGATGAAATAGCCTGTCTAACCTTATATACTACACAGAGCTGGGAATAACAATGCTTTCCACCTAATATCTGGTAATTAGCTCATTCTCTGCCTGATTTGCTTTTCTGTATAAAACTTAGCAGCTACTAGTAAGTGATATATTTATTGTGTTTCCTAACATTAAGAAATTTCATACCATTAACCAACATTAGTGCATAATTTTATTCAAGAATCAAAATATTTAGATTGTTAATGTACTTTTTATTTTGATTTATATTTTGGAATAAACAAATAATAAACTCCCCCGGCACACAGGTTTTGTTAGTATATCTGGATACTTTAGTGAAATTTTGATGATTTTTTTTTTACAGAAAATAAAATCAAATATATTGTGATGTGTTTCTGTATTTTTCCAAAGCTTAGAAAATTCTACACATATGATTCATGTCTTATATTTATGTTCCTCTGGTGGCCTGGAAGCTCTGATCTTCTCTCCCTTAGGGGAAGGACTCCCTGTCCATGGCTTGCAATCTGTCTACTGGAGTGGTAAGGGAAGAGAGGTTGCAAGAGAGGACTGAGACAAAAGGTTGTTGAGTACCCCAGTTTTCTCATCTCTTGCTGCCACCTTTCCAGCCTTGTTTATCAGTGAGAGTATGATTTCCTTGACCTTCGTTTTCTGGCTGGAATACTTGTAGAACGATATAAGATGCATTTACAAAGGAATAACTGATGTACAGCTCCTGGCCTGCATATTTCTTTCAGGTGATGATAATATATGGTTTAATTTCCAGGGCTGAGGGTGATTTTTTTTTAAGTTCTTAAAAAGAAACAAGCAAAAAAAGACACATCTCCAAAACTACTTGCCTTAAACTGAAAAAATATTTGCCGTGCTAATACGCGGGTTCATTTACCAAGTCACTGACAGGATTAGAGGTAAGGAAGTGTCAGACCTCATACCATGGAATTAAATGCGGCCAGGATTTTGTCCTAGGTATGGTCTAGTCTAAGAAATATTTCGGAAAGTTTCAAGCATAAATCTGGAGATGGTTGTTGAGTTCGTTGGCCAGTTCCGTTTTTAAAAGTTTCCACAGAGGAAGAGGAGTCCAACTATTAGAATTCATAGATCTTTGATATTGCCATACAAAAAGTTTGACCTTAAAGATAATGAAGGAAGCAACTTCAAGACAGTAAAATGAGTCTTAAATCCAGCTGGAATATTCAGTGCTGAGAGAGTTATGTCTGTCTCTTCTCTGGGTATTGCTAGATTTCTCTTTCTAAACAAAATTCACTATTTCTGGCTCTGTAGTTATAGATTTTAGTGGAACAGCAAGTGCAGTTAAAAAGAGAAACATTTAAAATTAAATACAAAAGCACAACATTTAGAACATTTTTTAATTTCTGATTTTTAATTACATTGAACTTAATTCTTATAATAACCTCTAGAATTCAGGAATTGATATTCAAAACCTGATAACCTGATAAAAAGGTAGGAAATATTTCTTATGTAAGAAAATTCAGAGCTGTACCAAGTTTATGGTAATTGAATTCTGATGCGATTCTTTACCTACTGCAGGCAAAGGAACATGGCATTGAGCACTTCATGTCGGCATATAGAAGAACTCCTGCAATTTCTTATGTGTGGAGGCCGATGGGCCGACAGGAATAGAGTTTGCCATTCTCCCTTGGAGAGAAGGCTCTTAGGCACCCACCTTTCTGATAATAGAGAAGAATATTTCTCCCATGATGTCTCCCTGCTCTAAACAAATCGTTTGTATCCCGTTGGTCCTTCTCCCCTTGTTCCTCCCTTGCACCCTCAGTGAATTGGTCTGTTGCTGTTCCCCTCCCCTAAGCTTTCCTACATAAACCCTTCTCCCCCGACTGTGTTTGGAGCTTCTCGACCCTGGACGCCTTCGAGAAGGAGAATAAACGAATAAAGCTGCCCTTCAGAATCCTGTACGGGTTCTGTCCCTTCTCTTCAGTGTTGCCGATAGGAATCACAAAAGAGCTTAATCACTTCGCCTGGGAGCGAGGACATTGCCTGAGGCACCAGGAATTCCTTCTGAGGACGCTTCTCTGGAAAGTCGCGGCACCTATGTGCCTGTTCACAGAATCTGGTCGAGTCAATTCTAGCCAATCAATGTGTGTTTGTGCTATTCTTGTAATAGGAAATATTAGATCCCCCAACTCTGCTTTCTTTCAGCGTCTCTGTTTTCAGGAGGAGGTTGGGTTTTTTCCCGGTTTAAAATCAAGTCAATTTATTTGGATAGGAAACATCTTGCTTTCTGTCATTAAAACAGATCAATTCTACTTGAAAGGAAAACAAGTCAATTACTTTCTGCACTGTTTCCTTTTGATATGCTAAAGTATATCTACATTGGAGTTATGCTGCAGTGAAATGTAAAAACAAAAGTAAGTTAAGTAAGTAAGTTAATTGACTCAGAAAGCAATAGTAGTTTTGCTACTGCAGTTTGGTGCACAGCAGAGACTAATTTAACCTATTACCTGCAGCTAAAGTAATTTGCACTGAACTCCAAAGCTGACAATCAGAGGGAAGGCACTGTAATTAAACACCCTGTGCTAATTTAAACTCTTCATAGAATTTGCCATATTAAGAGTGTCAAACTTGGAGAATATTCGCTAATGAGTTTGTATATTGAAAGATGAAATGAAAACATAAAAAAGTAATATTTGGAATGTGAAGCAGGGTTAGAAGACCCTTCTCTCTCAACTGTAACATTTAGAATGACCTGGATCATCTGGCTAATTATTGAAATATTTGTGAAAAGCAGCTCTCCATAACAGGAAGAACAAAAAATCTTCAAGGATATTTTACTTTTAAAAGGCATTCAGACAAGCAAAAATCTATTTTCTCTTAGGATCTATTGTAATAATAATAAAAGAAAATATTTTGCAAATTTTATGTCCTGATCTTGATAATAATGACACATTTCATGGGTTAACAGTTGAAAGAAAAAAAAAAAAGCCCAAGTAAAATACATATAAAAAAGCATATCTGTATTAAACAGATTATTAGCAAAGATTGTACATGCTTTTGTTGGGAGTTGGATTTTTTTTTCCTCTCTCTCTTTGTGGAATTCTTCCCATTGTGATGTTAAGAACTTGTTGTCTACACCCTAGCACGGATGGGCGGCGGGCAGGTAAAGGAGGTGGGGGTAGCTGCTCTCTCTCTGGCTCTCACTCTTCTGGCTTGGAGGAGAAGGGTGGCTGGAAGAGCCCCGCTCTGCCACACCGACCCGGGGAGCTCAGAGCCTTCCTCAGCTGGGGGACCCGCAACCCCCTGCCCGGACACCCTCCCACCTCCACCTGCACGCATCCTGCTGGAGCACCGGGACCGACACTGCCCCGAGATCCGTGAGCGGCGTCTCTCGTCCACCTTCCCACTCGGGACAAAGCTGCCATCACCCCAGTGTCCCTGCAGCCACAGGGGATCACCGGGACCCGGCTGGCGCTGCCTGCCAGCTGGGATGGTACCCGCACCACCGGGGAAAGGTGGAACTGTTAGTGGGTTCCTGCTCTGTGTTATTGCTAACTTCCTAGCTGTTGTTGTTTTGCTTGCCTTGTTATATAGATATATTTATATACCAGTAAAGAACTGTTATTCCTAACCCCATATCTCTGCCTGAGAGTCCCTGATTCCAAAATTATAATAATCAGGAGGGAGGGGGAGTCTGCATTCTCCATCTCAGGCAGGAGCTCCTGCCTTTCTTGCCAAATACTCGTCTTTCAAACCAGAACAGTTTTCTAAAGGATAAAATTAATACAAATCAATGTCTTCTAATTTGTGTTTTGCTAATTCTTCACATCACTGCAACATCAATTATAGTTGTCATGAGATTGCACTTGACTATATACAGTAAGTAAAGCAGTCTCACAACTGGTGCACGTCTGTTGACTTCAGGGGAACTACTGTATTATGCCTCAGCAAAAGATATTCTGTAAGTTGCGTATATTATGAATCAATGCAAAGTATTTAGATTAAAAAGTAACAAATGTTAATGATTTATGCACTTCTTTATCTGTTTGTCTGTAGGATGGAGGCACCTGATTCTCAAATACCTGTTCATATCTCTGAAGAAAGCAATTGTGCTGTTCTGAAATACAAGAAAGATCTCAGAAATAATTTGTTTTATCACGTAATTTTACGCCTATCCAGAACAGTTTGTTTAGCTTTCACTTCATGCTTAATAAGTCTGCAGAATGAAATTCTTTTATGTTAAAATGTTTGCTTTCCAAGTCTCTTTATCAGAAAAATTAAAATAATAGTGCGATAATTTTCATTTTATAGTTTTTCATCCTGGACGACCTCCAAGAATATCTCATTTTTTTTGGCTGTAGCATGTCAAACAACAACATAAAGTGAAGAGAATATTTTATCAGTAATAGTTTATAATCTTCAAATAATATCATTTTCTTGATCTTATGCTCAGAGATGTAGCTGAAAAATAGTAAAAACAAGCAACTAGTGTCCCATACTAATGAAATTTTAGAAATGTGAATTGAATCAATTTGTTTTATGCAGTACAATATAACTATTGGTCTTTCTATATGCTACTGGCAACATGAAGACAGAGATCACAATTGCTTGACTCATAACACTTGTGTCATCTCTGCTGCTGCACACAAAACATTGCTCACAAAACACATTGGTTGCTTTGCCTCACATCTGCATGCATTAATTAGGATCTTCAGACACATGGTTATCACAGTGGACTGGTGGGAGGAAGAAAAAAAAACCTTACTAGGCTATTGGAGAATTGCCTAATTGTAATAGAGAGCTGTATGAGTGAAGCTACTGCTTTTGAAAATCAATGAAGACGAGAAAAACAAGAGAATCACAAGTGCTTTTTCAGATCTCTCTGTTAAGATCTCTCTGTCTTATGTTTCTAGTTTGTTCCAAACTATTTTTTTCCAAAGGAAGCAAGGGTCTGTTTACAGTTTTCTGGAAAACATGTCCGTAACGCACAGCTTCCTATCTTTTGTGCATTTGTGCTTATCTTTCCCAAGTTTTCAGACAGTTTTCCTCTGTAAAATGGAAGGAACTATTGGTGACACTTCTGGTTATAAATATTCTCTCCCTACCTGTCTTTGCTTTTAAGGATTGCTTTGTTCAAGACAGCTGGATGAAACTGGATGAAATTCATTGTCCCTTCAGAGATTGACCCTTTTTCAGAACGTCTTCTCTCTTGGAAAAGAATGATATCTTTTATGTATAAGTCAGGAGATAAGTATTCATGTATCTCTTCTCACCTCTTATGTATGATCATGAACTTTCCAATGACTGGTTTTTGTGACCTTTATTTCTGGGGTGATGTTTTCTCCTTTTCACGTGTAGGAATCCTTACTCTGTTTTCATAATCAATGAAGTCAAATTAAAAAAAAATTGTCCTCAGCTCCCTAAGCAGAGGAAAAGTCATGTCAGCTGTGAGTTCTTCCTCCAGCAGAAAGTAGAAATCACAAGTTCTGACTGAGGAATATTAAAAGATTCAGTTTCAGGCCAGATGATTTTCTAGGACTTTTCTGAATATGTCTTTGGTGCCTATGTTTTCTTAGCCAGAAGAGTTTTACTCCAGCTTTACATAATTTGCCTCCTCAAGTTGTTCCTTATTTACAAAGGTGCAAGATAGGCTGTGTGGTCCTCAAGAATTTATCCATCTTTTTTCCTGTTTTTCTTTTCATGTTAGTAACATGAAGCATAACCCTGAAAAACACACAGTTTTATTTATGATTGGCATAGACAGCTCAGAGTTTTTTGCAAATTATTTCAAATTAATTCAATGAAATCATGAAAATTATTTCAAATTCACATTAGAATGTTTCTAGAGCAAAAAGGAACAACAAAATCCTCAGGAAATATTTTCTGCTTTTTCTCAACAGATTTGCCTCTTCAATTCTTGCCTTTTCAATTTAGTCTCAAACCTGCAAGGGTCCATCACATAAATTCTTAATTTTCATTTCAAATATACAAATATACTAGCATTTGGTTTACTGCATGACCTTTGAATTATTTTAAAGTTGCAAAATATACAATATTTTATATTAAGGACGTTAAATTATTGCTGTTGCAATATTGCTGTTTTCTGCTTTGTCTTTAACTATGTTTTAATTTCTTAATTTTATGAGATAACAAGTAGACAAAGCAAAGTGAGTTATCCTATGCATCCCTTTATTACCGTGTCTGGGTCTGCCTTGACAAGGAGAGAAAGGAAAAACCATAAAGGGAAAGTTAAACATATCTTGAACTAATGTAATAATGAACAACAGTGATATAGTTCCACTGTGGCACTTCTGGGAGGGCATAACAGTACTAAGTAATGAAACAGAGAATGATGTGAGCAAGCAAGAGTATAATGAAAGGAGCATGTAAAGAAGATAAGGGAAATGATCCCACAAATTCAAAATTAAGTTCCTCCTTAAACTTCTGTAAAGTGAGATCCCTATGGTGGATGCCTGGCAGAGCACTAGCTTTTGCTATTCTCTTTCATCAGAAACTCTAAGGAGAGGGAAATTCACTCCTTTATGTTTTGAGGGTTGATTTCTAGCCTTTGCATTTATTCATTTATTTGTTTTCTAAGATCTTTCATGATATTCTTCTACAGTAGTGTCCACGTTTAGGACAAAATTGGGGGGGGAACCTCCAAAGGAGCCCCCCAGAGAATAAACCCCCTTCACAATCCCTCCCCCCACTGGGCTTGGAAAGAATTTTACTCAGGGGGAAAAGTGGAAAAAACCTATTTATTAACAACAAAAGAAAAACACTTCCCAGCACCAAGAAAGAATGATCCCCAGATGACACAAAACGTTTTCACCAAAGTGAGTGAGGATGGGCGAGCTCAGACAGTCACTGCTGGGAAGCAGCGAGGGGGGGCAGGGAGAGGAGTAGACATAACACCAACCCGGGACAAGTAGAATAAACTGCAGCAGGGAATTCTGGCTGCTCAGTTTATTTTCTTTTCACAGCATTAATAAGCAGTGCATTTAGGAGCAGCACAGCTTCTTTTCTGCAGTCCAGTTTCTTGCTGCTGTTAAGTGCAAATTGGCAGTAAGGGTGCCTGAATTTGCTGAAAAAATTAAACAAAGCTGATAGCATGTTCCAGCTCTGCAGCTTCATATTTGTTTAGAATTCGTTCAACTATTGCTTTCAAAAGGAACTTGAATATCAGAGCTGTTTATACAGTGATTTTTAGTGATCCATTGACAATATATGAATTCTGCAGTTCACCATTTATTTCACTTGCTACCTGCTTCAGTCCAAATTATTTCACATTATTTCATCTGTTCTTCCTGCCCCTTACCCAATTCCTCTGTGAGATGTAATGTATGCTTGCAAAGGTAAACTTTTCACATTCTGTCAGCAAAGCTCCTTATCCCATATTACCATAGGAGACGAGCAGGGTGTTGTTAAGATGATTATCTGAGACCTACAGAATTTGTGTCTGGGGGTGAGATAAGCTAACAAAAGGAATTTTAGAAAATGCACTTGCACAACTCTTTGTATCTCATCTGAGAGTCATACTTTGAACATAGATCAATTTCCTCTCTCTTCTATGAAGGACCTGTCAGCTGTAGAAGCAAAGATGCATCGTAGCTCTGTTGATGGTGGGGAACAGATTAATTTGGGACAGAGTGGAATGAGACTAATAGAGTCACTGTTGAGTGGTTTGTTGATTTTTGGGGGGGAGATTTATTTGTTACAGCTGCTGGCTTTTTTTTTTTTTAGTTTGAGGGTTTTTTTTAACTGCTTATTGGACCAGGCGCTGAGGTGGATGCACTTGGAAGGGGAGGAATAAAAATAGGAAAAAATAGGAAAAATATAGAGCTCTAGATTTTAACTAATAGCTTTCACCTCTGTGAAAATTTTTGCAACCTTTTACAGTTGTGTGTGTGTGTCTGTGTGAGTGTGGAATGGACCAACTGGAATTGCCTCAGCTTCTGGTCTTTAAAATAGGGATTGTCCTTTAAAAGGCATTGGGAGTTAAGCTTTGTTAGTAGTTGTGAAGTTATGAAAGCACGGAAAGACTTACTCTTTTTTGTTTCCCTTTTTGAAACAAATTTACAAATGCACATTCAATAGTTCCACAGTTAGTTGGAATCACAGAAAAATAGGACTGAAAGCAGCCATAAGAGAGAATTTTGGATATCTGGACCACTCATATGCATAATATTTTGCACTACTTTATTGATTTGATAATTAATGAGTTTGCAGAAGATAGGGCTTTTTGACACTGTAGGATCTCTGGGTGCTCTTTCACAATTTAGTCAGTGCCAATTGAATAAGCATGGTGCTTTGATTGCATAAATACAGCATCCAGAACATATTCCACACTTTCCACTGTAATTTTCCAATGAGAAATATAGGAGCCCCTAATAGTGAAAGATTGACAAATGCTGGTAATGTTTGATGTGTACAAATTCAGTGTGGTCAATACAATTGCTGGTATGATGAAGAGAACCTGAAATCATTCAGAACTAATTTTGAGAGAAAGTCGCTCCAGAATGTTCCCAAGTTGACACACCCAGTAGCCTATAGCAGTGACAAATGAAAGTTCAAAAAGAGAGCCAATACACAATAACACTTTTAATTTCCCAATCACCTTCTCCCAAAGAAGAAAAGAGTAAAATTAAAAGGAAGAGCACTGAAAATCTGATTAGTGAAAAGTGAAAGGTTTTGTTGTTCCCTTCTTCTGTTTTTTCTTTTAGTGTATGGTTGGAGTATTGCATTCAATGATGGCTTGGGTTCTGCAAGAGAGGGAGATATATCAACATGAGCCTGGGGCAGACAGAGATGAAGTAAGCTTTAAGCACAAATCTTCAGAGGTGAAAAGGTAATGAATTAAAAACTGCTGCTTTCTGTCTTCCTGTTTTGACTTGTTAATTGCAGAGTTATGCATGATCTATACCTCAAGTGAAGCATGCAGAAGGAAAGTGATTTTGTAAAGTAGCTGATGATTAAAAATGACACTAAAAATAACCCAGTCCTTCTACAATATAATATGTTCAAGTGGTTGGACATGATACTGTATGAAAATTACTGTTCTAACTCACATTGCTATCTCTTCTCATAGCAACTGACTTTATTAAAACCTTTTCTCCTAACTGGTAGAAAATGAGGAGAAAGAAGAGAAGCCACCCACTTTTTTGCAATACAAAAATGAAGAAAGATTGAGTCAGAATCCTCTGAGAATTCTGTGAGAGAACATGAAACTGGGAAGAATTTACATGTTGCAGACACACACGATCTAGATTATTAAGATTCTTTTTGATGCATAAAAATTCAAATAGGAAGAGTGGCTCTAATGATAGAGGACCATAATATCCAACAGGCACATTTTGTGGCATGGTAAAATCCTGTTATTGAGAGATGCCTCTGTCCAAATTAAGGTGCAAAGAAGGTCATATGCCAAAGTCAGAAGTAGGGATGTTATTTATTAGTAAATGTCAGGTAGAGAGAGAAAAAAGGAAACAGAAAAAGAGTGAGGGGTGAGAATGGGACAGGGGAGAGAGATAGAAGAGAGTCATCAGCCATAGATCCAACAGCACCCTGGTAGTCTGTCTTCAGCCTAGACTTCTCAATAGTGGGGATACTCAAGTCATTGAAAACTGTTCATTAATTATATATTTTAGCAAACAAAGAAATTAATGCTCATTTTTTACACTGTTCTCTTATTCTGTTACTTAAATTATTCCCTCTCTTCTAATGCTACTTAGTTCCATGTTCAGTCTTTTTTTTTCCTTTTAGGTGGGTTTTTTGAGTCAATGGTTACAATCTCCCCTTGCCTGAATTACCTTCCACCCAGTCCAAGCTGATTTCAGCACAGGTGCTGAGTTGGCTTTCCTCATGGCACATGAATTCTGCCATTATCTGTGGTACATCCGTCTCCCTCAGCTTTGCTTTCCTCCACCTATGGCTGAGATAGATGACAATAATAACACCTTTATCTCAAGTTCCTGTCTTGGTGGCAGTCCAAGTTTCAGGTAGCCAAAGCGACATTTCTGAGGTGGGGGTGGTGGGGGGAAGGGTTTGGTGATCCCAGATGCCATCTGTTCCATAACTTGAGGGGATCTTTGACCAGAAATATGGGTATGAGTCTGTCAGATTTTGTCTGCATCTACACCCCGTGTGTGCTAACCTGACCTTGCTTCCACCAGGCTTCAAGTTAGAACTATGTGGTTCACTCTGCTTACTTCTTGGCAAAATGCTTTTGTAGCTTAAACAGTGTTTGATAAAGGCAACTTTAAGACTTTACAGGACAGTATGGTAATTTTCAAGGTGTTTTCATTCTGAAATTGTGTGTGGTTGATATTCCTTACAAAAAAATCTTCTGCAATAGGTTCTGGGAAAGAGCAATAGTAATCAAAAAGGCCTCTGAGTTAATTTGCAACCAGAGATGAAACTGGAATGGAGACCTTCCTCATACTTATAAATGGGTTGGTGGTTTGATATACAGACATGGGAGGAAGTTGCATGGAAATATGTCTAGGATGGACAATTTATTACAAAATGTAAGGTTTTTGAAAGGCTGTAAGATGAGGTTGTTGGCATTTATTCATTTTTTAAAACAACACCCACAGCTGATTTCTTAATTTTCTCTCCATCAGTTTTCTTTCCCTTTCCCTTCCACCCCAATTCCTTTTGTCTTCTTTCTTCTCTGCCACTAAAACTTGCCAGTTCAAATATTGTGGTCAGAGCTTCTTTGCATAAATAAAGGATTACATGTGCAATGTTGTCTTTTAGATATTTCAGTGGGAAAACTGATAATAAAATCAATCCTCCATATCACTAAACTAATTTTATTTGAATTGAATAATGAAAGCTTCTAACTTTGTCTACATAACTTATTTTCCTACATGTGGACATGTAAAACATCATGGCATATCCTGACACAAGCATAGGTATTTGTCTGTAGACAAGAAGCAGTATTTGTTGGTAAGACATAAAACATGAAGAAACGAACTAGTATTTATTCTACTGTATGAATTTAAATTATGTTGTCCTAACATATTTTTGTTACAGGTAAAGCTTTAACAGTAGGTTAAGTGCTCATTTCACATGAAATGGCATGGACTTTTATGATTATCATCATTGGTTTCTGCATGTTGTATTTAAACTAAATCACATGGCTTAAACATGAATTTCTAATTTATTTTGTGAGGGTTTTCAAGTTGCCATTACTTGATCTTTAGAAAACTAAAGTACATTTTTTAATAATTCTGCATCCAATTCCCTGTTCTAAAAAAACCCCAATTCCCTAAATATATAATAAAATTATTATCTAAAAACATTTCAGGAGTTTTTGAAACAGTGATTCAGAGAGCCATTCACCAGCTTTTACCTTCAGAAAGCATATGAGCCATTTAATAATCCATTTGGCAACATATTAGCAATTGCCTGGGTTTCTAATTAAATGATGATAATAATAAAGCATGGTAATGTATTATCAGAGAAGAAGCTCCATAGGTGTGAATAAAACGATTTTAGATTCCAGAGCTCTGGGACAATGCACATTCATTCTGCTTCTGTTGTTTTCATTTAAAAGACAAGGGAGTAAAAACATGAGCAAGTAAGAAGACCTCACACAATTAGGGCAGCAGTATATTAGCAAAAGATCAATTACAGTGTGAATTTAGTGAGTAAATTTAGAGTAAATTTTGAACAATGCTAAATTGTTTAAAGTATCCAGAATAGGTATATCTGGAGAATCATCCAGCTAATGGAGGTCTCCTGGGCAATTAAATGAAATAAGTTGTCAAGGATATATATACATATCTATCTATCTATCTATCTATCTATATATATATATATATCTCATATCTGATGATGATAATTCTGAGATTTTTATGATCTGGTTGCAAAGAAGTTTGCAATATGGGTTCTCAGCTCTTGCTTTGTGGTGATTCCTATTTATATCCTCTCTTCTCTATAAGTTGGGAGGATTTAAAGTGAGGAAGGTAAGAAGCTTTTTGAGTTCTACAAATAGATTCCCTACTTGACATAAGTTTACACAAGTTAACTTGGTGTTTTTAATTAAATTTACTTAAATATTTAAATCTACTTATATTTGCTTAAATCAATATTGAAGAAATGTTGTGGCATGTGGCTGTTTAGTGTCTCTGAATATTGTGATCAGACAGGGCAGGATTGATAGGAACAATTTTCCATGTATTTTGAAGCTTGGAAAATAAAACTAAGGCTGCTCCACAGGATGTATGGGCAATGAATGAAACTTTATTAAGAAAATAAAGAGACACAAGAAGAGACCCAAGTATTTTGAGGTAAATTGGGCTAGTGCAAATGATACATACTTTAAACCTAACATAATTTTGTATCGTCTGTCTGAGCTAGACTCAGAACTAGTCATCTTTAGCCTTAGCACCTTATGCCATGAACCTTTGCAGAGATAGATTGCTACTTCATTCTTTACAGCTGAGGAGACTCAGTATCAAAATGTATAAGATTATTAGTTTAGTCTATTTTTGTAGCTGATAACATACCCCCCGAAAAAGGCCCCTGGGACCTAATTCCCTAAGACAAAGAAACCCTTCAGAGCGATGCCCCTCCTTTCCTTATCAAAACCTCTGTTATCTTTTAGGATTCCTATTGGTTTTTAAAGTAGTTAAGTAATTTTTTCTTACTTAGAATTTTAAAGTTATTGGATAGTTTTTTTATTGGTTAAAAACTCAATCCTCTGAAAAGCCATAAAAACCCCTATGTACCTGGATTTTGCATGTGGAAACCCTTCAGAGAAATAAACGATCTTTGGAACCTCTGCAGCAAGGTCCTGGAGTCTTTTCAGCTAGCTTTGTAGCTGTACTGCATCAAGGACTTTTCTGAGCTATCTAGACTTGTAGCAGCTTCAGGTTAGAAACCCCCCTCTAGCCTTAACAGTTACGTATTTTAAAACATTTAGCCTTGTTTCTTTATGAAGTCTACTAATCCGACAGATTTGTGCATTTACAGGGTTGCACATAGTGAAATCCTGTGAAATGTCATGTCAGGTATTAAGTTATCATCATCATCCATTTGCTAATAATAGATTTCTGCAAAATTATTAATAATCTTTAAAATATAATTCTGCTGAAAGTTTACTATTAAACTTCTTCACATTATTCTCCTCAAAAATTAAATAAAAAGTGATAGATGTATATAACACTTCGTTTAGGAATTACAGAGTTAAAACTTCAGATGAGCTCCTGAAGAAAAAAGAGCCTGCAGCTCTTAACATGCTCCTGGAGTTACTGTGTGAGAGCTGTAAATTTCCACTGACTGATGCTGTGAGTTCATTTGGGTTTTCTCAGGGGGGGTTGTGGTGTGTTTTCTTTTCATTTGTTCATTTGTTTGTTTGGGGTTTTTTTGTTTGGTTTTGGTTTGCTTGTTTTTATATTGCAAATTCCTGTAATCTTGTCACAAGGTCATGGCTCCGAATTGATGTGTCATGTCTTCATCGATCAATGAAGTTCACTCCAAAGACTTAAGAACAAAATCTGCAAAATGGTTTCCTAGTTAACTCAATGTGGAGTTCATATTCGCTGGTGATCTCAAATATGAATCTTTTTTTTTTTGGTCCTTGAGGTGTGTTACATCTTATTTGCAAAATTAAAATATGTCTGGGTTGGTATATATATACACATATATATGTATATATATATATATCTCCTTTATGTATCCTTTCTTGTTTAAAAGTAGGAGTAATAAAATTAACTTGGAGAACTTCCAGTATAAGCTTTGCAAGATTTCAAAGATTTGAATTTTCTTTGCTGGGCTTGGCTTTATGCTGTCTCAAAATCTTGGAGAGGTACTATCTAAAAGGTGAGTAAACTCTCAGTCATTTATGATTTCTCTCAAACAATAAAAATACACGGCAGTTGATTCTCTTCTCTTTGGCCCTCATGTTAGAATGGAGGTTTGCATCTCTTTACATGAAATACAAGCACATTTATTTTTAAGCTAAACCAGATACATTTCAGAGATACTTGAGTGGTTGAGAGAGAGGGAGAGGAAAAGGGAGTGAGCTGAATACCTCAGAAAGCTCCAATTTACTTGGAAAAATAGGAACTGCCTTGGAAAAACACTAAATTTGCGGAGAAGCCTTTTAATAATATGCTGGATTAGTTCCTGAGGTGATAGATAGTTCTCATATACTTCATGAGGACTTAGGGACTCTTTTATGTTTGCAGAAAAATTACTCATACCTGCATCAATATTAGGAAAGTTTTGTACTTCTAGACAAGGAAAAGCTGATAACCTATATCCTGTGTCAGCCCTTTTGTACCATTTGAACTTTGAAGATTGTAGTGCAAATCCTATGCTTGTACTATGTGATCAGCACTGTTAACTGCGTTAGGATTTCTTCAACCATTATAAACTCTCATGAGTAATTCTACTAACTTTTTTTTCCTTTTTGAGAGGCACAGGAGAGGGAGACCACAAGGGCTGTTCCAGTGATGAAGAATCTGAATTTACTTTTCAAAATTTACTGAACAACAAATGTAGAAAAAGAAATAGTATGACTAAATCTTATATATTTTACATCACATTACAACTCTTTACCAATAATACATGATATACGTGCCTAAAGAGCATAATATTCATGTGATAAATAAGTGTGATATACTCTAGGCATCAGTGAATGTAAAAACGCCATTTGAAAATTATATTGAATTTAAGAACCTTACTTTAAAAAAGTGGTCTTGTTGTACAGGAGATCTGGAGATTTCATTTTATGTATTGTAGATGGGGTGTGTAATAACACTTAGTCTGTCTGTATACAATGAGCTATGGATTGCATTTTCTTATTAAGAGATTGCATTGGATAGAAAGAAAGCACTTCCTACAGATCACTATAATTCACATTTAGCTGTTTACTCGGCACCCAAGATTTTATGGAGACCTTGGTGAAAGCAGCACTTGAGATTTCATACATATAGCTCTAAATAATTCCTCTAGGAACTGATTGAAGCATATAGACTGTTTCGTAGACACTAATTTCTTTAAGCAGAAAGATTCTGCATGACAAGTTCTTCTGAATGTTCAGTTATTTTCCATTCATCAGAAGTTAATTGTGGTCATCTCCATATATTTGGCAAGAGTTTGCTAGACATTATTTTCAGCCTATTTCCTATCATATGGATTATGAAATTATGATATGATATTATGATATGATGATAATATGCTATCTTGCTGTCTTGCTAAATTATATTTTCTAGACCTGTCTGTTGTCATCTCTTGACCATGCACTACTCTTTGTACAAGAGGCCTACACCTGTTGGTGTGATGTGGTATTACAAGTACTCCAATAGTAAAACCATCAGTAAATCTCAATTGAAAGAAATTAATATTTTAGATAAAGAAAGAAAATTTATTAGTAACATAGAGTCACAGGATCCTAGAACTCAAGTTGGAAGGGACCTGAGGATCTTATGTGTTCCAGCCTTCTGTTCTAAACAGAGGCGTGAGACATACTGGGCCTGATTTTTCAGTATATCACAGTTTCTAAATATAAATATCTTGTAGCTTCTGAATTTGAGGAATTTTCAGAATCTTCAAATCCCAAAATAGGTTACCATATCATTATACCAAAATGCCTTGAATATGTGAGGGAATAATTCAGGTTTTTAAAATAAAATGCCTACAATTATTAAAAAACAGAAATAGATTCAAATTTTGGGGTTTCTGTGGAAGTCAATAATCCTCTATGTGTAGAAAAACTAGCAGTTGTATGGTATGTGTTAGTCATAAATTGAGAGGTGTGCAAAAAGTACCACTATTCCAGACATAATTGCTGTATGTTCAACAGGATGAAAAAAAAAGATATTATATTCAAAAAAGTGTTTAAGAGCTTCATGTCTTCTAGGTATCTGAAACTGAAAATAAACAGAGAGTGTTTTTGCAAAATGCATTGTCTCACATGCACGTATGTGTGCGCGCACACACTCTTCCCTCTCACTCTCTTATGTCTCAGCATTGTAGCTGATTCATGCTTTTGGTCCCATGTACCTTTTACAGTTGTGACAGTGATAAAAGTTTATCAAATACCTCTTGACTTGAACTGCCAGAAAGCAAAAAGAGTGACTGATGCATTCTTTGGCTTCACCTTCTGGGGGAAAAAAATCCACCTCCTGAAATCCTTTCCAAACAAGGCTTTTTCTAAGCTGTCAAAGCTTACTTGGGAAACAAATCAAAAAGAGAAAGTGAGAAGTAAAAAAACATGTATTGAATACTTCTTTTTTGAAGAGGAGAATGCAGCTTTGTTGAAGTTTATAAGCTGCCTGTTACATTAGAAACCCCCATGTGATATGTCACTACACTGCATTTAGGCAATTAAAGACAGTTATTTCAGTCTACTGCTTGGCAAACTGTCTGTAAAACAAATTTATAGGTTTAAGGATAAATATCACCTAATAAGCACACTAGGAAGTACTGAAGCTTACAATTGTTACTGACTGTTCTGTAGAACCATAAGCTGCAGGGGAAAATATATATTTCCCCAAACCTACACATTCCAGATGAGAATTCAAAATTGTCTCATTTCTAAGCCACACTCAAATCTCCAAGCACACTGATAGGTGGAGATTTGAACATGATTCCAAACATTGCATCCAGGTTGTTTTTGATGTCTTTGGTTTTTGCCCAGTGGTTTTTAGATTTTTATTCCAACAATTAAGAAGCTGAAACTACAGAAACATTTGCTGACCAGCACTTAAAAACTAGCTTCTGGTCTCTCAGTCAGAGTGCCTCTTATGCTGTATCTGTATTTGCCCATATTTGCTCCTCTTCACTTTTGACCCATTATACACGACAACTATAGAAAGGATTTTCATCTTTACCCTGATTTCAGCAATAGAGATCTTAGGGAAATGAGATAAAAGAACTTTTGAAACTAATTTTAAAGCCCTTAGACCTTTTAAGGGAATTTTAATAAAAAACATTTTCATTTTAAGTCTGTTTATGCCTTGCTCAAGGTTGTAATTCCTACCCTAGAAGAATGTGGATGTTTTTCTTTAATGGCCAGGAATATGAACTGTGAAAGATGAGAAAATCTAAGTCTTAGGGATAGATGCTTGAAAATGTATACTTACGAGAATATTAAAAACAAACAGACAAAAGCTTCATTGCAAGAAACACTTGGAATTATGAGATTGCAGTCAACACAGTAAAACATCTATGTGTGTATGCATGAACAAACACACTTTAAGTCATTGTGGAAGAGATGAGTCTCACTTCAGTGCAAAGACCTGGAAATTAGGAAACTAAACCTTGTTATAATCCAAAGGCTAGATATCAGGTCAGTGAGGAACAGATAGGCAGCATCTTTGAAAGGCAGAGGTTACATTGCTAGGAATGTAGACATATAGGAATTACCACTGTAAATAGGTGGATTCCTAAGTAAGTGTAGTTTCTATAAATCAGAGGAGTTAATGCCAAGTGCTTTAGCAGAGGTATATCTACTAAGGAAAGCTGTGCTTGAAGCATGAAGGCTGATCTTTTGATGTTTTTATTCTTACAAGGAAGGAGACATTCCTTCTTATCATTAACTTAATGTCAAGATTTCTCCACACCTCAGCTGATTTATAGAGGGTGAAAGAATGACAAATAGAGTTTCTGTAGTTTCTGCAGTTTCTGATTACTGAAGAATGACCTCTATGTTTGTGTTCTGCCCTTGCTTCTTACCTGGCACACAGAAACTGACCTAAAGAAGTGCATTTATGCTCCCTAAAAAAGGATGTTTAACATAGGACAGTAGCTGGAGTTTTAGAAGTGTTCTCAAGACATTAGAGACAGGGTACCTTGGAACTCTTGCATTAGTTTTTTAACTTGTCTGGGCTTCAGTATGTTATTTTAAAACTGAAGATAGTGCCACTGACACAGAATACTTGGACGAATATTACGAGAAGCATATAAAAGAATTTGCACGGTCATTTGTCACACAACCTAATTGACAATAAAAGAATGCATATTTATATACGATTCTGAGTACTCTGCTCTTGTGACACTCCACCTGGAGTGCTTGGTCCTGCTCCAGAGGCCCTGACATAAGGAGGATGTGGACATGCCTGAGCAAGAGGAAGCCACAAAGATGATTAGAGGTTAGTGCACCTCGCCTATTAAGGCAGGCTGTGAGAGCTGGAGATGTTCAGCCTGGAGAAGAGAAAGCTCTGAGAAGACCTCATTGTGGTCTTCCAGTGCTTAAAGGGAACTTTTTAAAAAGAGGGAGAATGGCTTTTTACATAGTATAAGGGGAACACTTTTAAACTGAATCAGGAGATGTATAGATTAGATTTAAGGAAAAGTTTCTTCACCCATTGGTAAAGTGAGGAGCTAAAAAAGGTTACCCAAAGAAATGGTGAATTCCCTATCCCTGGAAGTCTTCAAGGCCAGATTGGATGGAGATCTGAGCAACCTGGTCTAATGAGTGGCATCTGTGCTCATGGCAGGGGATTTGGAACCAGATGATCTTTCAGATTCATTTCAACCCAAGTTGTTCCATGATTCTGTGATTTGTTACACTAAATGTAATTGCTACAGGAACAGAAAATATTAGATGAAAGATTTTAGTCAAAAAGGACACAAGAGTTGCATGACAAAATGTTCCTCTAAGATCTGTTTTTGCAGATAGAAAGGTATATCAGCTTTTTGCCCAGTCAGACTCCTTTTCAGATCCATAGTGATAAGTCATTTCCACTGTTCAGCCATTCAGATACCAAGTTTCTAATGACTCGACTTCAGCCAAACTAGCGACTACAAACAATTCTTCGTTATGAGGAATTAGAGTGAGTATTTTACCTTCCCCATGAATAGCACAAAAAGAAATATTAGTACTGAGTAAAAAAAGGAAACCCAAATTTATATACAGAAATTATATTTCCTCACCCTTGAATTTATATGAGATAGTTACGTCATACATATGGAGCATATATGACTATGTATAAATAATGTATATTCAAAACGACAAGAAACTGTATATAATTCATATGTATTCATATATAATCCATTATATTTCAGAGAATACAGTGTGAGGGTATTGGAGAGTGAAAGAAGGGATAGAACCAATGAGATTAAGAACTTCTGGATTTCTGGAAAAGCAGAGTATATGTATATGAAAAATTGAATAAATGGAAGACAAAACCCAAATACATTAATTCACATCACTATATATTATTTTGTTCTGGTGAGCAAATAGAAGATTTATGGAGAGAAACCTACTCATATCTGTCCATGCCTGGGCAGCCCTGCTGGGGGAGTTTGGCAGTTCTTTGTGAGTCCTTGATTTGGTTGATTACTTGTCCAGTTCTTCAGGCTTGTGGACATGGACATTTGATGGGTTGGTGGGTTCTGTAAAGGGTATGAGAGCAGGGTATATAATTTGGGCTTTTCCACTGTGTCTGTAGGTGTGAAGAGCTGGTTTTACCACACAACAGACAGGACCTCTGGACTCCTCAGTCAAGGGAGTTAAAGGTCATGACTTTCTCTTGGTCAAGCTTCACTTCTGTTCTGCTGAGTGTAAAATCAAAAGGGAGATTCTGGAAGATAGAGGAATATTAGCTAATAGTATTTCCATAGTCAGCAGAGTATCTGTTTGAACTGGTGAAATTAGAGACTGAAATAAACTGACATGGGAAAAGGGAGAAATCTTAAAAACCAATGTTACAAACCCAAATTATTTGATGCTAACTTTCAAAGAACATAGTTTAATACGTGTCCCATTAACAGCTAAACCAGAACTAAACAGTGAAAAAAAACCTACTAGCTGATTTGATTGTACATTGGTGTTGGGTGTCTGATGGCTGTTTGGGACCTAAGCCTTTTCCAGGTACTTAGGCATAAATGTGGAAGATAGGAGAATGAAAAGGCTAGATAGTCTTTAAACATTAGATACAAATATATTGAGCAGTGCACAGCAAATGAAATCAGATCAGCTGCATCAACATTACAGAGACATTTTATGTCGATTACTGTTATTTTGAAAATACTAGACAAGAAGAGAGACCTTTAAAATAATGTCTTGAATCCAATTTGAAGGATATTGCTGTTGTGTCAGCTGAATGACAAATGAAAAGCTATCTCCTATAGGAGTCAAATGCACAAGTGGTACAAAGCCAAAATACCTTTACATCAAAAAATTGATGCTACTTGTTTTTGATGTTACTTGTAAATGATTAAAGACCACATTTGGAATATAGAAATATAGCTGAACAGGAGGGCTCAGAGCACTGCTCAACTCATGACTGAAGTAGAGGTACTAAGTTTGGGAGGCCACAAGCCCTGGTAAGCCAAGGCAGAATGAAGAAGCAAAAGGTGTACTTGATTTGCTTTGTTTAAGCAAACCAAGTTAAGTCTTTCTACCTTCATTTGAGATAAATCATGCAAGACTGTACGTGCCTATGCTGTCCTGTACAGGTGTGTGCAGAGGGTCTGTGCAGAGCTCTGATTAAGAAATGTTACCTAGAAACACCAATTGTGTGATGGTGCTATTTTTAGCTATAGTTGATAAGGTATCAACTATTGATGTGAGAACTCAATAAATCAGCCTCATGCTTGCATCAAACAGGGTCTCATCTCTTCCTTATGCAAGGGGGACCCTTCTCTTTTTTAACTGCTATCATAGAAGACCGATTTAATTTAGCTCTATATTTCTTTGGGTTAAGTGAAGACACAGGAAAAAAGGATATTTGGAAGACATATTGGATTGGATTGTTTCTGAATCAGGCATTTTTTTCAAACTTGTGATAAATGTTGTTGATACTGCAATGTTGAATATTTTTAAATAACTATTTATTTAATAACTGCAGATAATATATTTTGTTTGCTGTCTACTTTGAAAGACAGGTGTTTTTTAGGGAAAGTAGGGCATTCCCTTGAAATGGAAAAAGTAAACCCCCTTTGAGTTTTGAAATTAAGGGGCTTTCAGGCAAAGATATGAGTGGAGGAATAACGGTTCTTTACAAGTACGTATAACAAGGCAAACAAAGCAACAACTATGGAACTGATAGCAAACAGAACCAAGAACCCAGTTCAGGCCTCTCAACCGTGGGCACTTTCCCCTTTGGTGCAGTTCCCATCACGGCCGGCAGGGGGCGCGGGTGGCTCCCGGTGGGCGGGCCAGGTGCGATGATCCTGGCGCCTGCAGGGGGCGCTGTGCTGTGAGCTCGGGGAGCACGTGGTGATGGCAGCTGGGCCCAGATGGGAAAGGATGGAAAAGAGAGGTGGCTCTTCACCAGCCCTGGGGCAGGATCAATCCTGGTGCTCTAGCAGGATACTCAGAAACAGCAAGCTGAAATGGCAGGGCTGGGGTCCAGCAGCAGAAGAAGAGGCAGCTCCCAGATGGCCTATGGAGGTGATAGTAACGACCTCCTCCTCCAAAGCCAAGAGCATGTGAGAGACAGCAACTGCCCCCCTGCTTTCCTTTTACTGGTTTCTGATCTCGTGGTGTCTCTGTCCCTCCCTACAAGAGAAAGTCCCAAAAACTAGAGGAGTTCTCCCTCCTCTATCTCAAGTACTGAGCCACCAGTGTTTCTTTAGCAAGTCAATGGGAAAAATTCCACAGGCAATAAGTAAAAGAGAAACCAACCTCCAACAGTATCCACCCAGAATTTTTCCCACACTAACATGTTACATCAAATTTAAACCTTTAGATTATATACATACATGCAGTACTTTAATTATATCCATATATATGCAGATATGGATACAGACAGTGCCATGGCTAGTTTACCCTAAAAAAAAGTTTCCTTGAGATATGCATCGGGTTTCTCTATCCTTTTGCATCACCCACCAGGTGCAACCTGGTCCCTTAGCAAAGACAGCCCTATGGATGGGACTGTCTTTACTGGAGGCAAAATTAACCCAAACAGTTTTTCCTCTCATACCTTTCATGTGTACCACTGGAATCTTATCTCCATCTGGTGTTTCCACAGGCTCAGATTGGGCAGGGCCTGCTTGGTTATTGGAATTTCAGGTGTTTGCTAACCCTGCAGCCTTTGGTAAATTAATCTCCCAGATCTTGAAAGTCCCTCCACCCAGTGCTTTCAAGGTGGTTTTAAGCAGGCCATTGCACCATTTAACTTTCTTAGTGCTGGTGCATGGTAAGGAATATGGTACACTCATTCGATGTCATGTTTTCTAGCCCAGTCTATAAGGCTGTTCTTGAAATGAGTCCCACTGTCTGACTCAATTCTCTCAGGGGTGTCACTGTCTGGGGGTCTCTTTGTGGCCGAGACCACTCAGATGGACATAGGAGGGTGGTTCAGGGCACAGGGAGTCCTTGAAGCAACCGAAGAGAAACTGCAGGAGACAGTCGTCCGGGCTCAAGGTCTGTTTATTATTTGTTATCTATAAAGTGTTCTTTGCTCGCGAGCAGCAGTCTGGTCACCACCGTGTCCAGGACGAAAGTCTGCCCAAGGAGGGCCGAACTTATCTTTTATACTCTATACTACGTATTCTATGTTTACAATAATATTCCAATACTACAAAGTTTTATTACAATGTCTAGTTTTGTCCCCAACCAATTTGTGATTCCCAGCATTCCACACCAACATGGAAGGTAAGAAGAAGAAGAAGAAGAAAAAAGACACCACACCCCAAATTCTCCATCTTGGCTTTGTGACTGATAATATAAACAATCCTAAAAACCACATTTTCTACATGTTAAATATATAATTCAGACCCTAGTTACTCTCAAAGGTCGCATTTCTCCTCTGCAGGAAAGCAAATGTCCCTGACGAGCTGAATCCAGCTCTCTGACCCCCCTGGCCTCGCTCAGGGGTCTCTCAGGGGTTGGACAGGGGGGTCTCCGCTCTCCTGGAAGGTCCAGAGGGACTCCCTGGACCCCCACATCTCCCCCTTCTGTTTGCACCAAAAATATATCTTTTACAGTTGTGTCCAATGCTCTCCGAAGGCAGTGAAAAATGCAAGGCAAAATAACCAGAAAAAGAATAAAGAAAATAGCAATCCCAACTAATATGTAAAAACTCACTTTTAAAATTTTTCTACAAAGGGAAGAAAAACTAAAGAAATTAAACAGACCGTCCATCCACGATCCAGTGGATTCTCATAAAACCTTACTTTCAAAATTTCTTTTTACAAAGATAAAAGATCAAAAAGGCCAAACAGACCATCCAACCATGATTTAGTAACTTTTTCAAGCTTTGCCTTACCATTCCGCAACTGTCTTATATTCTTATAAATTGATTTTAAATGATCAAACAAATTCATGCAGTACATTCCTTTAAATTCTTCAAATTCACATCCATGCCCATGAGCCAGCAGTAAGTAATTAATTGCTGCTCTGTTTTGAAGAGTGGCTTTTTTCACACTGTTGACATCAGTTAACATGTCACTCAGTGCGAGAGAAATAGTTTTGGCATTTTTGCTTAACCAACAACCCATACGATTCAATTGAGCCAAGGCCACCCCGATGCCATTTGAGGTGAGAATAGCGCTGCCGCAATTCTCTGTGCCTTGTTTTATGTATAAAATTCATCATCACAATTTAGATCATATTCCTTGATTGCTCTCTTTTTTTTGTGCTTTGGTTTTCTTAGAATTTTTAAACCTGGGGTTAACAATAAAAATCTTCCAATGCTTCATGGACCTCCTTTGACTTTCGCAGGGATACCAGCCCAAATTCTGTCCCTACAAATAAAGAATGTTCTCCACAGTAACTGTGCGGCAACTTGGAAGGATGGTTTGTTTGAGACTACAATACAATTAATATATACATCTTGATTTAGAGTAACATTTATTGTTTGGTTCTTTGTTACTCCTGAAACATTAAATACAATACAAAAGTCCATTTTTGTCGAAGCAAAACATTTCTAATTCTTTTGATTCGAAAAAGGCCACCGGGAGAAACTGAACCCACACATGCCATCCGTCCACAGGAGTTGTCACAACTCGCATCACCCATGAAGGGATGCCCTCCGGAATGGGCCATTCTTTCACTGGCAATTTCACTAAACATGTTCAAAATGCTTTTTTGGCCTGGGATGTCTGAAACAAATTGTGTTTAACCCCGCTGTCTATGCTAAATTTTCCCAAACCTTCTCTCTTGGCTGCATTACTGGTAAATCCACTTTGTTACCTAACATAATCGACAAAAAAATACAACAGCATATAAACAAACATGCTTCTAACAGTGAAGTTTTTAAGTCTTTTATATTTTGTTTGAAGAGAAGTTCACATCCTTTGTCTTTGATTTTGTTTGCGAGCTCCTTTCCTCGCTTTTAGAATTGGCTTCTGCTTGCGTTTGAGCCCAATACAGTTTCACGTATTTTGCAGGAACCCATTTTAATCTTTTATCTGTGGAAACACAAGCACAATCTCTTCCCTACATAATTAGTTTGAAAGGCTCTTTAGTTTTACCTGTTTCTAAATTTCTGATCAAAACCAAATTATTTTTTTTTAGCTTTGCCCTTGTATCATTTGTAAAATGTCTTATAATTGGTGGAGTTCGCTCTGAAAAAGAACCATTTAAGAAGTTTAATGCATCTAAAACTTTTGTTCAACAACATGTGAGGTGCAGCTTCTGCCTCCCTCCTTTTTGTTTTTCTGAAATTGCTCCTAAAAAAGATGTCAACTAAAATATAAATGTTTTTCAGTTTTCCAAAAAATATTTTGTCAACTCTGTCTGCTACAGTTGAAGACCTTGCAGTCCCCTAGGGTTGACTGCTTTCATAAAAACTGGTGGCTGTACTATTTGACAATCTGGACAGGACTAAATACTTTCTTTTGCCTGGTTTTTGAAATGTAAAAAGATTCAATTAATGCTTGTGTATTTTGATGAAAAAATGCATGGCTTAATTTTGCCTGCTCAAAAATATCTTGCAAGGTTTGCAAAAAAGACATGGTCAATTTGTCTGCTTGCACGTTTCCTTCTACTAAAATTTTTGGGAGTGATAAGTTTGCTTTAATATGTATAATAAAATATTTATGTGTCCTGCTTTTCAGCAATGTTTTCATACATGATAAATATGAATACAGAATGTCATTGCTTATTTTCTTTAAAATTGATTCTTCCAATCCTTTAACTACGTTGATCACATATGCTAAATTTGTGATTAAATTGAGGGGTTGCTAAAACAATTTAAAAACTCTGACATTGCTGCCAATTCCACAATTTGTTGTGAACCTTGCACTATTTCCACATTTGACTCCCATTTTCCTGTGACTGAATTCTGCCATGTAATTATTGATTTGTAAGTTTACTTTGAACCATCAGTGAATACTGTGATCCCATTCAATGGTTCTTCACTCATTTTTGATTTTTCTTTGAAACTTAATTTTGCTTTTAACAACCTATGACTCGGGTAAAGAATTGTACAAGTATCTGTATAATTTAACAATGCAATTGCCAAATCCTGTGATTTTGGTGTGCCAAATTAAAACATTGCTTTCTCAAGGGTAAATACATTATAAAAAAATCTCTGCCTGTCATTGTCATCAGCCTTATCTTTTCCTTTATTATGGTTTGAGCTATTATTTTTAAATTTGCAAAAATTGTTTTCAGGGATTAGTAAAATAAAAAAGTGGTTGTAGGTCTTGCAAATTGTTGATTTTTGAGCTGACTTCTATTTTCTGAGGCTTTACAATTTCATTCAGCTCTCTGAGATCATGAAACAATTTCCATGAACTAGAGGTCTTCTTCAAATTAACAAACATAAAAAAATTCCAGGGTGCAATTTTCCAAATCTTGAAATGCTAATTTCCAAACCAGCCTTTTGCACTTCTGCGATCAGACAGTTATGAGCTTTTTGCAGCTTCTGTTGCATGAATACCACAATGAGCAAATTACCATTTTGACTAAATTTTTCAAAGCACTCAATTGCTTCTTTTTGAAGGCCCCCATCTAAAGAGGTTTATCAGTTTTCCAAGTCAGCTGTCCGGAGAGAAGTTCATGATCTTTGTTTCTGATTCAATCTGTGAGCTCGCCCCTTCACTTCCAGGGCTGGCATCTGCCCACGTCTTGGCCGGACATTGCCTCATCTGTCTCACTGGCTCTCATCTCTGTCCTCTCTCTGTGGAGACACAAGCAGAACCCTTCCCCCAAATGCTTACTTTGAAAGCTTTTCAACTTTCTCTGTCTCTAGATTTTTGATCAAAACTGGAGAATTTTTCTTTAACTATTATTTAACAAAAATTTACAATACCACAATACTATTTAAAAAACAAACCAAACCTCTTAAAGTTTACATCTTCTGCAGGTAAAACACAATACAACAATTAACAATACTTTAAACAACAGACATACATTTATAAAATTAGATAATCATCAATTTTAAAAAAACTGTGTCATCACCTCAGAGTCTGCAAACAGCTGACAAACCTTAATTTAACGTGGAATTAGATGGTCATCTCCGGAAAATGAACACCAAATTCACTTCAAAGTCAGCTTCAGCTGCTATATCGATAAGGTCAAATTGCCAATCTAAACGACTGGAATATTATTTTGATGCAGAAAACACCTGGGTTTAGACATTTTTTTCTTTCAGTCAGAATCAAGGCTTGGCCAGAGCCTAAATTCTAATCGGAAGAGAACTCCTTGACATCTTCTTATTAAAGAAAGAAAAAACCCACAAGTCTTAACAAAACTACAATTAAACATTTCAAGGTAAAAAAGAAATCAAATTCCTTTTGCAACTCGTTTTCTCTAAAATTCTTCTTTAGGGTGAGATGTTTTGAACATGGCAAGCTGTTGCAGTGCTTCTGTGATAGCAACTCAGGAAAACCATAACACTAAAGATTCATTCTGAGAGTGAAGCTCAAATAATTTTTTGGGATTCTAAAAAAACCACTCAAAACCAGCACAGGGCCAGGTCACAAAAGACCTCCTAAAATAGAGAATTAACAAAAGAAAAACAAAGAAACGATAAGTTCACAACTTAACTAATTATCTTTACATTTTTGATTCAAGGACTGGAGGCTTTCCAAAACTTACTTGAAATATTGAAAGGCTTCAAATTAAACAATGAAACAGTGGATCCAGAATTCATACAATTTTATTACAGTGTTTTAAAAATTAAATACTGAAACTAAATTTGAATTTTAAAATCAAACTGATAGATAAATACTGCTTTTCCAATATATATAAGGAATTTTTGATTCAGATTAAATTTTACAATTCAAATAATGATCCTAGAAGTGGTCTTGATTTATGTTCACACAGCATTTCATTAATAATTTGAAAAATGTAGACTAGAAATCCATTGCAATTTGGTTTGAAGAAAAACTAAAATATTGATATATAAAATAAATTCGCAAAACATAAATTTACAAGCTTCTTCCTTATAAAATCCAAAATCTATTAATTTACATTGACAGTATTGCAAATGCTTAAAAACTGGTTTCTTTGAAACAATTAATTATAGAAAAATTAAAACTCAATGTTAACACTTAAATAAACGTCTACTCATCTCTGAGAAATAGCAAGTCACTAAATATATGTAATATTTATTCAAATCAAATACCAAATACCTTATTATACCTTTAATTATTAAAATACCTAATATTATTAAAATACCTTTACCATTTTTAAAATTTCAGCATCTTTCTAACAACAATACAAAACCAAACACCTTAGTTTAACATACAAGAACTGAAAATAAAACTGAGTCTTTTATCAATTCCCTGGTTCTGCTTGTTTTCCACAATATAGATAAAACAGCTCTCGGCATCTCTGCACCGCCCATTCCCCTCCCCTCTGCAGCACTGGCTCTGTGCGTGGCAGGGGATGGCAGCGGGGGCGCTGTCAGTGCCCTCTGGGAGCGGGGCGGCTGTGCCCCCTCCCTCGGAGAGCTCCGGGCTGGTGGCCTCAGGCTGCTGTGCCCTGCAAATTGCTTAAAAGTTGTTACATTTCTTTCCTTTGATTTTACAAAGCATGAATTTTTTTCCCCTTTTGAATCTGTCTTTCCCTGAAACAGGGCTCTGTGTCCCTATCGCTGACACTTCCAGGTTTTGTGTTTCCCGCGCGCTTCCCGCGAATCCTTGGCGTGGCTTTTCCACGCCCCCCGTGAGTGCTCGGCGCAGCTTTCCTACGCCCCTCGCGAATTCTCTCCCCCTCCCCTCTGTCCCCCACGGCCCGGGGAGTCGCCTGTAGCGCCCTCCCACCTTCTGGGATCAGGGTTTATGAAGGGGTGAAGAAGTAAAAATCTGAGTTCTTTAACTCACTTGAAAATATTTTTAACTTAATTTTTCCGGACCTTGCTACTACTGACAAGGCTTTGTTGAACTGGCTGCCGCCGGCAAGGCAGCCATAAACTTCTCTTTCCCAGCTCATGGCTAGGTGAGAATCCTTCCCCAGTCTCAAAGGGACTTTAATTGCTTTCTGCCAAGGACTTTCCTTCCCCAGCTCATGGCTAGGAGAGACTGGATAAAACTACACTTTCGGGAGTCCTTCACTCCCTTATCTCTCAGAATTCTAAATAGCACATTTGTTTCTGCCTGTGGGTAATGAAGCTTCACCCACACAAGTAAATCTCTGAATTCCTTTTCTGTGACAGAGACAGGCTAAACAGAAGCTAAACTTTTTAAAGTAAATAGTAAAGTGAACTGTTCCTTGCTAAAAGCTCTGCCTATAGTGTTCCTATGATGTGTCTGAAATCTGAACCGTCTTACCCAAAAGCAATTTGTCCAAAATCGATTCGGAGGTTCCTGAAACCGACCAGCAGTGCACAGGAGCGAGGCTTCCCGGGACACCTTCTCTCCGACTCGCGTCTGGACCTCGGCTTTTCTTGGCAGAGGGCCAGAAATCTCCTCTGCAGTCCTTTTTACCAGCGTGCCTCTTCTGAATCTCGGTCTTCTGGGGGTTTGTACCTGTTTTTGCAGGCAACAAGGATCCACCACGGGCCGTGCCAAATGTCTCTGCCTGGGGGGGTCTCCTCCATCTCTGTGCCTGGTAGCTGGTTTCTGGCAGCTGTTCAAGGTCTCTTCTCTGCAGTTTTCTCTCTTCAGGTGGCTTCTTCTGTCAGGGAGTTTTTCTGGATCGGAGCTCTTCTGTATCTACCTTTGTAGATCATAGCAGCTGAAGCTGGTGCCCACCACGGCCAAGCTGATGCCCCGGCCAAGGTGGAGCCCACCGAGCCCACCCAGGGACGCCAGATGTCACTGTCTGGGGGTCTCTTTGTGGCCGAGACCACTCAGATGGACATAGGAGGGTGGTTCAGGGCACAGGGAGTCCTTGAAGCAACCGAAGAGAAACTGCAGGAGACAGTCGTCCGGGCTCAAGGTCTGTTTATTATTTGTTATCTATAAAGTGTTCTTTGCTCGCGAGCAGCAGTCTGGTCACCACCATGTCCAGGACGAAAGTCTGCCCAAGGAGGGCTGAACTTATCTTTTATACTCTATACTACGTATTCTATGTTTACAATAATATTCCAATACTACAAAGTTTTATTACAATGTCTAGTTTTGTCCCCAACCAATTTGTGATTCCCAGCATTCCACACCAACATGGAAGGTAAGAAGAAGAAGAAGAAGAAAAAAGACACCACACCCCAAATTCTCCATCTTGGCTTTGTGACTGATAATATAAACAATCCTAAAAACCACATTTTCTACATGTTAAATATATAATTCAGACCCTAGTTACTCTCAAAGGTCGCATTTCTCCTCTGCAGGAAAGCAAATGTCCCTGACGAGCTGAATCCAGCTCTCTGACCCCCCTGGCCTCGCTCGGGGGTCTCTCAGGGGTTGGACAGGGGGGTCTCCGCTCTCCTGGAAGGTCCAGAGGGACTCCCTGGACCCCCACACAGGGGTACCATACCTCTACAGGACTTGCTTTTCAAGGCCCAAGATGGTGTTCTGGGCAGTGGTGTGAGGCACAGGGTAGGTCTCCAACCATGGTTGGCATGTAGCGTTTGCCTTGGTGGGTTTGGGGAAGGGTGATGTAGTCAGTCTGCCAGGCCTCCCCATACTTATATTTGGACCACTGTCCCCCGTACCAGAGGGGCTTCATCCACTTGGCTTAGTTGATTGCAGCACACATTTTACAGTAGTGGATAACCTGAGAAATATTGTCCATGGTTAAATCCACCCTTGGTATTGTGCCCACTTACAGGTGGCATTTTTATCCTGATGACCTGAGGTATTATGGGCCTATTGAACTAGGAATAATTCTCTCTTGGATTGTCAATCTAAGTTTTATCTTTGACATCTCTATTTTTACAGTTTGATTTACTTGCTTGTTACTTCGTTGTTCCTCATTAGCCCAACTTTTATTTCCATGACGGACTTTTACAGGCAGTTTCTCTGCTCAAGTGGCAATGTCCTTCCACTCATCAGCAGCCCAGATTGGTTTCCCCTACACTACCAGCTGGCCTTTTTCCGTCTTTCCCGCCAAGCCCACAGGGCATTGGCTACCATCCATGAACCAGTGTAAATGTAGAGCTTTGTCCACTTCCCTCTTTCAGCAATGTCCAAGGCCAGCTGAACAGCTTTGAGCTCAGCAAGTTGACTTGATCCACCTTCCCTTCCAGTAGCTTGTGTAACCTGTCGTGTGGGGCTCCATATGGCTGCTTTCCACTTCCAGTTTATCCTCATGATGTGACAGGAACTGTCAGTGAAAAGAGTGTAGCATGTTTTGTCAGCTGGCAGTTGGTTGTGTGGTGGGGCTTTTTCAGACCACATTACTTGTTCTTCCTCCTCTTTGCCAGTGAGACCAAAGTTTTGGCCTTCTGGCCAGTTTGTAATTGTCTCCAAAATTCCAGGGCTATTTGGGTTTCTAAAAAGGGCGTGCTGTGTGATGAGAGCAATCTGTTTGTTTTATGTGGCATTGGTGGTGTGGTGGGAAGAGGGAACCTTTGCTTTGAATATTTACCTTAGCACTGGTAGACAGGGTGCCAAGAGGAGTTGTGCTTTAGTGCCGATTATCTCTGAGGTGTCTTGAACTCCTTCATAGGTGGCCAAGATTTTTTTCTCTATTGGAGTGTAGTTGGCTTCAGACCCTCTGTAACTTCTGCTCCAGAATCCCCAAGGCTAGCCTTGAGTCCTTCCAACCATTTTCTGCCAAAGGCTCCAGGACAGACCATGGTTCCCAGCTGCAGAGTAGAGCACATTTGTTACCTCTGGTCCCGTCCTGACTGGGCCAAGGGCTACTGCATGAGCAATCTCCTGTTTGATCTGGGCAAAGGCTTGCTGTTGTTCAGGGCCCCAGTGGAAATCGTTCTTCTTGTGGGTGACCAGGTAGAGAGGGCTCACAGTCTGGCTGTACTCAGGGATGTGCAGTCTCCAAAAGCATATGGCACCTAGGAAAGCTTGTGTTTCCTTCTTGGTGGTTGATGGAGACATTACAGTGATCTTGTTGATGACCTCAGTGGGAATCTGACGCTGTCCATCTTGCCACTTCTTGTCTAGGAACTGGATCTCTCAGGCAGGCCCTCTGACTTCATCCTTCTTGATGGTGAAACTGGCTTCAGCAGAAACTGAGGCCTGCACTCTGCCGCCAGAGAAATGGAGAATGAATGAAGTTAGGCTACAGGGCCAACATAGTGGCTATACAGGAAAATATCAATTTGTGGATATGATTTAAACTTAAATTTCAGACAAAACTAATGGAAATTTACCTTGATTGCTGTGCAATATAGGCCTTGTATATAATACTTTTTCAGTTAGATTGTATAATGACCTAGCATATATGAATACAAATATACAAAATATTAATGTAAAACAAAAATTGGAAAATGACTGTTTAACAACAAAAGACGGAGAATCTACCATTTGCTAGCAGCTACCTATATTTTTCAACTAAATATTTTTACTCTTATTACAATACATTTTAATCAGTCTTTGTTTTTGCTTTGGGATTTCTACTATGGCTTTCAGTGCTAGGTCAGTCAGCTTACCTAAAATTAGATCTTGCTGACTCTTATTACTATGATCAGCGAACTAAAGCTGTAAATTCATTGCCCGGGTTGTGAACTACATTAGAATTTCATCCATTTCACAGGGGTTAAGGATGGGAGACATAATACAGCACTCTTCTTCATATAAGAGCCCTAAAAAAAGCAATATTATGTAGATATATACTTTTTTATACCAGGATGGTTTGCCATCTCTTTGCTGCTTTACTGCACTAAGAGTGCAGTAAAGCTGAACTAGGTAAAGATATTGGTTCTCTGCTTGCAACTACATAGCTTGCTCTGCCCATAAGAAACAGAAGAGGCCACTGATGCACCAAATAACAGACCTCAGAGCATAACCACATGTATTGTGGATATTTTAAAATTTCTACACTGAAAAATTTCAGTCTTCCAAGGGGTGTAATTTCCTGACATGAATAAGAATGAAATGCAACTGTTTTGCCTATTCTAATGGTTCAGAGGAATGAGAGAGCTATATGATACAATCAATTTTCATAAGAGACATTAGTAAGAATAGGATACAAATTTCTGTCTTTGCTAACCAAGGCTATCTTGGGGCAATCCCTTCAATTTCTTTATATTACAAAGCGATAAAGTTCCCTTAGAACATTGAAGTGGTTCAAAAAATTGCTTTGAGTTGTCTTAATTTTCTTTTCCCATAAAGAACCTATTTTGCTATATGTCCAAATCTACATGTCATTTGTGCAATTGTAAATAATGTTTCCAATAACACTATGGTTCATCTGGCCACTTGACTCTGAATGTATGCTCCTTGCATCTGTACTGAAGGCAGTTCAGCAGTAGAATGGGTTTGCTGGTACTCTTATTCATATCAGGTCCATAACATTGCTTAATATTAGTATTTGTCTGTTACTGTGCTTCAAGAAATGGTGCTTGCCTTCTGCACTTACAGATGTAGTCACCAGATTTATATTGCCTAGGCAAGTAAATGGAACACAGTGCTTTACCTTTCAGAGATGGGGTTATCTGATGTTATTTTATGTAGCTACACTTTTACTTTTGACTTATTGGTCAAAGTATCCCTGACAAAGAAAGAGCTGTCAAAACTGGCAATAAACACTAATGGTTAATTTAAAGAGACTGTAAACAATAACAATTACAATTCATAGTGCAAGGATAGGGAGTAAACTACTTCACTGAAATGCAGTCTCGACTTGAAAGTAGTAAATGCAAATATAAAATAAAGAGCTACTAAAAGTGCATGTCAGAAAACAATCACATAACCCAAATTGCCTTTGCTGGTGAAATTGATTTAGTTAGTATAAGACATAGAGGTAATAACCAGATTCAAAATATGTCTTAGATATAGTGGTATTGATGACTTCCATGTTTAACTTGAAATGTTTCCTCTGTTCATAGTGGAATCCACACCCCAGAGTAAAATATTGAAGTGTCTTTCTTAGCCAGCTTTAGCTAAAGTTTAAGAGCTTTAGCATGCTTTAGAATGCAGTTAGCATTCAGAGCAGGGGGCTGTCTCAACATGGCAAAATAGAAATATTGTGTATATGTTAATGATTGCCACTATCTGAATCCATTCAGAGTAATCCATCCTTGAGAATATGTGCCAATTCTGCTTCCCTGAAGTGTGAAGCAGACAAATTGGCCCAGTAGAAAGACCTCAACAGGATGGAACTATCTTGCCCAGACAGAGGCACTTCTGAGCATGTGAAGAGGTGATAATATAGGCAATTGAAAAACATACATTAAAAAATGCAGCAGCTTATGGTGTTTACAAGGCCTTTATAGTGAGCCAGGAGGATCACTGATTTGCAGGTATTGCAATTCCCAGATGTAAGCATCTGAGTCTTTATGATCTGGCCGCAGGTTATTTTCAATGCTAGCACAGAAAGCACAGAAGGATGAAACTTGGTTTCTCTGCAGGACATCATATTAGTCCATCCACTTTAGCAGGCAAAAGACTGACATCTATCAAGTAACTATTCTGTCTAAAAGACACCATTCTTTCTGTCTCTCTCCCTCCCTCTCTGCACAATTCTGTATGTGTGCAAGAAACAGAGACTGAGAAGGAGAGAAAATTTCCCCAAAATAGCAACAGAACTCCTTTGAAATGTAAACAGAGATATAAGAGAGGTCTTATTAGTGATATAGTCTTTTTCTTCAAACTTACAATGATTGGATTTTTCTGTTTCAGAAAATAATTTCAGCTGTTAAAGGGCAAAAAAGAATTCAAACAAAGGATTTGGTTGGTTAGAGGCCTTTTAATTCACCTTTTGCACACTCCACTAAATTCCATAGGAAGGTGAAATAAACAGTACTCTGAAGGTGACTTTCAGATTCTAAGACTAATAACATGAATAGCAAGTTGTCCTAAGACTCTATTCCCAAGAGGCCACTTGCTTTCTTATTTCAGTTTCAATGTCCTTTTGTGAATGGTAAGCGCATCCATTTTTGCTGATCAGTGTAAACTAGCTATGTATGTTACTATGCTGAGGCAACAATCGAAATGCATATAGAACTGTAATCTTTGTCTGTTATATAGTTGTGTTTCTATCAGAATGCATGGGCAAAGCAAAACTGGAGGATTTGTGTTGTTTGATTATACCATAACTAATCTTTAATCTGTGAGCAGAAACCCCTTGTAAAACCGAGAGCAAAGAATATAACCACAAAGGCAGGATTTAAAAAAAAAAAGTGTTACCAAAAAGCACCTATTGATAAAATACTTTACCAGCACTCCAAAAAATGTAAGAAATGAAGCTGAAGTTGCTCTAAAAATACTACCTTTGTTTCATTATTTAATTCTTATGCTTCCCTTTAAAAAATCCAGCTGCTTAAGTACCAAAGTCTCCCCTCCTCCTTCTAACTTCATCCAAAGGTAAAATTAATGAAATTCCAAAATTCACCATAAAATTATGTCCAAGCTGTTAATTGCCAGCAAGAGACCTGGACAGATATGATATGAGACGTGAGATCAAAGGCAAGTATTCACAAAAATTAAAACTCATTGGCAACCACTGTTTCTTGTATCAGAAGTCTCTTTACAGAGGATACAATGGATAAAAGACTGGCTGCTTTATCTAATTCAAAGTAACAATTCAAAGCATATATATTATTTGATAGAGTGCTCTAATGAACTGATTAGTACTTATTTAAACTGAAACAAAGCAGCATTAAATGGAAAACTAGGAATGTAAATTGTGCATTTAATGTAGGAGCTTTCCCCCACTGGTGCACAAATATTCAAAGCTCAGAAGGGCATAAAACAACCTGTACATCTGCCTGCAGTTGCAGGACACCTGCACTGCCACTGGAGTCCAGTCATCTGCTTGCTCAGCCCGACTTAAACCAGACTCCTGAACCCTTCACGGCAGGTGAAGAGTTCGAAGAGCTCCAGAATAGTAGTAACTAAGCATTGGCAGCGAGGGTAATTTCAGCACAATCTCAGTCACTTGCTGGAGGCTCTTCTCGAGGAAAGAGGGATCCTCAAAGAAAGTCACTGGGAACTGGAGCTGGGAGCAGGCAGGTGTAAGAGCAGATGCATGATGGTATTCGGGGGCCTTAAACATGGATGGGAGGTAATAAAGGCTCCTGCAAATCACAACAGAAAGCAGAGGCCACCACCAAGCGTCTATCCCAACTGCAGCAGCTCTGCAGCTCTGCTTTTGCTGCACCTATCCACACCTGGTATGTGATGCTCAGCAAGCAAGTGAAGGAGACTGGGGTCCACTTGCCTGGGTAGCTGGTTGGAGAAGGCAACCCAGGCCTACTCTACATAACCATTGACCTTCTGCAGGTTGCCCACCTGCACAGCTGTAGTCTGCCTACCCTGCAAAGGGGAAAGTGACCCCAGTCAGGCTAAAGGCTACCCCTCCCCCCTGCACCCTGTTGAGCTCTCCAGCTCTGTGCCAGCTGGCAGAGATACCAAGATTATCCAAATTAAGACAGCTCTGACAGCAATGTTCAGGATGTGTTTAATCAGGCTCATCTCTTTAAAGGACTGTACAAACAAAAGGCAACAACAGAGATGTAAGAGGAGGAAATCCAGTCTGGTCTGGCTCTATTTGTTCCAGAAACAGGCAAGAGGGGCACAATGATCCTTGCAAAGAAAGGCAGAGCATGGCTGGGGGGACTTTGCACTGCCAGCATTACTGATTCACTCTGCTTCAGAACTCGGGGCAAGATTTCAGCCTGGCTATGAAGTACCCTCTGGAACACAGTTGCCAGCACTGTGAACACCTGTTGCTGTTGGCTGCATACTTCCCAGCACTGCCAGCACAGAGGAACCAAGACATGAGAAGTCAAGACTTCTACAAAGAAGCAGACAGCTCTCAGTTGCATATCTGTGGGTGTGCAGGAATGCCAGGAAGTGGCATGACAGTGTACACTGGACTGACTGAAGAGGAGGCCAGCTCCCTAGTTAATGCTGTAGATATCCTCCTCTCTGTCCAAGGGTACTGGAGATTAGTGGTGCAGAAACTTGAAATGTGGAGGATGGCAAATGAGCAGCCTCACAAATTGAAACACAGGCTCTTTGGTACCTCTTGTATCACCCTTCTCTTGTGTGAAGGGGTGATGCACAATGCTGTCACAATGGCTCAAGTCAGAGCATTCACCCACCGGTGCATGGGACCAAGACTGCTCAAGCATGCCTTGGCAAAAGTCCTCTTGGAATTATTTTAAAATTCCAGAATGTCTTTTAGAAGTTGTTTCCTCAGGGTGCTGTTAGTTGCATGGAAGATGTCTCAGTGGGTACCCAGTCTGTACTGTAACAGATCTCAGATAAATGTCAGGACCAAGAGCCTGCAGCCTCATCTTACTAACCCTATGTGTTGCCTGTAGAACGATGTCTCAGTCCCCTTTACTACATTGCACGCCCTGCTGAGGATCTGAAGACTGAGGCAAAATAACTGTCCCACTGATGCTGGAAAAGCTCCAGCAGCACCATGGTCATGGTATCCGCATCCTTTCAGTAGAAGTAGGCAACTACTGCCCCACATCACCCCAGAGTCTATAAAGGGGAGGTGGAAGAGGAAGTCACCAAAAGAAAATGTCCCAGCTTCTCCAACTCTGTGCAGATTGCTTTCCCAGGCAGGCAAAACCACAGTCTAAACAGTCTAGTTTGTATTAGCAGGACTCCATAGTGTGAGCAGGGCTGTGACAGGTGACACACAAACTCAAAGCAACCCTGAACAAACCCGAGGGCTGAAGGGAACTGCTCTCCTACTACATAACTGCTCTCCTACCACAGTAATAAGCACATGACTATAACAAGCATTAATAGCCAAGCCAAGTGACTGTGCAGCTGAATTACCATTGCATCAGCTCAGCATTCTTGCTGAAGTCTACTTGACAGTCTGGCTTGAAGAAAAAGAAGACAAAAAATGACAGACAGGGAAGGGGGATAAGTATTGAGAGACGTCTTTAATCAACTTAATTTCCAAGGAATGTTGGTCCGGAATACAAAGTTTACTTTACTATATAAACTTTCATTTTCCTCTAATAGGACCAGCAGACTCCCCCAGGGCTTTAAATGCCTCTGTGCTACATATTGACATAACTTATGCTGTGTTTGATAAGTGAGTAGCAGAGTCGACTTTCACTGGAAGAAAAAACGTACCTGGTGATATGAATGCAAAACACAACACCTGAAACTATATCTTTGGCAGGACCCATAACACAGGGCTAAAGGACCTAACGGCAGAGACACCAGGGAAACCCATGGTACTGCCTCAATCTCCTTGGCTACATAACCCTTAGGGATGGATTTCTGTGAGGAGCATTCTGACAGCATTTGAAAAGAGAAGCAGCTGACAACTGGGAGTATTTATGGTTCTTTTTCCTCCCCTTGTTGGAGGGCACATTGTCTCTCTGTAGGGTGTTGGAATGGCATCATGGACAGTGGGGCGCTTTCTTCAGGGAATCAGAAAGATGCACTCACCTCCCAAGAAATCATGGTCCTGAGAAGAGAGGGATGGAAGGCATGGGTATGAGAGAGTCACACAGAAACAGGGGCACTGTTGAGAATGACGCTCCTGCCTAAGGGAAATGTCCAAAACTGTCTCTGATGCAGGGAGCAGTGGGCTGGTACTCATGCGTGGTACCCTTTGGGGTACATGGGGGCCCTTCTGAAGCCCATAACCTCACACTCTGAGTGGGACCTACAGACAAAGCCTCTGAGACCATCTTTGCCTGGACGTGGGCACAACAGGGAAGCAGAAGATAGGAGACAATGGGGACATCACAAAGTCAGAGCCTGGAAGACTGGCTTCTCCCACCCAGGGATGGGGTGGAAGAAAGGCAACGCCAGCCAGCAAAGGGTGTTATGCATGAATGTAAGACAAGTGGTGAGGAGTTACCAATCCCTCCTTGTGCTGTCAGTCCTCTAATTGCCCATAGAACTGAAGCCCTGCTTGAGAGGCTCAAGAGGAGAAAGTTCTTTGTGAAGGAATAGCATCTGTATGTAGCACAGAAAAAAGACATTTGCATGATTCTCCATGGAGACTGGACAGTTATTTGCAAGAGAAATGTGGATGGGAAATAAAACACTGAACTATTGGAAAATCCAAGACTAAGAATAGCTCAAAGTGGTTAGAGGAATTAAAAACCCGTGCACTTTTTCACTCCTGAGGCAGACACTATTATCAGTGCTGGAAGTCAAATATTGGGTTAGCTAGACCCTTTCCTGATTAATTTGTATGTTCTTACAAGGTAAGAAGGGAGAAAAAAGAAGGGTCCCAATAAATGAAGAAAACTATGCTAAGTGTTGTCATCTCCTAAGGTGTGTAGGAGGACAAAAGGACTGAAACGTAGGTGGGAACAAGCACTGTGGTGACATGTCTTAAAAGTGAGAACAAAAAGTTCAAACTTTCCTCCTAAAAGAAACCAGGAACTGGTTGTAAAAGAACTAATTCACTGAATGTGGCAAGAAAATAATATGCTTTTGACAGCAGCATATTTGATGCATTGAAAATAAACAAATTAAGATGTAGAGGACTATTGGAGCAAGTGCACTATATCACACACAAGGGAATAACTTTTTGTAAAAGCAAAGGTAGACCTTGAAGTGAGCTCCTACTAGTCACGCTTTTTCCTAAGGATTCTAGACTGTGAAATCAAAGAGGCACTTACTATGCTACACCTGGGAACACACTGTTTTTTATTCTGGATTCATAATAAAATTAGGTCCCCCTATATCTGAATGTAACACTAAAATTATGAGTCATAATCCAGATGAAATATGGCAGGTATCTTTCTGATTAAGAGAATAGAAAATACATAGAGGTACTTATTGAAAGACTTAAAAAAAATAAAGTAAAATGACCATGATACACTTCAGCTTTGACCTTTCATATTCTTTGATTTGAGAGATTTCTTCATCAAGATTTCTACTACACAAGAGGAACCAGAAATAATGGCGAGTGCCACTAAGAAAGAGTTGGGGAAAAAATGTAAACTGTTGGGGGTTGGTTCCCTTTTTCCTTTTCTCTCTGTGGAATTTTTCCCATTGTGATGCTATGGACTTGTTGGTTACACCCTAGCAGGGATGGGGGTAGCAGTGCTCTCTCGCCCACTCGCCCGTTTGGCTCGGAGGAGAAGGGTCACTGGAAAAAAACCCCGCTCTGATGCTGGGAGCTGCTTTTCTCAGCTGGGGGACCCTGCAACTCCCTGCCTGGATGCCCTCCCACCTCCACCTCCACGCATCCTGTTGGAGCACTGGGACCGACACTGCTGCCAAGATCTGTGAGTAGCACCTCTCCTCCACCTTCCCATCCGGGACACAGCTGCCATCGCCCAGCGCCCTCCAGCCACAGGGGATCACATCACCGCACTCCCCCTGCTACCGGGAGCTGGCCAGTGCTGCCTGCCAGCTGGGATGGTACCTGCAGCACGGGGGAAAGGTGCCCACAACCAAAAGAACTGCGTTCCTGTTCTGTTTGTTGTTAATTTCCTAGCTGTTGTTGTTTTGTTTGCCTTGTTATATATATATCTATCTATACCAGTAAAGAACTGTTATTCCTACCCCCATATCTCTGCCTGAGAGTCCCTGATTCCAAAATTATGTAATTTGGAGGGAGGGTCTGCATTCTCCATCTCAGCGAGGAGGTCCTGCCTTTCTTGGCAAATACCTGTCCTTCAAAACAAAACAAAACAAAACAGCCTCCTTTTCCATCACTATATATCACCGAAGAGAGCCTGACACTCCTCTCTTTGCACCGTCTTTTCAGGTTCATTGTTGAGGTTCCCATTCAGCCCACTCTTTAGCCCCTGAGCTAAACTATCCCAGCTCTCAGTCTTTCCTCATAGGAGATGTGGTCCAGTCTCTTTGTCATCTTGGTGGTCTTCTGCTAGAAGCTTTTCAGTATGCCTGCAGCTCTTATGCTTGGGAGTCCAGCACCAAACACAGTTCCAGGTCTGAGCTCACCAGTGCTGAGAAAAATGGAATCATTCCTTCTCTTGACCTGCTGGCAACTCATCTCCTAGTGCAGGATACTGTTTGCCTACTGTCCAGCAAGGGCACGTGGCTGTGTTCATTCTGGTGACCGCAAGGGCTCCCAGGTTCTTTACTGCCAAGCTGCTTCCCAGCCCATGCTTGATGCCTGGGGCTCTACCCTCCCGAGTGCAGGACTTTGCACTTCAAATTACTGAACTTCATAAGGCTCCTGTCAGCCCTTTCAGCAGCCTGTCCAGGCCCCTCTAGATGGTAGCATGACCCTCTGGTGCATCAGTCACTTCTCCCAGTGACTCCAATTGGACACCTCAACCCTTCTGCCTCTGTTTACCTGAAAACGTAGCACTTTTACACAAGAAAATATACTTATTGCTAAAGAAAATGTACAATTTGTTCAGTAAGAGTAGAAATTCCTTCAGCAGCAGCTGAAACTGAGAAGTAAACAGTAATACTGTTGTCTTAATTTAGTTTAAGTTGAAGAATTCTTCCAGATTAGATGTTTCTAACCTTTGACATTTTCTTTAATGCAGGAGCAATTTTCCTCTGGATTGACATCTCTGAGACTGCATTACATCTGGAGACCATTTGCAGTATCCTAAATGTCCAGCAAATTAACATTGCTTGCCAGTCATTTATCAGACCCTACAATATTCAGTGCAATTGTGTCAGAATAGGATAAAGGTCAAGATGGGAACTGTCAGCCAGCTCTGAAGCATATAGTGGGAATAACCTCAAGACTTCTGGCAAAAAGGCTGTGAGATGAAGATCTTCAGGAAAAATATGAATAAGATTCAGCTTATCTTCCCAAGACAAAATTTTGTTAAATGTGTATAAGAGAAGCAGTAAGAAACGTAAGTCTCATTTAGTCAAGTGTATGTTGTTCAGCTCTTTTTATTTATGTTGCTAATCCTACTCAACTTATCTGTATGGTTCCATTTATATTTCTTAGAATAGAGTAATAGATGGCAAAAATAGAAAGTGGATATATACTATTACTTCATTAGATATATACTATTATTTCACTTGATCTTAACATTAATTTATTCTCACTCGTAGATAGTTATTCAGTGCTTGCCAAGTTCCCTTCATATCTGAAATTATTAACCAGGCTAGAGTAGTTGAGAGTTGTATATTAGATCACTTTTTACCCTATTCACAGTCTTACAGATCATTATCTTTCCGATTAATCCCTCTGCAAGGTTTTCAGCAATTGGTCATATTAAAAAAATATACCATCAATTCAACTTTGTGTTTTAAAAGTAGAAGCAAAGAGAAGGCCCAGTGACACTTCATCCGCCAGTCTGCCACTGGTTTGATTGCTTGAGAATGGCCACCTCAGTTCTTCATAAACTCAGTATATAGAACTGAAAGAATAAGACATACACTATTCCAGTGGGAACTTAATTGCAGGGAAAAAAAACTTTACATTTTTTTTAATGATCTCTGTAACTTTGTCATTTGTACAAAGCTGGTTTTGCCAAACCACACACAAAAGTTCAAACTGTTAATTTCATGACACACATTTATTTTGAGGAAAACATACTTAAAAGGACTGTCTTGTATTGCTGTTATCCTGCATTCTTTTCAGTCCTTTACAGTGGACTATAAAAGGATAAACTGGACTGCTAAACAGATGATAATTCCTTAGCCAAAAATTGATAACAGAAAGTGACTTCTTGTCACTTTCCATGCCATCAGATAGTTCTTGGTTTATTGTCTATAGCTCAGCAAATTATTGCTGTGGCTGCAGGATGAATGAGTCTATGTCTACATATACGTGAGGGCAATTGATGTAATGTCCAAATGCCAAAACATATGAAAATGTATTGAATGCCTTCCATATACATTTAGTCCTGGGGCGTGTAATCCACTCCTTTGATAGGTGTCAAATTAATTTAGAATGCCACATGGTACTACAGAGAATGTTTTTCTAGCTCTAATGAAGAGAGTTTGTGTAAAACTTAGAAGATTTTTCCCAATATTTTTGTCTTTTTTATTGGATAATAAATAGGAATTCTAGTTTGAGGATTTAATTAAGAGAGGACATATTTTACTGTGAAGCTGGTTAAATTATAACACTTCACAGACTATACATGTGATAGTCTAAAGTAATGATTAGGAGTTCTGTGGAGAGAATTTACTTGGGGGCCAGAGATACAGACGATGGAGTAAGAACATTTGTTCATGTTTCAGAAAATTGATTGGGAACCCTGGCAGAAGAGGAAGGATGAATTATTGTCAAATTAACTAAAGGAAGGAGAGAGGGATATTGACAGGGAAGGAGAGGGTAGAGCAAATGAGAGGAGGACTCTTGAGTTGTTGGATTCTAGAGAGAATGGCAATGACTTGGTCAAATAACAGCATCATGACCTAAAAAATTATCAGGCCTGTGAGTGGGGAAAGATCCAAAGAGACTTTGTATTTTTCTGTACATATATATATATATATACGTGTGTATATATATATTTACTGAAAGTAAATAAATAAATAAATCTAATTATACAGATTTCAGAAGAGGCCAAACCGTAATAAAAGGTAACGATCTGTTCCTAGAGGGAAGATCTAACTATGCCTGAGATGGAAAAACAAACCTACAAAGAAGAGGGGGACCAATAAGGTAACAGGCAGAGTCTGATCTCAAAAAGGGTTTTGTCAAGGAGTCTAGTGCCAGCCAGGTATCGCTGGGGGGAGTCCATGATCTCTTAGAAAGTTTATGTGGGATTCAATCTGCTTAAAAAGACTACATGTAACATGAAGATCTCGGCAAGACAGGCTCAATTTTTGATAAAAATTAGGTCCCTTTTATATCTTAGACATAACGGATGATCAGGTACCATATCTTTAAAACACTAATAAGTTAATTTTGGTTTTTCCTCTGTATCAGCCAATGATTATGATGTTTTCTGTTCTCTCAAAAAAATTGTATTTTTCCAGACTTTATAACTTTTTCATATGTTGCTATAAACTTTTTCAATTTACTGTTAATGATTCCACAATTATACTCCTCCAAGGAGAAAAACTCTTTTTGATTCATGACTGTACTTTTCAGTATTCTTTCATTGTGACCAGCATTAGCCAGAATTTTTAAAATAGAGATGTTTGTCTTGCTAACACAATATCAGTGTCAATAATGTCTGTACAAGGTAAGAAAAATTCCGATTTCACACTGAATTTGTGTTGCAGACATCACCCTGTTGAGGACTTGCAAAATGGCCTGTGAAACTTAAAAGGTGGAATTCTGGGGCCCATGAAATTGTTGGCTCAGACCCAATATCAAGCTAAATTTAAAACTTTTTCTATCCTGGTGTTTGCGCCATGTTTCTTATTATTTCCATGTAGAAGGAAAAAATTTAGAAATGCATGAAGAGTTTTGAGAGTCAAATATAATTGAGATCTTTTTTTTAAGATCACAAATAGAAAAGTCAAATTTGATTGTTGTTTGCAATAATTCATCAAGTTCTAATTCAGCGTTAGCTAAATTTTTCTGTACAAATGAAGAGAAAATAGTGAACAGTTATTATAGATTTTTTAAAGGTTTGATACTATTTCTTACAGTCTCTTTATTTTGTTCTCTGTCTCCTTAAATTATTTTCATTAGCAGACACCATGTATTTTTGCTTCTGGCCATGAGCACAGAAATTAGTGCCAATGTATTATTGAGACAGGTTGATCAAGTCTTTCTACTGTGGGTGGAAAAAGGGTACAAAGTATCATCTTTTGCCTTCAGAAACAGAGATATGAATGTAGAGCATGAATCAAATGAACTTTGAAATGGTATGAACCTTTATCCATTCTGATTCCCTGGTCACAATTAAAAAACCCAAACAACAAAATTCCACTCCTCTCTTAGCAAGATGAAGAATGTTTTATCTAAAAAGGAAACTGTAAGCTGAAGTGGAGATGAGATTGTGCTACCTTTTAAGCATCTTAACAAGTTTTCAAATGTTCATATTTCCTCTGACCTCTGAATAAATAAAATGAACAAGCTGGTCAGCTGGTCTGCACTATATTTCAGAGTGTTGTTAATATAAAGGAACTAAGATGCACTTGATGCGTGAAAATGATGAATAACAAAAGAATACATCTGGCAAATGTGATGCAAAGGCTAAAGTCAAGTTCACCACATAAGTAGTTGCATTTTGATGGAGTAAAATAATTCACATCTTTCTCTTTCTCTGTGGTGTATACATAGCATCCAAAACATATTACATAAAAAATATTAAGATTTTAAGGTAAAGTACTCAAGAGCAGGGCAATTCCCTGAGAGAGAATCCCCATAAACCTTAAAAATACCCCTTGTGCAAATGTTTTATGACAGAGTTTGTAATTGGAAATTACTTTTTTAAGAGGAAGCATCTAGCATTGGGGCATGAATCAGCCAATATAAGGAGAGAGCTGTCCTTTGTGCTACAAGAGCGTGCAGAGATCTATAAGCCACCATCTCAGATCCAGCTTACAGAGAGAGGAATGATTTCACAGTGTCCAGACCCTCTTTCTCTTTCTGCCATTTCCCTTTTGCCTCTAGTTTTGTTTTTTCTTTTTCTTTTTTCTTTTTTTTTTTTTTTTTGTTGTTTTTATTTTCCTTTGTTGTTGTTGTTTTTTTTTGAGAGGATGTGTGTTTCCTGTCTGTTTCTGCCTGCTACCTTGATCTTGACTGTGTTTTTAATCATTTTTGCTCCTGCTTCCCTCCCCTCCACATCCTCTCCCCCCGGACTCCCTGTCTGTTTACTCCCTCTTTTTTACTATTTGTATTTACTTTCACACTGCTTTTAACCCAACTTCCCATTTTTCTGCTGTCAGCCTCTGTTTCATCCATATTATCCTTTTTCTCTCTGTGTTTACTTTCATTGCTGTATGATGTTTTGCCCGGTTTATGTGGCTGCCTTGGGGGTAAAGTTGTTGCTATATTGTACAGTTCCTGCCTGGCTGAAACCCAAAAAAAGGTGCCACATGTGTACTGTGCTACAGTTTATGTCCATGAAGGTGATAACCCTGTAAAGAGATGTCACTGTGCAGCAGGGTGATTCTCGTCAATGCAGGAAGAAAGCTCTCTTTGAATTAAGATACATCAGGTTGTCCAATGCATCAAGAACCCCATACAGGTTGCATCAAATGTACCACAAGGTGGGAAGGAAAGTCAGGGATGCAGTGTGGTCTCTCTTCTTTTTTCCACAGTGCCTCCATTCTTGGTAAATCAACCTCTTGCAACATCACTGCTGTCTGCAGTGAAACTTCCCTGTCAGGTACACAGATAATTTTTAAGAAAACGCTAGTAGCTCCCCGAGATATTATCCCATGTCGATTTCTCATTTGCTTTTGCACCTCATTTTGCACCTTCATTTACCCAGTTTCATTCTTAGTGCTTTTGCTTACAGTTCTCTGAAAAAGCTGTTTGCCAGGTGAATTCAGTGGCTTCCTAATACTAGCCTGTAATTTGTTGATGCAAAATCTTGACAAGAGTCCATATTTCAAACACTTTTTTTCAAAAGAAAACTCATAGCATTCTCTGTAATGAAAATTTCTCATGAGACTTTTAAAGTTCTACTTCAGTGAGAACTGAAAATACTAAAAAAAGGGGGTGCTGAAAATACTGGTTAGCTCTCCATTGGTTGCCATGTCAAGTTTGCCCTTACCAGCAGTTATAAATAGAGACACTCATTTTAATGTTTGCTTCTCAGATATAACGTTCAAAATGATGTGCAGAACTTTAGGGAAGGCCAGAGTGTTATCTTCTGATTGCACATAATGTATTTACATGGCTATTGCTTTGCTTCAAAAGCTGTATAACCCGTATGTATGTGTTCACTATGTTTTTGTACCCATGTAGGGCATTTTTGTCTTTTCACACCCTTATTTAGCAATATTTAGCATACTAGAAGCCAAAGCTTCATTCTTTTTTCTTACTTGCTTTCTTCCTTTGCTTCACTAGAGTGATGAGTGATGAACTAACTTAAAAGACTTCTTTTTCTGCTTGCTCTGTCATTCCCAGTGAAGCAAACCTATCCAAGTTCTCTTTTATCCCCCTTCCTCAGGTCAAAAGAATTTTCATGGGGGCAGAAAATTGGGCCATTTAGTTCTATTACATACTTTATTGACAGCTTTGCTTTGCTTGTGAACTTTGCTTCTTCTGAGAGCAATTGCTCTTTAAACTTTTCCTCAGCTGTAGAACTCGTTCTACCAGTGAGAACAACCTTTTCCAAAAACATGTGGACATTACATGTTTTGAATCCAGTAATTGGTGCTTTTCCCCAGTGCTGTTATAAATTGAATCCATGTTCTTTCTCAAGCACTTGACATAGTATCCCTTCAGAAAGACAAGCCTTTGAGCCTTGAGTTTCATCTATTTCTTTCCTCTAGCCCACTTTTTGTTTTGTTTCGTTTTGGGTTGTTGGTTTTTTTAGTCCTAGCTCACCACTACAAACATACTGTATTTACCTGTGCCAAATTTGCTAGAATCCTTGTTCTGCTTCACCACTGCCTGCAGCTTTTTTGAACAATTTTTTTGAATTAATAGGATTCCTGTAATATGATTTGTCCATGCTCTGCACATTTTACTGAGGCTTGCAAAATGATCCATTTTTTCCCTGTAGTTCTTTTGTCTTTCTCTAGGTCCTTCTCCAGATGTGTTGTAGCACTGTTTTAGCAAGTACTGTAAAGCTAGTGGGTCATCTGCAGATCCACATACTGACTTTTTGCGAATCTGTTTATGAGCACTGCATGATTTTTGCCTCTCATATATTTTCTTCTCCTATTTGAATTCTCTAGAGTTGTGCTTACTAAATGACAGCCTGGAAGAGGTGAAGTCTTTGAATAACCTATTCTGGGCAGTTTGCCAAATTTAATTCTGTATCTTCTAGCAGCCATGCTTGGGCTATTGGGTTAATGTTTTTTATCTGGGACTTGACTCTGTAAAATTGCCACACTGATTCTTTGACTTCAGATGATTGTGTTCTGTGTTTTGTGGAGTGTTTCCTTCTTCATCAGACTTCATGCAGTGTTTCCTAAGTGCTGTTCAAATTCTCTCCATTTATCCCTATATTTCTGGGATCCAACTCAAATGGATTAGCAATTTCCCCATGACTCCAGTCACGGTCAGTTTTCTTTCCCCAGTTTGTCCTGTTAATCCAAGCAACACTCAGTGAATATGAAGCCTGAAAAGCAAGAGACAACTCCCCTTGGAAGTCTGTTCTATCTTTGTGCAGTGTGAAACACCCTGCTGGATCTGTTTGTCTCCTGGCTGTAATGAAGTTAAAATACTCTTCATTGTACTTTTCCTGCTTTTTGGCCTAATGTCTAGGGATGAGTATGCTGTAGTAGATGAATCCATGCTGATTTCCTGGGAAGCTGGAAGAAAATAGTCACAATAATTTCAGGGGATCCTTGCAATTTCTTAGAATATGAAACTATGGAGTAGATCAAAGACCAGTTTCTATACTTAGACCAGATACTTCCTATCTGTAGTGGTTAGAAAATAATTTATTAACACTATATGTAAATATATTCTCAGAAATTGTTCAGGTGTTGATATTTTCATCTCATATGACTTTCAAGTAATGTTGACTTGGATATTGTTGCAATTCATGTAAACAACAAAATGCCCTTTCCTGGACTTGTTTTGTTTATATTACTGCCAATCTCACCTATTTCAACCTATCATATAAAACTCTGCATTTGATCAATGTGGTGGGTTGCTGGATGCCAGGTACCCACCAGAGCTGCTCTAGCACTCTGCTCTGCAAGTTTACAGGAGAGAAAATATGATGAGAGGCTGATGACTTAAGAGCAGGGAGAACCCTGTCCTGCTAATCATCATGGTCAAAGCATACTTGAGTTGGGGAAATTAACTGAAGTTATTATCAAACAGTATCCGAGAAGGATAATAAGAAGTAAAAAAAATCTTAAAAACACCTTCCCCCCTCCCCCTACCTCCTACCCAGGCTGTACTTCCCCCCACCCAGAGGCACAGGGAGATGGGAATGGAGGATATGGTCAGTTCATTACACACTGCCTCTGCTGCAGCTCAGGGAGAGGAGTCCTTTCACTGCTCCAGAGTGGAGTCCTTCCCACAGGAAACAGTTCATGGACTTCTCCAGTGTGAGTCCTTCACATGGCTGTAGCCCATGTACAGCCCATGGCTGTTCTGTGTGTACTGCTCAGTGTAGGTCCCTTTCCACAGTGTGCAGTCCTTCAGTAGCAGCCTGCTCCAGCTTAGGACCCCACAGGGTGACAACTCCTAGCATAAAGCCTGCTCCAGGGTCAGATCCTCTCTCCATGAGTCTGCAGGTCCTTGCCAGGAACCTGTTCCAACAAAGGCTTTTCATGGATTCAGAGCCTTCTCTTCAGGTGTACCGCTGCTCTGGTATGGGGCTTCTCCATGGGCTGCAGGGGCACAGCTGTCTCACCATGGTCTGCACCATGGGCAGAATAAATACTGCTTTTTAGCAATGCTGTTGCCTAACTAATGCTGTTCAATTGTGAAAGTAATGATTTAGAATTAATTTTACCTAAAAAGGGGGATTTTAGGTGGAATTAAGCCCTACAGTTAGGGAAGCAAGTCAATTTTCTCTTCTTCCTGTAGGGGGTGGAACTTTCATTAGATGGATATTCTAGCAAATTAACTTTGTAAAGGGTTTTCATGCCTTCAGTGAGGAACCTAGGGTCATTATTTGGCACAGGATATGGCTCTAGGTCTGCTATGCAAGTAATTCAGAATGGAAATGTTTGTATTCTAACATCATCATCCCAGGGAATGGAAAATCCATGGGCTTTTATCTTCAATTTTTAAATTCTCATCACTATTGCAAAGCTGCCTTGACGAACAATTCCACACAGCTGTATCTTCAAAAATATGTCCCAGACAAGTAGGGGAAAAAATATATCACATAATACATTCCTTCTTTTTGTTTCTTTCTGTTAAACTTGGCACTCTTCACTGAGAAAAGTGTTGTAGCATTCCAGCTGAGTGTCTGCAGTTTGTGCCTCTGGTTCTTAAGAGAACTGTAAGTCTTTCATGATAACAAATATACTTTTTCTGCATAGATGAAGGAAAATAGATTATTCCCTATGAAGGCCTTCAGAATTATTGGCATAAAGACAGTAATGTAACCTTTGTACGTTTACTTCAAAGTTTCAGCTTTTCCATGTAATCTTCTTTTTAACACACAAACTTTTCTTCAATCCGATGAGTTTCTTTCCTTCCCTGTTTTGCTCCTCCCACTCTGTTTTGCTGCTCCCATTCTGTTTCACTCCTCCCATTCTGTTTCCCCCTCTGTGTTTACCCACAGCTCCCTGTGTTGTAAAGCTTAATGTACTCTCTTGCTCTTCAAGGTATTCTGTTTATGAATCTTTCCATAGCTCTCGTGTTTATTTGGTAATATTAGTTCTACAGGTGTGGTGCTATTTAACCAGTGATATATTTTTTCAAATTGTCGTCATTAAAAGTAAATTTCTGTGTCTTTAACAGAGAAGACATAACCAGGCAAGTGAAATACTTATTTTTTCTTAAAATCGTGTTTTAACACTTTACAGACCACTGCTAATGAATTTTGAAGGGTAGCAATAGGAAAAAAAAGTATTGAATATCAGTATTAAATTTGAAAGCATTCACAAAAGAAAATTAATAATTAACACCAGTAAGTCTTGCTGTTTTAATACAACAGTAAACTTAGTTGGGTTATTCTGAGACGTTGCTTATACAACCATTTTGAGTTCTGTAATGTAATATGCAGCTGTAAATAATGATGATGATAAATACAAGTCAATTTGTTTTTCATTCAGACCACACTTTTTCTGTTTGCATGAGCAACATGGCTGCATGACAACACAGAAGCTCTCTTCTGTTCATACAATTGTTAAAACCAGAAAAGATACTTTTCCTGATTTCACCCTGTAATCACATAAACATCTTATCACAAGTAATTCCATTCAGTAATTTGAAAGATCTACAGTAAAATATTAGTTGTCATATGTTATCAAGCATAGGAAAAAAATTTCCCTTAACTTGTCTTAAAAGCTGATAGTGCTTCTACAGAAAGGGAAAAAAACCCTGTTATCGTATTTTAAAGCTTTTATTTCATCCCTCCCTTCAGAAGAATTCTTTTTAGCACTATGTGAAATAATTGCAATTGCATTTTTAATCATCACATGTGTTCTGAAGTAAACTGAAAGTATTACACATTGTACTATGATAATGGCTATTCTAGAGACTTGACAGTTGTGTAATAAATGATTTGACAGTTTCATTTCTAGTGACTCCGATGGTATGTTTGTACTTTGGTGGTATGCTGGGTGGAAATAACACAATCAGGATCCATATACATCCAAGAACATTCTGTTTTTTTCCCTGGTCATAGTTACTTCACCTAGATACTTTTCACAGCACAAGTCTGAATGGGCATGATAAGAATATTTTTTTCTTCCACTATTCTGAAGCTAACAGCAAACTCTGTCCTTATTTTCTGGCTCCTGTATGCTTGCTTCCACATAGGTTGTATTTTTAGCTCTTGGATTTCAGCACATTCCTTCAGAAACACACATGTACATGTGAGTGTCAAAGAATAGCATCTGGAATGCTATAAGGAATAATGCAAAGGAATATGATCTACATTAAAATACTCTATCAATATCAGTTCCATAATGCCTCAGCAGTAGGAATAAGCAAACCAAACAGTAAAATTTCTGTTCACTGATAGTGGAGGTTCTAATCTGCACTCAGATTTCAAAATGAACCTATTTCATTTATGCCTCTGAATGTGGTTATACATCTACCAACCACTAAAATTGTTTCCCAAATCTGGGAAAATATAGACTCATGGCTGACACAAGACTTATTTTATGAAACCATATATATTACCTTACCTAGGAATTAAAATTTAAATTTTCAAATCAAAAAGTGTCCTTTTTTATGATTTACCTTGAGATAGTGTTCAATACAATATTATTGCATTTCTTGGATAATTGTTCTACAGCAGAGTAGTTTTCCAGCCATGGTCTTTTCTTTCTTCTCTATCTTGTAGCAAATATCACTTTGATTTCGACAGCAATGCTCCAGACTCAAAAGAAACCTTTTAACTGTTAGTGGTTTTGGTGTGGAGCAAGCTCTAAAACAACCTGTTATTACTATTAAAGTTGCTTTTAAAGAAAATCCTTATGATTGAAACGCAAATTTTCTTCATAAATGAGTTTCTAGGCTGACCATAAAACTGGAAAATCATGACCATTTATTTTGATTTACCTGTATTTTTGTGCAGTGATTTTAAGGCAGATGAAAAATGCAGTAATGTAGACAGGTAAGTTACAACATTTTAAACTGTGTAGGCTGATGAGAAGATTCATTCTGTGGTAATGCCACTTTTTGACTTCCTAAGAAATTTCCACAGTTCTGTTCAGGGGCAGTATGTATTGGCTGGTCTAAACATCTGCAAGAGATTTACGCAACTTTGCCTTTCTTGACACAAGCCAGAAAACAGATGTTTTTTCAAGCTCTGAGAACAGATGAATCTACAGATGTTACCCATTACAGTCACTGCTCTTTTAATAGTGATAGTGGAGTCCAGGAAATACTGTGACTTACTGTGGAGCAACTGCAATACTACCATCCTATTTCCATGACCCTCAATACAGCTGCTCTGGTCTGGAAAAACAGAATGGCTTAGGTCTCTCCTTACCCTGTAAGCAAGAGAACAGGCTTCAGCACACATAGCAAGTAGCTGTTTTTTAAAGATTAATGTTAATTCAAGAGCAACTTTATTGATCTTCAATTTCTGAGCACGTATTTGCTTGCAACCTAGATTGTGACTTTTATTATATATCTTAATCAGTTAAATAACAATTTAGTTAATTAAGACTGTACTAAGGAATGTCAGATATGTCACTAAAAAACCAGTGACATAAGTGTTCAAGCTGTTATTCCTTCTGAAATATGAAACAGCTTCCTAGATGCTGACTGTGGCTTTGATTTGCCATGCTAGCATCCTCTTAGGAACAGAGATGCTAGTGAAGAGAGGCAAGTAAGTTTATCTATAAGGAATAAATAGCAAATGTGTTAGTTTAACCTCAGAAAGCTTACAAAATCACATATGCTGCATATAGAAATGGAAAATTTCTGTATTGAAAGGTAACTCAAGTCATTACTATATCAAAACTCAAATAACAATGTCACAACATGCAACACAACAAAATATTTACCATTCAGATATCTGAAACAAGTAGGAAAAATGTGAACTAATATCCTTTTAGTTTAATAAAGTCAAAATACTGATCAGTTGTAAGATTTCATGTTACACCTTGTTTTCACCACGGCAGCTGCTTGAGATCAGCTGCTGCAGAGTGCAGGCCATCAGTGATTCACTGACCCAGGTCTGACCTGTGGACTCGAGAGTGCTTCCCAGTCCCATGTCCCTCTGCTCCACTGATCTGATACTCTGAGTGCTCACTGTTGCCAGAGGAGGGTGTGCTTCACAGTGGTCCCCAGGCTTGCCAAACTTTCCTGGTCTGGACACATAATCCAAAAGGCTTCTTTGTAAATAAATCAATAACGTAAATGAATGTATGAATGTAAATAAATCCATAAGGAAAGACACTCTTCCTGGCCCTTAATATTTAAAAGACTAAGTCCTCTTTAATGTATTATTGTTTATTCTTTCTGTTTTTTGTTTTCCCAGAGGAAAGCTTCATGGTAACATAGTGTTTGGTAAGGAACAAACTTAGCAAATAAATCTCTCTTTATGGACAACCAGTTCCAATTAGCAGTTAAATTAAATTTTAGTGTATTCATCCTCGAATTTCTCAGGTAGAAGTTATCTCAGTTTAGTTTAAAGAATAGTTTACAGTATTTAATATAAGGCAAATTTCCGTTTCTCTGAGTCCATGCCTATGTCTGTATCTGTGTCTATCTCATTATGTGTGTATTCTATGGGCCAGAAACCACATTATGCAAAAGCATCACTACTACCAAAAGGTCTAATTTCTATTTCCATTATTGGCTCATTTAGGAAGTGGTTCTGCTACTTTGGTTATTACTTTAAATTAAAGTTACTATTTTGACAGCAGAGACAAATATATTTAGTCCAAAAGACTAGTGAACTATGTCCATATATTTGTGTGGCACAGCTTTCTGTGAAATTGTGTACACGAGATTGTTTCTGGATGTGTTTCTGTTGGCATTCTACAAGAAGTAACAAAACTGCCAATTGTAAAGGAACCAAAAGTTTTCTTTTGAGTAAAAGGAAAATAAAAGTTTAAAATTATTTTAAATGCTTTGGATTTGAACAATGTTATTTAATCATTTAAATAGTCTACATAAAATGTGTAGTGATCTGCTTTCTGATTGAGCTTGGAGTACTTAGAACCTGTTAAAAGTCTAAATATTGTATAATCAGGAATACATGGATGTCATTAACTTGGGGGTTTTAGGAGAAATGGTGGCGTAATGTAATGAAGATTGCAGCAAAATTCAGTCTCGGTGGAATTCATGGTGATTTGACTCCTGAAAGAACAAATAGCCTCTACTTCTACTTGTATGATCCAGGAAGTTTTGTCACCTGATGTCTCAGTTTGAAAGACAGGTGCTTGCTACGAAGACAGAAACCTCCCCTGGACTGGAGATTGTAAACCCTCTCCCTACGATCATTATGATTTTGAAATTAAAGGGGCTCTCAGGCAAAGATACAAGCATAGAAATAACAGTTCTTTACTAGTATGTATAACAAGGCAAACAACTATGGAATTAATAACAAACAGAGCAGGAACCCAATTCCAGTTCTCTCAGCCGCGGACACTTCCCCCTCCGTGCAGTTCCCGGCACGGCCGGCAGGGGGCGCGGGTGGCTCCCGGTGGGCGGGGCAGGTGCGATGATCCCCGGGCCGGCAGGGGGCGCTGTGGCGCAGGCTGGGGGAGCGAGCGGTGATGGCGGCTGGGCCCAGACGGGAAGGGATGGAGAAGAGGGGTTCGCTTCACAAGCCCTGGGGAGGGTCAGGACAGGGGTGCGGGGTCCAGCAGATGAAGAAGAGGCTCCTGGCTGGGCTATGAAGGTAGCAGTGACCCTCCTCCTCCAAAGCCAAGAGCGATCGAGAGGGAGAAACTGCTACCCCCTTGCCCCGCTCTCCTTTTACCTGCTTTTAATCTCACAGTGTCTGTCCTTCCCTCGGAGAGAAACTCCCAAAAACCAGAGGGGTTCCCCCTCCCCTATCTCAAGTACTTAGTCATCAGTGCTTCTTTACCAAGTCAATGGGAGAAATTCCACAGGCAGTAAGTAAAAGAAAAACCAACCTCCAACACCTAATATTAAATTTTCTTACTGATATTATTCACTTGTCATCTCTTAACACAGTAGAGGTTTAAAGGTTGAAGGACAGTGGTGACCTGACTTCTAGCCCCATCACCCAGCCACTCTCTCATTCCCCCACCTCAACAGGAAATGCAAAGTAAAAAGAAGTGAACGCTTGTATATCAAAATAAAGACAAGGAGATAACTTACCAGTTACTGTTCTGGGAAAACTGGACATGACTTGAACAAAATTAATTTTCTTGGCAACTAAATAGAGTTCAATGGTGAGAAGCAAAGAGAAAAATCTAATACACATCTCTTTTCTCCTTCTGCTCAAGTTCACTGTTGCTCCCTCAATCACTACTTTGCCGTCTCATCCTTGGTGTAGGGGGAAGGGTTTGGCGTCTGTCCAGAACAGCTCCTCTCTGCTTGTCCTTCCTCCGCATGCTTTGCCTTGCTCCAGTCAGGGTCTTTTCCAAGAGCTGTGGTTCCCCTGGATAATGCTTCTAAGTGGGTCCTCCAACGTCTGCAAAGAGGGTCTCTGCTCTTGCATGATTCTCTCCATAGGCCACGAGGAAATCTCTGGATCAGTACTTGCAGCACCTCTTCCCCCTCCTGCTCTGACTCAGTATCGTCATGGTAGTTTCTCTCACTTTCCTCCATCCCTCCCTTCTCCCTCTTGTGGTTTTCTGATCCTACCGTGCCTACTCCCTTGTTTAATCCAGTTAATTACGTCCACCGTCCAGTCGACTTTCCACATTGACCCAGCTGGGAGCCCTAAACCAGCTACTATCCTAAAATTAGAAACTCAAGAAGAAGAACAGGAAGAGACGACAGTAGTCTGTACTAGAGAAGTGGGGGCAGCTAAAAAAATTTATAATCAGTTTCAGAAGCTCTGAAAGCACTATCTCGAAGAGCCAGAAACGACAAATTGATGTGGGATAAAATCCCGACCAAAAAAATAAGAGGGGAGATATTGTGGTGGATGCAGACTCAGAAGTTGTGAGCAGTCCAATCGTTGTTTCAACAGTTAACAATAATGTTCTAAGAGTTGTTACATTACCTGTTATGCTGAAAGTATACATTCTGTACCCCTCAATCCCCCGCAATTCTGTATTCCCTAATAGTTCCCAGTACAACAGTTAATAATAATGTTCTAAGAGTTGTTACATTACCTATTATGCCGAAAATATACCTTCTGTACCCCTCAATCCCCTGTAACTCTGTATTCCCTAATGGTTCCCAGTTCCTATGTTCACCTTTGTCCCTCATCTCTTCCGCCCTTCCCTTCTCCCTATTTCCGGTCGCCTGCTGCTGCTCAAAAGATTCCGCCTCATATGCAAATTACCAATATTCCCAGACAGACCCCCGCAAAAGGCAGAAGTCCCAGCTGAATCTAAACATTAAGAAAACCAAAGAACTACCCCAAGTGCTGTGAAACCAACAACCATGGGCCATGGAGAACGTCTTAAACTACCAAGAAAAGACTTCACCAGAACAGCTACCACCTAGAAGGGAGAACACAACAATGACACCCCTAGACTAAGCCAGCTGAAGGTGAGATCTGTGCGTGTGCGTGAGGACTGGGACTCCCCATCCTGCCTGCAGGATGGATAGAGGACCTCTTCCCCGCGACATCACTGGCTCAACTACAGCAGCAGGCGGCGGCCTTCCCGTAGCCCCTCTCAAATAAAAGAGCTGCATTTAATAAAGGCTTTGGCCCTGCTTATTTATTACACTCTGATGTGCAATGTTCTTATTGTTTCATAAACACACTTTCCCAGACGTGCCACCATCCTGACTGGGGGACTCAGCTTTGCTATGTGATGGGTCCATTGGAGTGGGCAGGAGAGCTGTGTCTGGCATAGGTGCAGACCCAGTCTCCTTACAGGAGGCACCACTGCAGGCCCCTGCTGCCAGAGCTTGGGCATGGACATTCAGTACAAAGACTGAACATGTGTTATGAATATTGAGAACCCAGCCTAGTAAAATCTCTTGTCTCTTCTTCCCTGTATTCTCCCTCTGTAAAAAGGACAACCTAAATCAGACTTTTACACAGCCAGCCTGCACTGTACAGTGAACTAACAGAGGTAGGGAACAAATACAGACAGAAAACCATAAGCATGTGAGACAGAATGGGAGTTTAGAAGATCAAAGCCTGCTGAGATAACCATCAGGCGCCAGGTGTGGCACAGCCATTGCTAGTTCCATGTGAGTCATTGAGTTACCCTGTATCTCCTAATTGCATTAATAAAACGATACTGATACTGTGTTTATTGCTCCCATTGGTTATTGTTTAGTCCTCGTCAATCTTTGCTATGTCCTGTTGAGCTACTGGGTGTGGAACCATGTGTAGTTTTATTCATACATAGCAAAGCTCATCATAAGGAATTTGTGAGGCATTAAAAAAGAGAAATCACTGTCTGGATCCCTGGATATTGCTGCACACCAGCCCTAGAGGTAATAGCTATATGCATAAACACAGAACTCTCATCTATATGTGCTTTACTGTTCCCTGCACCTCAGCTCTCTGATGCCCATGTACTTCAGTTTTCTTCAGTCATTCTCTGCTGAGAATCCTGAAACATTACTAACCATATCAAAAAAATATATTGTGGGTTTTAGAATGCTGGGCTGAACATTTTGTATTTTGTATAAACTTAGCACATTGTCTCCTCCTCAAGGAGACAGATTTTATTTTCATATCACTTTAATTTAGTAATGTATGTAAAGTTCTATATTACACTGCATGTTACACACAGGAATTTACCAGCAAACTTTTCAAAGCCAGCACAAAACAGCCGCACAGATCTTTTGCAGACTAAATCATGAGATGATCAAAAAGGTACCTACACTTTGACTTCTAAATCAAACAGGAAGATTATGAAACACTGCTATATTCTGACTTTTTTTGATTGGAAATTCCCTCTTTCAAAGAGGGACTAACTTTTAACACTATTCTGCTTAACCTCTTTCTACTCTGGAGAAGAGATACCTCATCCAACATGGGTGAGAAGAGAATACTTCTCTTTTGTCAATGTTCCCTTGCAACTGAAACTATATATCCAGGAAATATTAAGCTCTTCCCTGCCAACTTCTGCATGCCAGCAAACCACACAAGGGGACATCTCACCAACAGTGACTGAGTCTATTTATGGACTCTAAAAGACAGCCTTGAAAAACACACAGGTCAAATCCTTTCATTGTTACCCTCACAGAGAGAGAAAATTAATTTAATATTGAAGTCCAGTTGAATTTAGTCTCAGAACACAAATATCATTATGCATTAATGAGAATGAGAATTAATGTCATTACTTTATGACATTTCTTTAAACAGAATAAGGTTTGTGTTTATTTAAGAACTTCCACAGTTTCATGTCTTTGAGTTTATTTTACTTTTACAGACTACATCTATATTCTCTGTCTTGTAAAATTTTGAGAAAGAATTAGACTATTGTTTGAATATTTCACTCCAGAATTCTGAGTATTGTTTTTGAAGAGGCACAGATTAGAGATGGTAAATACCAGGTATCCAGGTGATTAAACAAGGAGATAGGAATAAATTCAGTTGTCTTAATTTCTCTTAAAGCTTATATTATATGCAGAGGGTGGTGGTCAGTGGTAAGGGTCTTGATGCTTATTAGTGACAAGTGGTGTCCCTCAGTGCTGGGCCCAGTGTTGTTTACTATCTTCATCAATGACAAAGATGAAAAGATTGAGTGTGCCCTCAGAAAGTTTACAGACAACACCAAGCTCAGTGGTTGACACTCCTGAGGGACAGGATGCCATCCAGATGGACTTAGACAAGCTGACAAGCTTGAGAAATGTCACATGGGAATCTCCTGAGGTTTAACAAGGCCAGATGCTGGTGGTTCACCTGGGTCAGGGCAGCCCCTGGTGCCAGCCCAGGCTGGGGATGAACAGATCAAGAGCAGTTCTGCTCAGAAGGACTTGGGGGTGCTGGGGGTGAGAGCTAAACATGAGCCAGCCATGGGCATTTCCAACCCAGACAGCCAAGTGTGTCCTGGGCTGCATCCAGAGCCCCGTGGGCAAAAGGGGAGGGAGGGGATTGTGTCCCTCTGCCCTGCTCTGGTGAGACCCCACCCGCAGAGCTGCCTCCAGCCCTGGGGCCCAGCACAGGAAGGACATGGAGCTGCTGGAGAGAGTCCAGAGGATGCACCAAGGTGATCAGAGGGATGGAGTTCCTCTATTATGGGGAAAGGCTCAGAGACTGTTCAGCTTGGAATACAGAAGGCTTCTGAGGGACCTAACTGTGGCCTTCCAGATTCTGAAGGGAGCCTCCAATAAACACGGAGAGAGACTTTTTACATGCAATGACAGAACAAGGAGAAGTGGCTTCAAATTGACATAGAGTAAATTTAGATTTGACTTTAGGAAGAAATTTTTACTATGAGAGTGATGAGGCCCATAAACAGGTATCCCAGAGGCGCTGTGGTATCTGTGGGATTGTTCAAGACCAGTTGGATGAACTCTGAGCATCCTAACCTCATGGAAGTTGTCCCTGCCCAATACAGTGGGACTGGAATGAGATGATGTTTAAGGTCCCTTCCAACCCAGGCCTTTCTCTCATTCTGTGATATTTGGCAGGACAAGAACAAGGAACACACGAGTGTTTGAGCACTTTGCTCCCAGATTTTCTGTCTGTTAGCAACCACAGCTGCTAGAAAATGAAATGCTAGACAATTCACTGGCATTACTGGCAGGGATTACTCACAGAGGGCTTTGACTTGTGTTCTTTTGTGTGCCTATGGAGAGAAAAAGACAGCTGTGTAGATTGATTCAGATCCCAGAAGAGTGTCTGAAATGAAGATATTCAAGCTGAACTGCTTGTCTGGCTGAGTGGAAGAAGTGATTTCTGAATGGTACTTGAATCCCTTTCTCTCAATATTATTGTTACACAGAGCATTTATTAATTAAGTCTTCATTATTGTTGTTAAAATTAGAATGCTTGCTCATGCTTCTGAAATTCTCCGTGCTCTCTCTGTCAAGGAAAGAGATAGAATTATGTGGTATGTGTAAACAGAGATTAATTTTAATCTTCAGCCAAGTCCACACATTGTGTTTAGCTGGTTTGCATAGGATTATGAAAGCAATTTAATTAGATACAGTCAGATATCTTGCTTTTTGAACATACATATATTTCTATTTTTTAAAGATTAATTCATCATATCTCCTGATTAAAACCTAAAAGATTAAGAAAAAAATCAAGTTTGCATTGCAATGCATATACAATGTGAGAAAAGTTGCTTGGAATCTAGAAAAGGGAGTAGATTTCATGTCATTTTAAAAGCCTCAGTCCCCTCTGCAAAATGGCCCTCTTGCTGAGAGATATATGGTGAAACAATATCCTTAACTTGGGGCACTTTGCTTATTTTGATTCTCATGACTGTTCATCACTTGATTGAGTTACATTTATTCTACTATATATGAATGGAGCAATGAAAAATTTCCTTACATTCCCTGCCAAAACCAAGCAAAACAGAAAAAGCAAACATGCTTCATGTGTTACATGGAGTTCAAAAAAATATTAGGTATAAAATGTGATACTCTTTTATAATTTTGACTATTGTAGCTAAGTAATTTCCATCTTAATTTAAAGCCACATTGCTTTTGTTTTTTTTTTTTTTTTTTAATGAGGAGAAAATAGAAAAGTGCATCTGTGATAAAGTTCTAATTTACTATTTTTGTAAATTATAAACCAAAGACTGTTATTCCTCTTCCAAATACCTGAAGTCCTTCTCAAGTCAGACATGAGTCTCTATGACATCTAAATGGCTGAAAAAGCCAAATATAAAAAGGAAAAGAAGCTCCAACTACTGCATTGCAGTATCAGATTTAGAGAAAAAAGCAGTCCTTTCTTTAACTGTATTTTCTTCTAAAACAATATGCATGTTATTAGCAAAGGAAACTAAGACAGATTTTCTTGAAACATCTGTGAAAATGTCATATTTTGATTCTCTATTTGTTTGCATACTATCTACAGTATTAATGCTGTCTCCTGAAACTCATGAGCCAAGAAGCAGATGCTTAGAAAATACAGCCTGTCACACGAGAACACCATGATAATAATTATGTAACAAGGAAATACTCGTCTTTCTGATATCCAGACTTGAATTCTAGAATTAGTATTAAAACTAACAGGTTATTGGTACAACTAGTATTGAATAAGAATGATACTGATACATGTGAAATGAAAATCTTGACAGAATTAAAAAAGAAAGAGAACTTAAGACTCAGGCCTAAAAAAGTAATCTCTGAATTTTTTGAAAGTGCATAAAAGCTTGCATTCTTTTATTCCTCTGCTACTTTATTACTTCGAACTGACCACAAGTAAGGAAAAAATTTCTATTTAAGTACAGAGACATTAAAATTGTGGAAATGTATTCTGTATTTTCTTTTAGGTAGATTGTGAAACATAGCGATAACCTTTTAGATTAAAAACATGAAATTAATCTAGTGTGTCAGTGGGGAAAGTTTGTTTACTACGACATGTCATGTTTACTACGACATCATTTAGACAATTAATAAATGCACCGCAAGTAATGAAGAATTGTAGAAGGATTGTAGAGTAGGCAAAAACCTAGTAAAAAGCGGGTTTGGGCTAGAGTTACTTATGTTTATAAAGAAGACTTCATTTACATTTTCACAAATAGCAACCGGAAATTTCCTGGTGAATCTTTATGAAGGAGAAAAGAGCTTAAACTTTTTGGAATGATACAGAAAAACTAAGCAGCCTGTGGACAACTGAGGTAGGGTTATTTTTCTTGATTGCAGTTTGATGGACAAACACATCTTCTTTTATCAATCCGGGTGATGAATCCGTATCTATTTTTCACATTGAACCATCTGACAGTTCCCAAGACTTCTGTAGCAATAACCTTTTTAATCTTGCCAGTGAGTTTGTGCCCACGGCTGTATTGCTGGACGTGCTGGTGTTGGCGCGGCTGTTTCTGCTGCGCTGCCGTGTGCGCCGGGTGCGCGGTGGCGGGGGGACAGCCCGCAGCCGCGGGCACGCGGGGCTCTGCGGCGGGCGGGCGGCCTGCGGGCGGGGCGCGGAGACCCGCGGCGGAACGCTTGTTCCACCTTCTCTTCCGGCGGCAGAGGTGAAGGGGCAGCGCGGTGGGCGCGCGGGCAAAGCGGCGCGCTGCTGCTGGGGGCGTAGCTTCTGGCGCAGAATTTCTGAGGCCAGACCGCCGGTCCTGGCTCCCATCTCGCCGTTTGGCTTGGAGCTGGTGTCCCTGGCCCGCGCGGTGGCGGCGGGCTGGAGGCGGGCTTTCCGAGGTGGCAGCTCCTCAGCACGGCTGTGCCTGCAGCGTGTGGCGCCACTCGCTGCTCGCACCGTGTCTGGCGGTGCCATGGCGACCGAGGCGAGCGCATGATTTCAAAGCACTCCCCGAGCTGTGCGATTACAGCGGGTTTGGGTGGTGCAGCTGTAATCTGCCAGATGGGGGCCGTGCCTCCCACTCTCCCACCCTTACTTGTGGGACCGGGCCCGTGGAAGCTGAGGGGCGTGGCTTGGGACCCGGGGGCGGGGTGTCCCTGCGGGCGAAGGGAGACCCCGTGCGTCCGGCCACGCGGTCGGCGCCATTTTGTGCAGCAGGGCTGAGGGCGGGAAAACTTGGAGACGAAAGGAGAGGGCGTGTAAGGGAACGCGGAGGAGAGGTTTTTGGCTGGGGTTCAGCATTTTCTGAACATTGATTAGAAGACTGAACACCTAGACTAATTAAAATAAACGTAAAAGTTTTTACCACTGGAAAGTCTTCCTTTTGTAATTTGCCTGCGGCTTCATTTAAAAAATTTAAAAATTACTTCTGTGAAACATCAGGATAATGTTCACACATCCAGTGTACTAAAAGCTTTAAATCCCACTTCAAAAACTCAGAATTGCTGCGACAAAGGATGTTTTTAAATTGGAGGTAGATTTCCCGCTCTCAGCAGATGTATTTTACTGGCATTTTTCACCTCAGTCTCTCCCAGCACCTGAGAGTAAAAGGGGAAAAAGCGAAGAGTCAAACTCACCACCAAAAAACACTCGGGGTGGATGCAGATGCATTCACGGAGAAAAGCCCCAGATCGGCGCACCAGTTGTTGCATCTGGTTGTTGCTTGGGGTGAAAGCAGGCAAATGAGCAGGAAGGGCCTTTGCAGGAGTTTCACCGAGATGTTTATTTCAGCCACAGATGTGCATCATCCACGGCTCAGGGAACAAAGGCTAAGGGGCTTTGAGGGTTCAGGCTAAAGTACATGGGATGAGCAGGGCACGGGGAACATCAGAGACCAATTATCAGGGAACATGGGGGTGTTACAAGGGAGGGGTTAGGGCAGAGGGCCAACAGAGGAACAGGGTGGGAGTGACCGAAAGGGTGACAGACAGAGGGCACGGGGCTGACCCAGGGAACAGAACCGGGGTTGCCTTCCCTAACTGGGAATGCCTTTGGTCTCCACGCGTATTCACAGTCTATGTGTTACTAAATCAAACACAACGCAGTTTAGAGACAAGAGCTTTAAAATAAATATATATAACCTAAAAAATTGCCTTTTTATTTGATTACTGTATCTAGTATAATAAAATTTGAAATAAATAAATAGATCAGAATAAAAGGAAAAAAAAAAAGAATACACCTTACTTTCCTCCTGATCCCAAAGTCTCCATGCCAAAATAAATAAAATTAGAGACTACTCTGACATCTGAATGTTTTTCATCATAATGAAGATGACAGTTCTGCTCTCTATAAACATTCAACTCACATTGCAAACAAAATAGATTCCAGGACACAGAAGGGACTGTATTACTGTCCTGTGGCTCATCTTCATGCTAATCTGGATAATGCTTTTGAGACATTTTGATTCTATGTTTTTTCCTGTGTATGTGCCATTTATGCTTATATGTGCTGATTGTACCTCTCAAGCTCAGGAGAGTCTACGGGGAAAATCTTCTGGACGTCTTTAGAGTATAGAGACAGAAGATACATCGGTCAGTGGAAGCTTTTTCCACTTTGAGGATTTTTTATTGCATGAAAGAAAATCTCCCTCTGCCTGCCTGGCAGTTGCCATCCAAGAGAAGTTGACTTTTAACACGGATTTATCTCACCCAGTCATTTAGCAAATCAAGGTTTTATGTACACCAAACACTGGCCTACCATAGGATACACTGAAATAAATAAGATTCTTTCAGATAACAATTGGCTTTGAAAAATGCTTAAGCTATTGAAATTTAAGGCAACCTAAATTTCAGTCTTGTGTTTTTGAAGTACTCGCATTGAGTCTTTGGATGACATTTAAACCTCCAGATCCATAAATTTTGCAATCTCATATAACAAAAAGCACAAATACTACCCAATTTTATTGAAAGTGTTCTAATTAAGTGTTCTAATGAATGAAGATCTTTTTTCACTATATTAACCTTTAAGTGGATGCAATTTCCCTGGTTTGTAATTCCATGCTATCCTGTGGTTTTTTTCATTGCAGTGCTTATTTTAGTAACTCAGGCATATCGTATCCCCCATGCCAACATGAACTGACGTTATACCCCCCTGGTTTGCTATGCATTACTTTTGCCTCCCCCATTTCTTTTGTTGTCTTATGTCTTCAGTATCATTTGAGCTTTGATTTAATATCAAGAGTGATTATTCTGTTTATTTTCTACTGCTTCTATGTCTCCTTTTTTTCTTCTGGACCTCATTTGGAAAGAATTAACTGGCTCTGGAGGACACAAGTCAAGTTGAAAAGTCAGCACAGGATCTGATAAAGAAAATAAAAGCATAACTTTTCTTTATTTCTTTCAGCAAAAGTGTGACATCATGCATAAAAAAATAAAGCATTTATTCTGTTCCACAGAAAAATTTTTTGCTTCTGCTCTAAAATTATTTCAAGTATCTCATTTTACATGCAATTTTACAAGATCAGCCAGTAGTGTGGCCCAGGTGGAAGCCTGCAATTCTATAATGAGATTTATTTCTCTCTTGGGAGTATATCTATATCATCATCTGGGGTATATGTGATTAGTGTAATAGCCTCATATTACACAAAGATTGTCTCTTCAGTTGCAGTGTGGGTAGGTGACAAGGGAGCGAATGAAGAAGTTTGTTGAAATGAACAGGTATTTAAGAAATTTATCTCTTAATCAATATGTTACTCAGATTTCTTCAGCTACAGTAATAACAGGTATCGATGTATGAAAATGGATAGTTTGGTCCACATTATACCAAATCGGCATTTTTCTAAATTTAATTCATCTTGACTTCATCAAATACATTATTTTGCAAAATATGGAAAATTTATCTTATTTTCTTTTTATTTTCCCCGTAGGCTTAGACAGTACTCTAAAAACGTCAGCAGACCTCCTGGAAATAGCAGGTAAAACTCATCTCTATTTTAAAACTGTATTAATTCTGAGTGAAATCAAACTCATTCTCATATATATTAAGGCAAGCAAGTCCTTGGGAAAAAAAATGCAGATTTTTAATAAGTGCATTTTAAGTGGTTCTATTCACTCTGACAAACTCATAAATCTATTGCTGTCTTTCATCCATTATGGATTTATCAGTTGTAGTATCAGGTTTTGGGCAGAAACGCCAATTTCATGTAGTGGTTTTGGTTCACCAATTGAAAATTTTCCAGCCAACATGCCAATTTATGTCGGGGTTTAGCATTGGCTAAATTGCCAGTGTGCCCATTAGATCTATTTACTTATTTCCTGCTAAGGGATAGGATTTGTTTGTTTGTTAGGGGTTTGTTAATTTAAAATTGTTTGCTTAAAATTGTTTGCTTAAAAATGTGAATGTCACAGAGACGTGTCCCTCTCTTTCAGTGTTTTAACCAGTTGTCAGTTCTCAAAACCAATTACTGACTGTTTTTTGTTAGACACAGAGGAAACTTAGCTGCTCCTCTCAGAAAAAATCACTTCCTTAGGTTGTCTTTAGTTCCAAACACATCAGCACATCAGCACATCAGTTCATGTAAGTAGATGTGACAGCTGAACACTGCTGAAATTCATACAGCAATATGTCTGTTACCATGATAAATGCAACTTGGGCTCAGATATAAGCTGCCTAGTTAGTTGAAGCTTTTGGACTGTGGTTTTGTTTTGCTTTGTTTAAAGCATGACTTAGACTAAAGGAAATGGGAAATAAAAACTGTGTTTCAAAGTATGTTTTGTTCTCTACCTCTTGTCTTTGAGACTACAGTCAATGAAAACCACTATTTCATCTTGACAATATGACCACATTTTCTTTAAGGTAGCACGTGGGAAAGATACAAAAATATAACTTTGTTTAAACATTATTTGACATAGATACCGGAAAGAAGATAAACATTAACTTTTAATATTTAGATAAAAGTCCTATCCATGTTCAATAGCATCTCTAGAACTCATCGTATCTGTAGCACTGGGCTTTCCTTTCATTTAATGATGGCCTCACGACTCTCACTTTATGTATGCTGTAAAGCTACCATATTAAATAATAGAATGCCCTAAGTGATATTTAGAGAAACTACTGTATTCAGTACTCCAAGTCTCTATGGGATAATTAAAAATAAAAAGAATTGTGGAAGGTGCTCTACTGTTTATTAGTTTGGACTGTAAATTGTGAGAATGCTTTTGATAAATTACTCATGCATACAGCAAGAAAAAATATGCCAAAATATACTAATGAGGTTGTAATCCAGGTAACAAGGAGAACGTTCAAAGCCCACAATTTTGCACTGAGAAAATTTGTTGGAAGGGAAATTTTGAACATGTAGAGAAAAATTGGGGAACTTATTACGATGGTATACAGTTATAAATTACTTTTCAAGGCTGCTGAATAGATATTTAGAAACTTTCAATAGTACTAATTTGTGTCTATTTTTTCTTACTACCACTTATATAGCTCAGTAATTCAGATGCTGAGTAAAGTTTCCCTCATTATTTCTAATGACGCCCTTTATAGTCCTCTTTTTAGTGCAGTGTCTGAGCTTTAGAAAGGTTGTTTGCTGCCAAATGTCAGTCCATTTGAAGATATAGCAATAGAAACCCTCTCGTTTTATCAATTTTGCTGAATAAAATACTTGTGGACAAGTAAGATTGCCAAGTCTTTAGCTTCTGTTTCCTAAATGTTATTTTAAAAAAGGGAATAAAGTAAATCTGATTAAAAAAACTCTTCTGACCCACTCTCCCAGGGCAAACCAAAGTCTTGTTATTAAATTTAGGGGGAGAAGAAACATATTAGGCATCTTGCACTTCAGTAGAAAAGTCAACATAAAAACAGTTTCATAGAGAGCATAACCTCTTAGCAAAGACACAGGATTACGATTCATAATTGTAATCTGATGCAGACTTGAGAACATTCAACACTACAGGATTTTCCTAGATAAGCAATTTATGTCCACTCAGTTTAAAGTTTGTTTTTTCTCCTGAGCAGGGAGAGTTCAACAAACCATAGAGATTTATCCTGATATGAAATCATATTGTCAGACTCTGTTCTGCACTGATATTTTCACTACATTATAGCATTTACGCAATAAGTACTTTGGAATGGATAAGAGCTCTAATATAAGTGAATGGAAGAGACTGGTTTATTTTTCAATAAAGTTTACTTTTGTGCTTCAGGGCTGCATCGTTGTGTAAAGTTTCTCTGCCCACTTTGTGCAGTTCATGTTAAGGTAATTTTCAAACCTTGGTCTAGCATTGATCTTTCATTGCATAGGAGACACTAGATTTTCTCCTATATATAACTCTTCCAGGAAACACTGAAGACTTATTCCTATCACAGAAAAATTGTGCTCTGTTTTTCTTGTATCAGTTTGGAGAATGTGGAGAAAACATACCTACTTTCTCCAAGAATATCTCTGGCTAAAACAGCACTCACCTCTCATTTCATTTGAATATTCTCTCTCTAAGCACCTAAGAGACTGCATGAGTTTTTTCCTCTCTGCTGCTTGTAGGGTGGATAAGAGGAAGGCTCTAAAGGGATGACAGTGATCAGTTTCCTTGAAAATGAGAACTGACTGTTTTGTGGAGTACATTAGAAAACACAAATCACCTGAACAAGAACTGCGCAGTAATCACTGGCTAGGATAAAAACATATGCACACGAAAAATAAAAACACATTGCTAAATTCCTTCTCTAGTTCAAGCATAAGTCCTGAATAGTGCTTATAGGTTTAGTTGTGCCCTTGATGCAGAGCTAAGGGAGAAAACCCTTGGCAGTGTGGGAGCTCTTCATTGAGCAAGGCCTTTAACAATGTCCTAGCTCTGTCTTGGCATGCTCGGATATTAGAGCACTCATGAAGCTTTACTGTTTTGAGCAAGTTCTAAATACCCTCAAATGCCGGAATATTTGGGTTGTGACAAAAGAAATGTTCGCTACAGCTTAAGTAACATCAACATGAGTATTTGTTGTCATCAAGCGCCTGTGAGCAGTCACAGAGAGCTGTGAGTATGTACCCATTCTATTGACTGAGTAAAGTGAGAGGTGGGGTAGTGGAAGTAAGAGGCTATAGACAAATGGGTTTTGCCTGTCACTGTGATTACACTCATCCTTTCTCACGTTTTACATGATGTGCCAGCTCAATGGCTAGCTCTGAACTAATTTGTTTTGCAGCTGAAGTCCAAATAAAATTCTCTACAGATGGATTTTATTCATGACCCTTATTAGAGAAAGAGAGAGGATGTTTGTCCTGACCATTGATCTGGTTAACATGTATGTTGGTTGCAGATATCCCAGGAGTCTTTGTGCAAATCCATATCTCAGGTGCCACTTGTTCCTCACTGCACATTGCTACATTAAGTGTACCCATGCCCAAGATTCAACCATATACCTGTACTGTCTTTTTGAAATGCAAGTCACTTACTATTTGGCAGTTTTCAGACACTGCTTTACTTTGGTGGCTTTTTTTGACTCCAGCCTTGTGCAAGTCACTGATAATAGATGTCCTTGCTTATGACAGAATGATATGTCATGAAAAAGATGAAACAGCAAGCTTGAATAAAGTATTCGCTAATGCCACAAAAGCAAATTCATGTCCTTAAAACTATCTCTTTAATTTCAATAATAATCTCATAAATTCTTGCAGAAATATTGAAATATTAAAATCTGGGTTCAGATTTTCATAGTACCTTGTGTCATGTCATTAAAAAAGAGATGAATGTTTCAGTGTAAGCTGAAGGTGTTGACAGTGCTTCATGTATAATTTGCACTTCCTTTGTTTAGGTTCACATATGTAGTCTTACACCTGTGTAAGCTGTCAAGTAGAAAGCAGTGAGTTCTCTGATACTTTAAATGTTTCTTGTATGTTTTTCAGATAATCTTAATGTGGTATGTGATTAGACAGTTCATTAAAAATCTCAGGGTATGTTAGTTATCCATAGTAATAATAAATATGTGTGTGAAAATTAATTCAATGGAAAATCTGTCAAGGAAAAAAAATCATCCTATGAAAAACAGTATCTTGGTTTCATCTAAAGACAATGTCGTGGTTTAACCACAGCCAACAACTATGTCTCACACAAATACTTGCTCACACCCCCAGATGGGGATGAGAACTGGAAGGGAAAATGTTTCGGGTTGATTGTGTATGCATGGCTTTTGCTTCTTTTATTAAACTGTCTTTATTTCAAAGGATGGATTTTCTCACTTTATCACTTCCTTTCTTCGATTTAGTGGTAATCATCCCATAATTTCTCTAAAGATTGATTAAAAACTACTGCTCTGTCGAGTTCACTTATCTAGTAAACCACTTCAAATTATTCCTTGGTAAAAACAAGCCAAAAGGGAAAATAATTAGGAAGAAATCCAGTAATAGGTCCAATATTTCTTTTTAGGGTGAAAGAGGGAAGGACAGACTTGCAAAATACTGTTAAGGTCAACTTTAAACATAAAGTGTAGTATGAAAACTGCTCAATTGAATTTTAAAAAAGGACCAGCACAGCTGAACTTGATTTTTTGACACTAATTCACAAATTGTCATGAACCATGTATGTGTTACTTTTAAAGAATGTTATTGTAAATTTATTCTGAGAATTTAGCCTATAGTTGAAATAAAATTTTATTTTAAAAAAATTACATGAACATGCTCTTTTGTAATGAGAAGAAAATATTGAAACTGTGAAAAGCTGCACGAAAGCCAGGAAGAAAAAAAAAAAAAGAAAGAAAAAAAAGGAAATAAGTTTATGTTATCTTTCCAAGGGATATTTTAATAGAATTTCCACCTTTTATTCTTTTTAATGCACTTCATTTTGTCTGATAAAATTAAATAGGATTGATATTCTACTGCAGCAAGAGTTGTGTTGTTTGGAGGTAATGTTAAACTCTCTCACAAATCATTATTGATTTAAAATTATTCTGAGTGGTTTCAGATAGTTGGAAAAGTCTGCAATTGGAATAAATCTCTATGTCATCTTTGTTTTCTTAGTCCAGCATTGCTCGCCTTCTGGAAGCATTATGCATGGGTTGTGTTGGCAGACTTTGCTTTAAAATACAAGTCTAGGATTCATGCAAAGGAGAACTAATGGCTGCCTTGTTGCATGAAAGTTTCATGGTGCTTGCAATGAAGATCAGGGGGGAGTCAGACAATAATGTTCAAGCAGAAAAAACTGTATCTGCAACACATCTGAGGGTGAGGGCATCTGGACTGCAGATATAATTATTTCGCATCCTCAGTGATTTTTGACATGCTGTTGAAATATTCTGAGATTTATATAATCACAATAGATAACTGGAAATTTAAAGTGTTTCTGTGTTATGTTTAGAGTCCCTTTTATTCTTATAAATGTAGTGTTATGATTACCATAGGGATTAACAAATCTTTTCCTTGCTGGATCAGAATTTCTATAAGTGTTAAAAGTGCATGATAAATAAAAATTTATATATCTTCCTTCTTTACAAATATTACCCAAACTTCCATTAGTTTTACAACTCTTTGTAGGTCCATAACAACTCTGGAAGGGATTGTAAAAGATTGATGCAGCTCATAGATCGAGTCCAATCAAGGGCTGCAGAGAAGAACTTTTATTTATAGACTGTGTTCCTGTCTTCCTGCCCAGTTTGGAGAAGATGCAGGTGGGGCTATTGTGCTTAAAGTAAACCATTACTTCTTCATTTAACATGGTGGCAACACAGATTGACTAGCTTAATAAGTAGGTCTCCATCAGAGGAAAAGGTATAAAGAATACAAGATAAGTTGGTTTGTTGGTGGTTCTGTTTGTTTGTTTGTTTGTTTGTTTGTTTGTTTGCTTTTTCCCATTTTTAAACATGTGGCAACTAGTGAATTTTCTGCAGTTTTCTTGCATAGGTTTGGGTTAAATGAACTGTTTTGTGGAGTCTGCTGAGAATAAACGTGTCATTGCTCTGGCTGTTGACTGGATGTGGGTGCAGAACATGTTCTCCCTATTGCTCTGCACTGAATAAACTCATATGCTTCTGTTTGTGTCCAGGGAAGGACTCCTTAAAAGACAGGGATCACTGCTGTGTAACACTGATCTGTCAGTGGACTCCGGCAGCAGCTGAGCAGGCATTTTCATGCTGCTTAGTTTGGAAGTTTAGATACTGTTGTTTTAGATCCATAAACCCTCTGAGTAAAGAAATGCTTCCTAATGTAAGATTTCACTTCTTCTGATGCAGCTCTAAGTCGTTCCTACATGTCTTGCCACTGGATCCCAGGGAAAAGGGTTCAGCACTTCTGTCTCAGTTTGGAAGACAGGTGTCTACTAGGGAAAGCAAGGCCCTCCCTTGAACTGGAAAAAGTAAATCCTCTCCCTCTGAATTAGTATAATTTTGAAATTAAGGGGCTCTTAGGTGAAAATATGAGGTAGGAATAACAGTTCTTTACTAGTATGTATAACAAGGCAAAAAAAAGCAACAACAACTGTGGCATTAACACCAAGCAGAGCAGGAACCCAATTCCAGTCCTCTCGGCCGCGGGCACTTTCCCCTCCGTGCAGTTCCCGTCACGGCCGGCAGGGGGCGCGGGTGGCTCCCGGTGGGCGGGGCAGGTGCGATGATCCCCGGGCCGGCAGGGGGCGCTGTGGCGCAGGCTGGGGGAGCGAGCGGTGATGGCAGCTGGGCCCAGACGGGAAGGGATGGAGAAGAGAAGCTTCGCTTCACAAGCCCTGGGGAGGGTCAGGACAGGGGTGCAGGGAGGCTCCTGGCTGGGCTGTGGCAGAAGCACGACCTCCTCCTCCAAAGCCAAGAGCAATCAAGAGAGTGCAACTGCCCCCCTGGCCCCAGCCCTCCTCCCACTCTCCTTTTACCTGCTTTTAATCTTATGGTGTCTCTGTCCTTCCCTCGGAGAGAAAATCCCAAAAACCAGAGGGGTTCCCCCTTCCCTGTCTCAAGTACTTAGCCATCACTGCTTCTTTACCAAGTCAATGGGAAAATTTCCACAGCCACTGAATAAAAGAAAAACCAGCTCCCAACAACTTCCCTCTCCACTTCTTAAGAAGCTGCAGAGAGCAATGGAGACACTTGTCAACCTTCTTTTCTCAGACAGAGAGCTCTCAGTTACTCCTCGCAGCACATACCTTCTAACACATACGCAAAATAATTATGTATAGAATAACAGCAAATTAACTAGTAGCTTGCCAGTTCATGTCCTCAGAACTTAACAATGTAGATACACTGAATACGTGGGAAAATCCAAGTAAATCACAGAAATAATCAAACAATATCAGATAACTCGTCTAACTAACTGTACACAAAGAAAAACAATTCAATTTGTACAGTTATGGAACTAGCCTATAACATAAAGTTATATTGGGTAGTGTTTTTCTGGGGTTAGAACAAGGGAGTAACACCATAATTTCAGATATTAACTTGGCATAAATAGTTCCTGGCTATCAGTTCCTTAAAGCACATAATAGACAAATGGATGAAAATTAGTTCCTGAGTGTCTGCGTCTTGAAGCTGTTTTCTTTTATGTTAAGTGTTACATTGTGGTGGTGCGTACCCTGCATATCCGCCCTCCTTGGGCTGCATGCCATCTGAGAAATGCTTGTTTAGGTCTCAGTCTTGATGAACAGCACCTGAGCTGAGCTCCTCTTGAGCTTATCAGAAATGCTGTCTGCTGGTAGGAATTTTTGCTGGCTAAAAGGCTCACAATTTTTAATGCACATTGATTCACATCATACACAGAATTACACAAAATTATGAATCCTGTGAAAAATAGTTAATGGGTTTGTGAGAGTCAATTTAGTTTTCATTTGTCTCAACACTTATTGTCAGAGGTGTGTGAGGGAGGGTGTGCACATGTGCTGCTTGCAGGAGGCAGCTAGAAGATGGGTGAAAGCCTTGTCTCTGGGGGAGACTTTGCCTGGTAACACCTCAAATGGGCAGGCAGGTAGCAGGAGACACGGTACCCTCCAGAGGGGTTCTCCAGTCAGATGGGAAAAGGTCTCCACCCAAGGATTGCAGTGGAACATTGGATTCCTCAATGGTCTCCTGTCAGCAGGCAGACCTTAGGAGGAGCCAGGGGGCACAAAAATAACTGCGGGACGAGCTCCAGGCGTTTTAGGTCTTGTGCTTTTTGTTTTGGGTCCAGGCTGCTGAGTCTCATTGGCTCACTCGCTCCTTTGATCTAGCCCTGGCCTTTTTTTGTCCGTTTTCTTCTGGCCCCACTCTGCTTTTTGGCCTTCCTTCCCTCTCTGGCCCCCCTTTGCTGGCCCTCGCACCTGTCCTGCCCCAGTGTCCCTGACTGCCACCCTGTCGCTTTGCCTCCGTGTCGCTCGCTGAGCTGCCTCTGCTCGGCCGTGCCACTCGGTCCCAGAGCCGCTGCCCTCCTCACCGTGGCGCTGTCCAGGGTCCTGGGCTCCTCGTGCAGGCGCCCCTGTGTGGGTGAGTGAGCGCCTGTCACCTTGGAGCCGCGGCTGTCCGGGAGCTGCCCCGCCTCGTTAGCGCAGCCCACCCACCCTCCGCGGCACCGACGGCACTCCGCGATCCTCTGGTGGTAACGCCTGCTTTTTCGCTCCCTTTCTCTTCCCCCCTCCAACCCCCATTCCTTTTCCATTTTCCTTGCATATTTTCTGTCTTTTCCAGCCCTCCTTAGTAGGGTAACTGCTTTTTATTTCATTTTTTTGCTACCAGTAAATGGTTCTAAGATACAATGTTTTGTCTCCGTTGACAATTTCATTCCAGACCATCTATTTTTAAAGAACTTGTTGCAGTTCCTCACAGTGGAATGCAACAGGGGTTAAAAGAACTAATCCCAACCAAAGAAATCATCTTCCCAAGAAATCCTAAAGCATATCTTAGGGCAGATTTTTTTCTCTGTGATAATTGTATTTGAAATATTTTCATCTTGCTTTTTGCAAAGGTTGCTCGTCATCTTTTTGATAGATATTTCTATAATGGTAATTTTCATTTTTAATTTTTTAATTTAATTTTTTTCTTCCCCAGACTATTGAGGAGGATGAAATCTTATTGCATATTCCAGTCAAGAAACATTGGCAGCATTTTTGTAGCTAAAATAGTTATTTAGTTATCGGTGTTTTAAGAAATGTAAGTAAGTAAAAGCAGTAAATAACAATAAAAGAAAATTCAGTGGCGCAGAGCTGCACTCACTTTGCCCCTAAGGTCCTATGCCTAGAGTGGGTCACACTTCTGGAACAGGAGGCCTTAGATGTGGCTTGAGCTATTGCTCCATAGCCTTTTGGCTGTCAGTTTGCATTTGAAGGAGGCAAGGAGGAGGGGGAGGTCTTTTGCATAGGATAAAAAGGATTTATTACTTTGGGGAATCTGTGGGGCAAAAGACAAAAAGTGACGAAGGTGTAACAACTTAAATATAGGGGAGGTTCAAGGGGAAGGTGCAAATTCTTAGGATATTGGAGAAATTCTGAGGAAGGAAAAAGGGTAGGGTTTACAAATGCATTCTTCAATGAGAAAGGTAGCAGGAAAAAACTGGGTCACATGGACTAATGAGAAGTGGAGTTTTAGGGGATTTCTAAAGAGGAATTCCAAGCAGGGGGCTGGCACAAATTAGGATTAACAGGTAGTTTAGGATAGATTGACAGGGTGGGTGGGAGGGTATAATTTTGGACTAAACCATTAGTTTGGGCAATAACAGAACATGCCATTAACAAGAAACACACTGCAACAGTTCAGCTTCCAGCTGACTGTTTGGCTGATGTCAATTCTATTTTACACAATGAGAATTGATGCAAGTGGAATTGATTAGTGAAGAGAAATAGTCTCCAACAGCAAGTTAAATTTTGAGACACTCTTAAGTGAAGTCATATAAAACAATGCTTAGGTGAAGATTAGACATTTATTTTCCAAGCAGAGGACCATTTTCCAGTCACAAAGCTTAATTCTGCTGTCACTGTTGCTACTGTATCAGGGATTAATATTACAAAATCAATACATAAATTAAAGTGGCTATCTTGGGTTGTAATACAGGATGTGACCAAAAGTGTGTATTGTATCACCATCTGTTAAGACCAGGTGGGGCAGTGATCTTAATCTTTTCACAACCCATCCTTCTTCCAGGGAGGTATCTTATGTTAATGGCCCATTGAGTCCCAATGTATGACTGATAAAATTACATCATCCCATTGAGTGATGCTTCAGCCAGGGAGAGGAGACAAGCCTTTCCTACCAGGAGGAAAACTGCACCCTTCTACGGGACCACTGCTTCAACTGAATCACATCTGTCAATCCAGGAAGACTGCAGCCACCATTGAATGGGACTGCTACCAACACCCTGCCTGATGAGATGTCAGGTTGTATTCTGACTCTGTCAGTGTTTTTGGGTTTGTTCTTTGTAATACTGTATTTCTATTTTAATTTTCCTAGTAAATGACTGTTATTCCTATTTCCCATATCTTTGCCTGAGAGCCCCTTAATTTCAAAATTATAATAGTTTGGAAGGAGGGGATTTGCATTCTTCATTTCAAAAAGAAGCTCCTGCTTTTCTTAGCAGACAGCTGTCCTCCAAACCAGGACGGTGGCTCTGGATCAAAAGAAGAGCTAATGCACCAAAATCCTGTTTTTGTTTTCTCAGGCTACAGAAAGAAATAGTTTTATCCATGCATGCGGAAGCCAGTTTAGTAAAAAGTAGGAGATATGAGAAAACAAAAATATTAGGGTGAATTTAAAAGCAATATAAATCAAATTTTTGGTAACGTTTCTTGGAATAAATCTGAAATTTTTCATAGGAGGAAAAAAGTGTGTATTTCTACATTTGTAACAGCAAAATCCAAGAGTATATCATCAAATAACTAGAAAAAGATTGGTAGAACCAGCCTAAGCTGTTTGAACATATTTGTTGAGAGGATCAGAAAATATCAGTACAGATTCACTTGCAAATTTTAAGTCTGGAAGAGAATTAGAGTCTTAAGTGAATTAAAATATTTATTTGTTACCTAAAGAAAATTTATTTTGTGAATGAGTTAATTTATGGACACTTGAGTGATCTCAAATGACAGTGACTAAGGAAGTTTGACTTCTATTCTTACCTGTTCTGCTGATGTGCTTTGCCATTTTGCCTTTCTGACTTCAGCGTCAAAATAGAGATTATAATTGGTGTATTGAAATCTTCAGGTAAAAGGCTTTAAAAGATTGAAAATATCACTCTGGTCAAAGTGAAAGTAAATTGTACTTGTTAATAAAATTTAATTGTATATTTTCAAACAGCCTACTTGCTACTGCTTTGTGGTCTGGAAAACACCAACAAATAGGTTTTTTATTTAATAATCCATTTATGGCAATACCAGTTTTAGTTCTGATTGTATCAAAACGTTTCAAAACCAGATGGTTTGCATAAAGATGCTATTTTATTTTAAAAAGGATAAGCATGGAAATTAAAAACCAATAGGAAAATGTAGCTCTCAGATAAGAGGAGAAATTCTACTTTTGCTGATTTTCTTGACACTTGGGACTTTTGTTTCTGTGTGCTGACCAGAAAGAAGTTATCTTAAAAGCAAACTGCTGTTTGTGAATGAGGGAATATGAAGAACACAAAAAAAATAGGGAAAAGGTCAAAGTGATATTTACAGTCGGTTTTCTCTAGGAAATAGCAAAGCAACAGCTTATTTAAAATGTCACAAACTGGTTTTGTTTTTTGTTTTTTTTTTCAGAAGCATAAACTGTTTTTTTTCCCAGTAAAAAGGGTTGATTTCATGACAAAAGGAGTAGAATAATGAAGTTTCATGGGATTTGGTTATTAAACAGAGTCAAAATCACACTCTTTCATTTTTGGTATTTCTTTTTGAAAGACCTTTATTTTTTTCAATTTTTTAAAGCCTTTAAGCATTTTTTTGGTGTGTGTCTAAAACCTGAAACCATTTGAAATGAGTTTGTGATTTATTTTCTTTACCCCTACTGTGTGTTGCTTGGGCACAGGTCTCTTGGAGAGCTCCTTTTTGTGATCTACTAATGGTTTTTGCTTTCTTTCCATTTCTAAAGCTGGTGTAACTTTCCGTTTTCTGAAAGGGTTTTGGCTGTGTTCTTGCAGTGTTGGCCAAAAAGCAACCATTGACTTGCAGTCAAGAAAACAAAAAAGGATTATCATGGAGGACCTTGGACTCTTTACTTCCTTGCATTGAACTCAAAATTGTAACCTCTTTTTTGGAAAACCCTAAAAATGTAAGTAAACAGAAAATAAAACCACAGCAGGCAAAATACAGTTCAAACATTTATGGATCTTGTCTGAAATGCTTTCTTAACGTATTGCATGAGTTTCAATTATGTCTAGAGTCATCCATTAAAATAAAATGAAATAGATTGTAGAATTACTGTAGGATTTTAGGGTCAGTTTTTTTCCCTGGGTTGAAACTATAAAACTTCATTAGGTTTGACTCTTCTATTTAAATACATTTTTTTCCAAAAACCGAAATCTTGCCATGAACATTGAGCTGTGGTCCAGCTACTTTTATGTTTGGTGTAAGAAATGAACTTAATCATATCCTTTAGATTTCCGAATAGACACTGTTTCATTGCAAAAAATTTTCAGCTAAACATTATGATAAAATGAAATTTCTGCTCCTGGTTGCTGTCCCTGAAGTTGTTATTCTTTTGCTGCTTAATTTGAGTTGATATTAGAATTGTTCTTGCTTGTGACATCAGTTTACAACTTAGTTTAAATTTAGTATGATACTTTTCAAACACCTTTTATATCTGCTGATGATTTATTGGTCTAACTCTGCTTGATTAATGCATGAATGCAACACTTCTTTCCTCATTGACAAATTGCTTTCCCAACAGTGGTTAAAAAATGATTTTTTTTTGCTCTTAAACGCATATTCTGACGTCTCAAATCTTAAATTAATCCAAAAGAAGAGAAAAACTGTCTTTGAATTCCTCCACGTCAAGAAGCTCTAGTATTTATTCTGAAACAAAATAACCTTTGCAGTGGGAACTGAGATGCACTTTTGTCTGTCTGTGCAGTGCAATAGCCATAGTGTTGAGTCATAAAGATTAGGACATGAATTATTGTCTGATAAGTTTGTTTAGAATTTGATCACTGAATTAGTGAGCGAGTTAAGCTGCCTTAGAGATATGGTATCTTTGTCTCTCTTCTTAAGATTCCACTTAAAACTGCTAGATTGCAGCTGAGTGAGTGGCACACAACAAACCTTAGAGAATTGTAGCTTTAGTTCAAAAAAGTAATCATATAATAACTTATCACTACAAATGCAGCAGTTGGAAATACATAAGTAGCACTCTATCAGGGCTGACATTAAAAAAGTTACATGCCTGAAAAATAGCTACAATGAGGGTAATAATGAACATCAAAATAAAATGGAAAATTGGTTATATTTTTGGTTTCAGAGAACAGCAGCAATATATAATCAGTTCCTGACAAAATGTGCAAGTAGATGTATTGTTCTCATCTTTAGATCATCTTTCATCTCTGTCAACTGTGTAGATACATTCATCAGAATTCTTATCTTTTAGAAGTGAGACCACTCACTTACAGGGGAGATTTGTATGCCAAAACCAATAACTCGTTGATTAATTAAAAAATAAAAAAATCACAAAAATCTCTATCCCCAAGAGTCATGAAGCCTGTGATGCAGAAACAAAGACTCTCCAACTAGTTAAAGTTAGCAAGTGGTATGTTTATTATGACACCCAGGCGCACCTGGGAGAGATCTCTCGCAGGGATGTGTGAAGTACACAGGACTCTTGCCTTCTATCTACAAAAGTCTTACTTGTTCATATAATTACCCCATACGCCTATACACATGTATTACCTTACCCCACCTACCCCCACTCCATATTAAAATTAGCTCAAAGTCCTTTTACGCTTGCGCAGTTCTTTCCTTCAAATGGGTCAGTGGGTGTTTGAAATGGGTCAGTAGTTTCCTAGTGATGAAGTCAGGGAGTCTTTTCACCTTAGTCTTGTTACTAGATTCTCAGGCCTCTTGGCCATAGCTCAAGCTCCCAACCTGTTTCTGGCTGGTTTCAGGGCCCAGGTATAGTTATGGTTCCTTAACTTTAACAATATCCCAACTGCCTGTCTTGACACAACAAAGCCAAGCAAGAGATTTATTGTCTTAGCTCTACTGGCTCAGCCATTTTCTGGATTGCTTCTACTATAATCATTATATATATAGCTTCTATCCCTCAGCTAAGCTCTTAACCCTTTGATTTTTGCTTCATCTGAATCTGTCAAAACTATCATTTGATGGAAAAGAGTGCAAAGTATGTATCACTCCTGCAATGCCTTCCTTCTTCTTCTTAGCCATCAGTTCTTCACTGAGACAGGGAGTTTAAATTATGGAAGCCAGAAGTATTCTGGAAGTTACACAGTTTTATAGCTGGTCTATTCCACCTTTTATAGAATAGTGCCTAAAGCTGTTTTCAGGAAATGGTATTTTGACTCTGAATGTGCCAGGATGATCCTGGCACTTAAGGCTTTAATTTTTATTAGTCTTCCCTGAGATCCATATTTAAGCCACTGCTGTCTAAAGATTCTGGTTTTCATAAAAATGTTAGAAATTTTGCATTTTTTAGAACATGTATAGATCTGGACACATCTGTTTTCTGATGGCATTATGGTGCATTAGAGATGGACGATAGGTACTTCTGCCCCTATTTTTTATCATACAGATGTTGCATAGAATGTGGGGGATAGCTGGATGCTGAAGTGCCTAATAGAGAAAAATTTCATATGTAGAAAATTAATTATATTTAACAATCTTCTTGAGCAGAGTGGAAAAACTGAGAAAAGACAGGCTTAGTATTCCTTTTGTGGTCTCTTACAAACTTACTGATAAAATTTTTAAAATTTTGCCTTTAATGAAGTAAATAAAGAAACTCCTATTAATTCAGCAAGGACAAGGTTGTAAGTTAAATGTCTTAGAAATAATAGTGGGTGAAAAATCTTAACTATGTGATAGCTGTTCACATTAATCAATAAATTTGGATATTATGCTCTAAAAATTCTATAACAAATTTTGTTTCCTACTGTAGGTTTGGAATAATTGTTTCAATTTTTCAGTCATGTCTTATCAGCATATTAGAGCAAGAAGTATTCCACAGGCAAGACTGTAAGGCTCTATACACAATATTACACACTATATTATTCAGACAATGTAAGAACAGAAGTTCAAACATCTATGTGAAACTTCTTCTGGTAAGTCTGTAAAAAGTCACATAAAACATCTTTTAAGAAAAGAGAGAAATAAGATATTACATTTATGCAAGAATATATACTCTTCATGGAGTCTGGGAGTACTCTTCATGGAGTCAGCTGAAGAAATTTATTAAACGTCTTTAGAGTGTGAGTTACTTGAATTTGCAGCAGAAACAAACTACCTTTTAAACATGTGGAGACTTGTACCAACTCTCCCACAACTCTCTTGATAGGAAGCAAGGTGATAAAACAAAGTGATACATAAATTTCCTTGAATCTCTGCCTATACTTTGTCCCAGACCTCCTATTCCTCCTATTCCTGTTCCAGGAAAGCCAGGTTTCACTGGATTTTCTGGAAAACCTAGTATTCACAAGAGGTTAAAATTTCTGGTCTCTAAACTTTGGTACTCGCAGTGTGTCCTCAGTTGTGTTCCATGGCAGCAGGTACACAACCCAGATAAGTAATCTTTTGCAATCTCTTGAACTCGCTCTTTTGCTTCTGGACAGTATTATGCTTGTGTCCCAGAGGACACCATATATATTTGAAATTCTGACTGTGAGAGAGATGTCATTATTTTTCTTCAGAGCCATTTATCACAAAGGAAAACAGTTGGTCAGTGCTCCTCTGATGCATATATATTCCTGTAATTTGCTTTTTAATCAGAACTAAAAGCTAATGGGGCAAATGCTTGCTGAAAACCAGTCCACCATTACTATTATTTTTTAATGATTTGCCAAATAGTCATCATATAATAATCTTCTAATCTACGTAGATAATAATCTACTTATATATCTTTGTTGGGGGTTAGATTTTGTTGGTTTTTCCTTTCCTCTCTGCCAGTGGAATTTTTTCCATTGACATGCTGAGAAGCATGAATGGCTAGGTCCAGGGGGAACCTCCCTGGTTTTTTGGGAGTTTCTCACCGGTGGGGCAGAGGGGGTGAGGGACACTGCGAAGTTAGAAGCAGGTAAAGGAGGGTGGGGGGGCATTTGCCGTCTCTCGCTCATGCTTGGCTTCAGAGGAGGAGGAGGGCTGCTGCTAGCACTGCCATCCCAACGCCGGGAGCTGCTTTTCTCCTGCCCTGCTAGGACACCCTCCCTCTCCAGTTTGCTATTTCGAAGCATCCTGTTGGAGCACTGGGACCAACGCTGCCCCAAGGGTTCGTGAGCAAAGCCTCTCCTCCATCCCTTCCCGTCTTGGATGCAGCCGCCATCATCCTGATGCTCCTGAAGCCGTGCAGGGATCGTCACACCTGCGCTGCCCACCGGGAGCCTGCCAGTGCTCCCTGCCAGCTGTGACAGAAACTGCGCCAAAGGGGAAGGTGGCTGAGAGGACTGTAACTGGGGTCCTGTTCTGTTTGTTATTAATTCCATCGTTGTTGTTTTTGTTTTCCTTATTATATATATATATATACTAGTAAAGAATTGTTATTTCTATCCCCATACCTTTGCCTGAGAACCCCTTAATTTCAAAATTGTACTAATTCAGAGGAAGGGATTAACTTTCTCCATGTCAAGGGAAGGCCCTGCTTTCCCTACTAGACGTCTGTCTTTTCGAACCAGAACATAGAATCAATTGAATTTTTTTTCCTCTTTTGCAACAAAATTCTTGCTGTGCCTTTGTTTTTTATTTCTTTGCTTTTTAGAAGGTAGAATTATGTTAGAATTACGTCTCTTAATAAAAGATGCACATACTAGATTTTTTCTCTGCTTTTAAAAAATCACTTAGAAAAAAATCAGTTGGGATTGAACTGCTACTGAAGGTTAAGAAAGTAAAAGGGGAACAAAGTATCTGACAGAGTAATTTTTTCTCACAGTATGTTTTTTACTGGGAAAAAATGAATATATTGCATTTAATTTTTATTTACTGCTGTAAATTAATAATAGGGTCACCAAGTTTGAAAAAGAGAGGGGAAAATAGAAAAAATCCTATTGTAAATGTAGAATTGAAGCTATTTTTTAAAGAGCTTCAAATATTTTTGGTTTTTTCTCCTTTTTTTTCCTTTTTTTTTTAGTTTAACTGACTATAGTATTTAATAGAGAAAAGCTCTACTTATATTTTAATGTCACTTTACAGAACCAACAGCAAATAGAGTAGAAAATTTATCAGTCATTTAAATTGTATCTTATTCATTTGTAAGTAAACTTACAGTAAATACCCTGGTTACTCCCTCCTGTGCAAACAAATTCTACCCTTCGACAAGACCAGCATCCTTGTACAATATGCCCCTTGAGGAACGGTTATTTGAGAATGTAAATCAAACCAATATTAAACTCTTGTCAGGTACACAGTCTAACCACAACATTTAGTCAGCATTTACTCAAGTGAATTTAACATACTGTTTTTCCAACACCAAATTTCTTTCCTTTTGTATTGCAGTTCTGCAAGTGAAACCAATTGAGAATGTGCATACTGGTTGAATAAGTAATCATTACTCCAGATGAAATGAGTTTTTGGATAATGGTCTTTTGATATAATTTAATCCCAGATATGTATTTCTATTTCATCCTAAGCGTATCTGATACTTAACAACTTGTAGGGCTGCTCTACATGTATATTAATATATAATTTCTCTTCTAGGCTTTTCTGCTAGGGAGTTTAAGAAAAATTAAAACTGTCTTATTTTGATTGAATACTTGTGTCATGGTGTGACTTGGGTTTTTCCAATTTTAATATATTTAATTTCTTTTAGAGATAGGATTTGGGAGTAGAGACAAGGCAGGCTCAAAACTTAAAAAGGTACAAGAAGAAATTTATTAATAACACACAAAAAAAATTCAGAATAAGATTCCTAGATTATTCCCTCCTCCCTTCATTCCACATTCCCTAACAACATCATAGAGAAAACACTTCAGTCAGTTATCCACCCAAATAATCATTTCAGTTCACTTAAGAAGAGAAGTTCCTTTTTTTAGTTATGGCTTAGGGGGTGTCTTCACCTTCACAATCTACATCCGCCCGGGAAAATATTGCAGATTATGACTCTGCTCCCATTTTTCACAGTCCTTCCAGAGATGTGCTACGGGTTATGTTACACACTTGGGGTACCACTTTTAAAGGCAGGCTGCTGAAAAACAAAATTCTTTATCTCCTTCTCTATCAAATGTCTCTGTTCATATTCCAGTCCCAGTATAGAGAGAGCTTCATTTCCCTGAAGCAAAAAGTCTTCTTCTCAAGCACCCCAAACCTACCCAAGTATATTTCACAGTTTAAAGGAATTTTAGCAAAGTCACAATCCCCTTAGCCCACAAAAAAGGTTTTCAGCTACTCATCAGTTGCATCATTTCAATCTCTTCCCATCAGGAACTTTATCTTCATTCCACTGACCTCTGTTGTCTCCATGCTTAATTTCTTCTCATTCAGGGGAGCTCAGGAGATCGAGAATCTTATCCAGGCATAAAGAAGTTAAAATTGTATCCAGATCGGGAAGAAACCACATGGGCAGTTGGAGGCCTCTTCTCTCAGAACGGGGAGGGGAGGGGGAAGGGAGAGCCTTTGGGGGCTCACCGATTCCCCCAGCTTTGCCACGCCACGTGGAGAGTCGAGCCGGGGCTGCGCGGGGCCGCCCGGAGCCATGCGGTCGGAGGGGCTGGGGGCCGGGACCATGCGGCCAGGCCGGGCCCCCCACCAACCCAGGGCCGGGGTGCCGAGCTGGCCCCCCTGCAGAGCCGGGGCTGGGGTGCTGGGCCTGGCCAGGGACCCCTGCATCTCAGGAGGCCGGAAGCCAAAAGAGAAAAGTTAACTTATCCAATGTGATTTGTGAAAGTGAAACAACCTTGAATTGGTTTCCCCAGCTGTCCATCACCAAATCAGCTCTCCAATTGGTCCCCACAGCCCACAGGGGAAACCCTCAGAGATGGTACAGCCCCTCCTATCCCCCGGCCTCGTGCGGCTTCCCTCAGGCAGCTCCTCCCCCTGGCACGTGAAACCAACACAACTTGTTTTTCTTTTTTAAAATGAAGTTTAAATTTAGGCTAGACATAATACATCTGAATCAGTTATAAAATCCATTTTTGTTGGATTAAAATGTCATAAGCCCTCTGCACTATCAATCTAGTTACAATTTATAAAGAGATTTTTTTTATTTTAATCTTGATTAGCAACTTAAATTTCAGCTCTTTCCTCAGTGGAAGAGCTTCTAGTCTTCAACTAGTAGAATAACTGTAGCTACCACCACATGACAAAGTTCACAGATTACACTTTTTAGGTAAATTTTTTTGATTTAGAAATAAAAAATTCTTTAGTCATAAGAACAGATGAAATTTAAGAATTCTAGCATTTTGGATGTGTGTATTTAAGCATGACTCTCAACAGTAAACCTGGGAGATCTCTACTCTATCAATCTCAGAGAAAATGTATTAGAAAATTGCCAGGTTCTAATGCCATCTAGTAAAAGAATCTGTATGCTGGCTATAATAATTTTCCCTGTTCTGTTTTTTTGGGCAAAACTCATTCTGTCTGCCAAACAGAAAACATGCAACATAAACAGTCGCTTTCAAGCAGCAGGTAAATGAGAATGTAAATGTCTGCAGCATTCAGGCTTGCACTTCTGACTCATCTTTTCTTTTTCAGTTCAGTTTTTCTGATTGTTGTTGTTCTAGTAGTTGTTTTCTTCCTAGTTTTTTCTAGCACGTACCTTACACAGCACCTCCACCCCTACATATTCTCTGAAGGAAACAGAAGTCATCTGACCATCTCATGACCCCTGTTTTGTAACAAATTGTGCATGTGAAAATGCCTGTAACGCACCTGTTTGGATTTCTGTACGGACATCTTCACACCATGACATATTTCAGTAGACAGACCTGGAGTACTACCTTTCAACAATCATTGCTATGGATCTTTTATGAAGGTTAATTTTTGATTAAAATATGAAGATGAAACAGGATTCCAGTAAAAGGAGTGTATCTGGCATCAGTGTGAGCTTTGCCTAGTGATGTTTGCCTATCATTTATTTAAATGGCTGTGAAGTCTAATTTAGTTGTAAAAAAAGTAGTGTTATGAAGATTCTTTTGTACATGTTATATAAGCCTATCACTGCTAAAATATCAAGATATATGGTTTATAATTTCTATAGCCTTGCTTTGCTTTGAAGAAATTGCTATTGTAGTCTACTTTTGCTTACTTACTCTAATCACTACCGGGTATGTTTATGTCACCATTTACTCTCATTATTTCAGCAATTTTCTTTTGGGAAGGATGTTTATCAGACCCACAGTGTGGATATTTAGCAATCTAATGGACTAAATGAGCCTTCCTATTGTTGCTACTTGTATTTTCTTTATCATGGCACAAAAGGTAAGCCAGAAACTTGAAGACTGCTATTAAAATGTAATCTTCAGTGGTTCTGCTGTGTTAAAAATATGGGTAACTGAAATCATTAGCATTAAAATTTTCTGAAGACAATGCATTTCACATCCCTGCTACCTGCTACATGAGAAATCACATCCCTATGTTTTATTTGATAATCTGAGGCTTTGTAGTGGAAGGGCAGATAAAGAGCTGACTTCTCTCTGCCCTGTGACAGCAATTATCCGCATTACTCTTGTGTGAACATTTTCCAGGTGTGCGTGAGTCAAGGACTCATACTGACAAACTGTCATTTTCTGTTTTGTTTCCCCTACAATATGCTTTTTTAAAAAAAATTTACTGGCACTTTGTTAATCTTTTGATACTTTAATGAAGTGTTGTTCTTAGCTGTAATGGACTGCTCCAAGCCATTGTTTTGTATGAGTAGGAACTAGGTGGAGGAGCGTGTGGCTTTAAACAGAAATTATATTTCCTCTTTGCCAAAATCTGAACAAGTTCAAACCTTTGCTCTGAAACACACAGTTCTCTATTTTGGATATTGGAAAGAAAACAAGACAAAATGAAACAAAACAAAACAGGTTTTCTAGGAGACAGTCCATAGATATAATGGTAAAAATTCTTGGACAGATACGAAGTGTCTAAATTAGAGATAAAACACACTTATGGCAGCAAATAAGCATCCAAAAGTTCTATAGCTTAATGCCAGAGTGTGCAAAGGAGAAAAAACCTCTGAGATTAGTTTAATGTAGAAACGTTTGCAACAGGCATTCAGTTAGGTCTTCTAATAAATACTGTTTGTCTAAACTACTGTGTCTTGCTAGCTGCATTCTGATAACAGATTTGAAGCAAATTTCTTATTGTAGGATTTTTTTTAAAGTTGTCCTAGGTCCCATGTGAAAGAATTGGACCTGGTTGTGAAAAGAATGGCAATAGATCTGAAAGATATTAAAGCATGAGAAGTAACTCTAAGGAAGACAAAGGGCAAGAATGAAGTACATTTGTATGTTGTACATACAGTTCAAATGTCAGTGTTTGCTGTTTCTTGTTCTTTGATCAGAAATGTACATGCATGAAGGAGTGCAATAAATTTCATCATATGTCTCTGATTGACATTTGAAGATTTCAGAGCATACTCCCTGATCCAAATGTTAAGCGATGCCTTGGTTTGAGACAAGTTCAGTAGGAAACGTCCTGAAATGAACATCTCTAAAGAAGGCACGTTTCAGCACTCTCCCCCCCACCTCAGCTATGAAAGGAATTTCTTGATGGAAAGTGAAAAAAACCCCTGTTTATTTAACAAGCAGGGTGCACACAGGCCCAGGGAAAAAAAGGAACAACTGTTAATATCTGAACCTTCTTGCTACAGAGAAAGCTGGTGTATGCAGAGTCCTGCTCGGCTTCTCTCAAGGTGTGGAACTGGGACGCGGTGTCCCTGCAGTCTCCTCACCAGGGCCACAGCCTGGGATTCCAGGTGATCTCTGGGGTTTGGACCGGAGCAAAGATGAGCAGCTCCAGAAGAAGGAGCCACAGTCCGGGAAAAAACTTGCCTCAGCTAACAAAAAGAAGCTAGCTACAGACAAAGAATTTAAACCCCCCCTCTGCTGAGATGAAATACTGAGAGAGGGAGTGGAAGAATATCTGTATTTAAACACAGACTGCTGAAATAATTCCTCCAGTTTCTCCCCTTCCCCCTAAATTAACTTAAAAACTTAACTTAGGGCCTAACTTAAAGTTACAGGGCCTATTTCTGGACATAAAGTAAATGATAAGGGAGACAGTATCATAAAGTCACCCCAAGACAAATGAATTTTACGTTGTCAACTGGTATGTGCCTGATGAAGGAGTTTAGTGAGAGAGTTATACTTGCTATGAAATAAGCAAATTATACCAATGCAAAAGAGCAAGTATATGCAAAAAAATTTTTAGCTGGAGAAATCCCATATTGTGGCACTATGTAGCATCACTCTTAGTGACAGATGCCATAAGCCAGGATATTGATTAATAACAAAATTCTGAAGAAAAAGAATGGGCAGACTTGTTATTGAAAGGAAAGAGAGGAAAGAGAGAGTGGGGTCTGAAGGGAAATCCATACAGGTTTAACAGTCTACTCTCCTTATCAAAGAGAAGAAATGGGGACAAAATATAGTAATTTTGTTTTGCAGGGCAAATCTATTGCTCAAGAATTATAAGTGAAATGTTTAGGTTGCCACTAACGAGTGTATTAGTTATGTAACTGTGACAGTGTATACTCAGCAGTGCAGCACTGTGCTGTGAAAAGAAATTTAAACACATGAACACTAAAGGCAGTACAAAGAGACTTAGAGGAAATAGATTGATCCCTCTTGGCTTTCTCCTGTCAGGTATTGCCATTTTCCGCTTATATGAACAGTGAGAGAGACAGACCAATGAATAATGCCCCTGCCAACCCGACAGCACCTAATCATACTCTGTATGTGTAGATGGGGTGTGGTGTTACCTGATGGAGAATTTAAAACCTGCAAATTAGTTGATTGTCTGAATCCTACCACTACAAGGCAATAGTCTGCTGATTCCCTTTGGGAGGTGGCAATAGTTGAAAACAACAGTTTCATTCTGTGAGACAAGTCATTTGCAGGCTGTTGAAATGGCATACTAGGCCCTGCCATTATAGTAGTTCTACATAGCAATGCAAATGCAGTCTCAGGAGATTTTGCACTCAAAAATCCCTGGTATCCTGCCCAGTCATGTTCTGCATCAACTTTTTTATCATGTGAGAAGAGTATTGGAGGAAAATTCCAAAAGAGCAGATATCTGTAAAACTTGCTGAGATTTCATGATCACATGCCCAGTTACATCAAAGAGCTTTAGATGACAAAAAGGTATGTGCAACAACAACATAAATTATTTTAAAAGTCCCACATAATACAATAGAGAGAGTGAGAGACACACATTGTGATTTGTAAGACCACACATGATTATAGTAAAATAACTAATGATAAAAGTATCCACGAGATTTTAATATAAATCCTGAGCAATAAAGTAATTAATGTAGTACTGATTTTTTTCTTATTTTATTGTATGATCATTATGCTTTTTGTAACACAACTCTGTGGAACTGCCCTTGTAAAGACTTTTTTGCTGCTCAAAGTTAATTACAGTGTGATTGTATCACAGAAGTGCATCTATATCCATCCAAGCCACTGTTGAATTTTCAAATTTATATGTTTCTCCACACTAATCAGCACAGCTTGCTTTTCCTATAGGAATAAAGAGCTGTCTTTCAACTATAGGCATGGCTGCAATCTTTTATTAGATTTTTCCTAAGGTGTTCACCCTTCAAAGCTATACAGATATTTAAGGGATCACAACCTTTCCAGTACTGAAGAGCAGCTGGAAAGTAGCCTGGTGAAAGGGTCCTGTGGATTCTTATCAACAGCGACCAAACATGAGCCAGCAAGTTGGCCAATGGCACCAGGCCTGTATCTGTAGTAATGTGGCCAGCAGGTTGCTCGCTAAACTACCTGAGAGGACAGTGTAAAAATGTGGGGGTTGATCTCTTCTCCCAAGTCACACACAATAGGACAAGAGGAAATGGTCTCAATTTGCAACAGGGGAAGTTTAGATTGAATATTAGGAAAAATTCCTCCCCTGAAAGGGTTGTCAAACACTGAAACGGGCTGTCTGGGGAAGTGGTTGAGTCACCATCTCTGGTGGTATTTAAAAGACATGTAGACGCAGTCCTGAAGGACCTGGTTTAGTGGCAGACTTGGCAGTGCTGGGTTGGTGGTTTTACTTGGCAATTTTGCAGGTATTTTCCATCCTAAACAATTCTATAGTTCTATCTTTACACCTTTTCAGGAAATTCAGGGAACAGAACCAAGAAATACCATCTTCTCCTGTAGTTAAATGAGTGAAACTATAATGCGCAATGAGAGCACCTCAATCCAGGCAATGCCAGATTTATATGGGATATCTTGCTTGCTGTCCTTATGCAGAAGCAATAAACATCTCTGCCTTTCTTCTTATTCTACCAGGTATTTTCTATCAAGAAAATGTTCAAAATTATGGAGTTTTTGTTGTCAAGAAAGTGTTATATGCAATTAATCTCTCTGTTCCAGAAAATAGCTGAGTACCATGTGACAGAATGAATGAATTCCTTGTTTTTCTTCGTTCCAAGAAATATTCCTTTTTCTATTTAACTGTTTTTATATAAACCCATGAGTTTTTGCACTTTACACTTCTGACTATCCTCCATTCCTCTGTGGGGGAGTGACCAAGCCATTCTGCAAGTTTGCTAAGCTCCACAGCAGCTAACAGTCTCAAAACTACTATTTCCAGTACATAAAAGTTACCAACATAGTACTTATTCTTCAGTGTCTAATTTCCATGCAAATATTTTATCTACTGTACTGACATACTTTTTAGATGTTTGATTGCTTTGCCACTATCAACTTCTGCTCCATAGCATGCTTGAATATGAAGATAGCAATAAATGGCATTTCTTTAGTGTTTCTTTTTTCTAGGCAACAGTTTATGGTCTCAGTACTGCAGACTCATACTTTCACCCGGTTCTGTTGTATTACAACAGCAGCCATTAATACAACTAAAATAATGTAGAGTGAAAATTTGTTCCCCTGAGTGCATTCTCTCAGTATAGCATATTCTTAACTGATGAATCACTGACACAGAATTACTGGTGAACCAATCTATGGAAAAAAGCTATTTTCAGCTTAATTAAAATATTATGAAATAAAATTTATAATTGTTTTTGAATTGATTTTAGAGTAATTGCTTTTACCCAATGTTTAAATCTTTAGAAAAAACTAACTAGATTTCTTGGAAATTACGGTTGCCTTTCTTGCCTTAGAAATTAGGGATTATTTTTGTAAGCCCTAAGTCATATCAATACTGGAGTTAGCCAACCTGCTGTACGTTGCACAGAATTAAAAAAAATCTCTCTGTTTTTAGGACACACTATTCTCTTGTGTTAAACTTTCAGAGACAGGCTTATGGAAGCACATAACACACTGCTAGTGTTTTACCTGTTGGCATATAAGCTTCCTGTGCTTTCAGTCTGACCTTTTTGATGGTTTTCAGATGAACTACAGTTAATTTTCTTTACAGTAGCTAGTATGGAGTCATGTTTTGTTTTGAAAACAGTGTTAATAACATGGGGATATTTTAGTTATTGCTGAGCAAGGCCTGCATAAGGGCTTTTCTGCTCCTCACCCCACCAGTGAGCAGGTTGGGAGTGCACAAGGAGTTGGGACATGACACAGCCGGAAGAGGGGACAAATCCACAGGGATATTCCAGACCATATGGCATCATGCTCACCATGTAAAACTGGGAAAGAAAGGAGGAAAGAGGGACATTTAAAGTGATGTGATTTGTCTTCCCAAATTACTTCTGTACAAAGGAACACGGCTATCCTGGGGATGACTGAACACCTGCCTGGGGTGAATGAAGGAGTAGGGTGAATGAATTCCTTGTTTAGTTTTGATTTTGTTTGTGGTTTTGCATTACCTATTAAGCTATCTCGGCCCACAGTTTTCCCACTTTTACATTTCTAATTCTCTAGCCCATCTCACCAGGTGGAGGGATTAAGTGATCATGCGTGTGGGGTTTAGTTGCCAGCTATGATTAAACCATGATGCACTTTCACAGACCCTATATTAAATGAAAGATAATGAAATGACTATTCACAGATAAGAAGCTAGTTGAAAAATTCAGATACAAAAAATTTCCTTTAGTAATTATTTGACAATCTGGTGATGTAAAAAGAAATGTGCCTTAAAACTCCCAAACACAATTAGGAAGAGCAAGAAAGAATTTTGCAGAATAATTGATTAATTGATTGGTTGTCTAATAATTTCCCTTCAATTTACCAACATGCTTTATGGCATATCATACATACAACAGTACTTTAGTTCTTCACTTTTGAAATTCAAAGGCTTATATTTCACTTAAGCGTAGGAATTGCAATGATTTTAATTTTTGAGAGATGTGAATTATACCAAATAAAGTTATGTGCAATTACTGTTGATTGGAAGGTAATGACTTCAAAGATGCTGTCTCTGCTTTGGAATAGACTCACTCAGTGAAAAAATTGCTAAACATGTATTGGACTTTTCTCTCATAAACTTTAGTGAGAACATTCGTACATGCAGGATAAGGCTTTGTAATACAAATTTCTTTTCTTCTCCTTGTTGGATTTTCTTCACCCAGAATTAATGTTAGGAAAATAATAGTTCTAGGTTTCAAGAATTTATTTTTTTAGCCCAGTCCATCATGCTTCAAATTTAGATTTCCCTTGTTGAATGTCAAATATATATTATTTCCGGTTTTCAAGAGAAAGTTCTATTTTATTCTCAAATACCTTTACATTGTAAATCTATATGAAACAGGTTGAGAATGAGTATTCAAGTAATCTAAATGAAAAAGGAGGATGAGCATGTGAAAAGTCACAAAAATGAGATAGCTTCTGTATACATATTAATGCACAGATGATTTATGTGACAATTACGTCTCTTTTTAAAGCATGAAAAACCATAGGACAAACTAAATTGTTAGAAAGGAAATATATTTAAAACAAAATTTAAAAGTGGACATTCATGGTAATGGTCCCAAATGTTATGATAACGTTATGTAAAACTGCAACTGGTTTATTGACATGGAAAATACTGGGTTTAGTGGATCATATGATATTTGTTAATGAGATGCATGGCGTGGCAGTAATTTCTAAGGAACATTTGCTGAATGTTATAGTATAGTTTCCCTATGGTTGTCATGACTACAACATGAAAAACTAATCTATCTCAGATCAACTTTGTCACAGCAGTTGGAACAAACTTTTATTGTCACCTCCAGCTATGATTTATGAAGCCAAATAACTCAAGGAAATCAGAATATATTCCCAGATGGTTCCTCTACCTTCAATATTATGTTCAGCTCAGATTGAATACAATATAAAAATAAAAAAGATTATATCACATTTTTTAAAATGAGACTTTGTACCAGGAATGCTTTTGCACAAAAACCTTGCTATATGGTTAGTTTTTGAAAACTAACCTTTTATTTCAGGGATGTAGAGATAAGAACAACAGGATCACATCAGAGAGAAAGGCCTATTGAGCAGAGTGAATACTTCCACCAGGAGGTATCTTGCGTAACCAGAAGCATTATTTGAAAAAAGGTAACATATTTCAAAATATTTGCTTACAAAAATGACAACATTTTGGTCTTAGAAGGCATTGTTATATGTTTTTATAGGACTTTGAAAATATTTTCTAAAAATTCTGATTGTTTTCATTTTTGTCTAAATCTTGATGTGAGGTTTTCGACCCTAGCTGAGCTAGTTCAACATGAAAATTTCATTTCTATCAGCAAACACTAAGAGAGAATTGTGATGGGAATCTAAAAGTATTCATCTGTGTGAAAATTATATTGCTGAGCTCTCTATAAGTGTATGTCAAAATATAGTTTGCCACCAGGTGGACTTATTTTCAACTCCCAGTAAAGATTTTTAAAAAATATATGCTTGCTGAAGTGACATAAACATGCTCCACTATCCACAGGTTTGGTTACAATAAACAATCTCTAATCTTAGAAGCACACCTTTTCCTGATATCCAAACTAAACTCCTTTGTCACAACTTCAGACCATTTCCTTGAGCCTGTCACTGGTCACCCCAGAGAAGAGGGCAGTGTCTGTGTTACTACAGGTTATGCTTTGTGGGGGACAAGAAATCATGTTTGCTCTAGCTCCACAGAAAGCAGTCTGGGAAAGGTTCAGCTAACAGTGAGGTACAAACCAGGTCTGTAACCAGAGATTGGGCTGTGTGGCTAGCGTGAGCTTGCCTCGTGCATGAGGCAGTGACTGCCTGAGGAGGTACAAGGGTCCTTTCTTGCCACTTGATCAGGGAGCTGATTGGGTTAAGGTGTGTGTGAACAGTGATGCTGCAGAGGCAGGCAGGCAAATGAGTGTTTCTTTGGGTTAAGTTTAGAACACAAATGGGCTCCTTTTGTTACAACAAACAATCTTCTTCAGAGCAAGGAAGGAGGTCTGTATGCCTTTGCTCCCTATTGCTACAACACTTCTGTAAGAAATCTGTGCAGCAGTTGGGGGAAGATGTTGGGAAATTACTTTAACTTTAGCAGGTTCTGTATGATCCCTGTATTCATGCTCAATGCTTAGTTTCAGTGATTATAACAAATGCCAGAGATTTGTGTGGCCTTGTGTAACTCCATATATCTGTGACTAATAAGTTATCTTCCAGTTATTGCTTTGTTGTTTACTTCTATCAGTGATTAATATATTCTAGCTGATACCTTTTGAGAACAAGTCAGAGCAAAGAGTGATAAGGGAAGTATGACTTGACATATTTGAGGTACTCTCATGGAGAAAAGACTCATCAGAAGATCCAGAACTATATCCAAACAAATTAATGGAAATAATTAGCATATATGCACATATATTAAAAAATGTGATGAATATTTATTAATTTCAGGAATATAACCTGGTCTGTAAGGTTAATGCTTTGGAGACAATTTGCGAAGCATCCAGCACTGCTAATGTACAAAAGTAATGCTGAGTTTAAACCTAATAATAATTGGGGAGTTTAATTCCTGGATTTTGGTTACACCTGCCCTTCTTCCCATCACAAGGAAGTTGCAGACTGTGATGACGTCTTGCCTCAGTCTCTTCAAGGCTGAACAGACCAAATAACATCAGCTGTTCCTAATACAACTTCTCCTCAAGGTCCTTCATCATCCTCGTGTCCTCCTTTGGATGTTGCCCAATAGCTTGATGCCTCTTCTGTATTTTGCTGCCCAAAACTGCCCCCAGGACTGGAGGTGAAGTCACCCCATTGCAGATCAGATTGGAACAGTGCCCTCCCTTGCCCAGCTGGTTATGTCTGATGCCCACATCCCCCCCACCCTCCCACCTGCCTCCAGCAAACACTTGATCCTCCTGACTGCCAGGCCACTGCTGACTCATGTTCAACTTGCCATCAACCAGTTCCTTTCCCTGGTACTGGTCCCTAGCCTCCCATTTCCTTTCTGTGCACACAACCAAGGTCGCACCACTCCAGGTGCAGAATCTGGCACTCGCTCTTGTTAAACTCCATACAGCTGGTGATTGTCCATCTCTCTGATTTGTTGAGGTCCCTCTGCAGGGTCTCCCTGCCCTTGAAGAAGTTGACAGTTCCTCCCTGTCTATAATATTGCCAAACTTAGTATTCCTTTGAGCCCTTTGTCCAGGTTGTTAATGAAAATATTAAAGACAATTCAGAGCCCTGTGGAACCCCACTAGTGTCAGCCCATCCACTGTAACTCTTTGTGCCCAATCTGTGGGCCAGTTGCTTATCTGTCATATAAATGTGAGCTGGACCTTGTGCCCAGAAGGATCATCTGGGGGACAGTATCTAAAGTTTTGTGAAGTCCAAAAAATTACATGAACTAGCTTCCTTTGATCAAATTACTCTGCTGTAGAAAGAAGTAAATTTTGACAAGCAGGATTTTACCCCCCCATGAAGCTGTACAGAAGATCTTGCAACTTTCAGTTCATCTGTCTTGTAAGCAGCATGAGGGGAATTATTTCACTGAGGGCTTTTTCAACACAAAGCCGATTCTTGATGAGGAACAAACTGAATTCAGTTCTGCCATTCTTAAATTTAGAGAGCTATTTTTTTGATGCTACAGAGGAGTTAAGCCAAAGCAAACATATTGCTGAAAGACCTGAAAACGGCTGGCAAGGTTAGTTTTGTTTTCCTTAGGCATTTTAGCTATTAATTGATGAAAGATTTTTTTACTTATGAGGTGATGGTATGCTGGAAAAGACAAATATATACATCATCTTTTTATATGTCCAAGAAGATGCATTCAAATTTTGCATGTGCACAGAATGGAGGTCAAAGGTATTTATCCTACTAGACATGTGCTGGTCTCCTCTCTGCAGAATCAGAGAAAAGAGAGAATGAAAAAAACAAGAAACTCATCCTTGTAAATCAGGTCTTCAAAAAGCCTCTTTTATTGTCTAGTGTAGGCAGCTGGGAGACAGCTGGACTTTGGTTTTGCTATTTTTATTAAATAATTCAGTTCTCCTCAGCCAATTTTTAAAATTATTATTATTTTAAATTTAAAAAAAAATTATTTCTTTTTACTTAAGTAAGCTTCAAACACAAAGCCCTTATATATTGATGTGTTTTGAGTCTTGACATGAATTTGGGCTGCACTTTGCCAAGGCACTTGAAAAACTGTGAAGAATTCAATGCTTAGATCTGAGTAATATTCAAATCTATGGAATCCAACACTTGCTGAATCCAAAGGATTGAAAATCTTAGTTTGTGTTTGTGTTCAATATTTTTACATATCTGAAAGGCTCTGTTCTCTTTTTGCGACACACTTTGCAAAAGAAATCTTTATAATAAACATTACAATCTGCAGGTAAAACGTGTCCTTTTAAGATGAGTAATTTTTTAATTTAAACTCAAACTTAGTTTTATTGTCTTAAATATTTGGTTCTAATACTCAATACTTTTCTCAGAGATTTTTGACAGGGAACTGGTAACTAATCAGTTGGGAATGTCTAAGGATAGTCAGCTTATCACTTAGTCTGTTTATCACTTAGATTTGGTAGTCTAATATTCAAACTCAGAAAGTATTTTCATACGAATGTAAAAGTAGCTCTTCAACACAATTTACTAGTCATTCCTCTTCTTTTAGCCACTTAAATATTTCAAATATTTTCCCATTATAAATTCTATAGGCTCAAGGGTTCATAGAAAATAAATTTTACACTGTAATATGTCACCATTTAGGTACTGGTGCTTGGTGGACAAAATTAATACTTCTTAATACAGAATGGCCTATTAAATGAGAAGCTACTTGTATTTTGCTGAACAGTACTTTTTGGAATAGCTTAAGTACAGAAAATATTAAAGTTCTAACAAGTTAAGGGAACAAAAAATATTGTGATTTTTGAAAATATTTGAATAAGCTTTGCTACAGTAATGTTTCCCTCATTTGTAACCAGAATTCTTCAATCAATTCCAGAGTGATTCGTGAGGCCTTAAATTTTTCCTCAGAAAAAATTTTTTTAAGGAAATCTAAAATATTTTGTTATTATTTACATTTTAGTGAATTATAATGAATGTTTTACTTGCTTCATTGTTACTGCATTGAGAAGAGATTATGTTGTATGAAGAAAATATATTCTGAGGGAGTAAAATCCAGGGTACAGTAAAAGAATTTAAAATTGTGAGGAATAGAGAATAAAAGAAGGCTTGAGTAGAATTTAATTTTAAAAAATTGAAACAAATTTTGTGGCTTTTCTAAGTGTTTTTTCTTTGTTTTTCCTTGGTTTTGGTTTTTTTTTTTGAAATTTTTTTGGGGTTTTTTTTGATTGTCGTTGTTGTTTCCCCTATTGTTTCTAATTTTACTAGTTAAATTCTTTTGTTGATCAGATTAATTCTGTATTTCTGATATATATGGAAGATTAATGCCATCATATCCATGAAGTGTTTCCTTTGTTCTGATATAACCTGGTCTGTAAATGAGACATTAACATAGAAGTAATTTTGTGGATTTTCTGAAGATCATTGGACATGCTTAAGACACTGCATTTCAAAATGTTGGCAGTTCAATATCCACTCTGATCACATTTCCTGGCTGTCTAGAAAAAGTGCACATTACTGACCACAAGTAATACCAGTTTCAACAGCAGCAAAATTAGAATCAAGAGCAGCACTAATTATACCTGCACTAGTCCAGAACTCAGAAAAATAAAGATTGTTGAAAAGGGAAATACATAAAATCGAAACAGTTGATCATTTTTGGGTGATTGTATTCTTTCAGATTGCTTTGTTTTGCTAAATTGGAACATATCGAAGCACGTTCTACTTGCTTAGAAACCAATAAGCAAACAACCCCATCCCAAACCCCAGAAGACACTATCAATATTAATTTTTTTTATTTATTAAAAAAATGTGGTTCTACTTTCAGTCTTTCTGTGATGGTTACACTATTTGTTTTTCCTTCCTTGGCATCCTTACAGTCAAAAAGACATGTCTGCTGATTGCAGATTACCCTGCGAATGTTTCACAACACATACAATAATCAGGCACGAAACTGACTCAAAGAAAAGATACTCTGTCTCCAAGATCACTATTCAAAAAATTCCTTAAAAATAAACTGTCTTATATGGCTTTATATGTGTTCTCTCATCTGCCTAGAGTACATCGCATTTTGTGTGCCAAAATATTTCTTTGTTTCTTACTTTCTTTTTCCACTTTATTTTGCTCTGTTTTCTCCCAATTCTTCATTATTATTTTCTCCCTAAATCTTTCTGCCTAGATGAAAGATTATAAGATGTACGCACAGTTTAAAAAAATTAACTGATTCAAATGCCAAAGTACACTCCTATAATAATCTGTTTTGAGCTTTGTGAAGAAAGTGCCTGAGTTCCAGGCTGTGGAACGTGCCTGCAGAATGCCACGGCAGAACAGAGAGTCTTGTCTCCGCCTGGACTTGGTGGGGAGAAGGTGTGATGTGGCAGAGCCTGGCAGAGAGGAGCCTGCTGGAAGCTGCTGACACCTGAAAATCCATGATCAGCTCATGGAAGGACATAAAGAAAGCACGTTGTTGGCATGGCAATGTGTGATAGGTCACTTACTGAGAAACAACCTATAAGGAAATACTGTGACTTAAAGTGTATAAAATCAGCTTGTTTGTCTGAGTAAATGTCTCAGTAGCCCTGCTGGTCTGAGTCCTTGCCTTGGTCGTTATACATATCAACATGGGAATTAATTTCGTGATGTGCCTTCCCTGCCTGGCACTTCTACTCTACTGCTCCTTGAGAAGAAACCAGATAATTCTGTTGATTTATCTCTGGACAGTCAGGACCTGAGAAACCCTAATTAGTTTGCAAGAGAGCTTTTGGGTTTTAGTTTCTTTTATGCATTGAAGACTCTTTCAGGAATAATAAGACTTAAGGGATTTTATTCAGACAAATGAAAAGTGTATGTTATTGCAGGTCTATTAATCAGTGACGGACTAGCACTATGAAAAAAAACCAAACTTTTGCTTTTCTCTCTTTCTCCCCCAGAACAAGACCTTAAAACAAACTATCTGTGATGTCCCATGTTATTTTGTGCTATAAGTTTAAAAATTCAACTCTGTTTTCTGCTTCTGTTCTTATCTTTTATTTCCTAGCTTTTCACTGTCCTAGTGTATTGTGATGCAGCAATATTGGTTCACTCTTGCAGTAGATCTTTGCTTATCTGCTGTGCAGTGGAAAAAAGAAGAAGCCTATTTCACAGCTTGTAAAGACTGAAACCGGTATGCAGATTTGCTTTCATATAGCTCATTTGACTCTAGACATATCCAATATAAGCATCCAAAAAAAAAGCCAGCAATTTGTCATGGATGTTTGCTCTAATATTTTCTATAGTGGGTGGCCTTACTTTCTGATTTACTAAGTCAGCTTTCACAGCACAACACAAACTTATCTAGTAAATATAAGAACAATAGGAAATGAAGGCATCTCATGATAGCCAAACATAACTTCATGAATGAAATTCAGTCTTTTCTTTCCTTAGGCTTCTCAAACTCCAAAACTATATAAAAAAGGAGAGATTTATATTTTTTACCTATGAAATGTGTCAGCAAAATCCACATGGTTAAAATGCCTGTAATGTGACCAACCTTCAAAACAGAAGCTATAAAGAAATTAAACTAGAATCATCTTTCTCTTAATTCCAGAATCCAAACTTCCACCAATTTCATTAGGGCCACAATGGTCTCTTGCGACCTAATAAGTCTATGCACAATATTCTCAATACTGTATACCTGAGCTTTATAACCAGAAGAGATTCAGACATCTTTGTTCTGTGAAGTTGTCCTGCTTCGAAGTATAGACCTAGTATAGTATAGTAGTATAGTAGTATAGTAGTCTACTAGTAGTAGTTTAGTAGTATAGTACTCTACTAAATTTTCAGTTAACATCTCTGTTTTGGGGAAATAGTTTAACATTAACACATCTTATAATTATGCCTATTTAGGTACCCTGGACCAGACTACGATTAACTTTTTCTGAAGATGAAAATTGCTTGGTTATTGCTAGTTTGTGAGTTGCTAGCCACATAATGTTATATTCCAGTGCTTTATACATCACCTCATGTCTCCTACTATTCTTAAAACTAAATAATACATTGCCATTAACTAATATTTTCCTTATGTAAAAAAAAGAATTTTAGCATAAATCTTGTAACATGGTTCCATGACAGTTTAAGGCAACTGAATCACTGAGCTAGAAAATTCCATATATCTTGTCCCTTTTTTTTGTAATCACAAGTTGCAGCTGTTTTTTTTCTAGCTTTAGAATGGAGCAATATTTGCTTTGAGACTCTCGGTTTTTCTTGGGAAGGTTCACCCAGGAAATAGATAGACCATGTGTCCTGGAATAACTGATTTTCAGTAATATCTCTAAATACTTAATTACTGAAGGTGCTGTCAATGTAAGGCTGATTTCATTTGTCTTGGTTTTTTTTTTCCTGTAGTGTCTCAGATGATTGAATGTCTTTTCAAGACTACAAAACTCTTCTGATGATTTTCTGCATATATGCATTTCTGTCATGACTCAACCAGGAAGAGATTAGACACAGTCAATCATACAAATTTTAACTCTGATAGATGGAAACAAGATATAAAACCCTATTATTTTAGCCAAATCATGAGCTGAAGTCTCTAGCTGTCATCACAGTGAACATACACAAAAACTCTTGTCAAAAAATGTGGCTACTGTCCAGAGTGAAAGACAACAAAAGGGACATTGGAAAAGTAATTTTACTGCTCAGGAATTTACACACTCTTTTGCAAATATTGATTCAATTATAAAAATGTGACTAGTTCTGGATGGTTACAGAAATAAGTTCTAACTTGTGTTCATATTTAATAGTGAAAAGTATAAATTTTGGAAGATGTATTCTTTTAGAGTGTATTAGAAACAGGTGAAAGAGCTATAAAATAGGTAGTCTGAATTAGAATATTTTGCATTATAATTTGCCTGTCACTGACTTTTCCTAACACCTTTCCTCTGGGCAATGTGACAAATTAAAAGGATTTCTTTGTGGGTGAGGAAAGCACTTCAGTGCCACTGGCTGGTTGTCCACTAGTAAAAAAAGGAATGTGGCCAACACCTCACTTTACACTACCATTTTTACCATACTGAACAACCATGAAAGAGGAAAGATTTTCAGTTAGTCTGAGACAAATTTATTGCTTGGATATAAAATTACTTCAGAGGTTGTTGATTTTTCTTTGTGGTACCTTGTTTTCTGCACAGTTGAAATTATAGTACCAGAGCACAAAGCCCAAAGCAAAACCTTTAAGAATTTATCTGTCTATTTCTTAGATGCAGTACAAAATTAAACTTGTTCCAGCAAAATATTGGCAAAGGATTTAATAGCAAAAGCTAATAGTTAAAGGCTCTTGCCATCTTTCCAGAGTGAAGTTTAAGTGTGATGATATGGTAATGGTCATCTTTGTCCAGATTCTACACTCATTCTGTGCAGGCCCAGCTAAAACTTGAGAATAAACACTGATTTCTGTCCATAGATTCTACAGATGAATAAAGAACGACATACAAAGCAGATAAAAATTTCCCTCATAAAAAGGGAAAAGAGATCACTCCAAGGGGAATTTCTAACAACTTAATCTGCCTGGAAGATTCAAAAGAGCAAGCATGGGTTTCTTTAGTGATATGTTTAAAAATCACCTCACAGATCAGATGAGGGGAAGACTGCACAGTACAGTCTCAAAATTTCTAGTACTTTTGATATTATTTTTGATGATCTGAAACATCATTTTTTTATTGCCTAAAGATTTAGCTTTAGGACACTGAAGTTAAAAATATGCTATGCTTGCTTTGATAGGAAATTATGCAAACACTTTTAAAAGTCTAGTAAGTCTTACAGCAAAACATTCTTACCAATTAAATCAGTTACAACAATTTCAGTTACTCTTCTTGTAGTACAAAACCATCATTGTATGGAAAAAAGTGTATGTAAACATAAATATTAAAAGCTACAGGGGTATCTGCTCTGAAAACATTCAGCTGCTTTCAAAATATTTTCCAAACAGTCCAAAATTACTTTGGACAGTTAGTTTTCATCTTACAAACAACAAGTGTTCTGTTTGTATGGTGTGGGACAACTAATTAGAAAAAATATGGGACTGACCCTGATCCTTGTCCCCCTGCTACTGTGTTGCATAACTGAGGAAAAAAAGCAGCAAAATTACTTACTGTATTTTACCAAATCAGATAAATTCTCAAAATTTATAGAATTTATGCAGTCCGATGCTGTGTCATTCTCATTTTCAGTTCTGGATAAAACTGCAAAACTTGGCCAACATGTGATGCTGTTGGACCTTTACAAACTGAGAAAGGATTCTCAGGGAGCTTCTCCAAGTTGGCAGAGTTTGAAATACCACCTACGCTGTTTTAAATATTGCTAGTGTATGTGCATGATTTGACCCAGAATCAGAAAACTATAACTAGATGCTTCACATACTACATTTCTCAGAGGAGAGTAGAAATAGCATATAACTTATGTGAGTTCAGTGAATAAAAACAAACATTTAGTACAGTAGAAACCACACATCAGCGTACTTTAGAGCCAAGTGTGTTCCTGTGTACCCTTTATTGAGCAGCTGAACACAATGAGCAAACTCATGGCTAATCATTATTTGTGTGAACAATGTACTTCCAGGGCAGAAAAAGGAAAACGAATATAACAAAAAAGAAAACAAACAAAATAATAACAACTACAAAAAACAGAACCCAACAAAAACCCTCTTTATTTGAATGAATAATTTGTCTAGCTGCTAATTTCTTTACATTGTTTGAGTCTGTTTCCCTGTCAATCCAGTATCACCATATTATTTTTGCCTTTGACCTTTCATTTCTAATGGCTTACAACAATGGCTCCTGAGACAATGTCTTCCAGTCAGTAACTTCCTGGGATCCACCAGAATTCATTGTTGCCACGCATTAGGCTAGACAGAAACATTAGAAAATATGTGAAATCACTAACATACAACAAATCTCTTCTTAAATGGCCTTTCTCCAGAAAACTTGTAGCATGGGCTAATGGAACTGAAACAAGCACAGTCTCTCTAATGTCTTTGATTATTGCATGTATGTGGAATAGGGGAATAACTTCTAGATGCAACCGACTTCCTGATACAGATCTGAATGTACCACTGGCCTAAACGTTGGGTTTTTTAACTCTGTGGAAAGACTTGAGACCCAGTGATAATCTCTAGTGTAAATTTTATGATACAAAAGTTAGTGCTAATTATATAGCTACTCTAAAATGGTGCATAATAAAAGCGTGGAAGGTTGCATTTGTAGGCTAAAAAAACATTGCTGTGGTGCTGATTATGCTTTGTCATCAAAATGAGATGTACAATACCTCCTCTGAACTACTGAAGTCTTAAACACTATATCTGAAAGGACCTGTCAGAATGTAGAGCCACACAGATTGCCAAAAATATATAAAATTTATGTAAAAAAGGTGGCGGAGACAGTCAAGAGTGAAATGACTGCTACTCTTAAAATAAACTGCCCCTCACTTCATAATTAATAAAACCGAAATATGCCAGATAGTGGTAATGATGAACAGGAAAAACATAGAATAATATTTGTTATTGCCACAGATGCTCTATACTATGATTATAGTGTCATTCAAACTGATTAGACAAATATTCTCATGGGCAACACCTTGCACTTGCTTTATATACCTTTGTGATTTCTGAATTCTTTACACATTAAGTTTGAACAGGACACAATTATTTTGCTTCAACTTATTTACTTAATGCAAGTGACAAATTTCAGCTGATAGAGCACATATCAGTGTCAGTTGCTTTATTTGAAGTAGTGGAAATGCTGGTCCTTGGTTCTAAGAAAATTGCTTCAACAATTCATCTCAATGTGAATTGTACTTGTGATTTTCTTCTGTTTTATTCTAACACAAAATCACAGCATGCCACAGTTGTATAATATACATTCTTATTGATTTCAAGCTGGATCCTTTTTCCAGAAGTGGTTGTCAGGATGGGATTTCTGAGGATTAGGTTCACATCCATGAAAAAGTCCCTTGACAATTTCAGTTTACCTTACTTAATAGTATCCAAAATATGGTAAATGCTTTCTAGAAATAAAAGTATGAAAGATTCTACAGTCTAACTTCTGATGCAATAAAACTGTGGGATAAATGAAGAAGAAGAGGAATTTCCTCATCACATTGGATTATGCATTATCTTCAGCTCCTATTCATCCAAAAATTCGAATAACAAAGAGTCTGCTGTTACTCATTAAATAAATTGAAAAAGAGGATTGAAGGTAACTCTTTCCAATATGAGTTGCTGAGACTTTGTCCTTCATCTCGTGAGACAGAATAGATGGATGGTAGAAGTGTTTCAGGAACTACGATTTCTTGGTGTAAGCATTATATTGTATTCATTGTAGCTTTTCACCTTGAACAAATAGAAGGAAATTGAATTCTCAGTTCTGTGTTTTCCCCTTTTATTTCAGGGAACAGTGCTGGTCTGTCTTCCTACTTAGATGTATGCAGTGCAATGCCTTCTTGTAATTTTGAGTAACATAATTATGGCTTTTGAGAGTTTATTAGATAAGACAAGTTCAATGCGAAGGCTGTGCTGATACACTTTATGCCATAAGGTCAGACTGGTGCCTGGTTCTTTGGTGCTTATGTATGTTATAGGACAGGGGAAGAAACAGAGTGGGCTGTGAAGGAGTGTAATAAAGCCTTTCGGAATACATAACAAATATTCCGTACCTAAAATTATAGTATTTTTCTAGAGTTACAATGACATGGATGGAAAGGATATTAAATAAAAATTACACGTTCAGATAACAATAATAGTACCTAGCATTTATGTACCTTTTCTTCACCAAGAGCTGTTCACATCTTTTGCAAAATGTTCAGCACCACTGTTACATTTACTAGCTGTATGAACTGAAAGACATAGAAGGCCTCATGACAGGTCAAAAAGAGAGCCAGAACCAGCATACTTGTCCTGTAGTCTATATGCTAGGTCTTATTAGATTTACTTGCATAATATATGTTCTTTTTCTAGTAGTAACTCTGACACTAACAACCATAAAATCGAACAACCACAAAGATGAACAAGCAAAATAAAAAGCACAAACGAAACCAACCCAACAAACCAACAAAAAAACAAACTAAAAACTCCCCACTATGAGTTTTTGCAGTGGTCTTATTTCACATGGCATAGCTGCACTGTGAAATTACTAACCAATAATTAACAGATGGAATATCTTAAATAATTTAAATGTCATTGCCAAATAAAAAGTAGGTGTCAAATGGTAGTTTCTACTTTATACTAGAAGGCATGTGCTGTGCTTTACCTTCTATAATAAGACCAGACAAAAATCTTACACTCCTCAGTGCTGTCTGGGTTCTGAAGTAGTTGTTTCTCTTGTTAGAGAGCATAAAACATACACTGTATCTGAATTCTTAGAACTCTTTTGCATCACCACTACAACATGTAGGACTTGTACCACACCTACATTGAAAGTGAACACATAAGGGACATTTTTTTCCAGTAATGTGAAGTGTGCACTTTCCAGGTGCCACATTAAGACAGCATTGTATCCTAGACAGTGCCATGGACTTTTACATGGCTGAATAGTTGATACACTCCAATGACTCCACATATTCCAGTGCTGGCATAGACCTCAATGCCCTTCCTTGCCATTGGTCTGAAAGATGTGCAATAACTGATGATGACCTTCTTTGAGGCCCATCTCTTGTACCACCTGGTACCTATGTATATTTATCAAAAATAACATTAAGTAGTGTGCTCTCTGTTGCAGAAAAGGTACCAAATAACTTTTAATTTTTTGTCATGGAATTTTCTGTGTTTATTTTCCAATCTAAGATAACAGATGACAGCAACAAAATAAAAGTACTTCACTCTGGTTAATGTCACCATTCTCATTTTTTTTCTCTTTTAAGTTTTTTTTTTCTCTGTCATTATGTGAAAATAAACAGTGGACTCTCAGTTATCCTTAACTGTCTAACTATTTGTCTATCAAAAAGAGGTATTTGTCTACTTTTGCCTGTTACACCTTGCTTTTTATAGTAATTAATTTCCTTCTGTAGGGTCTCTCAACAGTTATCAGTAAATTTATAACTATTAATTTTTTATGAGCTTATGTAGACACTGTGAAGTGATTTTAACATATGTGTCAAAGCTTCTGTCTCCAAATTAGCACTCACAGAACCACTAACACTTGTGGAACTCAGTTCTGCAGATCTCAGTCCATTTGGCTGCCTAGCCTGAGAATGGAGAATATGACTTGGCCGTAATGGCTGTTTGATTTTGGTTATGTTCTTCAGACAGTAGGTGACACTTATTGAAAGACAAATCTTGTATTTCCCATCTCATTGAAATTTTTGCACTCTGGGGCATGCATTAATAAAATTAAAACAAAACAAAAAACTGTAGTCATTACTTTCTGAGGAAAACCTGCTGTCAAAGGCTGAGTACACTAGAGTAGGCATGGGAAGATTTTTTCCAAAATATTTTCATCTCTTGGCTGAAATATTTTCTGTTCTCAGCTTTTCATTGATTTTTTTTCCCTTTTCCAGATACTTTAGGATGGAAATTTAATTTAACAAAAATCCTTTGAAAAGTAGTTTCAACATATAATTTTTGGCTAGCCCTGTGTGCAGCACAATCTTAACACAAGATTCCGCTAATGGTACATTTCGCAACTTGCTAAGTGACAGATGACTCCTATGAATCAAACATTTTCATTGAGTTTTACTTTGTCTGAAAAAATTTTCTCCTTACAACTTGACTGCCTAGAGTGAATTTAAACCTGTCATACATGACAGTTCCTGCTATTCAATGCTCCTAGAAAAAAAAAAAAACACTGCCCAATGCTTAAAATACGCTAGCTGGTGTTCAGGTTCCTCTGAATAGATAGAGGTTGAAAAGAGATTTGCTAGTTCCAAACTGTTCACTGCCAGTCCTCAGTAACATTTTTTAATTTTTTGTTGATCTGATGAGAGATCGTCATCCATACATGCATGGATTACATCCATGTCATGTAGTATCAGACAGAGGCAACTAAATTACATTAATTGTAAATCTTAAATTACATGAATTGAAGACACCTTAGAACTATTGTGTGTTTCAAACAAACTGAGGAAAAATCTTCAAATGAGTGAGGAAAAATGGGAAATTGGAGACTGACTCCTAACCTTAACAAGAAAAAGCTATGGAGGTCCGAATATGCATTTGCACATGATGTTTGCTCCTACACTTCTGCTATGTGTACTGCCAGAAAGAACACCTTCTGTTTAAACAGCTTTAGTTACACCTTGAAATGGGCTCTGGGGAGACGAAAAGAAAGGCATTTTTATTACAATTTGGTTTATGGAAGAGAGGTGGAAACTTCATAGCTCTTTGAAAAATATAGGAACTACCCTCACATTTTGGGATCTCAGGAGAAATAGAGCTTGTGCCTCTCACATTTCTTCCTAGGTTCTTCTATGTCACCACTGAAAACTTAGCTAAATATCCCACTGCAGTTTACCTAGTGAATTGATTTTTTACTTAAAATGTAGGTAAATTATGTAGCTTAATAATGGAGTGAAGGCAAGGGGAGCAAAGCAGTGGCTGCCAGTTGCCATCACAGGTAATGAATGTACTGGTATTTCCAGTACATCTTCGAGCATAAGCAAAGTTCATATGCTAAAGGTAAAGGAACCGTCTGCTGATCATAAAGCTGAAGAAATGGAAGACCTGAAACTGTACCTGGCACCAGCTGATGTTCTACTGACTGTTGCAGCAATGCTTAAACAAAGAGCTGAATTATTCTAAGTGGTAATACTGGAGTGATTTTGCCTCTGGATAGTTGCATTGGGGTGCAGATGACTTGGCCCTTTGGGTGGTTTGGTATTAGTATTGAAATATTTCCTGGCTTTGGTATTAGTATTTATGCATTTTTATCTTTTTACTTTTTTTTTTTTTTTTTTTTTTTTTTTTGGTTTTGCTAAGCTCCTCTTTTTGGTGACCCTTAGAATTACAGTGACTGGTACAGGCAAGTCCTTCATTTCACAGCAGAAGCACTCTTAGCCACACAGAAACAGAATGTAGAAAACTCATTTGGACAGACGGCCTACAGAACTGAGCCAACTTTCTGGTGAGGCCAGTGCATGTGCACAGGTCTTTTATGCCTGTGATAAGCAGGTGACAGACTTCTTATTAAAATGTTTTCGTGTATGTCAAAACTAATCTTCTACTTTGTTTGAACAGTTCTAGTACCTCCTGGAACAATCAAATCTTTCCTAGAATGATCATTACAAAAAAATATTGTTGTTTTCTTTTGGCAAAATCTGAGGGATTTTCTTCAAAATTATGAAACTCTAAGTAACTCTTTAGAGTTACCACAAGTACATTCTAGAATTTTGTTGAAATAATTTCTTAACCATATTTCTTAATACCTACTATTTTCTTTGATGTTTATAAGAAACCAGTTGTTTGGGATCCTTGAGTATTAAATATAGACAATTCTCAGAGATTTATGAATTTACTGTTCCATCAGCCCTTTCAAAGAAAATAACACATCTTCTTATAGGAGAAATGAATATAGGTTGAAGACCTAATCCACAGTACTATTTTCATATTTCTTTCACATGTATAAGGCCCTGTAGAATTGTATGCATTAAGGATGCCAGCTTGCATGAGATCTCACAATTAATATGCATAAGATTGTTCCCCCTCTTTCTCATTATTCTGTACAAAAAACTGACGTTGGAGTTTATCTGGCTACTATGGAAACTCAGCCCATCAGGTGCGTTTATTTTTCAATAGAGACATTCATATTACCCCCCCTTAACACCAAGATCACAAACAAATCTTTTCTTCTTTCGAAACATACCCTTAAAGTGTACTTTGTGAAGGCATTTCCATTTTTGAAATGGAGTATCACAGTGGTCAAGGGGTTATTATCTCCTGTAAAAGAAGGTGGGACGAAGAAAAGCTTAATTAAATGCTGTGATTTCTATCAATTAGAGTAAGGGCCAAAGAAAAGAAGGAAACACTAATAGAGCTAATTTTTGTTGGAGCACTCAATATGAATGCTTCCTAACAAAAAGGACCTCTTGAATTTATTAGAAAATTAATCTGCTTTGAGGTCATTGAAAATGCAAAAATATGTAAAAATGTACATGGCAAAATTTGGATATTTTAAATTCAGCAATGCTTTAATAAAATTTACAGGAAAGTGAGGAACAAGTTACTGGAAAATATAAAGAACTTTCACACTACACAATTTTCTGTAAATTGAGGTCATACAGTTTTTTCTAGTTCTCAATTTGAAGTCTGACACCTTGCAGAGGGATAATAAATATAATGGACATGTTTTGTTAATCGATAAGCCGGTAGGAGGATGACCAAGATTGCTTCTTTTTGGAATTAAATTTCCAGGAGGAGAGAAAGAAACTGTATTAAATCAAGCCTTTTCCAATTTAAGTGAAAGAGAGAAGGGTACATCATTAGCTGTGTTACATGACTCCACTTTTGGCTTGTACTGAATAGTCTTTCTTAAAAAACAGTTTGGGGATTTCTTCAAACTCACTGACCTTTAGTGCTCATAGTGCTTACACAAGTTTGCCAAGTCAACACCAGTTGTTATTAATGTGTCCCATGTGTGCAGAGAGAGAATTGTGCCAATTTATATTTTATGTGGGGATTTTCAGATAGAGATAAATGACCAGTAAAGATAAAGGAAGTCTAAGCAACATGCAATATTGCTATATATAGTGATATCATCCAGTTCTTGGTCCTCAGAGGTGAAAGGGAATTTTATGGACACATAAGTTAATATATTTTTTTCATTATTACACCGTGTGAGTCCAATCATATAAGCCTTATTTATATAAATAACTCATGCTTATGTAAATAATCCTGTTGGTATTGCCTAAGGAAAACCTACTAATGAAAATAAATGTTGCTATGAATTATGCATCATTTAGACTATGTTAAAAATCCTATTGTTGCCTGAAACTTCAATGTCAGTTTCTTTATCTTACTATTTGCTCTATCCTGTCTTCTGGGTGGAGGTTTAACTTTATTCTATTTTTACAGAAGCCTCCTTAATGAAGCCACCACACATAGCTAAAAAAGGCAATGCACAACACAAGAGAATATCATTAAGCTGCTGAAAATACAAACCATTCTTTTAATATTAAGCTGTCCAGAAGAAAAAATACAAAAATTGCAGTGCAAATATATAAGACCAAAATTCTGTATTTTAACTTGCATAATAAAATGTACTGTGATTTGAGTACAGACATTACCATGTATATGAAGAGCATAATGAGACAAAAAACTTTTGTCCCTCTGTCTCTTCCTTCTTCCTGCCCACTCCTACATGACCACATGATTAAATAAAACCCTTGAGCTCCCATTTTACTCTTAAACTATGTGTTTTAGATCTAGCCATCTGCATGAGAAATTTAGTTAATATCTCAGAGTTCCATCTTAAGAAAAAAAAAAAAAAGAAAAATTATTGTAATCTGAAAGCCGGAAGCTGACAATGCTCATTAACATAGAACGTAGAGGAATCCTGATTATCTGTGTAAGGCTTTTTATTTTGCACTTCAAATACAATCTTCATCATTTTCTCATAAAATTGGATGTATTTCACTCTTAAGTGCATCCTCCTTAACATAATCTGAAACATCTCAGTTTTATTCACAGCTCATTGAGGACCAAAAAGGCCAATTATAAGCAAGAATCAAGCTAAGTAATAAAATCCCAACCTATATTGTGAGAACAGGGCTGTATACTATGTCTTTATCACAAGATATAAAAAACTATTTAATTTAATCACTTTGAATTACTAAGTGCTGCCAAGGAAATAGTGAGAAACATATACATTAACTAAGGCAGTATTTTGTAGCTTACTCCCTGAATTGCACCACTACTGCATAGTTATTATATTTTTATGCGCTACTTTAGTTACTGCAATGGAAAAAGTACTTAAAATAAGGTTTCACAAGAAGATCTCCATTGCAGTTAGAGTACTACTGCACTAATAAATTCTGCCTGTGTCTCTTCAGTTTGCCTCAGATGTAACCCATATTAAACCCACAAATACCTCTTAACTTTCTATGACTTTTTAACTTCAAGTATACACAAAAGATTCAGAAAGCAAAATCATACTGTTTCACCCTGATTAAAACTGTTGAGGATGCATAAAGCAATGAATTTCCTAGCTGAGTGCCAAAAGACACTCCATGTTTATAGATACCAGGACTTCATAACTGGAAATGTCTCTAGCAGCTACAACTATGACTGGTTGTAGGCTCTTGAATGCCCTGTGAACTGCTACACCTACTTGATCATGAGAATTCTTCCTATATTTTATTTTCTTAACATATTTTTGCTTCTAATCTACTACATATACCTAGGCTAACCATCTTGAGTGCATGTGTACCAATGCCTGAAGCTTGGGGAAAAAATACGAGGAGCTGGAGCATCATGGCTGATCAGAAGCCATTCCATATTGTAGGAATATAACTGAAATATGGGAGAGTCACAATGGATGGCTACAGTCTGCAAGATTCTGGGTCTTTTTGAAACAGAATAGAAGCATACCAGAGATAGCAAAGTTGACAAATACCTATTGAGAGCTACAAGTTCACTACCAGGGAGTGCTAAGATTCAGTTAGAAAAGCAAAATCTCAGGGTGATTTGAAGCTGGCCAAAGATGTCACAAGTCAGATTGAGCACATGACCAGGAAAAGCCAGCATGGATTCACCAAGTGCAAGTTGCTCTCGATCATCTTCCGTTACAACAAAGTAGGTTACAATGAACTAACCTACTTTTTGGATTTGGAGCAAGCAGTGGACACTGTCTACCTGGATTTCTTCAATGCTTTTCACTGGGTCTTCCATGGCATCTTCTTAGAGAAAGTGTAGTATTATAGTTTAGACCAGTGGTCCGTGTGGTGGATGTGGAACTGGCTGATCAGTCTCACCCCAAGAGTGGTGGTAAATAGCTCGTTTTCAAACCTGGCACAAGTGGTGTCCCCAGGGGCAAATATTGGGCTCAATGCTGTCCTAATGTCTTCGTAAGTGCCTGCTAAATATGATCAAATGTAACCTGGTAGGGTTTGCCAGTGATACCAAACTGAGTGGTGAAGGGAGGGTTACCCTACAAGAAGACCTGGATAGGCTGAATGAGCAGGCTAACCAGACAAGTGTGAGGTATTTCACCTGGAAAAATATAACCCAGGATTGCAGAACAGGCTGGGATCTATCTGGCTGTGGAAAGGTCTTGGTGAACAAGTTCAGTATGAATGAACTCTGTGATTCTTGGCAAAGAATACCAATGGGATGCTGGACTGCCTCAAAAATGGCATGACCAGCAGAGATAAAGTCATCATTCTGATTTACTCAGCTCTGGTCAGGCCATGGGTGGAATACTGTGCTCAGTTTTGGTCCCTACTATACAAAAAGATGTGGACAGGCGGGAGAGGGTCCAGAGAAGTGCCTGAGAGATGAGAAAGAGAAGTCTGCCCTCTGGGATAAGGCTGAGACTGCTGGACTTGTTCGGGTTTGAGAAAAGAAGATTTGGGTGAGAATTTATCACCATGCTCCAGTGACTACAGAGAAAACTGAGACAATTTTTACAATAAGTCGCAAGGAAAAGATGAGGGCTAATGGATAAGTGTCTCGGTTTGAAAGATAGGTGTGTGCTAGGGAAAGCAGGGCTCTCCCTTGACATGGAGAAAGTAAACCTCCTCCCTCTGAATTAGTATAATTTTGAAATTAAGGGGGGTGTCAGGCAAAGATATGGGTATAGGAGTAGCAATTCTTTACTAATGTGTATAACAAGGCAAACAAAGCAACAAGTATGGAATTAATAGCAGACAGAGCAGGAGCCAGCTCCAGCTCTCTTGGCCGCGGGCACTTTCCCCTTTGGTGCAGTTCCCGTCATGGCCAGCAGGGGGCACAGGTGGCTCCCATTGGGCAGGGTGGGGTGATGATCCTGGCGCCTGCAGGGGGTGCTGTGCTGTGAGCTCGGGGAGCATACAGTGATGGCGACTGGGCCCAGATGGGAAGGGATGGAAAAGAGAGGCTTTGCTTCACCAGCCCTGGGACAGGGTCTGTGCCAGTGCTCCAGCAGGACTCTTGGAAATAGCAAGCTGAAATGGCAGGGTATCCTAGCAGGGCAGGGGTGTGCGGTCCAGCAGCAGAAGAGGCAGCACCTGGATAAGCTATGGCAATGGTAGCAGTGACCTCCTCCTCCAAAGCCAAGAGCAAGCAAGAGAGCAGCTTTCCTTTTACCTTTTTCTAATCTCGCGGTGTCTTTGTCCTTCCCTTGGAAAGAAACTCCCAAAAACCAGAGGGGTTCCCCCTCCCCTCTGTCAAGTACTTTGCCATCAGTGCTTCTTTAGCAAGAAATTTTTCAATAGGAAAAATTCCACAGCCACTGAATAAAAGAAAAACCAACCCCAACAGTAAGTTACTCCTGGGCAGATTCACGTGGCGCACTTTTAAGATCCAGGTGGACAAGGTGCTGTGCCATATGGACTGTACTTTCGACAAAAAAGATTGGACCAGATAACTCTTGAGATCCCCTTCCAGTATTTCATATTCCATGATTCTTTTATGCTAGGTTTCTCTAATGTGGCACTGAATTACATGGAATAATTTTATTTTCTTTTAAAATTTTGTTCTCTGAGAATTTGTAAGTAGTGGTTGTACTCTTGCTTGCACCATGTAAGCTGACCTTAAAACATTAATAAGTTCATAACATCAAAGACTTCTTGAAAGCTTTAATATGTATTGTGAGACTGAGAAAAGGCTTCATTAGCTCTCCAGCACTAATATTCTGAATGAATTGAAGAATAAAATATTAACATAGCAGCCATTCTAAGGGATCAAATTTCCAGAGATAACCTTTTTTCCCTCTTCTTCCTATTTTGTACAAATTATTCTGTAAAAAATGTACCAGTTCTTTCTGTATGTATAAAAGGGCTAGTAATCTTAGGCTCTGTTTAACAGATATGACAATGTTGGATATTATTTGCAAACACTTGATTAAGGAATGTACAGCGACTTTAATTCAAATCCAATTCCTAGCAGAAACCCAATTCTCCTTGTAAGGTCATGCTGACAATATTTGCCCTAAACCTTGCATAATTATGTTGGCTATTGCCTTTCCCTTTCCCATGAGCACTACAGAGAGCTGAAAAGTGGAATTAGATTTTTCTCCTGAGGAGGATACTGCGACTAGGTTTAAAACCAATTCTCAAGAAAAAACCTCCATTTTTTTTTTCTTCTCTGAATGAGAACCTCTTCTTTCTATATGCAGACAAACAAGCTTGCTCTCAGCAAGAAAAGTACTTGGGAGAGAAAGAAGAAAAATCAATTTTCCAACAAGATCAAACCAGCTCCAGATGCTCTCAGGAATTTTTGGGGGCATGCAGAAATGTCATTGTGTTCATTAACTCCTAGACAGCATTTTCATTTTCACAATGAAAGCAGTGCTGACCTTGCCAGTCCATTAAACTCTAAGAAGGGTCTCTGCAGGTTCATAGTTCCAATTATGACACAGTTTATAGGACTCTAGTAATAAATACTTTGTCTTGCTCCACTGTGGGTTGATCTTTGCTCCTGCCGTTTCCAAATAAACAATTTTGTCTTGGGCTGGAAATAGGAACTCAAATACCTGCTTTTTCTTTCAGAACTAGAATACTGGAAACACCTTGGCTAATATGCAGCTGAGATTCCCAAGGAAATTCTCCCCTTGGCTTGTGCTGAAGTTAATTACTTGTTTTTGGCTGACACAAAAAATTTGTATCAACTCTGAGAATAATATTAGGAAACAAGCTAAAAAAGCTATATGAATATGTACATAACACAGATGTCCATAGTATGCGATAGTATATGATTATTGACTAGTAAAAAGAAGTGAAGAGATACTTGAGTGGATATGGTATTAATCAAATTATGGTGTCAGACACTGGGATTCAATTGTTGATAGTATATGTAAAGAAACTAAGATTAATGTTTTGCATTACAGTTGGAAATAAAGAAAAAAGAATTGACTGCAAGGCTGATGTCTCTTACATAGGCATTCAAATAGTGATTTTATACAGAATTTTGCATAAACAATTTCAAATGATTGTGGAGACCCTAAAAGGCATTCCGTAGTTAGGGAGACACAAGTGGCTTGTCTCATAGCAAACCCTGTTCTGTTCCCCTGGTCAGCCTATGCCTGGTCCCTGTCCCTCAGTCTTTCGGTGACTTCCACAGTTTCCCCGTTGGCTCCCATGCCCTAACTCCACCTTTGAGCCACCCCCATGTCCCCTGGTAATTGGTCTCTGATGCTACCCCTGCCCGGAACACCCATGTACTTAAACCTGGACTGTCACCACGAGATCTGCCTTTTTATTTGCCTCTAACCCTAGAGTTTCCACGTGTGTGGCTAAAATAAACATCTCTGTGGACCCATACAAAGACCCTTCTTGCTTTATCTGCAACCATCTTAAGAGCTATCCGGGTTGCAACAAATGGTTATTTCTTTTCTAGTCTGAAAGATCTAGAAAATGCAGTATGGTCATGCAGATAAATGATGTGTCGTCTTGACAGGTATGTAGATTGCTTACTTATAAAGCTTTAAGATTAATAGTCAGACCTGCTAGTTATACATGATCTGACATCATAATCTGAAATACAATCAATAAAGAAATCTGATAAAACTAAAAAAAAAAAAAAAATATGTGCTATAATGACATCAGCATCTTAAAATCTTATATCAAGTCCATTTACAGTTAAAAAAAATATTGGCATAGGAAGTAAAATTCCTCGAATACTTAATCATTTTATCTTTTGCAAAAAAGAAGAAAATATATGATGGATAAATTGCCATGAAATGAATAGGACAAATAAAGATATTCTAGTGTTAGGGTTCTTTTCTTTTTGTCATTATAAGATATTAATTACTTCCTCAATCATTTTTAGTAAGTATGTTTGTGTTGGTTTCACGTGCTAGGGGGTGGAGGTGCCTGAGAGAAGCCACACGAGGCCGGGGGGTAGGAGGGGCTGTCCCATCTCTGAGGGTTGCAGGGACCAGTCGGAGAGCTGATTTGGTGATGGACATCTCGGGAAACCAATTGAAGGTTGTTTCGCTTTCACAAATCACAGTGGATTATGCTCTCTTTCCGCTTCCGGCTCCCAGGAGGTGTGGTGTGGCCTCTGGCCAGGGCATCGGCCCCCCGGTCCAGCTCCGGGCTCGGTGGCGGGGGGCCCAGCCCAACACCCCAGCCCGGCTCTGCCTTTGAGGGGGTGCCTGTCTCAGCACCCTGGCCCCGGTTTGGTTGGGGACATGGCCCGGCCACATGGTCCCAGAACCTGGCCCCCAGCCCCACCCCGACTGCATGGCTCCTGCATCGGACGCATGGCTCCGACTCGGCTCGGCTCGGCTTTCCACATGGCAGAAGTGGCCTCCAGCTGCCCATGTGGCTTCTTCACGATCTGGGTGCAATTTTAACTTCTTTATGCCTGGATAAGATTCTCGATCTCCTGAGCTCCCCTGAATGAGAAGAAATAAAGCATGGAGTCCACAGAAGTCAGCAGAATGAAGATAAAGTTCCTGATGGGAAGAGATTGAAAAGATGCAACTGATAAGAAGCTGAAAACCTTTTTTTGTGGGGCTCTAAGGGGACTGTGACTTCACTAAAATTCCTTTAAACTATGAAATATACTTGGGGAGGATGGGTGCTTGAGAAGAAGACTTTTTACCTCGGGGAAATTGGAGCTCTCTGTTTTGGGACTGGAATATGAACAGAGACACTTGATAGAGAAGGAGATGAAGAGAATTTGTTTTTCAGCAGCCTGCCTTTAAAAGTAGTACCCCAAGTGTGTAACATAACCCATAGCACAGCTCTGGAAGGACTGTGAAAAATGAGAGGAGAATCATAATCTGCAATATTTTCCCAGGCGGATGTAGATTGTGAAGGTGAAGACACCCCCTAAGCCTAAACTGAAAAAGGAACTTTTCTCTCTTAAGTGAACTGAAATGATTATTTAAGTAGATAACTGACTGAAGTGTTCTCTGTATGTTGTTGTTAAGAAATGTGGAATGGAGGAGGGAATAATCTAGGAATCTTATTCTGTATTTTTTTGTGTTTTATTAATAAATTTCTTCTTGTACCTTTTTAAGTTTTGAGCCTGCCTTGTCTCTACTCCCAAATCCTATCTCTAAAAGAAATTAAATATATTAAAATTGGCAAAACCCAAGTCACACTGTGACAATGTTTTACTGTAAAAAAGAAACCTATTTTATTCACTAGTTCTTTGCTAGTGAACAGTTGAACATATTTGAACATAGGAAATAGTTTTGCTAGTGTTGTTGAACAACAACTAATTGTTGTTTTCTAATCTTTAATTTGATGTAATGTTTGTATGTTTTCAAATTTTTAAATTTTTAATGTTTCTCCACTTGTTAATGTTTCTCCACATGTTAAAGAGCAGAGGTCCGAGGATGGAGCCCTGTGGAACCCCACTACTGATAGACAACCTGTCTGATACCACCCCATTCACTGTAACACTTTTTGCCAGAAGTTACTTATCACACGGTGGAGGCTCTTAGTAGGTCTGTAAGTGGTTAAAATACTAATTATAATGATTAAAATGTAGTGTTTAAATTGCAGTAATTGAAATGTGATTAATAAGATGCAAACATTAATTACAGTGATGAAAATATGTCATTACAATTAAAAATATGTTCTTTTATATAGTGCAGAACTGCTTGAATCTCTGAGCTGCATGCTTCTATTCCTTCCTCGGATACATGGAAGAAAATATAAATCAAAAAATTAAGAAAATGTGGTCCCTGATTTTTAATAATTAGCTAACTTGTCAACTTTATATATCCTAAGTTTTGCATTAATGTCTTACATTTTTGATGAAACATTTAGAACAGGAAACTTACACTTGGCATCTCTCTATTGACATTTGAAAAAAGAATTGGTTTAGATGTATTTCCAATTACCCTGCATGGAGAGATGAACTCAACAAAACTAAATGTGAGTAAATCAGCTCAGTAGGACTGAGATGGACTGATAATGTCGTGTTAAATTTTTTTCACTACATTAAAATATAGGAAACCATTGGCAAAGTGCAGAATATAAAACTGAAAAGAAAGGTTGATTATGTAGTCCATGTCATTTAGAAACATGTTGACAAACCATATCTAGTTGTTTCATATGTATCCTGATGTATGTACATGGAAACTGGAATGAATTCCTATTTCAGAGACACTGAGACCTTAAAAAGAGCCACCTTAGTTTACAGTGCTTATACATAACTTATCTAATTTATGGTGAGGCTTGTTAAGGCTTTTCCTATCCAGGTCGCACTAACTGGTGGAGTTAGGGCAGTGAAATTTGTTTTTGGGAGCTCCTACACTCACGCTTCAACAGGCAATATCACAGCAGCAGGTTGAGCCTGGACAGCACCTAAGTCCCCATCAAGTCACTTACTCACAGAGATGGGGGAGAGAAACAGAAGGACAAATGTGAAAGAAACACATGGATTGAGAGATAAAGAAAACTGTTTGTGCAAGCAAAAGCAAATAAGGAATTCCTTCACTATTCCCCATGGGCAAGTGTTTAGCCATTTAAAGGAATGCAAGGCCTCAGCATGTGTATCAATTTCACGAGGAGACAAATGTAATGACCATTAATGTCCCACCTTTCTTCTCCCTGCCTTGATAATCATTCATGTCGCACCTTTCTTCTCCTTGCCTTGAGCTTTCATTAGTGAGTGTGATGCTATATGGTATATATGGTATAGGATTTCTTCTTGGACACTTTGTGTCAACTGTCCCAGCTGTGGACCCTCCCAGCCCATTGGAGGGACAGCTGAAAAAACAGAAGAGGTATTGATGCTGTTCAAGCACTGCTCGGCATCAGCTAGAACATTGGCTTTTTACCAGCACTACTCTAGTCTACAGTTTAAAACACTATCATCTGCTATGAAGAAAAGGTAGCTCCATCCCAGGAAGACTGAGTACAATTACATAAAATATAAAAAATCAAAATCAGTTTTTCAAAAATTAGTGAAGATCAAACTCAAGGATTTTACAAATCCCTAATACTTTCTCTCACATTTCTACTGTTAAGACAAGATATATATGGCCAGCAGCAGCTGAATATGAGCTAGCAATATGCCTGGAGGTGACCAAGAAGGTGTCGAAAATGCATCCAAGAAGGCTGATGGCACCTGGCCTGTACCAGAAATAGAGTGATCAGCAGGATCAGGGAACTGGTTGCTCTCCTGTGCTGGGCCCTGGTGAGGTCAGACGTCAAGTGCTGTGTTCAGTTCTGGGCCCCTAACTACAAGAAGGACCTTTAGGGGCTGGAGTGTGTCCAGAGAAAGGCAATGAAGATTTCATTAAGGGTTGGGCAAAAGTCTGATGAGAAGCAGCTGAGGGGCTGAGAGTGTTCAGCCTGGAGAAAAGGAGGCTCAGAGGAGCCTTCCTCACTTTCTACAACTGCCTGAGGTTGTAGCCAGGTGGGAGTCGGTCTCTTCACCCAGGAAACAAAAGACAGGACAATCTTAAGCTGCATGAGGAGAGGTTTAGTTTGAACAATAGGAAGAATTTCTTTATAGAAAATGTAATTAGACATTGGAATGGGCTGACCAGAGAGATGTTGGAGTCACCATCCATGGAGGTGTCTAAAAAAAGACAGAAATGTGGTATTCAGTGCCATGATCTGTTTGACATAGTGGAGTTTGTTAAAAGGTTGTACCTGATGATCTCAGAGGCCATTTCCAATCCATCTTATTCTGTGGCCTTGTGGTATATCAAGTATTATAATGATTATTATACATATGGATAATATAGATACAGTCATTCATTCTTATGTTACATAGGAATCCTTCTACTTCAGTACAATTAGATCTCTAAGGTGGATAGGATTTGAGAATCTGACCCTATTATTATGTGATGACGTATCTTACTATACTTCCTGTCACAGAATGTTCTCTATACTATACATCTTCATCTGGTTTCTGTGGCACTTTATTAAATACAGATATTGTCTTCAGTCTCAGATCATGCTGGGTATGTTGTTGAGGAAGACGACAAAGTAAATTGCTTTTTTGCTTGATACTTATGGGCTAACTAAAGTCTACAAAAGGTTTCACTATCTTGCTGAATTTAATTCAGCTGCATTCTGTGTTCCTATTAGACTCACATTGTGCAGCTAATAGAGCTTCTCTTCCCATCTTCAATTTAAATGGGATTAATGCTGTGAAAAGTTCTTTTTAAAAGTTTAGCTTAATAATCTGGAAATTATGGCTGCTCAAATAGTGCACTATAGCTAGCACCATTCTTAGTATTTATTGCAATTCAGTGGAAACGCGTGTGTGTGTACATGTGGTTCCCAGTTTCCCAGGTCATAGCTCTAAGACACCCTGATTGTAACCATAACTATGATTTATCTCCTTTATCTCCTTTATTTCTTTTTACCTGTGGAGACTTAGCCAATACAGAATATGGTTTTGATTGCAGCAACAGCTGTAGGTATTTCCAGGGGTCATGTCACAAGCAAGGTACCTAGCATAAATCTTGGATTAATTAAAGTTTGATTTATAGCTGAGTGGATAACTCCCATTAATGTTAATTTCCCATTCACCTGAACTTCTGTCTTTTCTTAAAACCATAGTATTAAAAAAAAAAGAAAAGTGTAGAGATAATTATTCTGAGAGGTTCTATCTTCCATATCTTATCTTATTTGCCTATATTGCAGTCAATTTTCCTCTTGAGAAATTTTGCTTGAGAACATGGTGTGTAACTCATTCATGGGACATGATTTTCTATACTGACTATGCCTAAAATTAATCATGGGCCTACATGCAAAATTGTTCTATTATCTCTCATTTTGAACTCTCCTACTTAGGAGAGGGTTGTATAAATCTAATACTATGAGAATCTGGAGACTGAAATTCAGGACTCCTGTGTTGCAAGATTTACAGGAATTCTGTAGAAGAGTTTTGATTTTGTTTTTCTTTCCATTTCAGCATGGTTAAAACTCAGCGAGAGAAATCCTGTAACTAAAGTAATGAGTGACTTTATTAGCTAAGTGGATATTAATTAATACAAGTATGTAACTGGTGTGTTAGCTATGAGACTTATTATGACATAATTCCTTCCCAGCCTAACCCAATATAATAATAGATCCCTATATTATTTTCAGATATCTAGACTTGAGAGAATGAGTGCATGTGATTATGAGATGTAGTGATAGCAACGTAGAATTTTTAGAGAATATTCATATTCCTGAATTCAAACACTTGTCTACATCCTAGGAGATCCTAAGCAAAATGTTGTGTGGAACATAATCTGCTCAAGGATATCAGTCTTGAGCATCTTTGAAGGAAGTTATATTATTTATTATTAATGAGTATTGATTTTTTAAAAAAGCAAGACCTCGCAAACCTAAACATTTTAAGGAAAGCTGAAACAAAATTAGGGCCAAAGTTACACTGCTCAACTATTCTTTTCAGATATTAACAATAAAGCCATGTGTTAATCACAGGGAGTCTGCGCAATGCTTAAATTGTTTGTTTAATTGTTTGTTTTATATTCATACCCAGGTAATTACTTTTTACCAGTCAACACAGCTTACATCAATTATGAAAAAGCTTATGATGAAGGATATTAGTAAAATATTCCTTGAGGTCTAGCCTCACCAAATGTGAATTGCCCAGATAGACAATGGAGATAGCTCTGCAAAGCACAACCAACAGCAGTAATAATCATATCTGATAGCATCAAACCAAATTAACCAGCCAAATAATCATAGTCAGCTAAATAAAATATCTCAGTCTCCAAATTCTGTAATAGAGAGCCAATCTGCTAATTAAACAGCATACCTGAAATTATATGACTTGGTTCCAGAAACATAAAAATTTAAAAGAATACAAAAATTTGTAGAAGTGTTGAAACACTCCTTTTTTTTTCATTAATAATTTCTAAAATTATTACACATTAATCTCACATTTAGAGAAGTAATACCAACAGATGGTGAGGGGGTTTTTTGGGGGTTTTTTTGGTTTTTTTTTTGCAAAATCATCAGATGATTTAACATAATTTATTCTTCTGTGCTCAAAATAAAGCAAATGAACATGACATGCACAAGATTAAACCTAATTCTTCCCAAACTTTTAATGTATTATTATCTTTTTTATGTCTCCTCTGTAAAAATAAAAAAAAAGTCTTTCAAGTTTTATTTTCTCATTGACTTTTTTAATGCAGCCAAATGTTTCTCATTTTGAATCCCATTGAATGAAGGAAACGCAATATATTTCAATTACACTTGGGCAAATCTCTCTGCCAAATTGTCTGGTCTGTGTAAAACTATAATGTGAGCACTGAATGAAATTGATAAAATTAGACAACTTTAGCTGAGTTGCTCAAGTCAGAATTATGAGTTTAGATGACAAAACTAATTTAAAGAATGGACTTTTCTGATCCCTAATTTATAGCAATATAAATGCCACCAAGAGTGAGATGGATGACAACATTATGAATACACAGCAAATGGGAAACCAAAATGACCAATTTCTAAATTAGATTTATAAATTCAACTATATGAGAGCAAGCTATGTAGATGGAATGACATATGGAAACATTCCACATTAGGGAAAAAAAGGAAAAGAGAGAAAAAAAGTGATGGCAGCATTTTTTTCTTCATTAAATTATTGCATGCATTTAACTCCTCATCTTTCAGCTTTGTTTCCATGACCAAAGCCTCATAGCTGAAGTATTCTAAAAGTAACTGCCTCTCTGGAGGGGACTAGTGTTCAGACTCATTATATGAAACAAGCCTCACTTAATGCAATAAATGTATTCATATTTAAATAATACCAGAGATGATTTCTGGCTCAAAACATAACGTGTTTTATTAGTGTGGTACTGAACAGTGAAGCAGTAAAAAGAGGTGCAGAGACAGGCTGAATTAATATGAATGAAAGGAGAATATTTCCATTCTTCCTTGCCAGCCAAATATCTTATTATTGCAGAAGAGTGTAGCATTTACCACAGATATTAACTGTGAGGTGTGTTCAGTGAGCTCATCTGTGCAAGCAATTCTATGATCCCTTACCTTGTGTTTAAATGACTCTGAACCACTTTCTGCAGTGAAAGCTGATGTCAGGCTTGTTGCAATTAATTTAAGACCCAGTGAAATCTCTGTTAACATTCATTGGATTCACTTGGGGAAATCAGTTTAAAAGCCTATGAAAATTAACTGCCACCCGCTTCATATGAGAAGGTGTACAGCCACATCAACTCACTGCTCCATCCAGGCTGGAAAGCCCTTCTTCCAACAGTCAGGCTGTGCCCCCAGCTGTGGATGTCCTTCTCCCACTACTGAATTTAGAGTTTATCTGTGTCTCCACGCAGAAGGGCTGCATTGCTCTGTGTAGGTGTACCTCAGATGTTTCTGTCAGCTGAGCAGCAGTCTCTGATCTAACTCTGTGAAGACAGGTAGGAAGTGGGTTGTTCCTGCACCTTTAGAAATGGGGGTAATTTGGAGTCTGTGTTGATGGACAAGCTACCCCATCATGTTGTCTCTTTGTGTGCCTGTCTTCAAAAATGGTATCATTTTGTCTCTGGAAATGTGACTTTTCTCTCTCCTTAAAATGAAGCTTGTCTGGACTCTTGTATCAGTCTGGAAGTGTGAAAAAAAGTTGTTTTTACTGACCTTTACAGGGACAATGCTATGCAATATTGCCATGAAATAGCAAATGTGTGATTAGTGAGAAGAGAACAAAAATAGAAAAGACTGCTGTTAAGAAAAAAAAAAAGGGACACGGAGTAAAAAACCTGAAAACTAGAAAAAAATTTTCCTTTGTTAGCTGGGCAAGGTGAAGAAAGATTTGAAAGTTTCTTCATATTATTTATACAGATTTCCTGAGCTTCAGGAATTAATTTCCTAGCATCAATGTTTCCAAGTGTAGATTTTCATAAATGGGAGAAGTCACAAATTCTAGTTTGTATACTGTTTTGATCCTCTTAATGCTTTCTATATGAATGTTTCATGGGGAACAGATTTAAGTTATACGATATTAATTTTTCCTGGTTTTATTTTCACTTCTGGGAGAGCTGTTGCTTTCTGGACCTTTTCTGTCCTTGGTGTTCTGATGAATTCCTCTCTGCAACATCCTTATATCCATTCCTGCATCAGATTTTTTCTTTTGTACATTTTTAATTGCTGAGAGATGTTCACTTTAGGTTCAGCTTTGGGCACTGTGGAAACTTCAGCTTGGCAAAGAAAAGTGTATCCTACATTTGGCAAGCAATGAAGAAACATATTATTTTTAAATATTTTATTTAAAAATGAAGGTATTATGCATATAGAGTCTTGAATGTTCCTCTAACAAAATCTTTGAATTTCACTTTTAGATTTTATGTAAAGTTCATCAGTTCTTTGGATCTACATGTTCCACACACAGCTCTCACTAGCTCTGTTAAAGGGAAACATAAAAAAAGAAAACCCACAAATTTTAAGAGAATAAAGAAAGGAGAAGAAAATCCTAATACATCCTTTTAATACATAACTGTTACTCAGATGTGTGTCTGAGTAACATACAGATTTAATTTTATTATTTTTGTGTTAATCAGTTATTGTCTTTATCAACCTTTGGATAACAAAGTTTTTATATTGTTCACGTACAGTATTTTTTAGGATTGGGTGTGGGAATTTGGGGGAGGAATGCAAAGAAGAAAATGAAATGTAAAATATAGAAAGAGCAGAATGTAAAATGTAGAAAGAGCAGTTTGTTAATGGAATTCAAATAAGCACTTTGGATGAAGATCTGAACTTCATAAGTGCAAACCCCAGGGTAATAATACTTCAGTATTTCAAAAGTTGAGCAGATATACAATAAGAAAACCATGCTTTTGAAATTGAAACACTTGCCTGGTTTTCATTTGTTATCCCCATATAAACACAGAACATGAACTGCTTCCCATTGGTACCATTTTTCCACAAGGCATGAACTGTATAATTTGGAAGCATGAAACGTGAAACAGGCTATTTTTATAAATGAAACAATTAGTTAAACCTACATTTAATTCAGAATAAGAGTTCTCTTTTCCTTTTCTGTAATCATATACCCAAAATGAACTTATTTTCATATTAGAAATCAAGATGTATCTTCAACATTTGAACAGGTCAGACTTTTGTTTGAATGCATAAAGTTAAATCCAATATTATATGTTATGATGTATTTGGTCTTCTTAACATCATCCTGTGTTGTACTATGATACATTTGACCCATCCCAAGCCTGTAATAGACTACTCAATAGACTACTATTTGTTTTCAAGATCATAAACAAGATTGAAAGGGATATATCCTTGGGCTCATCTCTACTCTGCCTTATTCTGCTGACCAAGAATGCTTTTCAAAAGCCTCTTTATTACTGTAAGTATATTTCCGTCCACTGCCTGCTCTAAAATTAGAACTCAAGCTGCTATATATCCAGCTCCTAGTGTTCCCCAGGAACCTGTTAAATATTTTTGGACTCATCACACCTAACTAGGAAGCATCAAGCAATGCAGAGTTTAACTTGAAAGAACGACTTGTAATTGTTGATGAGAAACAAAAATGTGGAAATAAGAAGGAAAAATGGAGCAAACCCTGTGGCTATGGTTTCTATTACCTGGATAGTAATGGAGACATGTTGTATCTAAGAGACCATATATGGGTCCAGGATGAAAAATTAGTCTTCAGAGTTCAGTAAAGTTTCTGTTACTGAGGACATATTTTGACAATAGGAAGCAAAGAAGAGAGACAGAGGTATGTTGTTTCAGCCTTGGATCTGATATTTAAGAACTCTGCCCAGGGAAGGGCCAGGGGATTTCTGCTGCAGTGCGATACCTGATTCAAAAAAATAAACCTTGACTACCTCCATCAGAGGAGGCTGATGATGGAGCAGAGTGTATGCTCATCAAGTTTTCTGATGACCGATGATTCAGACAAGGAGCTGATACACCAGAGGGTTGTGCTGCTATCCAGTGGGACCCCAAGAGGCAGAAGAGATGAGCTGAAATGAACCTTATGGGAAGTGCAAAGTTCCGCACCTGGGAAAGGACAACTCCAGGCACCAGCACTGGCTGGGAGACATCCAGATGTAAAGCAGCTTGGCAGAAAATGACATGGGAGTCATTTCGGTAGACATGGATTAGATTGATCCTAAGGCAGCAGTGCCATTTTCTTGAGTCCATCATAGTTGTTTCTGATTGCTTAATTAATATCTATTACAGTAAAGATAGATGGAGGAAGGGAGAATGATTGAATCCATACTTTTGTTATTAGTGAAGTTCAACAGACAGATGGGAATTGTCAGCTGCTCTTAGTTACCCCAATAAATACTTGTGTAAAATGGAAGTCCTCCAATAGGAGAGTTAAGGACCTGGCCTGTTGTTCACATTTGTCTGAGATTCTATTATATGCACACAACTTTTTAAATTTTTTTATTTCTTTCCCATTTTGTATTTGCATTAGGCATCTTAGGTGATCATGACTAAATAGGTTGTCTTCTTGGAGAGGTCTACTCTCTGGCAAACCAATGTCTGAGCAGCCAATCTTGGCAGAATTTTTAGAAATGTTGACTGGTCATTTGACACCCAGCAGTTTTGGAATAATAAATGTGAATGCAGCTTCAGATTTAAAAACTGGTAGAAATGTAAATCTTCCTCGGAATTCTTAGTAGTCAGTAAGACTTATGTGGTGAACTTGTACAAATGCTAATATGACTACTAGATTAGAATGGAGTTGGGAAGGAAGTTTTTGGCTGTTTAAACCAGCATTTTACTGTGAAGTCAGATGGGCAGCAGAGCACAGGAAATCGCAGGACAGTAATGAAATGTGGAAGGGTGTAAAGTTCTCTTTCAGCCACTGCTAAGGTAACTAGCTTGGTAAAACGAAGTGGTACTGTGTTTAACTATGACTGGTTCAGTCCTTTCTCCAAAGGATTCTCTAAGGACATATAAGGAGTCAGAGTATGTCAATGGAATATTGTTGAAGAAAATGTGCAGCTAAGCTGAAGGTGCTTTACTCAAGTGATAGGATGATGTGCATCATCTATGCCATTAAATTACAGAAAAAAATATCTGGAGACTTCTAGTTTATCAATAAATTTTAATGCCTGGTATCCTATGCACTGCATAGAATACTATAATTTTTACTAGTTTTTTGTTAAAAGCATCATTTGCTTTTATGACTATTCCTCCTTACAGAGAAATAACTAACATTGTTCAGACATACCATATAATTATATTTCTACCAATTTTATTATCTCAATTAACTAACAATACAATTCCCAAAGCTAAAGATGCTAACACAGAAAGAGAGATGTCTCAGCATGGCAAAGCATCACAGATTGATTCCTTAATAAAAAAAAGCAGGAGTTGAAAATCAGATGATTACGCTGTCCCTCCTTCAGCTCAGTAGGCTTGGTTATAAGCATATTTACTAGCTTTCTGAGCAAGCATCAGCAATCAAAAGTCAGATCTTCTGTTCATTCATTTCCACTCACACACTCACCACACAGTTTGAACTGAACAGGAAATGGTGTCACCTGCATGCACCTGAAAAAGTCTTGACATTCAAAAGCCACAAGTTACTTCATATTTTTCCACGAGTAGCTGTAACACAGGTCCATGAACTGACTTTGCGTTAATTTTTGAGAAGCAAAAAATGAAGGGACCAGGATGGGCACAGAAAGCCTAAATTATCTGACTCCTTTCTTTCTTACCTTCTGCTGGTATTTTATGTGTGAACTTCAGCTGTTTTGGAGGAGTTGTTCCAGAAAGTCACACAAAAACTATTAAGTCACACAAAACTCACTTTTTTAGGTTCCCTTCTTTCCTTTTCACTAATACTCGACTTGGAGCTGCATGGTGATGGTGAGCAAATATTATACTAAAGGAAATTTTGCAGGTAATAAACGACTTGTGCATGTTCTTGAAGAAAATAGGAGTAGCTCTTCAAGTCTGTTAGTTTAACAACTTTATAGAAAAGCAACAACTGTTGCCAAAACTGTATTCCCAAACTGAGAACCACTCAGTTTGGACTCTACCACCTGAAGTTGCTAGCACTGTACTTACATACTTGTAGTTACTGCTTATGGTAGACTGACGACTGCTGGAAGTCAAAATCCTCTATATATCTGTAAAATCCCCTATATATCTATCTCCACACAGAGGTGGAGAGGGAGTTTTTTTTCCCTAAAATATATGTTACAATTCCAGGGGGAAAATGAAATCTGGAAAAAGTAGATCAGTTGACCTGTTCATCTAATTGCATGCCTTTTCTCTAAACAGTGAGGAGATGCCTTATTAGTGCTAAATGTACTGATAAATTTGTAAAGTAAACACGTCTTTGTCCTTTGAATGAGCCAAATATCCTCAATCTATCCACTTACTATTAATCAGTACTAGTATTATATCAGTGACCTACATTGCTTTTTTCTTGAAAATAAGCTTTCTTAGTCTGAAAAAGAACCTTCTTTCAAATCCTGCATCTAAACACATTCTTTAAGTGTACACTCTTAAAAATACAAAGGAAACAAACAAACATTGGGCAAAGAAAGAAATTAATATTCACCATTTGTTTGGCAATGTTCTTGTTTTTCACCTTTCATATACCCTTTTTAATTTTAATAAGCTCTGGCTTCTAAAATCACTTGTGTATTACTCTGAAAACTTAAAACTTATGAAACACAGAAAGTCACCTAGACTTTGGACTGTGATAATATATTCAACAAGTAATTCAAAAGAGGGACAGTGTATTCTTTTAATGTTTCTCCTGCCAAAAAAAAAAAAAGCCAGCTTTTGAAGGACACAGAAAACCTTGACCATAATGGAGGCACCTTAACCACATCCCTCAATGTTCTGTCCAAGAATCACAGTATCACAGAAACTTTTTGGTTGACAAACAACTTGAAGATCATTGAGTCCAGCCTTTACTGATTGTCATCTTGCCAAATCGGTCATGGCACTAAGTGTCACATCTACTTGTTTCTTGAACACCTCTGGGGATGGCGATTACACAACCTCCCTGGGCAGTCCATTCCAATGCTTAGCAATCCTTTTAGTGAAGAAATTGTTCCCGATGTTTAACCTGAACCTCCTCTGGCATAGATTAAAGCTATATCTTCTCATTCTGTCACTCGTCACCCAGGAGAAGATCCTGACCCCCACCTGGCTACAATTGTCGTTTAGAAATTTGTAAAGAGCGATGAGTTTCTCCCTGAGCCTCCTTTACTCCCGGATAAACATTCCATCTCCCTCAGCCTCTCCTCATCAGACTTGTGCCCCAGATCATTCACCAGCTCCATTGTCTTTCTCTGGACATGCTCAATGTCTTTGTTATAGTGAGGGGCCCAAACTGGACACAGGATTTGAGGTGTGACCTCACCAGTGCCCAGCACAGGGCACAGGTCACTGCCCTGCTCCTGCTGCCCCATTGTTGCTGACACAGACCAGGTGTCCTTGGCCTTCTTGCCCACCTGTAGCACAGCTGGCTCATGTTCAGCTGCTGTTGACCAGCACTCCCAGGTCCTTTTCCATCAGGCAGCCATTCTGCCCAACCTGTAGCACTGCAGGGGTCGTTGTGCCCCAAGGACAGGACCCAGCACTTGGCCTTGTTGAATCTCAGGCCACTGGCCTTGAACCTTGATCCAGCCTGTCTAGATCGTTCTGCAGTGCCTTCCGGTCATCCAGCAGATCAACATTCCCACCCAACGTAGTGTTATTTGCAAACTGACTGAAGGGCCACTTGATCTCCTTGTCCAGAATATGAAAAGATATAGAGCAGAGTTAGCCTCAATACTGAGCCCTGGTGAGCCCCACTGGTGACCAGCTGACCACTGGATGTGGCACCATTCACCACCATTCTCTGGGCCCAGCTATCCAGAGAGTTTTTAACCCAGCCAAGAAAGCACATATCCAAGCTGTGGGCTCCCAGCTTTTCAAGTAGAGTGTTATGGGAGAAAGTGACAGAGGCTTTACTGAAGTCCTTTGATACTGAACCATACAACTATGTTTCTAAGAAGTTGTATTCAGAGACTTTTCCTGCCTTGAGTATGGGCTCCTTGAAAGTGTCTATCAGATGGTATTGCAGAGATCACAACATAGACAAAAACTGTGTCTGAAGTAAAGCCCGGTTCAGCTGGCTTGCTCTGTAACTGAGTCGACATGGATAGTTTAGTCCAAATTTGCACTTGACAATCTGAACTGAATGTTCAGTCGTGTGAAAATCTCTAGATTGCTTATATTTTTCTTTACGAAACTTCTATCAGGTCCTCTTAACTTCCCAGTATTTCCAGATGTCTGCAGGTACTCTACAGTTGTCCAGTTTACAGATATGTATATAAGACTGTGAAAGTTAGCTCCTGTGGGGACAGTTGGCATCTGTAGGTCACCTGAATATAACATGATAAACCAGCGTACTGCTCTGTCTTATGGTTACCAGCCAGATGTAGATTTTGGGTCACTGTTGCTCTCAGTTCTCAGCAATCCAGAAAAGTTTTAAATAGCCATGTGAAACAGCCTATCAAATGCTGTTTCTCCCAGAATTCCAGTTGTCATATCTTTGGCAAACAATTGGAAAGTGTGTTGCTGAAAAGTTAGGTAACCTCTGGTGCCCTACAAAAATTGGGGGATAAAATGCATGTCCTGAACTCAATGACACCCTTAGGTGCTGGATCAAGATACAATAGATAAGGACTTTCTTCATTATAAAATCAATACATCTTTCACTGGCACTGACTTTAGCTTGTTTAAGTTAATTAAGTTTTAAGTTAATTAATAAATTTTTTTTTGTCTTCTATTGTGGGCCATTTGAAATGTAATCTTTATAGTTTTCAAAGTACCAGACACAGCTTTTTTATAAAAACATAAAACCAATTTGTTTTAATTTCGACAGATAGGTTGACTGAATTATTCTGTCCGGTTCAGCTTTGAGGTCTGGCCAAATCCTGAAGTCTCTAAGAAAATTCCCACTCATCATTTTACCTGGGAAGAGGTTAAGGAGTTGGCAGTTGTTACATGCCAAGTAGTGGAAACTCTGAGAAGTCTTTAATAAGGAAGCCCCACCTTGCAACACTTAGTATTAAAACAAGCAAGAACATCTTCTTAATAGACCATTCAGCAATGTTTCCTCTCACTAGAGCATAAGTGATGAGTGTTTTCATTCTTGCTATTACTTTTCTTGTTTGCATTATTAAGCCAAATTACAAAGGTTATTGTGTTACTTAAAATTTAAGATTACTTCACCTGATTCTTTGAACTGTCTGTTTCACAATGTTTTTATATAAATTCTATATGAGATTTTTCTCAATAAAATTACTTTTAATTAAAAACCAGTTGAAAAAACAACAAAAACAAACACAAAGCAAACAGTGAAGCACAACTACTTCACAAGGGTAGCATAACTCAAGTCCCCAGTCATTGTAAGGATGTGGCCCCCTGCAATGCAGGACTAGTTTTTAGCAGAGGCCATAGAAGCCGATAAAAATTAGTCCTATGTCTGATGCCACATGTAAATGTTGAAGTCAAAGAGGAGCACCTCCATCATCAGGGCCATGTAATGTGTCTTTCTTTACCTGACATCTCCCATTCTCCTCTTATTCTCCAGCATGATTCCATGAAATAACTACTACAGTGCTGATTCTAAGTAAAACCTAAGCTTCTGTTCTTGGCCTTCCATGCTTTTTTGTATATATCTAGCCAGAAAATGGCCAGAAAATTATCTCTAGAAGATGACTGAAGAGTGTCCCATGTTAAATGATTTCCCAAGGTGGCATAGAGCCAGGGAGGCATGCATGGAAAGGGTCCGTTAAGGGCAGATTCGAGATATCTTACCTGACTGCTGCAGTCAGTGTAATTTAGATCAGCTATAATGGCCTTTTCAGCATAAACTGTAAAAGGCAGTTTTGAATACCTTCCTTTTCATGGTCCCCTTCATACCTGCACTAATCACTGTTCTGGGAAATATCTAAAAGGCTGCCAGATGTGGCACTTGATGACATGTTTGAGTGGTGAACACGATGGTGCTGGGTTAAGGGATGGATTTGATGACCTCAGAGGTCTTTTCCAAACTGAATTACACTGTGAATCTATAAACATGATTACAGCATAAACTGAGACTTTGCATGTGATAGCTCTACATTGTTCCATCTTATAGGAATAAACTCTTTAAATCAAGAATGAAAAGTCAATTACTGGAATAATTGACTCTAAACTCTTATAAAATGTTTGTGTTTAAGGGAAAAATGTGCATTGAAATTAATGCTTTCTGGTCCAGCATGAGAAGAAAAGAGAAGAAAGGAAGTGAAAAAGAGAAGAAAAGGAGAAGAAAGGAGAAGAAAAGAGAAGAAAAGTGAAGAAAAGAGAAGAAAAGAGAAGAACCCAGAATTCAATTACTGCTGTCCTTTGGTCAGTTTTCCTTACAGAGAGATACCAAAAATTATTCTGATGCTATTTTTTTCTTCCTAAAGAAAAATATGGCAGTAGTACATTTACAGAAATGTTACCATTTTGTTGTTGGTTTTTGAACAGACATGGTCAAACAGGTCATGCTTTCCTGCTTTCTCCTCTGTTCTGCAGAGCCTTCAAACTTTAAACAATATTTTAATTTATTGCAAAACCCTGAGGCATGGACACACTTCCAAGCCATTTAGGACTTCTCTCACTTTAAAAAGAAAGAGGAAAGAGCATGTGCAAGAGAGGTGAGGGGGAGGGTGTGGGGGTAGGGTTGTTGGATGGTCGCAGGACAGACTCAGGAGCTCACTATGTTCTGTTCTTCAGGTTAGTATTTTATTATAAGGCGTGGGTGTAAGAGAGAGGTGATAAGAGAGGGCTTAGAGAGAGAGGTTAGAGATCAGAGGTAAGAGACAAGAGAGAAGAGAGAAGAGCCAAAAGAGACAAGAGGCAAGGGAGTGATTTTCCATTTAAAATATAATAAGTATTTTTCCATGATGAATATTCTAATTTCCATTAACCAATCTAATACAATATACTAATTTCCTAATATTTGCATGCAACCTATAGGAATGACTAAATTACCATGTTTTATGGCTTTCTTATCTGTAACCCTTATCTTCAGACCTTTCCTGCCAGGCTTGGGACAGGATGTCTGTTGGTTCTTTGGTATTGGTGGCATTTGGTATTATCTAAACAAAGGAAGAGGCCTCAAACCTTAACATAACTATTTTCAGTGTCTATGTCAAACACTGCTAACATCTCTATTTCATCTATTGTTCCAGAACTACTTGCTAGGCACTCATAAAATTTTGATATTACCTCCCCAACAGGAGGGGAACAACTTGTAATGAATTCTACATCTGCACAGCTTTAAAGCACTTTAATATTAGAGATCTCTGGAGTTTTCAGGTCTGGAGATTATAATGTAGCAATTAAAGCAGGCGTTGTAGTGGGACTCATTATCTTTGCAGATCTCTATCATCAGTAATTGACAGAGAATGTTTAATCTGAGAAGTTTAATCTCATTTAGTGGAATAACGTCTGGACCAGTTACACTAAGGAGAAGGGAAAGAAACCATGGTTCAGGTCCTACTACATTGTGAAAGATGAAACAAACAATAATTTTGTGGAAGCTTCCATTTTCAATGAACAAAACCACCATAGATGTGGTTGTTTCAGTGAGAATAAATTGGTGGGTTTGATGGATAAATAAAAGAATTAATTGCCAGGTTTCTTGGGTTTGGCCTCCAATAAGTCATTTGTGATTTTATTGCATCCACTAACCACAGCTTCTTTCACTTAATTTTTCGAGTAAACACTTTATAAAAAGAAAAACAGTCCTGGAAACACTGAAGGAAGAAGTTAAGGGGAAAGATTTTCTGAAGCTATATTTAAAAAGTGAATATTAGTTTTATCAAAGCATCAGCAAACATTCTAAAATATTCCAGCTGGGGTTACTTTCTTAACAGCAGTGTAGATGTTTGGAATAAATTCCACCATGACAAGGGAAAATACATTCCTGTATGTAAAACTACCCTTTCTTTTTCCAAGTGGCAGATCCAAATAACAATAAATAATGTTATCCTGTGACTACATCATACCCTACTACAAGTCCCATCTTTAATATCTTTCTCTATGAACTAGAAAGAAACAAGTGCATTACAACAGTGTCATTGGTGTAAACAGACCACAGAGTTGAAACTGTGCCTTTAGAGTTGTGCTTATAATTTAAACCACAGCCTTGGCTTGGTTAGGTTTTTTGCAGCTGGTATTATTTGCTCTTATCCAGTGCATGAGGGAAACTAAGGACATCAACACAGCTACTGCAGAACATCAGCTCATGGGGACTGAAAGACTTCATAGATTTTGGTCACTCCTAAGTGGAGAAACAGGAAAGAGCTGTGGAATGTAAAATGGAGGAAAGTTTTTTGCTGAAGAGTTAGAGTTTTTAAATCAGAAATTCAAACAGTGTTATTTAAAAATCTTAAACTATCACGTAAAACCAAAATCTCTGATACTCTCTCTGCCTCACACTTATTTTAACAATTCTATTGTATGAAGTTTGGTAGGCTGCCACATTAAATGAGCAAATATTATTATCTATGTGTGATTTTCTTCCAACCATTCTTAAAGTTTATTTCACAGTCCCATTTTTCTAGACTGCATTGGTTAGGAAAAAACTTGTGTCATATGTACAAGGACAAAAAAACCACTTCTTAGCTGTTACATAGCATTAGGAGATTGAGGATAATGTCAAATTTGCCATCTAAAATTTGGAGGTGCCTGGAGTAGTTTGCTGTTTATTCACTATCACAAATATCTTTCTTAATGGGAGTATAAAGAAACTAATTTACAGGTTATACATTATACTTATGCTCCTTAGAAAAAAACACATGGTGCACTCTCTAGTGGAGACTGAATCCTTCATTGAGAAGACCTAATTGTTTAGAAGGTGCTGAGGAAAAGAAATCTGTATCCCATCTTCCACAGATGCACTGGAATGGCATGCTGCTTTACCCTGTAAGTTCCAACCAAACTAAATGACTTCAGGAACTTGAAAATATTCCTATGTATGAAACAGCCAGAGTTTTAGCCTTTGTCTTTCCATACTGTAATCCATGAACATTGACAAATTATTAAGGAAAAAACACATACCAATCCTTTCTTAACTCAAGACACAAAATGACCATCAAACTTACTTAATGTCATACTGAAAAAAGCGTGTATTCTGTTTCTATCTTTCGGAAAAATAATGGCAGAAACTAAAAGGAATCAATCTGAAAGAGGATCATAGAACCAGTAACATATAGACTGATTCCTAAAACATGGAAGGAAAAAAGGACAGCTTTTTCACTATTTGAAATAGTGAGATAAGGGTACTTACAGAACTTTAAAGGCATGTGGAATTTGGTTTTTCATAAAGTACTTGCTGACCAAGTTTTCAAACTGACTCCTTTGTGCTCTTGAATAACTCCAAAAACATAATGTGGATGGAGATGAAATTCATGGGGCAAGAGAAATCTCATTCATGCAAGCTCCCTGCTGACTTTGGGAGCTACTGCCAGAACTCCTGGCTGCAGAAGGCACACCTGCCCCATGCAAGCAGCCTTTGCCAGAGTGGGTTATCCCGGACACAGTTGCTTGATTCACCAGCTGTCTGAGGTCCAGATGATCTCCTTAGTCATATGAGCTTTACCAGGATTTGCCTCACTTAGTACTCAGGAAACAGGTATGACTGTTCAGGGTTCTATGTGGTGAGGGAGTGTGAATTCAGAAGAGTCTTATAAATATTAAAGCTTTCATTGTTATCAACATTTTTCCTTCAGAAAAAAAAGAACTCTTGCAGCCTATATATCTCCTTCTATGAATATTTGGTCCATAAGTTCTGCTTGCGTTGGTAGAAATCTGCAGACACAAGAGTCACCATTATAATACAAAAACCAAAAAACAAATCCATATTAAAAATATCAATTAAACTCTAGAGTTGAGATGTGGCAGAGGATAGTCTAAAATATCTTTGTTAATGTTAAACAGAAACACACCCTTAGATTTTTTAAAAATAATTTTGTGGGACAAAAGAATCTAAGCCTGCATTTGCTCTGATCCTTTCATATTCTCTTTATCGTGACAAAAAGTAATGTTTGTGTTTTTCTCTGCAAAAGGGCAGGAATTACCTTTACCATAAAGCAGCAGTTGTACATGATCTAGGTGAAACCAGCTATAAAACTTCAAGCCCAAATGAATACATATGGCTGTTTTAGCAGTATTTTCAATTGCATGAATCAAACTCAGGCAGAAGGCTATATCTTTATAGGTAATAGTGTTAAAATGCTCAGATTTCTGAACAATTAACAACTTATTGGACAACATTAACAGTTTGTAGCACCACTTTAGGCAGTTAACTTTGAAAATTACCTTTAAAGCTCAAGGTGATAAATTTCAATGGCATTATTACATTAATAGTGTTGATGTCACATCCTGTAAGCTTCTAAAGTAACATATCTGGGGGCTGTGAAGCAAGATCTGGTGGAAGATTGAAAAATTAATGTATACAATAGTGCAATCTTTTAATATATTAGTAATAACTTGAATATAAAGAGAGTTAATGAGCAGAAAATACTAAGGATCTCCATCTCTTATATAGTACTGAATTACATACTATAGAAATAGGAATTCCTCCTTAAAAAAATAATTCCAAATCGTGATATTCCTGTTTCTCTTTTAAGTAAACTCATTAACTGAGGAGTGTCAATGCCTGGACTTAATAATTAAACACTATAACTTACAGCATTAAATAGAATCAGTTTTGCTAATCAAACAATGTATTCTAAATTATAAATCCTTTCTCAGCATTGTAGCCTGGTAATATTTCTTTCCCTATGGTATGAGACATTATTATTTAGCCAAAGAGAAGTATTCTATGTTATTTTTCCCACTCTCATAGCTTTGAGATGTAACTGGAGAAAGCAAACTAGGACTTAACAGACTTGTTTCTGGCAACTGTTTGAGCATGGGAATATCAAGTTATACTGACATTCACAGTGCCAGACTTTTGTTCTGAGTTCTTTTTTCCCCTAACTTATTTTGTAAATGGAAATATTTTTGCATGATTTATGCCAAATCATACATTATCAGAAAATAAATTACTTCACCACTGGCTAAACCCTAAAATTTTAGGGTTGTGCCACTTAGCTGAGTTAGATTATATACTAACTTCCTGTTATGTTCAGAGTAAAAGGTTGCTTTGAGATATCTGTGGGTGAATTGCTTCTAGACACTATTATTTTTAAGAATTTGTGCAAAGAACAGAAGAAACACTGTAGCTCACAAAACTTTCTCATACTACTTCCCTCTGCAAGGAGAAGGGAAGATGATGACACACCTCAGTACAAATAAACACAGTTAACAGTGGCAGACAAAGTGTTTTCACAAAAGCTTCCAATAGATTTAATTGCAAGAGAAATTTCACACGTTTGGGTTTCTGAAAAAAACCCAGCAGACTTATTCTACTGTTAATGAATAAAATGATATAAACGATAGATATTATGAAAGTGTTCACACATATCCCTAAATTTGCAAGGAGAGAGACGGAATGTTTCATCCAATATGAGTGAAATTTGAAGTGGAGGAAGGTGAATGTCTGCAGTAGTGATGGTCTGCTCACATGGTAGTGGCTTCAAGTACAGGACCAATATATTGATTTATTTAGTCCAGAATCTTCTGTGTTCTTTTGTTTTCATCTATCTGATGGTGCTTAAGATATCAGTTGGTCTACTTTATTCATTGTCTGATGACCATCATTTCCAAGTATTTTTACAAACCATAATTTTTCAGAAAATGCCCTTTGTTAGCATTAAAAACTCATTAAAGCTTCATGAGTTCAGTCCAACGTCACCAGTTACTCTGGCAGACACATTCAGAAATCAAACTGGTCATGAAAAATGGATCTCTAGTTATTAGTTTAAAATTAAACATAGACAAGGGTGTGATACCTGAAAATAAATGAAAAAAATCAACTTTAAAAAAATGAAGACGATCTGGATATTCTGTTACCTATAAGAAAATAGATATTTTCTTATCCTGTGGATATTTCTTTATGTGGATATCCTCTGGAAATATCCTCTGACACGTGAGTCACAAAAAGATAATTTTGTAGACAAGTCATCCCCTAGCTGATCCTAACAGAGGTATTCAGTGCAGAATATTCAGAAAAATCACTTTTCTTCAGTCTAGTTCTCTGTCTTGGTTTGAAAGACAGGTGTCTGTCAAGGAAGTTGGAATGGAGAATATGATGCCCTTTCCTCTGAATTATTATAACTTTGAAATTCAGGGTCTTTGAGGAAAAAATGTGGGAAAAGGAGTAAGTTCTTTACTAGCATGTATGTGTAGAACAAGGCAAAAAAACAACTATGGCAGCAACAACAAACAAAAAGAAAGAAAAAACCAGAAAATCCAATTAAGTCTCTTCCCATGCTCTAAGCGCTTTCCCTTCGGCGCAGTTCCCATCAGAGCCGGCAGGGGGCCGGGTGGCTCCCGGTGGGCGGGGCAGGTGCGATGATTCCCCTGTGGCTGCAGGGGGCGCTGTGGCGCGGGCTGGGGGAGCACGCGCCGATGGCGGCTGGGCCAAGATGGGAAGGGATGGAGGAGAGGCTTTGCTTCACCAACCCTGGGGCAGTTGGTGTTGGTGCCCCTCTGGAGAGCAAAAGGAGCTGTAACAAGGACCTTGGAAGCAGTAAACTGGAATGGCAGGAAGAAGCATAACCCTGAAGTAGTGTGTGAGATGTGTCAGAAACTCCTCAGCTGCAGCTGGAACTGTGGGGTGTCTGGGCAGGCAAGGGGTGCAGGGCTACAGCATAGCAAAAAAACCCAGAAGCAGAGGCAAAGAAGCAACTGGAGGCTCCCTGGCCTGGCTCCCAAACACCAACAGGGCAGGAAGATGCTCCTTGGGAATGGGAAGGGGATGGGGATCCCAGGCTTTTCCCCTGAGGCACCTGAGCAGATGGTAAAAGTTCCTTTCTTAGTGACCTAAGTGTTAACAAGGTCCCAGATCAGTGACTGCTCTCATGACCAAAGGCCCATCCATGGCAGAAGAAGCAGGACTGGGATGGGCTTCGGTGGCGGCAGTGAATTCCTCCCCACAAGCAGCAGCTCAACCATCCTCTTCTGAAGCCCCCATCCCCCCCTTTTTTTTTCTTTCCAGCCCCAATTTTTGTGGTACCTCTACCTCTCTGAGAGAAACCCTCAGATAAGAGACTAGCCAGCTACACCCTTCCTGGGGCAACTTCTTTTGTCTCTCGTAAGTACTGTGTCCATATTATCTTTTAGCAACAAAATGGGAGAAAATTCCCTAAGAGAATGAAAATAAAAGGAAAATCTCTAACTTCCAACATTCTCCTTGTAGCAGTCAAGCAAGTAACATCAGTAATTGAAATTAATTAGGACATTTTTAGTGTATATCAGTAACACATAAGACACACCATCATTTGTTTCTATTATAAGCTTTCGTCTTTCCCACTATGAAAGTCCAAAACCTTATGACCAATTACTGAATAAATTAAGGGATCATGTCGTGGGTAGGACTTGATGACCTCTTAATGTCCTTTCTAATCTTATATTTCACTAATAATAGAGTGCCTTAATTTAAGTTCCAAGTGAGACTCCATAGGGCCCTATGCCTGATAAACATTTCTTTTTCTGGAAGGGAAGTTAATGTTCTTAAGATATTAGCCATATACATAATAAGAAACCCAGACGCTAGTCAGGTAAGGTGTTCCTGGAAAAGTAATTTCAAGAGAGGTGAAGGCAGCATTCAATGTTTGGCAAGGAGGCAATAGGTTCCGGGTATCTCAGCAAGTCTATCATGCTTCATAAATCAGTAGGTCTAAGTCCCTTAAAGATCCTGACAGTCTAAATGAGTGGAAAATTCCTTTCTCAAGCACAGAATAAAGATATGTCTGGAGTGTACCTGTAGTTGGTAGAGTCTGTCATGAGCACAGACATGGTCAGGACTGATATGTTACTCAGAGGAAAACAAGGAAAAAAACTCACTCCCAGAGGTCGAACTGTTCATCAAAGACAATTCTTTCTTGACCGTATAGGTTATTAAGGAAACTCTCAAGTATGAAATGTGATTCAGTAACATACTATAAAACTGCAACTGTTAGTGATGTCACTGTCTTGGTTTGAAAGACAGGTATCAGTGAAAAAAGGGAGGAGCCTCTCTTGAAATGAAAAATGTAAACCCCATCACTAAAAAGTATTATAATTTTGAAATTAAGGGGCTCTCAGGCAAAGATATGGAAAGAGGAATAACAGTTTTTTAGTAGGAAAAATGAAAATAGAAATACAGTATTACAAAAAAAACCAAAACCAAAACACAGTCAGAATACAACCTGACATCCCATCAGTCAGGGTGTTGGTAGCAGTCCAGTTAAATGATGGCTGCAGCCTTTCTGGAGTGACAGATGTGGTTCACTTAAAGCAGTGGTCCTGTAGAAGGGTGTAGTTTTCCTCTGAAGGTCCAGGGATGATGTGGAAAGGTCAGTCTTTCCTCTGGAATCCAGTGGGAAAAAAGGCTGCTTTGGTGTTCCAAATCTCAGTTTTTATCTACGTAAGAAATGCTTGACTCCTGCTCCTGGGTGGACCATGTCCCAATGGGATGATGTAATTTTATCAGTCATGCAGTGGAACTCAATGTCCCATTAACAGAGGATACCTCCATGAAGGAAGGATGAGTTGTGAAGAAGATAAAGATCACTGCCCCACCTGGTTTCAACAGATGGTGATAGAATACATGCTTTTGGTCACATCCTGTATTGCAACCTAACACAGTCATTCTTCATCTTTTTTAGTAAAATATATGTATGAAATTATATCTTACTGGTTAGCACTATTTAATCCACTTGTGATTCCCAGCATTAGTTCAGATGAAATGCTGATATCAAAATGAGTCCAGCTGGAAACTAGATTTGGATGTAGCTTCCATCACTCCATTTTTAATAAAAGTGTCATTTTTTTACTTGCTATGAAAAAGGGATAAACAATTTTATGCAATGACTTTGGTCCTCTTCCCTACCCACATTTTAAGCAGTGATATTTTTGAGGATTTTTATTCTTAAAATTGCATTAATCTCAGTTTGTCTGAGCAATAGAGAGTCTATTTAGCCAAATTAATACTTGCATAAATTAATCTGGTTCTGGGTCAACATGATTTTCTGTGTTTCTTTACAAATATGATTGCTGCTGCCAAACATTAGTACTGGGTCCTGTGGGGGGAAAAAAAAAAAAGCCCACTGTTGATTCACAAATTTGATTCCACATATTCACAATGTTGATTTCATAAATCATTAGAAATCCATTAAGGGTAAGGCAAGGTTTCTTTGGGATACCTCATGCCTTTTGAGCTCTAGTAGCCTTCTGAGTATCTGTAATGCATGGCTTTATATCTGAGAAATAGTATTCAAATGTTCTAGAAGTTACTGAATTCCTGTGGATTAGAAGATCTCTTAGCATTTACTTCGTTTGCAAGGCCATTAGACTCCTTTGTGATCTGGCCTGAGGTCCCTTTAGTCACTTAGGACATAAACTGCTGGATGAAAATGAGCAGCACTTCTATTAACAGAGTAAGTGCTTAGCTCCAGGTCCTTGATGTTTTGAAATGCATCCAATCAGGCAACTGCTCTGCATACCTTATTCAAACTGCTGGAAATATCTGCTCCTTGCACGTGCCAAATGGTGCATGGTCCATGAGTAATGGTCCGTTATTAGCTCAGCCACATCTTCACTTACCCTTACATCTCTCTGTAATAATAAGTACATCTGTACATGCTATTTATCCTTGTGGGGTTCCTGTCTTCAGAGGTGTCTTGATTTGATTTGGGTTTGCCAATTCTAGTATATTCAATTTCTTTTAGAGATAGGATTTAGGAGCAGAAATCACTGCTATCTTAATTTTCTCTGCATTAAGTTTACTGAGAGAAAATACCGTGATTGTATAGATGTGAGGAGGAAAATCATAAGAACAAGGTAGGAAAAAAATTATGCTGCCTTTGAAATACCAGTCACTGAAATCCTTATTTCCTGTAAACAGTGCTTATATGTCACAACCTAAAACTGATCTTTCAGTTCAGATGAATACTTGTGTTCCTCAGATGCACCAGCAGTATTTTCTTTAGATATAAATATAATTCAACATTCATAGGCCTTTATCTTGAATAATTCATTTCCATGAGAAGCAAGTTAAAACAACATTTCACAAGATGCATGCGTGCTATATGGATATCAGAAAACCTTTATTGTGATGTTTGAGGGTTTGTTTCTGTCTGCTGTATGGGCAGATCCTGTAGCTACCTGCTGACTAGTGAAGAAGGCTTTCAGAAGGTTAATAAATCAATTGAGCTGTTCATAGTAGTGTTGTGGTTAGCCAGAACAGCTGCTCGGAAGATCGTGCGCTGTTACGAGGAGTTAGGGCCCCTCCTTCTCCATGACGTTCCAAGTTGCCAACCCCTAAGGTAGTGACGTGGGCACACCGAGGATACTTAAGCGGGTGCTCACGGGAAATAAACGCATTTCACCGTTCACCATATTGGCGTTACGTGTGTTTGTCCGACGGTAGTGCGAGTCCGTCGTGGTCTGCCTCTGAACCAGGTCACACTTGCCTTAGCGTAAGGCAACAAGTGGCGCCGAAACCCGGTCCGCTCCCCGACACACGGGTTTGAGCGGCGGGCAATGGGAAGCACGCTGGAAGAGCAGACGACCGGAGCAGCAGGTCTGACTTCGGTGGGGAGGACGCTCCCGTACCGCTGGGATGGAACATCTCGAGCAGGTAATTTCAGAAGTGTGCGCGCAGTGGGGAATTAACTGTAAAGCTAGTGATTTAAAAACTGCTATTAGGCCGTTGTTAATGTTAAATGTTATTGATCGCCCTGTCGACATTCTGCATACAGAATGTTGGGGGAAGTGCACCTCCGCTCTAGCCGAGGATGTTATTTCGTCCGGCTCAAGCAAGTGCCTCAAGAGCTGGGGCAAAGTCAAAAATGCTCTGCAAAAAGCTCTTGATGAACAAGAAACCTGGAAGGCGGCTCAACAATGTTTAAGAGTAACTCCCAAGCTGGGGGTGGGAGCTGCAACCCAGACTTGTGTTTTCGATGAATTTACTAACCCTAATCCATTGTCACATACTAACACTTCCTCATCTTCGCGGTCCCAGTCCCCAACCCCAACCTCCGGTGCTAACATTAACCCCAACCCCAAACCACTTCCTCAGCGTGATTGTTCCCCTTTCGTTATTGATGGCGCCAGTGACAAAAGTAAAAATCAAATAGTAATAACGCCACCATCTTACACTTCACAATATGGCGCCGAGGGCGAAAAAGAAGGGCGGGACCCCTGCCCAGTTCCCGCCACGGACATGCGCGGTGCACATCAGGGGGAGGAGTGCGCGGTTTCTAGCTGGGAGGAACCACCTAGACCCAATCAGAAAGCGGGCCCTGAAACCCTTCCCTTTATGGCTAAGAAAGTCCTAGAAAAGGGGCGGAGCATGGCGGGCGCGGTCACCACCCACCAAAAATCCAGAGGGCGGAGTCCGGAGAAAAAGCACAGGCTGCCGGAAGTCCCCGATCATTCCACTTCCTGTCCATCGGACAGTGAGGTCGAGGCAGGCCTAAGGCCTAGCCGGGACGGGTGGCACAGGCAGTCTGCATACAGACAACAGTGCCCTTCCTGTGCCAAGCCCAGTTCCGAATCGGATCTAAAGGTCCCTGGTTCGATCCCGGGTTCCGACATAAAACCCGGAGGAGAACTCTGCTATGCTGCCAAGCCCCCGTGGACTCAGTTGCTTGCTATAGTGGACATCGACCTTCCACCCAAAGTCCTGGACAGACCCTCACCCGGACCAACGGTGTTCACAGATGCATCGTCAACAACATCAACAGCTGCAGTCGTATGGCAAGAGGAAGACAAATGGCAGAGTGTAAAAATGCAAGATCAGTCCCTGTCGGTTCAGCTACTAGAAGCATCAGCGATAGTGCTCGCCTGTAACTTGTTTCCACTAGACCACCTCAACATCATCACGGACTCCATGTTCGCTGCAAAGTTGTGCCAAGCGATGTCCCACGCTGGAGTTTCCATCTCACCAGCGGCCCAGATGATTGAAGAAGCATTACACTCAAGAAAAGGTACTGTAGCTGTTATCCACGTTAACAGCCACAGCCCCATAAAAGGTTATTTTCAACTAGGAAATGACGAAGCCAATGCTGCAGCCAAAAACCTATGGACACTGCTAAGCGCAAAGCAACTACATGAATCTCTCCACATAGGGGCAAAAGCGCTTGCCAAACAATGTAACATCTCCATGTCCGACGCCAAGTACATCGTGGCCACATGTCCCTATTGCCAAAAATCCCCGCTGTGGTCCAGTGGAGTTAACCCCAGAGGCCTAAAAGCCTCAGAGATCTGGCAAACAGACTTCACGTTATGTCAACTGCTAAAACCTAGAGCGTGGCTCGCCGTGACAGTGGACACCTTCAGCGGTGTCATCATAGGGACTCAACACGCAAAAGCAAATTCCAAAGCTGCAGTTCAGCACTGGTTGTCTGCTATGGCCTGGCTTGGTATCCCCAAACAAATAAAAACGGACAATGGAACTCATTTTATCTCTAAAGCGGCTCAAGAGTTTGCCTCCAAATGGGGCATTGCTCTAAAACAGGGTATACCGTACAACAGCACGGGACAAGCAATTGTGGAAAGAGCAAATCAAACTTTAAAATCAAAAATAGAAACTCTGGCAAAAGCCGAAGGATTCGTTGGAGCCATCCCTCCGTCAGAACAACCACGACTGCTCGCAACAGCTCTGTTAGCCCTGAACCAATTCCCCCCGAGGAGATCAAGGTCAAGCCCCTCCCAGAAGCATTGGGCGGTAGAAGCCGCCCTCAAGAGGGCCCTCCAGTTAGCATCAAAAATGAGTTAGGGGAGTGGGAAACAGGGTGGAAATTGGTTGTGACGGGCAGAGGGTATGCGGCAGTAAGAAAAGATGATAACATCAAGTGGTGTCCTTTAAAATCCATAAAACCAGTTTTATCTAACAAAAGCTAACCAACATTCTAAGTGTCTTTCCCACAGGTTCCCTGTTGCAGACCTTTAGCCAAGCCGTCAACTCCATTCCTGTGCCTCTACATCCTGGCAGCACTGATCCACCTCAGCACCGGGTATCATCCCTACCAGCCCCACATCTGGACATTCAGGAACTTCGTCACCGGCGCTCTGATAGGCCAAACCGAAACCAACACCCCAGCCTGGACCGTCCGGCTGTCAGACATCTTTACCAGCGACCGGTCCGACAGAACCTCCCAGGTCATCAAGGTAGGGACGTATTGGTGTCCAAGCAACAACCCTGGAAAAGAATACTGTACCTACCCAGGTTATTGGTTCTGAGGCTATTGGGGGTGTGAAACCATAGTTACAGGCAATCGGTGGAAGCCTCCCAGACAAGACGAGTTCCTGAAGGTCACAGGCTGGCCCAGCAACTGCGTTTCCCGGAGTACCTACCAAGGTAGACACCCCGGGAATTGCACACACCTTACCATCACGGTCTTGCAAACACACGATCCTTCTTGGGCGGTGGGGAGATTGTGGTCAGTGTACCAGCGTGAAGACCCATCCGTAGCACGCAACCCGGACAGAGGCACTGTCATTCAAATCATTAGGTCCCCATCACACAAACACCATCTTACTATAGGGCCTAATGAATTGGCAATTCTTCAGAGAGATAAACCACCTATGCCCACCTTCCCAAAGGCAAACAAACCGCTCGCAGCCGCTACATCACCTGCAAAAGCCTTGCCCACACCTGAGGTCCCATCACAAACCCTTTATACTCGAATGCTACATGCCGCATTTATGTCTCTAAACACCTCACAGCCCAACCTTACAAAATCCTGTTGGCTCTGTTATGATTCCCGGCCACCCTTCTATGAAGGCATTGGCTCAAACAAAACCTTTCAATATTCCCAAAGAGCAAACCCAAAGCAATGCAAGTGGGATGCTCCAAGTAAAGGAATCACCTTAGGAATCGTTTCAGGCCACGGAATTTGTATAGGGAATGCAAGTATTAGGACTCAAAACAAAGAGCTGTGCGGCTCATCTGTCCGCCTAAACTGGCGTGAAAAGTGGGCCATTCCAGCAGCAGGTAACATTTGGGCATGCCACACAACAGGACTTACCCCATGTGTATTCATAAAACATTTCAATGAGACTAATGACCTATGTGTACAAGTTATTGTCGTTCCCAGAATCATGTACCACATAGATGACGAAGTGATGCTACACTTTGAAACAGAGGCACTCCAAGTCAAACGAGAATTAGCCACCGCAGTCAGCCTAGCTGTATTATTAACCCTCGGAGGAACAGGAGCAGCCACAGGCATTACGTCTCTGGCCACGCAAAAACAAGGCCTACAACAACTACAGAGAGCCATAGACGAAGACCTCCTAGAGATCCACAAAACCATCTTAAAGTTAGAAGAATCTCTGTTCTCCTTGTCGGAAATGGTTCTCCAGAACAGACGAGGCCTGGAACTCTTATTAATGCAACAAGGAGGACTGTGTGCCGCTCTGAACGAAGAGTGCTGCACATATGTTAACCACTCAGGCCTAATCCGTAAGTCCATGGCAGAACTTAAAAGCAGACTGGAGCGTCGTCGCTACGAGCTCCAACAACAAAACTGGTTCAATTCCCTCTTTACACAGCACCCATGGATTGCCCCTATAATCTCTACTTTGTTGGGACCCGTTGTTGTTATAATGCTTGCACTTGTGTTTGGACCCTGCCTACTTAATAGAATTGTACAGTTTGTTAAGGCTCGCTTAGGTACTATCAACGTTATGCTTTTGCAGCAAAGACAGTTAACCTAAATAGTTGTTAAGCCAATTCGTTTACTAACCAGTTCATTGCATGTTTACTAATCAGTTGTTTACCCAGTTTCAAATATTATTGTTCAAATTTAATTGTTCATGGAGAGGGGGGAGATGTGGTTAGCCAGAACAGCCGCTCGGAAGATCTCGTGCTGTTACGAGGAGTTAGGGCCCCTCCTTCTCCATGACGTTCCAAGTTGCCAACCCCTAAGGTAGTGACGTGGGCACACCGAGGATACTTAAGCGGGTGCTCACGGGAAATAAACGCATTTCACCGTTCACCATATTGGCGTTACGTGTGTTTGTCCGACGGTAGTGCGAGTCCGTCGTGGTCTGCCTCTGAACCAGGTCGCACTTGCCTTAGCGTAAGGCAACAGAGGTCCTGTGACTAATAATAGTCAGTTTTTTATTGTTACACAGCTGATATGACAGTGACCACCAGTTATCTTTTTTCCTCCTTAGGTCCTGCCAAGAACCCTTCTGATGCAGTCACAGTTACCCAGAAGGCTTTTATATTCTAAAGAGGTTGAAAAAAATCCTCTAGGACTGAAATTGCCTTCTAATAGTTTTACCTGTTTTGCTTTTCCTTTGGGGGCAGGTATGTGTGTCCTCCTCTCATTTTAAGAAATAGTTAGCATTTTCCTATTTGTGTTATGAATTGGATCTGGAAAACTTCCCATTAGCACCTCTCAGAAACATCTAAACCCCTAAGCTTATAATAACTCAATCTTAAGGTTCCTTATTCAATGTGGGAATTTATGGCATCTCTGCTGTGGTCTCTTAGATCATTCTGAGGAGTTCTGGGATAAGGAAATAGCCCATGTGAGTTGACAATGGGTGCTATAGGCCAGATGATTATTTTTGTGTTTTCTTCAATATGCTGAGTTCAAATCTTCCCAGTGCTCTATTTTCTCTAGCCAAAGAGCAGGAACATAATTTTGAACTAAGTGATTGCAGCAGCAGGATTCAGTTATCTTTAAAGATAATGTCATTCATAATAGTTACATTATGTTATCTATAAACAATCTTCCTGGAATGTTTAGAAGAGTGTCTTTTTGCGACACAGCGATTTTTTTATTTTGGCTATGTAATATTTGTTGTTTTGTTTGGTGGTTTTGCATTTCTTTCTTTTTCTTGTTGCTAGCTAAGCTCAGGAAGGGGTTAATTTGCAATGTTAAGCCCCTGGCCTGGCCCAAAGGCACAAGGGTTGGAAACTCTTAATGGAAACACCTTGAATTTATTGTAACCCAAGATTTCAGTTATATAGTATAGGAAGTCCTATAACAAGAACTACCTGGATCAGTGGTGGACACTGCAAATGCAGCCATGACCTGATATGAATTGGCTTTGGTGCCCAGTAGCTCCACAAAACACATACCTCTCTTGTCCTGAGTGGCCATTAAGACAGGCCATGGACTGAATGAACATGGTGGACAATCGTCAGAATTTTGCAGACATTTTATAGGGGTAGTCTGGGTAGTGGGGAAATCATATCAGCATATCCATAGTGAGGCAGGAAGGAGGAAAGGGGGTGACATTTGGGGTGATGCTTATCTTCCCAGGTCACATTACAAGTGATGGAGCTCTGCTGTCCAGGAACACCTCTCTGCCCATAAGAAGCAATGAATGAATTCTTAAGGTTTGGTTTGCTTGCATGTGTGGCTTTTGCTTTGTTTACTGAACTGTTTTTATCTCAATTCATGAGTTTCTCAGAGACTGTTAGACAGAGAATGAATTGTCTGGATGGCTGCATTCAGTTATAGTCAATGGCTTAATGACCAAGTGGTAACTTTTAAGTAATCATGTCCCTTAATGCAGCAGTACTATTTAATATCTTCCTTAATGACATAGACAGTGAGAGTTAATTTAACCTCAACAAGTTTGCAGATGATGCCAAGCTGACCAGTGTGGCTGATCTGGTAGAATGAAGGGATGCCATCTAGAGGGTCCTTGGCAGACTTAAGCAGTGGCCCACATAAACTTCATTAACCTTAACAGAACCAATTCCTAGGTCCAAGATACTGCATCTGAATTAGGGCGATACAATATCCATACAGATATTCCTATCCATATCCCCAATATCCATACAGACTGGATGATTACTTGACTGAGAGTAGCTTTGAGGGGAAGTACTTGGGAATACTGCTTAATGTAAAATTGTACATTATCTGGCAATGTGTGCTAGCAGCCCAGAAAGTCAATCATATAGTGGTGCCTCCAATGCACCAATGTTGATGGAGGCAATTGTTCCCCTCTACTCCACCCTTGTGAGACCTCACCTGGAGTACTGAGTCCAGCTCTATGATCCCAGCACAAAGATTTGGATCTGTTTGAGCCATCCAGAGGAGGCCACAAAAATGACCAGGGTTAGAGCACCTCTCCTAAGAAGAGAACTTGGGGTTGCTCAGCCTGGAGAGGAGAAGGCTCTGAGGAGAACTTGTTAGAGACAATATATGTAAAATAGACTTACAAGAAAGGTGGACAAGACTTTCTACCAAGGCCTGTAGTGAAAGGACAAGGGTTATTGGTTTTAAGCTAAACCTGTATCAGTTTGTACTGTATGTCACAAAGAAAGCTTTTTTTACATTGAGGATGGCAAAATACTCCAACAGACTGCTGGGAAAAGTTACAGTTGTCCAATTGCTAGCAGTGGTCAAAGTCAGATTAGATGGGGCTTTGAGTGACCTGATCTGTCATAATATATCCTTGCCCAAGACAGGAGACTGGGACTAGAGGAGCTTTGAATGTCCCTCCCAAACCAATACAGAATCATTCTCTAATTCCATAGATCTGGGATTCTCTGATAGGCATGAAGCAGCTTAGCCATTAAAGACTATTTTTGTTAACCCAGATTTTTATTCCTCTCTCTCTGTGTCACTAAGGACCGATTCTACTTCTTAATTAACATTTTTTTACCTTGTTAACTTCTTTATCCTTGTCTTGTTGTTATATAGTCTTTTAAATTATTCCCCTACATCTGATGCAGAAATCATTAGTGTAAATGTTCATTAGATTTAAGTATTCTTTAAGATAAATAATGTGAACATTATTCAAGATTTGCTTGTGTATATCACATGTATATGTAAATATCTCAGGTATCACATACATATGTAAATAAAAATAATTTAGACATACCAGATATTCTGCTAAGCTTCTAAACCCAGGGAAGGAAGATATATCACGGCAAACTTAAACTGACTATTTTTAAAGTGATTGGGAGAGTTTCCAATGGATCAGCCAAATATTTTGGATTATTTTTGCAGGTAGATGTTTAAGTGGAAAACAATTTGTTCCTGGTTTTGACACAAATTAAGACAAAATTTTTTATGGTACTGAGATTTTGTTATAGGATGTATGCCTAAACTTTTTTTGTCTTTCACATGAAGTCACATAGAAACCAATAGTAAACATCAAGATATTAAAGATTGTTTATTCACATTATGTAATTTATTATTAGATTTTTAAAGTTTCTTCTAAAATCTGTTGTCTGCTTTTATAATGTTTCCAAATAAAATATTCTTCCTGTTTTATTCTGAAGGTGGACAAGGCATTTTTCTATTTGAATAAGATAAATTTGTTAAGGTAAATTAAAAGCAGAAAATCCATCCCCAAAACCCCAAATAAAACAAAAAATAAAATCAGAAGAAATAATCAAGTAACCCTTGGGCTACTCAAGTATTAGTAATATCTTGCTTGTTCAAAGAGGGATCATGCTCCATCCATGCCCACAGAATGAGAGCTGACAGTGACAGATTACCACACCACGGAACAACTTGCCCTTCCAGCGAGTACCTCAACTGATGGAAAAAAAGTTTGGAAAAAGAGTTATGCTGATGACATCTTTATACCAGATTTACTTGAGTTTTGAGTAACTTTCTTCTGTCCATTTATCTTCAGAATATTTCACCACTTACATGAAAGATGAATTTGATCTCATGGGCTGAAATTCTACAGTCAGTCAAAGAAAAGTCAACAACATCAAAATGGGATGAAAAAAAAGATCTTGCCCCGACTACTTAATATTATACATTTCCACGTACTGAAGAGAATAAGACAATATCTTGCACCATTTTGTTGTTTCACTAAGCTCAAAATAAAAAGCTCTTTTTCCCTGCAGCAACTTTAATTCAAAGAAGCGAAGACTAGACCTGAATAATTTTCTTCCTCTGGTGAAGGAATCCCAGACTCTGAAAATACTCTTTATCTTACCTCTTCTATCATTGGATTCTCTCTCTCCCTGCTTAAGCCAAGAGAAGCTCCTTTTCACATTAGTATCATTCAGAAGTGGAAAACAGAGAAGAGCTTGAGGGTGAAATTTAATTACCAAACTGATTGTCCCCCGTGATTTACTACTTCATGCAGGCTATTTTTTGGCCCAGATTATACATGTGATAATTATCAGTATAAGAGCTAAGCAAATGTTGGACATCAAGAATTTCGAAATACCTGGGACATTATAATCTTTTTCATTCTCCCAACACTTCCTCTGTGGTTATTTTATGCTTTCAGATCTGTTGAGGCACATGTAAAATGCAGGCTTCTAGCTATTATTTTTCACCACTTATATATGTTAAACATTCTTACTGAAGTCACTTTATTCTCCACTTTGTTCTCTTAAGCTATTGTTATTCTTACGGTGTTTAAGTACACATTTCTTTGTTCTCAGTTGTTAAAATTCCTTTCAGGTTGGCAGTCCTCCTTCCAAGGATAGTAGTAAAATGATATCGTGAAAAATAGCAGCAGACAGTCCTTCAGAACATCCTTGAAAGGCTCAGATTTGAGATGCTTTTATTTTTTAAAATGTTCGATTTGCTATGCAATTACTATCCTACTGAAACATCATTCCTTACTTCTCAACAATCTAGCAGTCTGCGTCCCAGAATATGGCTAAACAATTTTATGCTTCCCCTTTTATATTGCCAACCTGTTCTAATTGAAATGTTTATAAAATGCTGATACTGAAATATTGCAGCTTAACAGTTAACAGTTCTTTAATGAGCCCTCTGTTTTATTAATAAAATGATTTACAGAAATATTTAATCTCACTGATTTACCATTAGTATTAATGAGTCTAGTAATAAAGCACTTTATTGCAGAATGCCACAAAGATACAAACCCAGTAAAACAAGCAGTATCTTGTACTAAGTTATTTTGTACTGTATGAATGGTTTTGAAATCTCACAGCTTTTCCTCAGTGAAACAGTTACTCATTAGCATAAAACTAATTGACTCTTTTATACGCAGTATCTTTGTACTAAGTTATTGTCCTGGTTTGAAGGACAGGTATCTGCCAATAAAGGCAGAAGTTTTCCTTTGAAGTAGAGACCTTAATTCCACTCCCCCCAAGTATTATAAATGTTTGAATCCAAGACTCTGAGGCAGAGATAAGAGGGTAGGAATAACAGCTCCTTTACTAATATATCTAACGGTACAAGCAGAAACAACAGCAGTTGTTAAAACTACCAACAACACAGAACAGATAACTCGGTCCCAGTCCTTTCTCAAGCTGCAGGCACACTCTCTCTGCCCTCGGTCCCGGTGCTGCAGGTGGAACAAAGCCCGGCAGCCGCAGAGAGGCGGGAGCGCGGGCGGGAGGGGCGGCAGCGGCCACGCCGGTCTCGGGTAGAGCGGCTGGAGCGGCAGCTCCTCGCTCACCGCTGTGTCCGGGTGATCAGCTGTGCCCGCAGAGGCAGGAGCTGCAGCGGGGCAGGTGCAGGGCAGGTGATCGCACAGGGTCTGGCTCTCCTGCCTTCGGCCGCGTGGCTGCAGACGGGGCGTCCTCCTCTGAGCTCGCAGAAACACGAGTCTCCTCTGGAAGCACGAGAGCCCCTCCGCCAGCCCAGCCCCCACCTACACCCTTTGTCCAGAGTCATCAAAGGTCCTGCGTGTAACCTGGCCAGCTCCATTGGCATGATAATGGGAAAAATTCTTTAAATTGACACAGTAATAGAAAAACACTCAATCCCCAACAGTTATTTTATATTTAGAGGGAATCAGTGGTATGAAATCTCACAGTTTTTCCGCCATGAAACAGAGTTATTCATTAGCATGGAACTAGAAGACTCTTTATATATCTCCTTGACATTATTATCAGGTTTTATGAAAAAAATTCAGCACAGGGCCAATCACTAAGTAATCCAAAAGACTGAAAATAGAAATGCATAACAAGTCAGTAGAAATAAAAGCATTTCCTTTGTCCTTCACTATGAAGCAAGGCCTTCTTGGTTATCAACTCTTAGTAATAATCTGATCCTTTATTGCTCTTAATCTAATTTCTTGAAAGAAATAATATTCTAACATGTTGGAAGCTACCACAAGTTACTTTAAAATTATACAGCCACACTCATCTTTTTATGCACCTTCCCATTGTTGTTTAAATGAAATTAAAGTTATTAGTTGGACAGATCTCAACCAGCCTTATATATTGAGAAGTTGATATTTTGGGAGAAACTTTCTACCACAATGAGTTCAATGAAGAAGCAGCAAATGTGACTTCCAGAAGACACTATAGACATTTTGTTTTTCTCATTGACCTTTCCTGCCTACAGCCTCAGACATCTAGGAAAAAGAAATAAGGGGGAAGGGGGAAGTTATTTTCTTTGTTCTATTAGTGCGTTTAACCTATTTTTTTTTTTAACATTAGTGCTATTTTTAATGGGGAAGAAGGGAGACCTTTGTCTTTTAGTCAAAGGATTGTGACTACACTTCCTCTCAATGTATAGACTTTGCTAAGTAAAATTTGCTCTTATGCATTTCAATCTTTATTTTCTTTATTTGCAAAATTTGTTTAAGGGAAAATTTTGGTATAACCAAAGCAGTCAATTTTCAGTGAAAATACTTATTTACATATTTTTCCTTTTAAATAAATCAATAAAATTAAGCCTTTCCACAAAACCAACTGGATTCTGCATAATTTGGCTTAATGTGTACTTCCTGGAAAGTTAGCCAGGAGTTATAGATGGAGCTGGAGCTTTCAATAAAGACTATTAGAGAATCCCTGCTGTTGAGTCATGAGCTGCAGAAAGGACCCCCTAGTGTTCTGAGCTCTTTAGAGAGGAATCAGAATGTGCCTGGATCTGATCTTAGCCCCCAGTTTTGTCAAAGGTTTAATCCCTTAGGACTAAAGATTGCAAATCTTATCTATTTCTATAAAACGAGATATTTATTATGAAAAATGATTAGACAAAAGATCTTAATCAGAATTATTTACCTCGCAGTACAAAAGCTAAAACTATTAAGAGTGAATAGTATAATATAGTACACTGTATTAAAGCAATTATGTTAAACAATTGTATTAAAGCTAGCAAAAAGAAACAATTATTAAGTGGAGACTGATATAACTCACCATGCCAACATCCATGGGCAAGTCTTTTTCATTCAGCCTTGAGGAGTATCCTTGGGGGCATCCCCAAAATCCAAAGCAGGAATCTCCACACACTCCAAGAATGAATTGTTAGAATGTTACAACAGCCTGACTGAATGAGACCAGACTTTTGTATGGACTTTTATAGTGTACAGTGATTGACTGCCAATCACATGTTGCTTCACTATCAGGATGTTGATTTGAGGTTGGTGAGAAGACTGGTTTCAGCATAGTTTAACACCAAAACCAGCATGAGAGCCCTCTCAATCCACTACCCAGAGACTTGCAAACAGGGCATTGTCTGAGTTGCTTCACTGCATACCAGGGCAGAGCACCCTGCTCTGCCAAGGCCTCCCTAAATATTTCTGAATGTCACTATACCTTCAGAATATATTTGGGGCGTGTTTGACAAATCTTCGCTATGGCATGTATAGCCAGACTACTCAGTGGTTTTGCGGGAAATTTCTGCAGTTCTAAACTCATTTTTCAGACTTTCAATATGTTCAGTTTTTCTGTTTTTAGAGGCTCACTTCTGGTCAGAGAGGAGTATTGGTGCCATGGTTGTGATTAGCAGAGGGCATTCATGTAGGAGTACACATAGACAGGGACTCATATCTCCTAGAGAAAGATTTAATTACACAGACAATGCCACATTCACTACTTTAAAAATATGTGATTCTTAATGGGAGATTAGACCACCATTTTTATAGGAAAATGGACATATTCTAGAGTCTTTCTCTTGCTGGAGCAGCTTTTCTCTGTGCACATGTGGTGATTAAATCAAATTGTAAGTTACATTTTCCAGTGCCAAAGGAAGGAGACAGTAGGGGCATAAAAGTTACCTTTTCTCAAAGGTAAATAATTGTCTGCTCTGAACCTAGTTTTTGTATACAGATTTCACTTTTTACATCCTTCTGAGGTAAATCCAGGCAGTCATGCTTTATACTGTGCTTATTTTCTCTTGCTACATTCTAAATTGCTACATCTGTTTTTCCTGTACCTCAAGGAATTTCCGATTAGCCTGAGGATGACACAGAATGCCAGCACTGCAATTGTTATCATCATTATTTCTATTATTATTACTGTTTCCTCTATTAGAATAGTATAGGCTCAGACGAAAATAAATGCAATTGTTTAGTTGTATTTAAATAAAAAACAAGAAAAAAAAAGAGAGAAAAATGCATTGAAGCTTAGAAACATGCAAAGTGAACAAATCCCTCAGAAATAAATATTTTCCAGACAATATTAGCCTATTAAATCAGACCATTAGTTTGGTTTTTGCTCTAGCTTCTTCCTGCTTCTGTTTAATATGAGAGGAAGCACCCTATATCCTTTCCAAGAAGAGACACAACTAAAGGGAAATCTGGCAATTTTAATTCATTTTGATACACTCTGTATGAGTGTGTCTGTGTGTGGCTTTTGATGATGAGTCACTTTCATTTTTAACAGCGTGGTGTGTACCATAAATCAGTGTATTTAAAAAAGTTGTTGGGAATAGTACTTCAGCCTTAAGCTGTCAAAAATGAGATTCCAAATTATTCAGAAGCAGAAAATAACATAAAAAAAGCTTTGCAACTATTTATCTCTGTTTGCCAGCTTGTAATGTTGATTTATGGTATGTCATAATAAAGCACTGAAATGAATACAGCTATATAGAAAAGTATAGTTACATGGCCTCAGACAGTGAAACATTTCTGATTCCTCCTGGGCTCCCTCCTCCATCCATCCACACACACACTTGAAGACAACCCATTCTCACAGTGATCCTGTTGTAATTCTGCTATTTGATAGTATACCAATATAATTCACAGAGCCTTCCAAATAATTGAAAATAAAGTGATAAAAGCTGTTTTATGAATATTCCAAACTCATAGTTTCCACTGACATCACTTGATGATGCTCAATACTTTCTGAGATCCAGGGCTACATTTAATATTCCTCCTTCTTACAGTTTCCATACCTTTTAAATATCCTTTAAATTATTTATATCTGTGTTTCTATATATATATATGTATGTATATATGTAGTTTTAACTTGGAACAACTTTGGATTTCCCCCCTTACTTCTCAGTATGAATAAATGTAAAAAATACATAAATAAATATAATTTTAAAAAGCAAGAAACTCCATATGGTAAATTTAATTAATTTTACTGTTTATGTAGGAAAATAGATTCACAATAAGTCATTAAACCAGAAGATTTCTCCGTAGTTGTGAGAAAAGGTGCTATGCCAGAAGTTTTTATGCTTATTTAAGAAAGTGGTCTGTAAGAAATGGAATCAAGTAAAAATAATTATTTCAAACAGACTTGGTAATAGGAATTTCAATAAACAATATTGCTATGGTAAATAAAAATGCCCCCTTTAGCTGTTGACCTGGCAGCAAATCCTGTCACAATCCCCATTATAGAAATGACAACTAAGTACAGAATATTTATCCTGAATAAAACATGTGACACTTTTATGAATTTATGAAAAAGACAACTATCTTAAATCTATTTCTTACAGCACTTCAACTGGTCTCCAACCATTTTCATGTTATGGTCTCTCCCCTCAGTCAGATATTCTGCTAACTGTGGTGGAATAAAGTCCATATGAAAATTGGTTCCATAATCTGTACTTTGTCTAACCTTAACGTTTTGCAGAGAATTGACTTTCAGAACACATTTAATTACTTGAGTGTAATAGGAATCAATAGAAAAGCTAATTCTTTTTATCATCACCTTTTTTTCAGCTTAAATACATTTTTCTTCATTTCCTTTCTTCTTTATTTTTTTATTCTGTTCCTGTTTCTATTCTGTGGAAAACACCTATCTACATTGAAATTAGCAATGTTATTTCTATGTGCCTAATAAATATAATTGTAACAAAAAGAATATTCACAATTGTCACATATGCCCATCATGTGAAAGGTAACTGGTTATTGTACTTACATGCAAATATTATATCATACAAATTTCACCCATATATACACACACGTGCAGAAATCACATTAATTTAGTTATAAAACTGATTATAAACACAGAAAAAAAGAATATACAATGCAACAACATCCAGTTTCTGAAAGCATAGTCTGTCTTTTGAAAGTAAAAAGAAAACATTTTTAAGTGAGTTACCTCTTTCTGTTGGAGAATATTAGAAATAAAAAATGTCCTGGAAACAGATTCTGTTTGTTTCTTAGCTTTTGCATTTTTTAAAGCTTACAGAGGTCTTAGGTATTTGGTGAAACGCTGCTGAGGTGTTTTAGCCATGGTGTCTCTGTGATACAGATTCCAGCCAATTTCCAGATAGGGAATACTACATGTTGTAATCATTAATTGCCCAGTCATCCCATCCAATTTTGTGAAAGGAAAGCAACTGACTGTCACAGGACGGGCATTACATTAACCATTCTCCATCTGGAATTTAAGCTCTGGTTCTTAGTGTGTCTCTCTATGGTGACCAGTCCACTGACAGTCTCGGGTGCTGATTATATTAGCTGTTTTATGTTGTTGCTATGATCACATATACTGTGTTGCAAAACAGATTTTGCTTTTCCTTGTATTTTCACATGTTTTATATTTTGGTTTTAAAAGCAAAAAAAAAATCTCTGAACTGAACATCCATTTAGTTTGAAAAAATTCAAGGAATAATTGCGGATAAAAAGTAGGTTTTTAAAATTTCCCCTTAATATACATAGAAACAGAATTGTGATATGTTAACCTTAGAATAGTCTTTTCCAAATTAGGACTTTAGCATGGCTTTAAAATATCCTGAAAAGCATGATTGACAAATCAAAATTCCTGACTTAGCAGAGCAAGAGAGATAAATGCCACAAGGAGATGGGACCTTAATGATGAGTATATTCTATTTTTTGCTATTAATCAAGGAAGTAGAAATACCTTTTAAAATAGTCTTAAGTTCCATTGTAAAATTAGTTGGATTTCTGTTAGATATTAGCTCAATTATTTACAGAAGCAAGTTTCTTTGAAATTTAAATCCTCTGGTAATAGATCTTTTCTTAACATTCATTACATTCATCCGTTTTTACACTATCTCACACATGCATTTTTCAGAAAATTTATATAATTGTGGAGATTCATTTTTATGCAGATTCCAGATCATGCCTTTATATGGCTAGACAGCAAAAATCAAATTCTTCTTGTTACTTCTTATAAAAAGGTTTTTTTCTCCCTCAAAAATCCTGGTGGCCCTTCTCTTCATCTGCTTTTGAACCAGTTTAATTAATCCCTTTTCTTTTACACAGCAGAGATTAATGGTATATATCACAAAATTTCTTGTGTTAGAAAATGAATACTTTCCAGCTGTCTGAGAAACATCTAAACTCCTAAGGTAAAATGTTATTCTTTTTCATCCATGTCTGGCTGAATGCATCTGGGAGGTGTCTCATTCAACAAAAATTAAACCTATTATGACAGAAATTAAAAACTTATTTTGGGTCATGCAAGAAGAGCCTGGCAGTGTTGTTTGATAGAAACCAGACTATCAGATGAGAATTTCTAACACAACACAATTTGAAATTGAAATGTTCAGTATGTCACAAATTTCACAGAAAACTTTTCCAGGTCTATAAAGTAGCCAATGACTATGTAGTGTGCAACTTAAATAGTAGCAGAGGGGGAAACCAATCCCCTCCCCAACCCATCCCCCAACAAACAAACAAAGCAACAGAGCAAAACAAGCAACCAACCCCAAAGCCTCCCCCAAACTTTAAGATACCTGAAATTAGATTGAATTGGATGTGTGAAATGTAGAGAAAGTTTAAATCCATTTTAGGTAATATTTTAAAAATCCTAGTAAAAGTATCTATTTTTTTAATTGTAGTAGCTGCCTTTTTCCCTGAAAAATCCACGTTGCCCCTGTGAAATCTTCTTTATCTCTGTTAAGGTCTTGATAATATCATTGCAGAATGGTGTAAAAGTGAGAGCTCCATTTTATACCTATAGATAGAGATGCATGGAAATTTTGAATCTTATCCATGAATGGACACTTTGAAAATGCCTCTTATGTATAACATGCTAAACTCTAATGCTTTCCATTTTTAAAACCTTGTGTTAAAATGGTTGCAAGTCTAAATTTAGGTTAGAATTGAGAAAGCACCACCATAACAAAGCTAATGGAATAGCAACGAGATTTTTTCAGAAATTCCATCATAAAATGTGCTGACCTAGCCAAAGCTATAAAATACAGGGTACTGTGTATTTTTAAATAAGCTAATTACTTCTTATTTTCAGTTTCATAAAACCCCCTTCCCACTTCTGGTAATGATATGGAAAATAGATTCCCTGCTCCTAAGTACAGCATGATAAGGACAAGTAATACTCATGAACTCCAAGAAGATTCATGTGGTATTTATTAAAATTTTTTGAGGAAATTTTTTGGACAGTATTCTTCTGTGTAAGAAATTTTCACTAGAAAAAATGGAACAGGCAGTTCCATAAGTAAATATTTTTCGTTTATGAGAAATTTCCCATTACAAATGTGTCATTTGTGAAAAAATTGGAATAATGATAATAAAGTTATTAGCAAAAATAAATGTTATTTGTATAAATTTTTTTATTACTTGGTTTACATAAAACATTTCTGGGTATCCAGTAAAAGAGTAAGACCATGTGACTTCCATCTTGCTCCATGTTCCTCCCCATTGCCATGGCAACACAGGCTGTAGGATCTCCACTGGTCTGTGTCTGCATCATTTGTATTTTCTTCTCTGCTTCGAGCTTCCAACAGTAGTTTCCTCAGTAAACAATACACAGGGCTTATAATGAATTATGTAGTTGATTAGAAGGTTCTCTAGAACAGAACTCCTATCATAGTTTATTAAATCTTTGAAACTGTATGTTTCAAAGGCTGTAAATCAGTAAATCCAGTTTTTAAAATACAGATGTCAAATTCATACTGTGAGTGAAAGTATCTAGAAAATGTATCTTTGGAGAAGAGAGTTATCTAAATAAAACATCATGAAATGAAAATACTTGAAAGGAAATATATCTCAGCGCTAAGACAAGAGATACAACTGATTTTTTCTGCCATATATGCATTAAAAATCAATGAAAAAACCCTTATGCATACACGAATATTTATATTTATAAATATATTTATAAAGTTTTCTTCCTTTTCCATGATGTAGAAGATCAGGGTGTGAGGAGAGAGAGAGAAAGAGAGATAGGGATACAGAAGCTTCATTCCTTCTCTGTGATCTAATCTGAAAATATTCAGACTAATTCTACCTTGTAAAATCTCATCTAGGGGTGTAAACAAATTTTTTAACACATTTGTTTCTCTTCTACATATTGATATTCTTTAATAAGCTTGATTTCTGAAAAAGCAAGGTTGGAAATATTTATCAAGTATTTTCCTTGAAGATAAGAGGTATATCTCCAGACTGATGGGAAAAAACAATACAGAGCACATGAACCAGCATGAAACTATCTCTAGGTAAACCAAGCATCCTAAATAAACAACGGTATTCTGTTTTTTATGGCAGTTCAGCTATTGGCACTGTTTCAAAATTATTTGTGGGGATGTGAGAACTGGAGGTTGTAGTCAAAATTGCGTGGCAAATGTTATTTCTATGAATTTTTTCACTTGTGCTCAGAAAGATAGTTTTTATGATACACTAAAAATACAGCTGTAGAAGAAAGGTCTTCTAAATGAGATCTGCTTTCGCTTTACACAATTGTAAGATGTAAGGCTGCTTTCAGAGGATGTCCTCTAACACTCTGTGCTATGATTCTTACTGCAACCTAGCTAATCACTTACAAAGCCAGACCAAAGAGCATCCAAAGGTGGAAAAATTTGCATTAAAGATCCTTTAAAAGGTTTAAATACTGTGGATTATGTGTCGTGTTCTTGACTGTTGCAATAGGCCAACTGCATGTGAGCATATATAAGCACTTTCTTGAGTTCTTGCCCTCTCAGATGAATTCTTTTCACTACAGTGAGTTTATTAGTATTGGATATTATATGATTGAGACACAGATACTTTGCCTTCTTCACACCTCAGATTTCTATAAATCATGTTCTTTGATCCAGAAGTTTATTTGCATCCTGGATTTTGTTTTACTCTCTCTGGCATTTTCATCAATATTGAATCAGGAAAGTAATAGTGTGTATACTACCCAAGACTTAAGACATATGTAGTCCTACTTCCTCTATTTTTACATCTGTTTTTCTTCTTCAATGCAAATTTAGTGGGCAAACTCTTCTTTACTCCACATTGAAATAAATTTCTTCTTGCTCTTGTAGTAACACATAGGTGTACACTGTCCTATTTTGGGTTTATTTTGTTCATTTATGTCTCAGTAAATAAATTCATATTGTTACCCTTCTTTTACAAGCATTTGACATTAGAGAGAGAATAAAAACAGTGGAAAAGAGATTTGAGAAAGATTGACTAATCAAAACCAGCATCAATGAAACAACAAAATATCAAACTGCTAATGCTCTTGTAAACCATACCCTTGTCTTTCTTTCTAAATTGTATTTTTGTTTCTGTGAATTGAATATCATGTTTCTTTTCCTCCTTTAAAGTGTATGGAAAAACAGTACACGATCATGTAAAAATGGCCTCCTAATGAACAAATGGAAGCAGAGCACAAACCGGCTTAGAAATGAAGACTTCAAACCTGTATTATTCTGAAGCTATATCTTTTAAAAAAAATTCAGATAAAAATGAAGAGCTATGTTCTACAAAGTAGAACCATGAACCACCTCTACTTCAAGCCTGCCCTCTCAGATATGAAAAGCACAAGAGTGAATGCAGAATTTAATGTGACAATATGAGAGTTTATCCAATAGAGGTCTCATATCTTGTGATGTATTAATAATGCTGACAGGCTCTAAATTCCTCTACTCAGGGGAATAACTGCTGCATCCTTCAAAAAAGGCAGGGAAAACAACAAACACAAAAACAAAAACAAAAACAAAAACAAAAACAAAAACAAACAAACAACAACAACAACAGAAAACAACCCACAAACCCCCTCCAACAAAAAACCAAAAAAAAAAAAAAAAAAAAAAGAGAAAGCTGTGGATGATACAATGGTGCCTGAAAAAGGCCCTTGGGATTTTGTGCCCTGAGACAATGGAACCTTTCATGAGAGATGCCCCCCCTCCCTGCCAAAACCCCTGTTATAATTTAGGATTTCTATTGGTTTTTAACTTTACTAGATGATTGGTCTTTTTCTTACCTAGAATCTTAAAGTAATTGGATAGTTTCTCAACTCATAATTTTCGGAGCTATCCAGTCTCCCATAGCAGCCGGGAGCTAGAACCACCCTAGCTTTGGCAGCTACAGAAAGCTAAGAAAAACCCGCAACTCCATGCTAATTCTTTTAAAATGCTGTAGGCAGTAAAAATATCATACAGAAATTGTCTTAATCTCCTTTGAAAGTAGTGGAAATGCATGTATTTTAATCAACGACTGAAGAACTTACTCTGACAGATCTGTAGCTGTGAGAATGCTGATGCTGAAACAAAGGATGATTCTGAAACAGCTGCTCAGCATTGAGAAACATTCTTCTATGTACTAATGACAAGATCTAATAGGAAAATTTAGATTTTATGCAGGCTTTCTGTTTGTCTGGGGTTTTGGGGGGGTTTGTTTGTGGTTTGGTAGGGGTTTTTTTTGTTAATTTGTTTTGTAGGGTTTCTTGTCTGTTGTTTTTGGTTTTTGTTTTTGTTTTGGTTTGGCTTGTTTGGGTTGGTGTGCTGGTTTTGCATAGATGGAAGTCGGCTGAGAGGGGTCTGAGAGGAAGAGCATGGGGCCCGGAAACAGGAGAACTGTCCCCTCCCTGGGAGCTTCCTCTGTGAGCTACAAGTGCCAATCAGAGGGCCGATTTAGTGGTTGACAAACTGAGTAACCAATTAAAAGTTATTTTGCTTTCATAAACTACACTGGTAAAGCTAATCCAGCCTCTTTTCACTTCCGTGGGTGGCACAGGTAACAGCCAGCGGGGCCCCAGCCTGGGCTCGGCCCGGCCCGGCTCGGGCTTTGCTCGGCCCGGCCCGGCTCGGCTCAGCTCGGCCCGGCCCGGCCCCGGCTCGGGCTTTGCTCGGCCCGGCCCCGGCTCGGCTCTGCCCTGCCCCGGCTCGGGCTTTGCTCGGTCTGGCCCCAGCCTGGGCTCGGCCTGGCCCGGCCCGGCCCGGCCCCGGCTCGGGCTTTGCTCGGCCCGGCCCCGGCTCGGCTCGGCCCCCCGTCCCCGCCCTCCCCATGTGGCTTGGCCGGGCGGAGTGCAGGAGAGTCACCGAGGCCTCCCTCTCCCTGTTTTCAGCTGGGGACTCCCGGTGGCCTTTGCTGAAGTCCTGGTCGGTATGCGGGTTGTTATCCGAGCCAATATTCCCTTGTCACTGAATGCTAAGTAGAACAGGCATATATCAGTAATACCAGTCACTGTTTGATATCACTAGCATTTAAAGCAGATCTGAACTCCTTGAAAACTCATGGGGTAGCCTCAAAAAACTGGGTGATGGGCTGGGAGAAGATTTCCCTTCCATTCGTTTCTTCACAGTAAGTAACATTATTGAAATAACCCCAGAAACACACAGAGTACAATAGCTCTGGATCCATGTAGCCACTTCCCAGAAAAAAAAAAAAAAAAACAACATGAATTCCTGACATAATCAACCCACTAAATGAATCAGATAATAGCTACAGTAATTTTGGTGAGAGGGTCCATATTCAAATAAGGGCTTGCAAATGGGAGAGAGATGTCTATGAAGCCCAAGCCAGATTAAACTGGACAACATGTTGCCACTTAGGAGCTGCTGTTACTGTCTTAACTCTCCTCTCAATGCCCTCTGTCCCTGTTCGGGCACCAAAATCTGCCCTGGTTTGAAGGACAGGTGTCTGCCAATAAAGGCAGAAGCTCCTCTTTGAAATACCGAATTTAATTCCTCTTCCTCCGAAATATTATAATTGAATCAGAAACTCCAAGGAAGAGATACAGGTGTAGGAGTAACAGCTTTTTACTCATATATCTAACTGTACAAGCAGAAACAATAGCAGTTATTAAAATTAGGAACAAAACAGAACAAATAACTCAGTTCCAGTCCTTTCTTTATTGGCAGGCTGTTCACCGTGGTGGAAAACGTGGCAGAGCCTGCACAGCTGCAGAAAGCAGGCAGGATCAGAGGCGCCAGGGCAATGTGAGCGGCTGCGCTGTGTCTCAGGTGGGAGCAGGTCCTTGCTCGCCGTTTGAGTCCTGGTGGTCAGCTGTGTCTTCAGAGGTAGGAGGCTGGAGTGAAGCAGATGCAAGGCAGTCTGCCAGCAGAGTGTCTGGGTCCCCCGTGTTCTGGCTGCGTAGGATGCAGATGGCAGTTCCTCCTCCTCCGAGCTCGCCGGATGCAAGAGTCGGCACCGCCCCCCAAGAAGCCAGCTCCCACCTTTGTTACATTCTCCCTTTGTCTATAGTCCTCGAAAGATCCTGGATGTAGCTGGCAAGCTCTGTTAGCATGATAATGGGAAAAATTCTTTAAACTGGGACAGTTAAAAGAACAAAAACCTAACCCCCAACAGTTGGGTTTTTTCCTTGTCATTGCCCATGGGGAATGAAGCTAAAGAGTGCTGTTTTTTCTCATCCCTTCCACCCCACTCAAGTCAGGATGTGTGTCTTTTTTTCCCCCAGCAAACATACAACAAATAAGGCAGGGAAAATCCCCCCTACCAAAACCCGAACAACAAAAACAAAAAAAAAACCCAAAACCCAAACAAACCAACAAAAAGTCAAACCAAATCAAAACAAGCAAACAAAACCCAAAAAAAACCCCAAAGACCAAAAACCCCACAAACCAACATCCACGTCTATAGTAAAGGTGATCTTAGGAATTCTGCTCTGTAAAGGATGAACCCTAATTTCTGTAGCTTTCCAGGGATGCAACAATATCACAGACTGTGAAGACTCAGATAAGTTGATAGATACAGCTCTTTGCTTCTCAGCTGTGTTAAGCCTTTATACAATTGAGTTTTGTAGTCTCAAATCAATTATTTCTGAGACGGAATTTTCACCTTTACATCTACAATATGTGATTTAATGTTTTCAGTCTTTGTGGGAGTACAGGGTGTTCCCCTGGCTTCCTTGGGGGTATCAAAACCCCCCTGGCAAGGGCCTCAATGACCCCTGAATGAGACCCAGGTGTCTCAGGCACTGAATTCAAACCCTTGGGGGAAATTACCAACACAGAGGGAAGAGAAGCCACAAAAATTAGTAAAGTGTAAATTAGATTGTTAGAATGTAGATAAATAGACTTTTGGGGATGTTTGTGATAAGAGACGCATGGCCAACATGGAGATTTTGGGGCGTGGTATACCTCTTCCTCCTTCTTCTCTGTGTCATCCATGCTGGGTGACATGTTGGCACTTTCAGATTGGATGGGGTCAAAGCTGGACCATTTAACAAAGTTGTATTGTATTGGAAAGTTATTATAAATAGAGTATAAAAGATAAGTCCTGCCCTGCCAGGGTCGATTCTGCCCTGGATGCCTGGCTGAACAGATCGCTGTTAGCTGGGCAAAAAATTCCTGAGATAAGAAATAATAAACAATCCTTGAAGCCTCTGAAAAACCATCTCCTGCAGTCTCTCATCAACGGTTTTGGGAAAAACCTGGATTTATACCATCTGCATGTCCTGCTGGAGGTGATTCCAAGCCTAACAAGACACCCCAGGCAACGACAAGTCTTTTACATTTGTCTTTCTGACTGAAGAAAAAGCTGGAATACAATTCTATTTATAAAAAGTTATTCTATCTTAATTACAAATAAATCCTCTTAGTTATCTTTTTACCATTTTTACCATTTTAAAACAATATTTTTCCTTGTTTAGATAAGCCATTTTAGAAAAGTAGCAATAACTTCCTCTAATTTGCTGTAGACTTTTGAATAAAAACATGAAAAAAGGTGATGGAATTATTAGGATTTATAGAAAGGCTGCCTCCTTAACACAAATTACATCATCACTTTTGTGAAATACCTTCTAGGGTGCATCACAAGTCTGAGGTTGAAAACAGCGCACTAATAAGACAACTAAAGTTGCATCTTGAAAATGTAAAAAAGTCTGTGCAAATATGGAGATCTTTTTCTTAGTTTTCTTTTCTTTCTCTTTGTCTTTGCTTTTTCTGTAGTAATTCATAAAATGTGGGATGTTTTTTGACATAGAGAAGAGTAGACACATAATGTTCTGGTGTTTTGGTACAGTGGAAAACCCAAGTATCACACTGCAACTTCCATAATGCATTAGAAGACCAATTTTTTGCTGTGTGCCTTGGATCTTATATGAAGTCTTGCTAGAGTAAAACACATTAGTGACTCCATATCACAAGTTCAGCTTTGCATTGTAGATTCCAGCCACTCAATCAGATTATTCTTGTGCTATTTCTTTAAACAAGGTCAGTTGCTTACTGCTGGCATGGCAGGGTAATACTTGTGCTTAGCATGCCAGACAGTCTTCCTCCTTTTTTCCTGGTCAGCTCTGGGATGAAAATCCTGCTTTTAGAAATATCTGATATATAACCTTGGACAAGCCAGCAGGAAAATTGTGAGATTGCATGTCAGCAGCTAGCTTGTTTCACATATCTGTAGTCTATTCCTAGATGTAGCTTATCTCTGCGTACACACAGAAGGACATAGAAAAAGTGATGCACACTTTTTATTAGGAAGGTTTGTTTTCTTCTCTGACAACCAGCTCTCTCTTAAGAGGAGACTGGGATGGAGACAAAGGAAGTGAAAGCTTTAATGTTTTCACATGATGATTAGTGAAAGGTCTTTTAGTAGGCCTTACAAATAAGGTGGGCAATTAATATGACAACATAAACACAGCAAAATTTACAGGTATGTCTTGGCAGGGGAAGAAACATATGCATGTGTTCTCCTCAAAATTGGTGGCCACATATTTTACCAATTTACCTAGATACATGCTGTCAAGCATCAACAGAAGTCTGAATCATATTTTTTAAGCAGTTAAGGCATAGGGAGACTCTTAAGGAAGTTGATCTACAACTTTTCCAGGGTGTAAAGCATAAAAATAATTTACTGAAAGAAAGGTTTCAGATAAAATTGTTCCCAGAGTACTGGGAAGAATGACTACACTGGCTGAGACATGATAGACTCAGAAACAGAGCACTGAACCACTTAATTCATACAAGCAGTACAGAGGATGCAGTTCTAAATGTAATGTAGCAACACTGACACAAAACAAGTTTTCAAATCATTTGGGTGCCTGGGTAGACATTCAGACTTACACTCGCCCTATGCATTTGATTTTAAAGATACCACTACTCTGTTAATTGTAAATTTCAAGTGGGGTAGTTTTGCTTAAAAGATTTAATATAGCAAAAAAAGATGCAGCATTTTAACAAATATTTAGAGAGACTTTTGTCAAACAAGTGAGAAACCAGAAACTGACTGTAAAAAAAAATTGAAAATTTGCCTTTCAACTTGATAGTGAAGGAAAATTAGTAGGAAGACTATGGAGTAACAAGGTAAAGCAGAACAGAACAAAACAAATTTCACAAATGCTCATATTCAAATGAAACTTTTTTTTTTTTGAGGAGTGATGGAGGTTCATACAAGACATTCCATCAGTGGAGTCTTAATGCAATTATTATTTTAAGAGCTCTCTTTAGCTTTGTTATATTGAAGATAAAATTTCAGACATAGTTGTGTTGTCAGTATGAAGTGTTTATAGCAACTTTAAAAAACTCCACATAAATTCCCCCTAAAGGATAAGAAGTATAACTCAGTATTTATTCTTCTGTTCACAATACAAGTATCAAGAGTAGAGAATGTAAGCTCAACTGATTTTATTAATTAGGTTTTGCTATAGTAAAAGGGCATACAAAAATAGCAGGAATACTGCATTTTTAATATTTGTATATGGGATTATCATTTACGGATTAAGAAAACTGTGGATGCGTTTGAGTTGAGTGTGGGATAAACCTGATCAGACTTTTCTGGAGTACCATACTGGTCAAAAGGTATTTGATGCTCTGAAAATCTATATATTCCCCATTAAGTTTTTGCACTATTGTTAATGATCTTTTCTGATTGTTGCACATCTATATATCCATGACTTATAAGCGTTAACGATCACAAATAACACATGTGCATGGTTACAAGTCTTGTGAAATTAGTTTCTGCTTTTATCTGTTGAACATGCAGCAGCAATGCCAGCACAATCCTTAAAATCATACATTTGGCAGATGGGGCTGCTAATATAAAGAGTGCTAGTTTTGCTTGTAATGGACACATGCAGAAAACATGCTGGGCCTCCTATTGAAAGGAAAGGACATCCACACCACTGGTTGGGACAGAAGAATGATTGCTGGCCACCTGACTAGAGGGAAAAGATCCAGCAGGGAGGGTTAAAGGATCTGCTTCTGTGGGAAAAAAAAATTGAGTAATCTCAGTAATAAATGGGGCCCTGTATCATTAACTCTACCATGGCAGGGAGTACCTGAGACCGGCTGTGACATTACAGAGAGTTGATAAAACTCCAACCAGCAGGAACTTAGTGAACTATCTTCTGCTTTGAGCACATTCTGAACTGTGAGCTCTGGGAGCACTGCTCAGAGAATATCTTGGATGAAATAACAGGTTACTTAAAACCCTCCAAAGCTGAATAGTCCTAAAGATATGCTAGACAAATATTAACGGTAAAAACTGTATTTTATTCTGCTTCTGAAAGAAACAGACATGAATAAAAAGTCATATGAATAGCCATGCCTTTCACTACAACTAGTGCTGAACACACCAATGTTTTTAATAATTTAAAGTAAATTCGGTGCAGAAAAAGATAACTATGAATTCATCTAACATTTCTGTGAACAGTACTGTCTTACATCAAAGAAGGAACAATATGATAAAGATTTTTATGAGGAAGAGGAGGAAAAGTACAATTGCTTTTTATTATCTGTGCCACAAAAGAAAAATTTACAATTTTTCTCTCTTTGGTAAGAAATCTAGAGCAAAAGATTTAGAGTTAAGGAGATGCAGGAAAAAAAAGGTCTTACGAACATGATAGAAATTTGCAAAGCAAAGAAGACTCTTATTTCTAAGGAAAGCTTATTGGATACCCACAAGCACAAGAGAGAAGATGAAAACAGTGGAAAAGAAATTTGAGAAAGATTGGCTAATGAGAACCAGCAGAAATGAAACAACAAAACATCAAACTGCTAACGCTCTTGTAAACATTACAACATCTGATTATTTTTCCTTGGAGGGTGGGTAGTAGTGCAGAAGATATCAGCAGATGGTATAACTTTTCATGAGCTTCCATGCTACAGTAAACTGACTTTGCACAGTGGTCAGAAGATGAATCCATCTCAGAAATGGCAAGAAAGGTCAGGGATTTTTAAAATTAAATTTAATGTATGTGCATGAAAAAATGTGATGCAAATAGAAGATCTCCCCTCATCTCAAATGACTTAGAATGAAAACTAAGCAATATTTAGTTTGACAGTGCTGAACTCACAGTATGTAAAGCACCGTGAATACAAAAAGTGTAGTGTAGAAAGTGTATAACTCAAGTTATAATGTTATGGTCTTATAGAGAAAAAAAAAAAAACCTGTGATAAATGCATCAAAACTTTGATGTGATATACTCATTGAAAAGATGGAAAAAAGCTTGAGAAAACTGAGGAGGTTTTAACTTGAAAAGAAATATTAATACATTTGCATATATGTTGCTTGAGTATTGGTCTAGAATTCCAAGTCCTTCAAGTAGTTAGTTGATAAAAACGTTGCCTGGATTCAAAAGGCAAAACTTGCAAAAGTGTTTTAATGGTAAGATAAAAAGCAGATCTTTAATGAAAGCTTTCAGGTGCACAAATATGGCTAAATGCACACATGATAAAGGATTTCTACAACCTATGTATATATATATGTAAATATATACGTGTATATATATATGTAAAAATATATATATGTGTGTGTATATCTACATATAGATTTTTTTATTATTTATATAATTAATTATTATATCTAGCAGGCATATTCAATAGGATATCAGTTGGGCCAATAACACACCCTTAGGTCAGCCTGTTGAAGTTGGTGCAGGGGCTTCTTTGCTCTCTTTTTCTTGTTATGTCTCTTAAGTTCTAGTGGAAAACAAAATGACCTTATCAGAAATTCTCTTCTTAAGAAGAAGACTAAAGAGAATTTTAAGAATATGTTAATAAGGTTTAGCTAAACTGTGTGAGAGGGAAGGAAAACAACTGGAAACTATACAACTATATATTAAAAACCAACGAGGCCACAAATACATGAAAAGTACATAAAAATCTAAAAAAATCTTTAGGCATCAATAGAAGACAGCATGTGTTGTTGTTGAAGAAAATGTATGAAAAACATTATTTAACTGTAAACATCATGTATCTACAAAAATGTATAAAGCTCAAACTTTTACTGTTGACTGTAATGGAGAAATTACTGGTGCAACAGCAGCTGCCAGTGATTTCTCTTTGCTCCAATGACTATCAGTAGGGTTCTGACTCCTGTCATAACAAAACTGTGTACATATTCCTCATCTCATTGACAGATCTCATTTCTTTATGCAGATGTTTTGTTCTGCGCTACTGAGTGTTTCATGGGAAGAGAACAAGAACATATTTTTAATTGTCTAGAAAATGAAGGATTTTGTGTGCAATATGATATCAGGTGAAATTCAGAGAAGTTTGGAGATACCACTCCTGCAATAAAACTAAACAAGTGACTTTGTTATATATTCTACATAATAAAATGAATATGTATCTTTAATATTAATAAGATAATTTATGGTTTAAGATTAACTACAGTTGATCAAGTTTTCCTCAAAGAGCAAATGCAGACAGGAAAGGTTGGGGTCAGGATATCAGTTTTTTAAAAATTATGCATATTATCTACTATAATATGCAACTGTGACACATACGTGCACATTACATACTAAGGGTTAGTGATCCTTGATACTAAGGTACAAGGTAACTTCAAACTTTTTAGGAAATAAATACTACTAGTTTGCAGAAATGCTGGATAAAGTTTAGGCCATGATGGACACGTCTGTACAAATCTGGGCCTTGTGTGCACCAGCCAAAAACTATATTTAGTTGCTATGTTTTGCTGTCTAGTTATTTTTCTGCATATTTTGCTATTTGTTCGCACGCTTCTTTCACACGCTAGCTGTTTTTGTGTATTTCTTAGTTTAAACCAGTGTTTATAACAGGTGCATGGTGTGAGAAAATTTTAGGAGTTTTCTATAACTTGTTGAATCCCCCCAAGGCCGCTGGAACATAAACTATGCTACATCAGAAGAGTAGAATTTGAAAACACAGAATACCAAGATTAGAAGACCCAAGATAACGGGGGCCGGCGAAGATCCAGAAGACCATCAGTTATTGACTTCGGGAGGTTTAGACTGGGTGGATCAATACCTTAAAATTACCAATTACAAAGTGTGTAACCACTTGGGTGATAGTTCTAGAAATCTATAATTAGGGTGAATTGTAGTAAATCAGCTTCTGCAAAATCATACTGATTTGCTGTCCAGAGATCCTGTTTTTTCCTGCACTATTTAGCTACATAAGTAAAGCTCTCACTTCTCTCAGGTAACCTCACTGATGATAGCACAGTTCATGGCAGGAATTTACATGAAGCAAAGAGAAAGAAGGACAGGAAAACTCTATATGCCCAAAGATAGCTCACTGAGACTACTGAGGTGGTACCTATTTCTCAAAGACATGATCATATGCTATGAAAATTGCAAGCTAAAGACTTTAACTTCTGGAAAGCTTTTAGAATTCTGTATTTGGGTACCTTTAGTTAGAAATTGCTATTATTATCTTTGAAGCAGAAAACTAAGAGTACAAGAATATGTGTGAGTTGTACTACTGTTGTTTTAATATTGAATAATTAGAATTCAGGCTTCAAATGAGGCATATCAAAAATATTGAAAGGTTCAGGGTCATCCCAATATGCTGTGGTCAGTTTGTAACAGAACCAGTGAGATAAAGGTGAACAGCTTTCCAAACATTGTGTAAAAACATGAAGTAGTTTAAACTTTTACATGTTTGCAACAAGCGCATGACCGCTGATTGTTGTTTACCTGAGGGAATGGTGGTTTTATCTGCATGGGGTTTGCACTTTTATTGAATATTTGTCTTTATAAGATAATTATTTTTCCTTACATAATTTATTCCTCCTACTGATTTTTTTCTCTGTCTACTGATGTACTCAAAATAGTTTTTATTGTAAGCTGATTTTTTTTCCCTTTGTGTTGATGCTAGCTTTATTTGAGGCAACTGTCTGGTGCGTTGGTCTTAAAATTTACACAGCCTGGCTTATAAATCTTCTGGTAGGCTTTTTTGCCACACAAGTTGGCTAATCTTGAACAGAAGGTGTAGGGGATGCAGGAATAAAATTTCCCCAGGACCTTCCAGGAAGCTGTGATCACATCTGAGATATAGATAACCATGTTGAATTAGATAAAACATCACTGGTTGTTCTTACAGATCCAAGTAAAATCCCAGCTGACAGTGATATTGCAGTACTACTACAGGTATAATATTTGCATTTTCCAATTAACCTTTCTTTTGCAATCATATCTATATTTGGGTGTATTAGCAACATTTTAAACTAAAATAGAGCAAACGTCAAAACCCTCTACCTATTCTGAGTCTGACATCATACACCTTAGCGTAGCAGGCTTTTAGCAGCTTTTAGAAAACTGCCAAATTTCATATCCATTACTTGCTTTTCATTTGTTACAAGCTATTTAGACTGCCATTACAATAAAATTTAGTTTTTCAATTTGCAAGTCTCTAGTGATTCCACGTTTTCACTCGATTAATGCAGCTCATCTCATTCAGCTGTGCTAGTACAACCAAAGTAGAGAAGATGATGGTATTATATAGTTTCAATTACCAGGACAAAAAGCCTCATCTGAATCTTGACCGAAAATTCTGCTGTTTTCATTTCTGGATAGGTACTTAATATATATGTATATAAGTACTCAGGTGGTAAGCAGACATAGTTTTGGATTTTGGAAACATATATATGTATATATATTTACATGAATTTTTGCAATGCTTATTTCAATATTTTAGATCCAGGGTAGAAACTGCTGCAATGCTCATACAAGAAAGTGTCTTGATTTCTGGATGATTATGAAAAACGAGATTTGAGATTAATTCCTGATTGTATTGAAGTCTTTGGGGGGGACTTCCACTGAAGCTCTGTGGAACCCATTTTCCATTAATGATACCTGGGTCATGTATTGTGCAAATCTAACTCAGAGCACACTGACTGTATTTACCAGAGCAAGACTGTAACCTGAAAGCTCTATATTCTTTGTAGGTTCTACTGTGATTTTTCCTATTAATTTACTATACATTTTAAAGCACATCATGAAGTTTGATACAATGTCCAAATTGTGACAAAAATTGATTGATTTTTTTTCCATTTTTCATTTTCTCCACAGTCTTTGTTTTATGAATGGATGAATATAATTTTACCTGAAGTTCTCTTTACAGTCTTAAGATTGTCACAAGAATGGATTGGGTACCACTTTCTCTTCTTGTTACAGTCTTTGTCAGGAGTTCTCACAGATCTTTAATGCTTGAAGTATTCTCATTACATACTCTTTATAGACAGTAACAAAGGCAGAAAAGAAACAAAATACGTCTATTCTCATTACAATGTGAGGACTGTAATAAGAACAGAAATGGCACAAAATTTATCCTCCTTGTGACAATCTTAAAATTGTACCAGGGTAGAAAAGCATACGAGATTAACTGGCCCTCAAGACAAAGACTCTAACTAGAACTGAACCTTGGTACCAAAGCAAGCTATTGTTGCCATTAATAAATCACTCTAAAGTGTGATCCTATATTTGTGTATAGATAGCATATGTAAATCACCTATAATTTTAAAAGCTCAGTAAAATAGCTTGAGTTTTACATCTATATCACCAGAGGACTACAAAAGGACATACAGTTTTGTGACGTACAAAACTTGAAGTCAAACTTCAGTTCATGCCATGGTTGAAAACAAATTACCAAAAAAAAAAATTAAAATTTAATTCTGAGTAACTAATAATAAGAAAACTTATTGCTTGTATCATTGAAATTTAACCAAATATTTAAGGAAGTACTGTTGGCTTTGTGACTTTTCTTCCAGATAACATAAAAACTTTAACACCTCTCATTCCTCACATGTCCTGGACTTCATTCACAAAAAGCTTCAGATAGTAAACTCCTCCTTAATGCTCAGATTAATCTTGTCAGTCAAAATTTCTGACCCACAAATATCTTTTCAGCCATTTCTTGCCAAAACCTGGACAAATGGGTACTGTTTAGACAGTATCAGTTTTCTAAGATCTTCAGTAATTTAGGTTGTGCTTGCAGATGCAGGAAGCTCTTCTGATTTCAGCAAGGATAGATTTAATGTTCTTCTTTAGGTCTTAACAGTCATCATCATATAGGGAATTGAAGACTGAAGGGTTCCTCCTGCTAATTGTCCCTTTTGTGACCTTCCAAAGCAGCCCTGTATGGGAGGTCCCACCCCGAGGTGCTGAGGTCTCTCTGTGCAAACTGAGATTGGTATATGCTGCTCTGACAGGATTCAATAAGTTAGGTAGAGCAATCTTTAATACTACAGAGTCCACATCTTTTGGGGCACTTAGCTTCTGATAATGAAATTGTGATATCAAAAAAAAACAATGCCAAACATGCCATCTGGGAGCATAAGCATGATTAAAATAAGATGAAGAATTTTTTTTTCTTTTATGCTAATTTGTTTCACTTTAAGATGAAAGTACTCCCCATATCTTACAAGAATTTAGTAATCTATAGTGGTTTACAAAATATCACATCAAACAATAAACCAAGCTAAACAAAACCAAAACTAAAAAACTCCTACCAAAAACTCATTGAATCTTCTGCCTCTAGTAATTCTGTAAAAAATACCCAAGACATAATCCTCTATGATTTTTCTTGAAAGCAATTTTCTTCTCATGGCCTTATGAGGCCTACCTGCTGTGGTTGATAGGGTGCACTCATTTGAGCAAGTTGTTTATATTTCTTCTGTTGTCCTCTGACTATTGATCTGTCATAGAGAGATAGACTTTTCTTTTTACCACTATAAACATGCACCATTACAGCTGGGAATTTTTGCTCACTGGTGTTCTCATACTGTTTTCTGAAAACTGTAGCTACAGATGATTTCATATCACTTGACTGACTCCCAGGAATTTTCATGCTGTACACTGCTTACATAAGATATCCTGACTGAAAGCTAACTATTGTACAGACCTACGTGTCTCTTAATACAGTCCTTTATTCACTAAATGTAAAGGAGAGAAGTAATAGTTTAATAGAGCAATAAAAAACTTCTAGTAATTTTTTATTTTTATTTCTGTCATCCTTTTTTTTCTTTGTTTTGTTTTGGTTTTTGTTTTTGTTTTTTTTTACTGGTTTAAATTCACAAAGCCTGATAATACACATTCAGAGTTCCTGCAATGTTTTGAAAAATCCAACAATCCTCTGTTTTTTCCATAACACTTTATTGAATGATCTCAATGAATGACTCAGCCTCTCTCACTCTTTCTTGTCCTCTTAGGTAAAAAGCCATTGTCCAGTAACACCAGTGAAAATCCTTCAAAAGTCTGGCCTTTCCTTATCTTAACTGTAAGCTTACTGGGCACTGCTTGCTTTATCTCTTTCTTAATTACCAGTTATATGTGCAAATCCATGGGTTTATTTTTTTGGAAGCTCTTGATTTTTAGCCAGTCTCAAACAGTAATATTTGTTAGCCACTCTCACCTGCAAGTTCTAAAAGATGTAAGTCCCTCAAAGCTTCCATTTTCTGCTGGACCATCATTTCCATTATATTGAATTCCTAACATTTGGTCAAGAGTGTGAACAAAAATAAAGCGGTTGAAACTCAGCTCAGAAATATGTTGGCGTAAGGGTAAAAAATGTTATTTTAACGTGACCAGGGATTATTATATCTCACTTTGTTTTCAGTTAGAGTTCTCGACTGTCAAAGCACATTTCTGCTCTGGGTGCTCTTCTGCTGAAAAAAGTCCTCTAAAGTATCTGATGATGAATGCTAAATATTTTATTCACAATTGATTAACAAGATGTAATGGCCTAAATCTGACATGAATCTTAAGAGATTCTTTTCATGTCTTATAAATACAGCAGCAATAGAGTAATGCATATGGAATTAGATGTTTCATCTAGTTGTGAATTCAGGGTTCCTGTTGCTAACAAAAGTACATTGATATGTTACATGTAAGTATGTTTCCTAAACAATATGACTGTATTTTGGGGTCTAGTTTAAAATTTTGCTTCACAAGCTTACAAAACTTATAATTCAAAGTACCACTCCTGGTTTTATTCTCATGTTTTATAATAATTTCTTCATAAAAAGTTGGCCTAAATATATTCTTTCAAGCAGGGAAAAGGCCATTTTTGAATTTTGAAAAACTATAGAACTTCCTGTCAGTAAACTAGCATTGAATCAGTGTCAGTCATCCAAAAAGTAAAATATTTATTTGACTATATACAGTTCATTACCTATTTATATATGGTTAAGTTTTATGGGATGCAGAATTAACTCTTCTCTGTAGCAGACAGGCATAAAATAAGAGAAAGAATTAGCAGAGACTACCATTACCAAAGCAATCCAGGCAGCGCATACAAATGCCTTTTATTTCTTGCTGCTGACAGTAATCAAGCACTAAACACTTGGTTGCACTTTATTTCTTAACCAGAATGCTAGGGAATGCTTGAAAATAAAATGAAATTAAATATTCTCAATCACAGTGTATATATGAGTTTTGTTTATTTATTTAAAGTAATAATCTTGGCATCTTTCCCCAGCAAAATGTGGCTATTAATTTTTTAAAATTTGTTTTGTTTGGTTTGGTTTTGTTTTTCCTGGATTTTTTTTGGTCTTGTTTTGTTTTTTTCCTTTGAATCCATCTCTCTTGTTGAAAAACTCCAGTGGAGTGAGAACAATTGAAACTTCTAAGCACAAGAAACCCACAGTATTTTTTAACATTCTTTCAATATGCAACATTTTTGCTGGACTCAGCTGAGTGTTTCATTGCTCTATCTAAGACAAAACACAGAAGAGGCAAACCCCCTCCCCCTAAAACAACATCATCAACAACATCATCAACCCCCTCCCAACATCATCAACAACAATAAAACAGCACCTGCATCAAAATCTACTAATTGTGAAACCTGAAAGTTATCTACTTGAGGCGAAACAAACAAGCAAAATCCACTAAATTAAGTGTTGTGTATGTATGTATGCAAGACAAACAACATATAATTTTGATCAATATAGTGCTTATGAAAAGTGCCCTTAAAACCTCTGGAGAGCAGAATTTCCTTCCATTCACATAAGCAGCTGAAACATGTTTCCTCACAGTGTCTGCCCACAGGTCAACACCATATCTGCTGGTATGGCTCATTTAATGACTAAGAAAAGAACTTTAACAAAAAAAATTGCTTGTATGGACCACTTTTCTGATGTAGAAGTCAATAACATATCATATAGTCATCCTAATTACTTTTAGCTGATATTATGAGCTAGTGACCCATAGGTGAAAGGCTTATGTTACTCATCTCTTCCCAACTCGTACCTCAACTACTGCTGATGTTCATTTGACCACACAGGAAAAAAGTTTATGAGTTTGGAAAGCTGCTGGATGTCTAAGTCAAAGACATAATTCTGCAAGTCATGTGTAGTGCTCCTGCTCTTACAGCAAGAAATGTTAACATAAAGAAAACTTTATATCACTTTGAACAAAAACTAATATTCATAAATTCATAGAATTATGGAATCATTAAGGCTTGAAAAGACTTTTAAGATCATGAAGCACAACCATCAACCCAGCACTACAACCATGTTCACCACATCCTCAAGTGCCATATCCAAATATTTTTTTGAACGCTTCCAGGGATGGTGTCTCCATCTACCTGGGCAACCTGTTCATTAGTTCTTTTCCTGATACCTAATTTAAACCTTCCCTGGAGCAACTTGAGGTCATTTCATCTTATCTTGTCACTTGTGTCTTGGGAAAAGGGGCTGACCCCCACCTTGCTACCACTGCCCTTACAATTCACTGTGGAGAACAATAAGGGCCCCCTGATACTCCTTTTCTGCAGGCTAAAAACACCCAGCTCCTTCAGCTGTTTCTCACAGGGCTTGTGCTCCTTGATTGTTTGGGGTTTTTTCCATTCTTAAATGAAAGCTTCCTTTTTCTTCAAAGTATTTCTCTTTAGGGAATATTCTACAGTTTTCACATTTCCTGTTAGCTCAGCCATATGCCATTTTGCCATTCAACCATTTAATGGTAGAAAACCTTTTAAGGTAGTTTGAAAAAAAAAATGTGTTGGTTAATATGCATCAAGTGGAACTTAAAAATAATCAAGTAGTATAACTGTGTTTAAAAAAGCAAATGTTTCAGCTAGTTGTCTGAATTTCTGAATTTGCATCTGTACAGTTAAGCTGGGGTTCAGCTTTGATTTGTAAAATACTGGCACTTTGTAGATTATTCAGTTAAAATGGAGGAAAAAATCCCTAAGACTATGAGACAGAGTTAGGTGTTTTTGTTGAGAACCTTTCACTGATTTTAGGGAACACAGAATCAGATCTCTGAATATGAATTTGTTTCTGTTTCATGTGCTGCATAGTGCGGTTTGCATGGAATTTACTTCCTTCACCCTACTTGGCCCAAAAAAACCCCAGTTTTGAAGGCCAACTTCTTTTCATTACGGTGCTTGCCAGCTTAATTCTTTCACTTGGAAAATGTACAAGCTTTGTATATATAGATATATACAGAGCAACAACTTTGACCACTACCACTTGTGTCAGTAGCATATTTTTTATATTTTGCTTCAACTATCTCAGCACAATTAATGGATCTTTATTTTAAGGTAATTTAAAACAAACAAACCAATAAACTCACAACAAAACTAACAGAAAAATAGAATAATGCATCTTGTTACAAAATTTGAACTTGACATTTTCAAACAAGTGGATTATTCTCTTTTGCTTATTCATATATATACATTGTATTTAGTATATTTTCCTAAAAATAAAATTGCATCTGTCCTACCTTTAGCTAAACATTTAAAACTTCAGGCACTGAGCAGGGAATTAACTCACAACCCTTAAAAACTGAACCTGCTGAAAACATTATTATATGAAACTTCTGAAGCATAATATAGAAATATTATATACATCTTCAGTATTTTTAAGTTATGCTTTCCATTATAAAATCTACCAAAATACTGTAAATTATAGTAATTTTATTACAGGTCTTTCCAGGTTATTATGCTATGTTGCAGCATAAACATAAAGCATACAACCCAATTGGGTTGGAATTTAAATACAGCAATTTTATCTGTAAAGGCATTGCTGCCTCTGTGGTTTTTTTTGTTAAGAGCCTGTGTGTTGATTTTTGTTTGGTTCATCAGACAGGACAATATAGGATTGTAAATTCATTTAAAAGAGAATAATTAACCTCTTAAATAATTAGAAAGACCCTGAATAGTTTCCATTAAACACATTAAAGAGTGAAAAAATAAATTAATTATTTCTTCATGCATGAAGTGCAAAACAAAAGACATGGAGTAGGTAAAAACAATAAAATTAGTTTCACAAACTAGTGCTGACACTTGGTCAGCATGATGAGAAATATGATCAGCCCCACAGCCATCTATCAAGACAGTTCTTGTAGGTACTATTCAAAGGTGGATTTTAAAAAGGGATTTCTAGAAAGCTGCTAAAAAATTTGTATATGTGTGAGCAAAGCAATATTCCAGAGTAGAAAGCCAAAGATACTAGTTTGAAAAAGTAATGAGTGTTGTCATTCTTGATTAATCAGAGGCACAAATCAACTTTTAAGGTGTAAATGAAAGGAGACTGATACAGGCACTGATTGTGTGTGAAACACCTTGGTAGCAAAACAAAAGTAGGTTCCATTTTAAATAATAAGAAGTTGGGAGGCAACAAGGCCACATGGCTTCTAAGTAACGTTGCTGTACCAGATCTCAAATATTTTACCTACCACAGGGCAACATATTAAGAAACAATGCTTAAGAAATATTTCTCTCTTAGACACTCACAGGGAAAAAAAAGAAATCGAAAATAAAAATAAAAATATTTCTTAGAGCAAGAGAAATAATTCATTACGTGCCTACATCACAAAGTGCTTATGCATTAGTCCTAAAATAAAGAGTTGCATCTTAAACCACTGCAACACAAAGCTCTAGAATATAGCAACACCGATTCTGCAGAATGTTTTAAAGCTATCTTCAGAACGTGCATTTTAATTATACTTATTCATAGTGCCAGCAGAGTTAAAGACAGAAGTTTACTGAAATGACACACATATCTATACAAACAGACAAGCATCAAGCTCATTGACAATGTAATTCCTTGTGGATAATAAACAGGTCTGAAACCTTTGAAAATATCAGCATTATCCCACATGTAATGTTACCCACGTTCATTACAAAATACAGCAAAAATAGCAAAGTTTGCACACTAACCAAGGGATCACTGCTTTTTCATCTTGCAGCCATTTACAGCCTCAAACTATCCAATAAATTTTAACATTATCATGTCCCTTTGAGGCAATTAGGCAGTGAATAATTTCCTAGTAATGCTATAGTTTATAGTGCTAAAGCTATAGGGTTTTTATGGGGTTGGAGAGGTAGTTGAAGGTGAAAATGTGGAGATTGGCTGGGGAAGGCTCCTGTGGTGTTGTGCTACTCTTTCCTGGTCCTGGTTCAAATATTTGAGCTGTGTAGGGAAGGTAGATATTGACAGGACAGAGTTAATTTATGTAGAAGGGATGAATCAAATGTCCATAGTCCATTGTCCTGGAATAAAGACCTCTTCCTATCCTATTAGTTCTTCAGTGTAAAAGTAAATCTTTGCAAGAGGTCATCTTCCATAACATACCTCCTACCATAAAAATCAACATGAAGGAAATTTTTATCAAATATTTTGTCCAAACCTCACATTTTCTACTGTGAGACAAACAGAAACGCATGCCAGTCCTTAGCTTTAACAAGGCATTTTGCTCCAAAAATTAATATCAGAAGTAATGAATGGCTATAATATTACATTTCCTTTTTTAGGGGGCTATAAGCAGCAACTCAAAGCTATCCTGAAGTATTAATAAACATAAAGTTTTTTATCTGTGAACTTTTTTTTATTCTTAGAGGAAAAACTCGTGGTGTTTTAAGTAGAGATTGATATTGCTTACTCATACCAGTGACTATGGGCAAGTCTCTCTCTCTCTCATCCTTGAGTAACACCATTTAAAGGAGCAATCTCTGTGCGTGGTCCGAGAAGGAGTGTGTTAGCATTTCTTATGATTAAGAAGAGGGACTGAGCTTTTATTGGATACTGTAGTTGACTGTCAGTCAGATATCTCCAGGCCAGCTGTGTCAGTTCAACAGCTTTAGATAAGTTATCACACCATCACTTGTTGGTTCCTTCATCAGGAGCTTTACCAGGTCCGCCACATCTTCACCTCACTATAAGCATGTTTAACTTTGAGATTATAGAGTCTGGCTGGTTTCAACATTATCCAACACCTCCTCCATTCACCACTGGTAGCTTTGCAAATAGGGCATTGTTCAAGTTGTTTTATGCCTGGTCTAGGCACAGCATCCAGCTACAGTCGCTTTCACTTGAAACAGTCTATTCTATTCACTTCTCAATTTCCTACAAATCCAGATGTACAGAAAGAGGAAAAATCCATGCAAAGCCATGTCACAATGATGATGATGATAAAATATTTATTTCACTGTTTCTCTTTATTATTTTTTTTTCCCCAAACAGCAGATAATGGCCATGATCCACAGGTCTGCAAATATGCATAAAATAAAGTTTCCACAAACTTTTTAAGGGAAGAAGTTGTTAAATTTTTATGATACCAAATTACACATACAACACAAAAAATTGGTGACATCAATCCATGTATGTATTAAAATTTCAGGCCATCTAGTTCCATTAGCCACCAGCTTTATGTAGCTATCAGAGGAGTGCCTGACTGGAGTACATTTCACAAAACATGCTTCGGGGTTAAAAATAATTAGATCACCTCTTCGTATTCCACACGAAAGGCAAATGATTGACTAGAGTTAATTTAATTTTTTTCCTAGCATTTTGAAGTTGCCTGCTGATTTATTTCTGAATTAAGCATATATATTAATAGAAGTTTAATTCTATAGTCCAAATTGAGTTTTCAGTGTGTTCTTAAAATACACTGAAAAATTACAAATCAGCTGTGCCAAGTATTTTCCCAACCCAAAGAGAAGTAATGACAGTTATAAAACACAAAAGTCAAGAGATTGCTCCTTCACATAGGAGTAAGCAACCTTACTACTCTCAGTGAGAACACTTACCTGAATAGTCACCCCATTCATAAAGAAGGAAGCCTCAGACCTCACTCCAGATTTCATTAAGGTCTTCTGTGAACATAGCTTAACTGAAACTTCACACAACATCTTATGTCCAAACACAACATTACCAAGTTTGGTGACGTGCTTTCATGTTGCATTAGGTGACCTATCTGGGACTCAGGACCTAAAGCATTAACAGTTCCTGTCTTTAAGCTCTTAGTCCAGCAATTTAGCTTTCAATCCCCTCGAACAAAATAAACCAAAACCAAACTACAGCTCATTCTTTCCTCTCCGTCCCCCCGCCCCCGCTGCCTCCCTCCCTCTCTCTCTCTCTCTCATTCCACTCCCTTTATCAGAACACTATCTAGCAAAAACAAATCTGACAATTTTTCTATTACAACACTTATATGAGAAGCTGTTCAGCACTGCTCTGAACAATTTTTGGCTCTGTGCAGTAAAGGTTCTCTTTACAGGTGATATAACCTGACTTAAGGCAGAAAGTCCTGCAGAGTTGAAGTAAGCATTGCATAATATGAATTACAAAACATGAAATACTTGCTTCTGGTCAGAACTAGGTTAGCTTCAGGCCAGAAGCACAGAATCTCTCTGAAGAAAAGCAGAAAGAATCAATTGTATCTTTTGTAAAAATCTAGGGAAAGATTAATCCTAAAACCAAAACAGGTTGTTTTTGATGATGTTGTTGTTGAAGACACAATCCACAAATCATAATGCAATGTCTGTTATCAAAGAAAGGAAAAAGCTAAAACTGAGCTTACAATATGATGATTACTAGGAAATTTAGGAAACTGTGACTACTTGTGACTCTGAATTAATTAGAATAATTTCCAAGTAATCCCAGCCAAGCATTTCAGATTTCTAATATTTAAGATAGTCTTTATATGGGAGATCAAGTGTAATGAAAGTCCTGAAAGGAAGACAGGAACTTGAAACCAAATGATCAAAGACTTTGTGAGCAAACAGGGTTAAATACAGTGAAATACGTTTCTCAGACTTGCCATCCAGCAGAGAGCCTCACTGGTGTCTGGATAAGCAGAGGAAAACTTGTACATTGCTATCTCCCCAGTAAGTAGTATTTGTAAGTGGAGGACATTGAGAGGGACTAAAAAAAAAAAACTATTCTGGGGGATGATGGAATGGATTAGAGAGAAAACACCACACAGGCTTTGAAAAGAAAAAGTCTGCTCCCATATTTACATTTTCCAAATACAATTGATGAATGTTGAAGTTAACATAGACAATAAATTCTCATTCTTAGGACTATTTTAAGACATTACTTTAATTCTTCCTATCAGTCCTATTGTCCACGGATGCCCCATTTCTGCCTCTCTCAACATATGAATGATATGTTCCCAGCAATTTTACAAAGCAGGGCTTTTTGTGCACGCAATCTGCAGGTGCAGCAAAAGCTTTGGCATGGGGAGAAATAATTACCACTTTCAAAAGCAGCTCATCTACATTCTATTGTTCTTACTTACATCTCAACAGGGACAGTTATTGGTACACTAGCTTTGTAGATTTATCATATAAAAATCACTTTTGTACCAATATGACATAAAAATCTCCTTCAGCTCTATGTGTAAGCCTCGTTGGCTCCACGGCAGACGATGAATCCCACTTTTAGGGATGACAATACTTCTTCAAGGTCTTGAGTAAAGCATAAGTTCCCATGAAAATTAAATTAACTGCATTTCAAGCATCTGACAACCAACAAGATAAGTCTTACTGTTGCTTGTAGAGATGATTTTACAATATTTATTGTAACTTATAAACTATTTTTCTCTCTCCTGTTTGGTTATTCAAGTAGGCCTTTTCACAGGTCTTAAATTTAAAAAAGCCTCAAATAGTGCAATATTCTGAAACCAGAATATAGTTACTAAACTGTAGTTCATCTTCAGCTCAATTCTGTGGAACTGACTTCATTGTCTTAAAGAACACTACATTTTCCTATATGCATTTAAAAAATTGCCCAGATTAATTTTCAATACTAAATACTCTTAAGTCTGGGCTGAATCTTGGGCATTAGTGTTGTTTGTCTCATACTTTTGCTTCTGTTGTAGCCCACATTAGTTTTTGATGGACTAATAACTCAAATAAAAAGGGGATTGTGTAAAGAAAAGAATGCAATGTTATTCTTCTTGATCTATAGATTTCTGTTACGGGTTTATTGTTGCCTAGTACTAGTTTGTAAGCAAACTAGTGAGAGACTCCAACTCAGAACTACAATATAATAGGAAAATTGAAATAAATACAAAAAACACTGGCTTAACCTGACAGAGTCAGGATACAGCCTGACACCCTATTGGTCAGGGTGCTGGTAGCAGTTGGATTAAACGGTGGCAGCAGTCCTGTTGGAGTGATAGATGTGGTTCTGTCAAAGCAGTGATCCTGTAGTAAAGTCTGGTCCTTCTCTGGCTATCCAGAGGTGGTTATGGAGCTCTTGTCCTCTGGGAATCCAGTAGGCAATGCAGTTTATAGTGTTCCAAACCCCAGATTATATTGAGGTAGAAATGTTCGGTTCCTCCCCCTGGGCGGAGCATTTCACAACAGGATGATGTAATTTTGAGTCATGCAGTGAGAATTGATGGCCCATTAGCAGAAGATATTCCCTCAGAGGGCGGGAGTTATCAGGGCTGTCTCATGGAGAAGATAATGAACACTGCCCCACCTGTTTTAATAGCTTATGGAGATGGTGATAGAATACACGCTTTTGATTAGTCTTACCTGTAGGACATTGCCACGAGTTGATCTTGATCTATCTCATTGTTCCTTCTTCCTGTGTATATACCTCTTTTAGTAATGGTTCTAAAGAGTAGAGGATATATGAAAATAGAGAAATTGGGGTACCTCGCCATCCATTTCAAACAACATTGTCAACGTGCCTACAAATATATAGAGAAAAGAGACATATTAAAAAATGAAAGGCTAATTTATTAAACTCTCAGTTAACCAGCAAAACCTGCATAAAAAGATACTGGCATCATTTGCTCCAATATAATGACTTAATGTTGATTGTATCTTAAAACCTGATTTATTACAAGCATAAATATTTTAAGCGTTTATGCAAATGCAGTATCTAACATCTCAGTTTAATGTTCTGTCTAAAGAAATAATTCCTAAGAAATTACTTCTGTAGTTCTTATTCCCTTACACCTCCAATTGAAAACAATGGAAATACACTCACACAAACTGAAAATCTGCAACACTTTGGACCTATCTCAGAGTTTCTGGGAGTCAGTGTTCACTGAATTCAGTTAGCACTGAAGTTAGTGCTAACTCAAGTGTAAAGCCCAGTTATGCAAATGCTCCCTGAATGGGCTGTCTGTAATGTACAATTTATTCTTTGGATTTGATCCTTTAAGAACCCAAGTGCCTTTTACATGATGCTTGCATGAGTGGAATTGCAAATTCTCGTCTTGTAAAATTCAGATAGTTAATTGTAAATCAAAAAATAAACATACAACATACTTTTCTTCTTTAACTTGCAGGTATTCTGAAAAAAAAGTGTAGGAGGTCTTTAGTTTTTTCTCCTTCCCTAGAAAAAGGATCATTAAACATATTTATAAACATATGTTTCTGTCCAGTGACTTTTATTATTTCTAAATAGCAGTGTATCATATTTTCCTGAGGGAAAATATTACTATTATGAAACAATGTACTTGTACATACTGCATGTCAAATAAAAATCTAATGGTTCAGTGTCAGATCAAAATTTATATTATCCTGAATCACAGTTTCTAACTAATCTTGTAAAGAGACATGCTTAGTGGTTATTATGCTACACTATTCAGTCCTAATTTAATATTTAGAAGCAATTTTTCATTTTTCTCAAATATAATAGAATGAAATATTTTTATTCAGTGATTTTGTATCATGCTTTGTGGCAAAAGGGAACTTGTGAGAGAAGGATTTTTTTCATATAAAAATATAAAATCTATTCACAGTTGTTGAAATAAAGAAAAACCTCTAGAATCACTCCACATAAATGAAAAAAAGGCAATAAATAAGAAAAAAGACCCTCATATAAATTAGAGTTTCTCAAGTTCTACAGATATCTCATGTTAATATAAAATAATAAAAATAAGTAAAAATTTTAAAATGCAATTGTGTCAGAAAAGTACATATTTTACCTTTGTTGTGATTTAAGGCTGGGTGACAACTAAGCCACTAGCTCATTTCCCTTGTCCTTCTCCAAGGGAATGGTGAGGAGAATAAAAGAAGAAATTTGTATGTTAGGAACTGTTTAATTATTGACATGAAGTGAAATCACTGTAATTTATATAACTCAAAGAAAAAACAAGAGATGTACAATACAATTGCTCACCACCTGCTGACCAAGGCCAATTCACATCCTTGAACCCTGATCAAAGCTCTCCCCATTCTGTGTAAATAAGTATTATTATAAATATTGTTTATAAATAAATAATTATCTGATTAACATGTCTAGGCATGACATTCTCTAGTGTGGAATATCAGGTCACATGTCCCAGCCTTGTCCCTTCCCAGCATTTTTTGTGTACCTTCTCACTGGCAAAGCAGGAGAGACTGAAAAATTTCTTAACTTATAATAAACACCACTTAGGAACAACTGAAAAGTCAGTGTGTTGCCAACACTGAATGCAAAGCCAGTGTTGGACCAGGTACTGAGAAAAAACTTTATCCCAGTTGAAACCAGGGCAACCTTTAATCCATTTCTTGTGTAACTTAGACTACTATAAATCCCAGATGCTGTGCATCAAAACTATTTATTTTTTTTAATGAACCAGAATACACCATTTAAATTAAAAGCTAACAGGAATACCAGTTTATTCTTAGTGGGGTTTAACACTGTCATGCTGATAGCAAAATATCTTGACAGTGACTTTGACCACCAGGTTCTCACTCTCTGTAAATCTCCCAGTTTCCAATGATTCAAACAGGATTAAGAGTTACCTCAAACAGAAAACGAGAAAAAGGTAATTTTTCTTTCACATTATTTCTCCTGGTTATAGGGTACATACCACTGGTGGAAAAACATCCCATTAATCATGTGCTGCTAGCTTCTGGGATAAGATGTTGGATAGTTTTAGGCAGTATTTTCTTGTAGGCTGCTGTTTTCTGTTGGTTTCAAGAGCGTGAAAGTAGCCACTTAACAGGGTTACTCTTACAGAAAAGGCACAGCAGAGTTATCTCTCAAAAGGTGGTGTCAGTTAAGCAAACAGAAGGTTAAAATGGGAGGGAAACACACATCCAGAAAGTACCTGTTTGCACCCATAAACATCAAAACATTGTTGTATCCTCTTTCTGAAAAGTTACAGAACTGTGTTTTTCCTCTTTTCAAAGGATGTTGAAGTATTGTGTTCTTTAATCTTGTAGGTACATTTCTTCTCTTTTCCAAGAGTATTTAGGAAGTTGAAGAATCATTTGAAAAGGTAGAGAGGTTTGTCTCCTTTCTTAAGAGGCATTATTTTATGACACTTTCTCTTCCTTTTGATCTGATGAGTTTAATTTGGATGTAGTTCTAGCACGTCTGAGCATCTATCTTTCATCTTGTTCTGGATGCAAATTGGAATTTTTTGCCTTTCATGCAGTTTATCTGAGAGCAAACCATGTAAAAATTGGATCCTCAGATTTTTATAAATGTATTTGCAGATTATAGTAATGTTTAGTTAAATTTTTTTATTAGTATCTTTATCCTGAACCATTTACATTCTGTTTTACCTAAACGTTTTAGCTAAATGAAGAGGAAATGCCAGTAAATTGAAAATCATTAAATAGTTAAGGAGTTCCTGGACTCTTAGTCGTACGTAATTGATGACACAGTCTCTAGTTTTAGTTAGATTAAAATAAGGAAATCAGGCTTATATGGCTAAATTCTGTCAATCAGTTACAATATTGGCACTAGGATTAGTGATTGGACTCAATATCAGCTTTTAACAAAATACTATCTGAAGTGTCCACCTATCCAGAAATCATCTGGCTCCTATAGGTAACCCTCAGCTAGGATTTCTACATTTCATATGACAGTCTGTGGTAAGTGATGTTAGGTTTTTTAATGGCTATGAATTTAATTATGTTCTCTGAACGACTCTTGCAAGCTCATTCTCTTGCCTCATTGCTTTTTCCAGTAAATTGTTCTTATCTCAAGCCATGATTTTCACCTTTTGGGCCTCCAGTTCTCTCTTGACATGATGCAAAGGGAAGGGAGAGGGAAGAATGAGTGAGTGGATGCATGAGTGGTGCTTGGTTTGGAGGGTTTTTGTGGAAGCAACAAATTTGGGAATACAATTCCTAAACCACAGCAGGCTTTTACAAAGAAGCCACCATAATCATGATGTAAAAGAGAAAACTGGTAGAGTCCAGTTAAATAAAGACTAATGTTTAATGCAGATATTGGCTCAAGATGCACCTATCAGCCTTTCCCTGAATGGTGACCACTAATTGAATTAATATATTCTCAAATATTATAGATGGGACACTTTGATCCATTTCAGCTACAAGGAACTAGTGAGCAAGGAAATTTTTTTCTCTCTTAATATACAAAAAAACCCATTTCCTTCAAATCATTTAAAGCTTTATAAAACAATCATCCAATTCAATACAGGCAACTAAGCAAGTTACCTGGGCCTCACAGGGATGACTGATGCAACAATTAATATATAAACAATACAAAATCAACTATGGTTAAGTAAATGTAAAATGAGAATTTGCACATGCCTTGAATCAGCTTTGATTTTGTTATCTCTATTGACTATTTGCTGAATCCTATTAGGAGAGGCATGTAAATGAGAAGTGAAATTAGGCAGTTTATTCAAAGTTAAGTCTGCTGGGAAAAAAGGTGAATAAATATACAAGATACTGGAACTCCTTACGCATTTTAGCCTTAGTCAGATGCTGGAAACCAGGTTTAAGTTTGTCCCACCTTAAATTTTGCTGTAAAACACAAAAGTACTTGCAGTTGCTTGAGTTGCATATTTTATTGTATTTTAAAACATTTCTACTTTAATTCAAATTGCATGGTTTTCTCCCTAGTAATAAATGGACAAGACTGAAAGAAGCAGTGTCAGTGTTTCAAATGGAACACATTTCTCTATATACTCTTCACAGAATATAAGGTCCAAACTCAATATCCTCTCCCAGTGCCACAACTCTTTAGTCAGCTGCACTTTGCTCTTTGACTTCCCACTTAGGCTGACTTTTCTGTAGCACGCTGGGTGGGGATCATAAAGATCTCAAAGGTATGTAAAGCCCCATTTCCTTCCAAAATAGTCTAAAAGGTGCAGCTGACGTGTCAATATGATGCAAGTCTTGAATGACAGCAACAGTGTGACATTATGGTGAGGCACCATCAGGTCCATGGAAAGTGTGCTGTGCTAGAATGCTGGCAAGAGAGCTGCACAGAGCTTTACTCTCAGCAGTTAATGCAGTGAAAAGAGCATACATTACAGCCATTAAGGAAATTACCATGCTTTTAAAGCCCCTCCTTCTTTAAAGCACACCTCAGAATATTTAGGCTTTCATTTTACTTCTACTGCAAACTGCGGTAGAAAAGCAAAATGCAAACTCATGTCACTTTTATTCGCATATGTATGTAAAGGACAGAAAAGATTTTCTCAGGCACCATATGTCAAATATGAGCGTAAACACTCACAGTGGGACAAATTTGTAAAAATTTGTACTGTATTTTCTGCAATGTGGAAGCTGCAAGTCAGCTGTGCACCAGTGACAGACTAAGGGATATAAAAACAGCACACACAGAAGAAATTAATCCTGTTAAAAATTTTTTTAAAGTTCTAGAGAAAGGCAAAAATCAAAATTGAAAAGCAGTTTTTTGCTATTTCAGATGCTTGTGTCTAAGTATTACTATTAGTGTGAATCATTGATACAGATGAACTGTGGGGTGAGAAATTAAGGTTACTTCATTTAATTTTAATAATGAAATATTACATTGTAGAACTCTGAAAAATTATGGATGTGAAGAAAGGAGAAACTTATGTTACATGGAATGAAAGAAATGCTGCATGAAGAAAATAATTAAGCTTTAGAACCTCATATATTAAAGTCTCCCTGATGCAACATAAAATATATGATATTAAGTAAGCCCCATATAGTGTAATTGAAAGCACTCAAAAGAAAGGCAAAAATATTAATAAAAAGACTGAAGTGGGAATAAAGACACAATGTAAAAACTTTTTGTAAAATTGAATTGTATGAAAGAATTTTAACCCAAAAACAGGAGAGAAATGAGAAAAATTAATTGTAAAATAGAGATATATATTAAAAAAACAAAAAAACACTAGAACACTCCTGGAAGGAATACATGGCAATCAATGATTACACATCATATTCTCTCAAAGATGGGAGAAATTTAATTAAGTTTACTCTTATTAGGGAGTTTTAAAGTCAGGTTTTATTTAGTTTTGTATTAAAGTTTTTTTATGTTATTCTACAGGAGAAGATTTAATAAATACTCTCTGCATGGATATTAGAGGATTTTACTGCTTGCTAAGATACTGCAAAAAACTTTTTAAAATTATTCTGTGGGTAAGTATTTGCTGGAATAATGTGCAATGCAATAAAACATTTGAATGCACAGACATGGAAAGTATTTGTGACGTATTTTGCAAGACTGTCCAAATTTTTGAGCCTAGAACATTAATTTGTTCAAGCTACACATGGGAGGAGGGTCCCAGCAAATCCTACCTCTCAAGAGCGAAGCAGATGCTGGCCTTAAACAAATGTAAGATGAAACATTCAGAATTTATTTTCATCTCATAAATCTTTTCTCAAATCTTTTTTTTCAATCTGTGGCAAACAGGGTAGGGAAATAACCTAGTGGAATGGTGTACAACTGACAGTAAAAGTGAGCTATCATCTCTTAATCAGCTCCCTCACATGTAGCTACATTTACTTACGTTAAGGCCTATTGCAGTTAAGTTATGAAAAGTATCAAGTGCTTTAGACAAAAATATTAACAAAAGGAACCCCAACATCCAACAGATCAAAGCCCCCAGTCAGAGTTTCTGGTATCTGGTAGGTTTACAGTTTCTTCAAAAAAATAAGCAAAGGCAGGTCAATTATGTATGTACATTTCTTGTTACTTCAGTGAGAACTAGGGACCCATTTTCAGTAAGTAGTTTTCTCATCATGAGTTTGAATTTCATTATATATTTAAAATTTTGATTCTTCATTATCAAAGGATCTGGGCACTTCTTAAAATCCATATGTCCTCAGAATACTCATATGAGACAGGATACTGTTTTTGTCACTTATCAAGTTAGTTGGGATTAGGTTTGAATCCTTCGTGTTTGTTCGTCTATTTTTATAGCAATAGAAGTCAGGTATAAAAGGAAGTTTTAAGTTTAAGTTTCCTCTTAAGATTTTTCTTTCGTTTTTTGCTTTTTTCTTTCCCTCCTTCCCTCTCTCCTCCCCTGTCCCCATCTCACCTCACCCAGTCCCACAGTTATCCATATATGGTTTAAAAACAGCTGGATGCATATACATATATTGATGTATATTAGTGAGCTACACAGTCCTCGGCACTTGTCTGGACTGAGGCTGCCTGTGTCTCTGCAGATCAGTTATTTGCTGCAGGACCTGGCAGCATCAGGACCAAGGTACAGCACGTGGCTTTCTGCTGGAAGCATATCTGGAGAGTGGCTAGATGTCCAGTTTCTCCATCAGCCCTGCTTCAGTGTGACTGTAAGAAGGAGAATAATGCCACCTCATTCTCATCCTTGTTCACGCATACATATGGATGAGTGGGCAGCTATCTGATTTTCAACAAGGAAATTAAACTTTAAGCTATCTTCTCCTGATCTCAGAGATGCTAAGAGATACTTCTAACCTGTAAAAACCCCAGGATTTACTTCAAGTTATTCTACATTTTCAAGAAAAACAAACAAGATATTCCCTTTGTTTTTGTTGTTGTTCTGAATGTATATGTGATGCAATTTTCCATTTCTTATTTTACAGCACAAGTTCTGAAAACTTTTTTTCTTACGAATGGTATATTTTATTACTCTTGTAAGTTAATAGCTCGTCAGTGCAACATTTTACAAGAGCAGAAAATGTCTGAGACCAAGAAAAACAAAAGTGGAATTTCTGGAAGAAAAAAATTACATCCACAGCTTTTTAAAGCTTTGAGACTCAAGTGTCTGCACCTTTCTAAATTTCTGAAAGTTTATTTGGTTCAACTGTACACATTTTTTTGCTGTACTTTCTAAATCACTTCTGCTTTTGAATCTTCTTTTTATGCATATTCAGGATAAGCTGAAGCATTCATTTTCTGTGCTCAGTGAACAATGTGTTTTATAGCATTAGTATATAAAAGTGACTGAATCCTTTGAATCAAGGTTGCGTAGATGTTTGAACTCACAATTCCTTAATACATTATAAAGCTTTTCAGATTAGACCATAAATAATCGAATTCTTAAAGACTGTTCAAACCTGTTGGTACTGCACGATTTCATTCAGACTTAGTGTAGGTAATTGTGTGTGTGAGTCTGCTCTAATTTCTAGTAAACTTATACACAAGAACAAAGGCAACCTTTCCTGTCATACCAGGTGCAAAGAGATACATTAAAACTAACAAAGCAGCAAAGGGACTCAAATTGAAGCAGTTTTTAAAATGACAGCTTAATGAAAGCAGTGTGAAAATACTGGAAAAAATAGAAAATATCTGTCCTCAACTCTTCCTGAATGATGGAATGTTATGAGATACTTAAAGTATCCAGTCTATGTCTGTATCAATAGTAATTCAGGAATGACCTGTTCCCTATAACGTCACAGAGGTGACACTCCACAAAACCTCATATGATCTGTAGATTCTGTAGTGGATCTTCTTCATTGAAGAAATCCTTCAGAAGTGCTGCATGACATGACTAATGGATGCATGATTAAATCTTGTGTTTCTGTTTTAAATAAAAATCTGGGAGCGTAAAATAATTATAGAGACTTATGGTGTAGTAATGTTACTCAGGAAAAATGAAAATGAGAACTTCAATAAATGGCATTACATAAATCTAATATGTTAACTATCATTGTATATGAATCCATAAATTCTAACTATAAATTCTGATGAAAGTCATGCTTGCAGATTTCCTCAATTTGTTGATGTCTATTTAATGGTTTCAAGCAATATTTCTGGTTAATAATTTTCCATTTCTGTCCAGTGTTTTATACTTCACCTTGCATTTTCAGAGCGGTATTACACATTCAAATTGTGCCCTCATTGTAACACAAAACCATCCTTGATTGACAGCAGCAGCAATTTCATCACTTCTTCAACTCATTTTTTACAGTGTGATATAAATGGTGTGTTACTGGCAACAAACATAAAATCATTTGAAATTCTAGCTGAGCCATTCATGCTGCTGGTGTCAAGGGTATGCCATTACTTCAAGTTTAAAATCCTCTGATATAACTCAACAGTGCAAATTTGCTTCAGGCAGGTGGCACAGAGGTTCTCAGATTTAATTTTTTTCCTCCAAAATAGGAAACTAATTGGTCATTTGTTTTGTGTTCTGAAAGGGAAAGAAAAAAAAGCAATAAGAAGTTTAGAACAATTTGAAAGTGACTCTAACAAGTACTCCTACAAAATTTTATCTGGGCAGGTGATTAGCCCATGGTTTATAAACAAAACACTGGGCAGGGAAGACCAGTTAAAAGAGAACAGATAATGGGGGCATTATTCTGCAAAACTGTTTGAATCTCAGTAATTATTAGATAATGTAACTTAATTTATTATGTACCACATCTTATACATTTTCACATACATATTTCTAAATTTACTTCCCTGGGACTGATGTTAATCAATGTTTGTCTTGTTTGTCTTATTCTCTGTATTCTCTCTCTCCCCATCCCTGTCTTGCAGAGCAGTGGTAGCAAGGAGCTATTTGACTGCTTGGCCACCAGCTGAGGTCACCATGCTTACAGTCAGATAGATATACATATCTAAATAAAATATGCACATATACCTAAAAATATGAAAATTTCTGTAAACCTCACTGTTAAGGTCTATTATGAGTCCTGGTGTGCCAGTTATTTTTGTCAAGTTCCGTTAGTTTTGTAAAGTTCTGGTTCAAAGTCTAGGCTCCTCTTTTGAATTTTATGTAGTTTTCATATTCCCCCAGCCAAATGGCAAATCGTGAGATCCAGTGAAAGTATTTTTGAAGCCATAAAATGTAGTTATCTCAGCACTTCATTGTCAACACGCTGAGGAAATATGAATGTTTACAACTGAGGTGTGATTTCAAGCCCTAGCATTAAAAAAAGTGTGAAACCCTGGGGTGACTGGAATCAGTGATCAGCTGCCTCCACCAAGGCATATTTTTAATTTCTGAAGCTTTACAGATATTTGCTATCTGTTTAATAGAAAAGAATGACAAAAACATTGCAGTGTCCGAGGAAGATAGATCACAGCTTCAGTTTAGTTACAGGTTAATTTAAGACCCAGTGCAAATACTACTGATACCAGTGGGGCAAAACTTTCACCATATACAAATGAAACCACTGAGAAATGCACAAAAGCATTAAACAAACTAGAACATGTCCTGACATAAGTGATGTGTAAGAAACATGCACAGAAACTATTAAATGGGGTTGGGACAATCGTTATCATGAAGGATGAACATAGTTCCAAAAAAATAAGTTTAAAAAATGTTTATTCAAAGTCACATGTAAAGAAGTGAAGAGAGAAAAGTACACAGGTGAATATTATGCACATACACACACACACACAAGTGAAACAAAAATATAGTAAATCCCTAATTAATATTTATTGGAAGGCATATTTATTGGCTCATGTTTGCAGAAAAATCTTTCTCTTTTACATTAGTAGTAAACTATATCCACAATGGAAAGAAGGAAAAAAAAAATAGAGATTTTTGATTTTAAGAAAACCATATAAATATGTTGCACATTGTTATACCAGGGACACTTAATGTATGGGAAAAGCCACGGTTCTTTCTTTTTGGGTAGACACAATGGAGAAACCAGCCAGATTTTTCTCAAGAGCTAAACATCACACAAAGGTTTGCAGGTAAAAATACAGAAAATAAAGAACACTTTGGCAAAGGAGTAAATACAGCACCAAATTCAATATAAAACACTGATTATAACATTAGATAGCATTCATTTAGCATTTACTTAGCCTATTTAACCTAGAAACCCTTAAACCTGTAAAATACTAAGTTACCAAAAAATGTTTAATGAAATAGAGAATCAGCAGAAGAGAGAGAAGGACAGAGAAGGACACATACAGCTACCAATTCCTGAAGTTCCAGCATGAGTTAGAAACTCCAGAAGGCAGGGTCTAGATGAGTGTGGCTTCATAGCCAGCCCCTTTCAAAGCCTTGGTCTTTCATGGGCCTTTCTCTCAGGTGAGACTACTGGTCACTGGGCCAGTCAGCACTGCCCCTGCTATGGGGTTGATTGATTGATTGATTGATTGATTGATTGACAGATCTCCTAGTTTGGGAGGCCTGGGGGCAGGGCACTGTCTCACCAGAAGCATTGCCCAACTGGCCCCCACCCACACACACACACTGGCTCAAGACCAAACTTGTTCTGTCTCTGACACATTCAGCACTCTGGAACCATCCTCCCCTGATGAAAATGAATGCACTGATGCAGTGCATCTAATACCACAGGCATTGTAATTATCTATCAATCAAATAAATTTTTACTTTATAATGAAAATATAAATGGGTTTTTCTGATAAGTGTTGCTGGTGTAAAGTTATGTCTTCAAAGCTGAATTTAACCCTATTTTAGCAGTCAGTCCTGGGATTTATCCTGAAATTATCTTTTATATGCACATTTTCCTGTGCGCTCCCTGACTGTGTGTAAGTGGATAGCATGGTTTTGCTAAAAGATAATATTAGTTGTAATACCTTTCCTCAGAAATGTACATTTATAAATGCAATACTTTAGAACACTGTGCTGTATGTTTGGAGAAAGTGGTGCAGTGTGCACCGTGTTAGAGGGCTCTTGCACCATGAATGCTCATTTCTGAGAACTCCAGCTGGTTAAAACAAGATTGGTGTACCTTGGAGGTCTAGGGTGAGTCCTAGATCAGTCAATGATCTAATGCATAAATGGAAGGATCAGCATGAGTCTTTCATTAAGAAGCTGTCTGACATGCCCCTAGGTACCCAGTAATGTGCTGACAGCTACAGCAATTGCCTAGGAAGAAGAGGGGAAAAACCCCCTGGCTTAGGCAAAGTCACAGATCTGCAAGCTGATACCAGAATTTAAAGTCCCTAAAATGCAGGAGCAAAGTTTGTAAGCAAAGCTCTCAGGCTAAAGATAAGAAAGTTGAGTTACTGAGAAAGAGTGCCTTTTAAGTCTTTGCTGAAGATTGAACCTTCAGAGTTGTGTAAATTTGCATACAGTGCATAATCCATACAAAAAAAGAAAATACCTAAGAAATGTAAATAAAGGGAAATAATTAATATTTAAGCTGATCAGAAAGATAGAAAATATCTCCTTAGCAGAGAATTTGAATAGAAGTCTAATCCCCAGTGAGTGTTAGAAAAAAAAAATATGACTATCATCTCAAATGCTAGAGGCATTTTTCTGAAGGTTGGATGAAATAACTTTGCAAACCACTGCGTATAAGAATGTGCCATATTTAATGGTAACCTTTAGTTGTTTCAAACTTTCCAGCCTCCAAGCAATGGCAAATCCTTCTCTAGCAATTTACGCAGGTTGAAGCTGAGATCATACACAAGAGAGCGATTTATACCAGGTAACAGTTCACATGTCATAGTTGCAACACAATTTCCTGCTAAATTAAGCACATCTGTGATGTCTAGTTAGAATGGGAAATGGTCACAGCAATAGAAACTTCTTGCTACACTACTACATGCACAGTCACTCTGCCTTAATTTCTTAAGCACACTAAACAGCCTTTGCTGTGTTTAGCTTCTAGGCATCTTTTGCTAGGCTGACCTCTTTACACTTAAATAAGCTAGTTTGCTTAAAAGTAGGATGCATCTTCTATTCAAAGTTCAGCTAACTCCTGCATCTGATAGCAAATGCCATAAAAATTTCAGTTAATCTGAACACTTACATGGACATGATTTCTACTTATATGCCATTAGCACATTAAAAAAGAAATATTTAAGAGATTACAATTTTGATTGAATCTTATTTTTTTTCACTCTGTAAAGAACTTACCTTGAAAATAAATATTCAATACTCTTTTTTCAAACAGACATGTTTAGTATGGCTGAAAGGAAGGTGAAGGAGAGGAGGTAAATGATCTGTGAAGGGGAAGGATGACTACCTGATTTGCAGGTGTGAACTGGTTTTTGACCATTGCCTTTGACTGCTGGTAAACTAAATTCGGAGTGACCGGCCAGTGATAGGGAGGAATGATAAATGAACCAGGAGACATTAAAAAAAAAAAAAAAACCACCCAAAAAACTCAAAACAAAACAAATACCAAAAAACCAAACCAAAAACAAACAAACAAAACCCAAACAAAAACAAACAACAACAACAACAAAACAAACAAAAAAACCCCAACCAAAACCGGGAAAACAAATACCTGCAGCAGCACCTATAGTACATTTTAAGTACAACATCAACAATGTTGTCCTCTTTAAAAGCAATTTAAATTCTGTCAGGAAACCAGTCCTTTGACGAAAGGCATCTGCTTCAAATTGAACAACTATAAATTCTATATTTTCTTAAAACACTCAGAATTCCTTTGTTTCTGAAGACTTGAAACCTGCTGTAGTCTTAGCAGAAGACATCAATTTCAAAAATGTCTACTTCATGTCACATCTCAGTTAGATGAAACCTTTCCTCTTTCTATTAGCAGTGCTTGCATACCGACACCCTTTTCAAAGACAGAGGTAAACCTCAGTGTGAGGTTTAAACAGCTCTTCAGCTGGAAAGCTGATGGTAGAGGTAGAAGGAACAAAAGGCTTTTTGCTAGGGCAACACTGTCCCTTGAGCTAACCATTTTGCCATTTGGACTCCTATATATATAAAAGCTACCTAAAGCTGACTTTGACTGCAGACTTGGCAGGCTCAGATATGTAGGAGATGTAAAGCTTCTTCACGGCACGCGCGCTTGGAGCAGCATTACTCTGCTCCAGGTCACCTCAGAGCCCTGTAAAGGCACAGTTCCCCACACCTCCCCTCCCTCCTGTATGCTTACCTGCAGTTTACAAAGATTAGGAGGGCTGCTGAAGTAATTGATCTGATTCTGCTTCTGTTACAATACCAGTGAAAATGCAACTGATTTTATTGGAAGTACAGTAACAATTGTAATAAAGATAGATCAGAGGTAAAGTGGAACATTAGGGAACCTAATCCTTTCACCAGCTTATGTAGAATTATTTCTGATGGGAAAAGCATAGGTGGCTACCCTAATCAAAAATATAGGCTTAGTTTTATTTGCATCTATGTCTGCTGGAAGAATCTGGATGTGTGAATAAAACTGCATATGGAGTTTTATGTGTTTATTTCAGTTTGGCTTTAGGAATTCTGTAATTTTAATAATCACACCGTACCAAGATGAGATACTTTCTGGGAGGGACAGACAGCATGATAATTATCCTGGTAAGATCAGGTACATAGGGCAATCTGACAAATCTAGGGCCATCTCAATACACCACCTTCATTGCAAAGATTAATGCCAATAACAACTGAGAGACAGTGGGTTCTGTCACCAGCAAGCTCAGAAATTATGAGAGTATGATCAAAGGCCCAATGCAGACTCATGTCTGCTGTAATTAAGAGCCTCCAAGAGGAGATAAGGGAGATGAGAGAGGAAGTAAGGAAGAACAGTTCCCATATGGCACCAGTAGGAGTCACAGGCCTCAAAGTCAGAGCCCAACATCCCCCAGCTAGGCAGAGAGAGTACACACCATGAGCTGACCTGTGGTTTTTTTTGCATGATCATGGGGAAGACAAGGGAAGGTGGGATGAGAAATCCACTTCTGGCAGCACAGATGCGTCAACTCAAGAGAGGAAACACTAACCAAGGGAGTTCCTCAACCTCCCATAACCAAGCTGCTAAGTATTACAGAAAAGAGAATAATCTGTCAGACCCCCTTAAAAAAACCTCAAGTATATATGCTCAGGAAGGAAATTATAACCAGGGCTAGAGAGGCCCTGCCTCTAGCCAGGAAGAGGCATGGGAAAACCGGGTCTTTTGGATGGTGTAGATCTGATGGCCTGGCACATCAAAGCCACAAAAATATAAAGTGTTAGTTGATACTAGTGCCCAGTGTAGCCTAATGCTATCAGGACATGTGGGGCCAGAACCCGTTTCTATTGCCAGGGTGACGGGAGGATTGCAGAATTGACTCTGCTGGAAGCTGAGGTCGGCCTGTCTGGGAAGGAGTGGCAGAAATATCCTATTGTGACCAGCCCAGAGATTCCATGTATTTTAGGCATAGAGTTCCTCCAGAACAGCTATTAAAGAAACCCAGAGCCTCAGGTGAGCTTTTGGAATAGCTGCTGTAGAGGCAGAGGAAATCGGACTAATCAAAATGCCATAATCCCCATCCACAAAATAATCTGTGAGCTAGAGAGCCAAAGGGTAGTCAATAAGGCCCACTCACCCTTCAGCAGCCTCATTTAACCTATGCACAAGTCTAATGGAGAATGGAGACTGACTGTGGACTATCGTGCCTTGAATGAAGTGACTCCACCGCTGAGCGCTGCCGTGCCGGACATGCTGGAGCTCCAGTACGAGCTGGAGTCCAAGGCAGCAAGGTGGTGTGCCACCATTGACATTGCCAATGCCATTCCTCTGGCAGCAGTGCAGGCCTCAGTTTGTTTTCACCTAGAAGGGCATACAGGACACCTAAAACCAACTACCCCAAAAATAAAAACACAGCCCCACCATCTGCCATTAACTAATGCAAGCTGCATTAGAAAAGGATGAAGCTCCACAATATATGCAGCACATTGATGACACCACTGTGTAAAGGAATATAGCAACAGAAGTATCTGAGGAAAGAGAAAGGATCATCCAGATTCTGCTAAGAGCCTGAGAAGAGCAAAGTCAAGAGACCTGCCCAAGAAATCCAGTTCCTAGAAATAAAGTGGCAAGACAGACAGCGTGAGATTCCCACAAAAGTCATCAACAAGATCACCACAATGTCTCCACCAACCAGCATAAAGGAAAGACAAGCTTTCCTAGGTGCCATAATTTTTCCAAAAATGCTCTTTCCTGAGTACAGCCAAGTTGTAAGCCCTCTCTACCTAGTTACCTGCTAAAAAAACAATTTCCACTGGGGCCCCAAACAGCAACAAGCCTTCACCCAGATCTAGCAAGAAATCACCCATGCAGTAACCCTTAGCCCAGTCAAGATGAGACCAAAGGTAAAGAATGTGCTTTATTCTGCAGCCAAGAACAATAGTTTGTCCTAAAGCCTTTGGCAAAAAGTGCCTGGAGAGATCCGAGGCCAACCACTAAGATTTTAAAATCAAAACTACAAAAACTCTGAAGCTAGCAACACCCCCACGAAAAAAAGAAATCTTAGCAATCTGTAAAAAAGTCCAAGCCACCTCAGAAATAATCAGCACTGAAGCACAACTACTCCTGACACCCCGACTGCTGTTGCTGGGGTGGATGTTCAAAGCAAAGGTTACCTCTACCCATTGTGCCACCAATGCCATATGGTGTCGTATCCACAGGGAGTTTTTCCCTGGTGACAACCTTACCAGCTTAACTGGGTAATAGCGTGGCTATAATAATAATAAACAGGATGGGTACAATGGTACACCGATATATCCTTTAATCCACTTGGTCCGAGAAGAAGTATCCAAAAGCGATGTTATTCCAAAGGCAGGCAGAAACCGAAGACCCTGGGGAGGGGTCAGGTTCACAGCACGGAAATGTCTGAGGGCAAAAGTCCAATCCTAAACGCAGGATAAGGACTTGACCTTGTATGTCAGAGGTCTCGAACCAACAGAGAATCAGGGCTGAGAATATTTACTTTGAGCTAATTAGCATTTTCACAGTGCCCAGTTTCCCAGGGTCTCAGGTTTCTGCCTCCTTGCTCAGTTGGTTCAATTCCCACAGTATGGATCAGGTAGATTGCTCTCATCCCACAGTCGGCCCATATTAAAAACCCGGATCACCTGGGATTTTAAAAATAATTACAAATTAGCTAAAAGGTGAAATCTTTAGTATCACTGACAAAGAGAAGCAGAAACAAGTGACAAGGACTAAAGAAGCTCCACCCTACAACCAACTGCCAGCAGAAGAAACATTATACGTTCTTTTCACAGCTGGTTCCTGTCGCATCATAAAGATGAACCACAAGTAGAAAGCAGCCACATAGAGCTCCACAAAACAAGCCACAAAAGCTATTGAAAGAGAAAGTAAATCAAATTGACTTGCTGAACTCTTAAGTTGTTCAATTATCCCTAAACATTGCTGAAAGAAAAAAGTAGCCAAACTCTACCTTTATATCAATTCATAGATAGTAGACAATGCTCTGTGAGGTTGGCTAGGAAGGTGAAAAAAGGCCGACTAGCAGTGTAAGGGAAAACTAAGCTACTGACGATTAGAAAAACATTGCCACTCAAGTAAAGAAGCTACTTGTAAAAGTCAGCCATGTAAATGCCAATGTCCTCAAAAGCCAGGCTAATGAGAAACACTGAAACAACAAGCAGGTAGATCAGGCTGCAAAGATAGTAGTATCACAGATAGTAGTGTCACAGATAAACTTAAATTAGCAACACAAGAGGAAGTTGCTCCTAGCTCAATAAGCCCATGATGCTTCAGGTCATCAAGACAGAGATACCACCTATGAATAGGCATGAGATTGAAGAGTAAATTTAACCATACCAGTATTTCACAGGTTATCCACGACCCTAAGATGTACAAGCAAGTAAAGCCTCTCTGGTATGGGGGGTGGTGGTCCAAACATAAGTATAGAGAAGCCTGGCAGATTAACTACTTCACACTGCCTCAAACCAGCCAAGGCATGTGCTATGTACTCATAATAGTAAAAGCCACCACTAGATAGTTAAAGACCTACCCTGTGTCTCATGCTATGGCCCACAGCACCATTCTGAGCCTTAAAAAGCAAGTCCTTTAAAGACATGGTACCCCTGAAAAAATCAAGTCAGACAATGAGACCCATTATAAACACCTAAGCTAAAAACCATAACATTAAATAGGTATACCATATTCCTTATTATGCATCAATGACTAAAAAAGTTAAACAGTGCAATAGCCTGCTTAAAACCACCTTAAAGGCACTAAGTGAGAGGACTTCAAAAACTGAAAAAGTAATTTAGCAAAGGCCATGTGGTTAGTGAACACCCAAAGTTCCACTAACCAAGCAGGCCCTGCCCAGTCTAAGCCCTTAATAACAACAGATAGAAATAAGATTCCAATAGTACACGTGAAAAGTATACTAGAAAAAAGTGTTTAAGTTAATTCTGCCTCCAGCAAAGACAATCCCATTTGTGGGATTGTCTTCACTCAGGGACCAGGTTGTACCTGGTGGGTAATAAAAAAAGCTGGAGAAACCCCATGCATACCTCAAGAAGACCTTGTTTTAAGGTGGGCTACCCATAACACTGTGCCTGTACCCATATCTGCATATCTATATATGTGTATAATATATGCATATATATATATAATTAAAATAGCGCATATATGTATATAACTTAAAGGTTTAAATTTGATGTAGCATGTTAGTATAAGAAAGAAATTTGGGGTGGATAATGTTTCTTATTTCTTTTAGATTTTTATATTCATAGATATTTATTTCTTAAGATTTTTATTTCTTTTCTTCTTTCCTTTTCTTTACTTGTTACTTGTAATTTTTTTCCCATTAAGTTGCTAAGTCACTAAGTGCCTGAGATGTCAGAGAGGGAAGAAGGGGAACTCCTCAGTTTTTGAGAACTTTCTTTGTGAGACAGAGAGAGACACCAGACCGGGGTGGGGGAGCTGCAGATCTTTTCTACTCTTGCCCTTTTGGCATCGGAAAAAGACATCCAGGCTGTCGCTTACTGCAAGGAGAATTCACCTGCACCTGAGGGACTTATCACATCTGCTCGGAATCCTGAACTTTGCCACTCCCTGCCCTGCTCAGAGCCAGGCCACGGCTGGCCTGCCACCACTGTTTCTTTGGTATTGCTCTGAGTTTCTCCATGTGGTGTGTCCCACACCCTCCTGCCTTCCTGGGATGTCCTGTAGCTACCGCCATCCACCACCCTGAGATTTTTTACTCATTCTTGATGTCTGTGACGGTAACTGCACCAAAAAGGAAAGTGCTGGCGGCCAAGAAGACTAATACTGAATCTTTAGTTCAGTTTATTGTTAATACCATAGTTATTGTTGTCTTGTTTGCCTTGTTATACATACTAGTAAAGAACTGTTATTCTTATCACCACATCTTTGCCTAATTATACTAATTTGGGAGGAAAGAGTATACATTCTCCATTTCAAATGAGAACCCTGCCTTCCCTAGCAAACACCTGTCTCTCAAACCAAGAAAAATGGCTAAAGCAGGCATATGTTGTCTCTACTGCTTATGACAATGATCAGTAAAGGCTAACAGTTTCATCAAATTCCTCCATGCATTATCTTCATTGTGCTTGTGTTGTAGACTCTTCCAAGTCAGAAAGATTTTCATAATGGCCATTCTTTAATTTCCTATTTCTGTTCTGCTTTTATGGAAGATTTCCTTAGGATAATTATGAGGATAGTCTTGTCTGGATACAGTAACAATACAAGTACTAGTATTCAATACTTTTTCTGTTATTCCTGTTCATACATCTAAGAAACTCATATGTTTGGATAGACATAACTCTATTTTTGGCTTGAAACTGTTTTTCCTAAAAAACTATGACCTGCCAGGAATACGATTTTAATACTTGGCATCTTACACTCTCCTTCACTGTTGCGGAGAATTCAAAACCAAAGTACTGTCTCTTTGAATTCATTTTATCACAGCTGGGCAGGCATTTTGTGTAACTCATAAGTTCACTTTTTGTTCTCAAGTTAAGAAGAAAATTTCTTAGTACCCAAAACTTTATTCTGAATTTAGAATTAATTGATGCGACTGTTCAAGAAAAATGAGTGCAACTTGGCCTAGACTGTTTAAAATCTCTGTCACTAAGGCAGGTGCTTCACTGCCTGAGAGTGACAATGGAGTTAAAGTTGAAGAAGAGACTGAGTCAGCTTCCTGTTGTTTATCTTCTTCGATCCTTTCTTTTCCTCTCAAGAAATATAATCTAGTCATAAAATCTAATACATGTTCAGTAGTTTCTAATCAGGCAATAGATAATAGGATCTATGTCACTGTGATTTTGCAGATCAGACATTGTCCTTCTGCTATCATGGAATTAAGTTATAGCTCTTGAGTGTTTCACAGCAATTCCATCTTGGTCTTCTTCCAGATGATAGGAAACAGCTGGCTAGAGGACTGAGAAATATAGTAAAACTAAAATAAATTCTGGATTTAAATGCTACACATAAAATACATGACAGAATTTATTCATCACTGAAAATTTTAGGAGAAACTTTATATTTGATTCCCATCCTGTTTCCTCTACTTTAGTTTTTATTGGTCTTTTGAAACAATGAAACTCTACTTTGGGTTCTGCAGTCCCTTTCTATGGTAGAGAATGCACTGTTGTGTCAGTAGTGAGTTCAGACTGCTTTCTAAAAGTATATCAATGGATGTGAGTGTTGGAGTCAACAGGTTTCATTTATCTCAATTCAGGGACATATTCTGATAAGAGATCAGCTGGTTTAGTAGTCTCACTGGGAGCACTGAATTGGGGAGTGTCATTCTTGAATGACAACAGACTGACAGGCCTGTAGTTTTCAGGGTCTGCCTTCTTGTCCTTTTTGAAAATTGGGTCAATGTTCACCAGGTTCCAGCTACCTGAGACCTCTCCAGATTCCCAAGACTGGTCAAAAATCATCAAGAAATGTGGTTAACAACAGCCAGCTGTTTGAGGATGTTTGGATACATCCCATCAAGCCTCATGGATCTGCAGGGATCAGGCTGCAACAGCATAATCCTGCACAAGTTCAAGATCCACTGGGTGTTGATCATTCTCACAGTCATGGTCCTCCAGTTCAGGGCACTAAGACCTCCTTGGTCCACCATCTGTCTTGAAGATAGATGCCAAAAAGCATCTCTGCCTTGTCCATATTTGTGTTTGGGAGACAGCCATCCTCATCGTCTAACAAGCTTATGTTATTTCTACACTGCCTTTTGACATTAATGTGTTTGAAAAAACCTTCTTAGTATCTGTGGAAAAGATTTCACACCATACTTTCACCTAGGCAAAAGAGATTAAGAAAATTCCTTTTTTACATAGCATGTCATAACAGTAATGTGCTATGTCTCAGCCCTTTTCTACTTAACAAAGTGAGACCCTTTGAGGACTTTTTTTTCTAATAATAACATACTTTGTATGAGTAAAAAAAAAAGAGAGGTTAAAATGTCTCCAGAAGGACCATAGTTTTCTAGAACAATTCTAAGAGAGCACAGGATTACAAAGTTATTTATTTCCCTTCAGTATGTGAAACAACTTCGATACCTTGAAGTATACTTAAAATCTTGATATTATGGAAGGTATGTTGTTTTCATAAAATGAGTCGGTTCATGCAGAATTACTTCCTCACAATGCTAGCAACCCTGATAAAGGGCTAAGTTGTTCTAATCAGGTAATTGTTAAAGTAATATCTTAGTTTTTTTCTTTAAATCAGTTTCATTACTCAGATCTATGATCTATAAAGTCTGTACCAGCTACTAAAGTACAATTAATCTTCAATTAAAATGATTATTTTCTTTGACAAGGCAGTACAATGTTCTTTGTCATGCAATGAACTTTGCGGGTATACTTGTCAGTATCAATTTTCTGGCAACAGCAATAAGCCATTCTATCATTCATTTTATTGTTGGAGAAAATAATCTTTTCCTATTCATGCAGATGTATCATTTCCCTTACTCCTTAGGACTTGGCAATATTTAAATCTGAGTGTTATTAGTAAGTATTCTATTTCTATTCACTAAATATATATATACTTTTTTTCTTTTATAATTACAAGTCTCCAAAGAAGGACTTGCTTTTATTACCCGGTCTTCTCTGGCACAGGAGCAGTCTACTTCAGAATCTGTCCATCCACAAAAATAAGTGGCTTTTCATTGAAACACCTCTCACATATCAATGCCATTGCAGTGGCAGTGCCACAGAACTGTTTTCACCATTCAGACCTAGAACTCCTCAATATGGTTAATGTAGCACAGATATATATTTCTAATATTATATTAATCCAGTTGCTATAATTGTGAAACTCCCCTTGTTTATATGGTACAAATGAATATGCCATGTTGCCTGATTGTAGTCTCAGTTGTGATTAGGCAATCAAGTCTCCAGACAATTTATTCAGTGTTCAGTTTTCAGAGGTTTTGCTTACAATATAAACTGCACATATGATAAGGAGTTACACTCTATGGTTCCAAATGCAGTCTGTAGGGGACCCACAACCTGCACAAAACCGCAAGAGATTCCTTCAATGACACACACAGGAGTGAGGGGAAGGAATAGAACATACATGGAAGGGAAAGCAGACAATGTGGAGGAATGGAAACTTGCAATGACAAGAACCTGCAGTAGACAGATACCAGCAATGATGCAGCAAACTGGAGGAGCTCATGCATTTCTGCTGGATATCATTTAACACATAATCTTTACACACCTTTTCATATTGTCATGCTTTAGTACTAAGTGCTTTAGTACTTAGCCAGCAACTAAGTGTTGCATCTGGTGTTGCCTGGGGTGAAATCAAGTAAAAGAGCAGGAAGGGCCTTTGCAGGGGTTTCACAGAGATGTTTATTTCAGCCACAGATGTGCATCATCCAGGGTTCAGGGAACAAAGGCCAAGGGGCTTTGAGGGTTTAGGCTAAAGTGCATGGGATGAGCAGGGCGGGGAAAACATCAGAAACCAATTATCAGGGAACATGGGGGTGTTACAAGGGAGGGGTTAGGGCAGAGGGCCAACAGAGGAACAGGGTGGGGGTGACTGAAAGGCTGACAGACAGGTAGAGGGCACAGGGTTGATCGAGGGAACAGAACAGAGGTTGCATTCCCTAGTTGGGAATTCCTTTGGTCTCCACAACTCCCCTTTTCTTTATTAATTAAGAAGGTTTCTATTAAGGATTTTATAATTAAATGGTTGATGTAACTAAAGAACGCAAAATAACAAAAACAATTAAAAGCATTCAGAAAACAATTTTTAAAATGCAAGGCATTTCTTGAGTCCTCAATGTAAGAAGGGATTTTTGAAGCATCATGGAACTGGTAGGAAGAGAGGTGAAGTTTTCTCAGCATGGCTTGTCAGGAAACTGAGTCAGGAAAAGGATTCTTCATCATGGAATGGCACTCTGGTGGCTGTTAGCAATGTAGTTAGCAGAATGGGGGTGCTGTACCTGTTGGAACTCCAAACAGAAATAATTCATTTTGAAGAAAAAACAAAGGTTGTTACCTTGGGAGATTTTTCTTTCTTTCTCCCCCCATATCATCCCCCCCTTTGTATTAAAAAGGAACTTTGGGAAAACAGATTGGTAGCTGGGTAGCAAAGGTAAGGAGAAGCATGGCTGTGGGAGAGACACCATGGAGGGGAAAGGAGGACAGGAATTTGAGGGAACCTAAAGAAAGGGTAATGGGATTTGGGGAAATATTGAAAAGACTTGTTTTGTGGATGAAAAAAGGAGAAAGTGGGAGGGAAGTCGGGAGGCAATAGGGATTGGGGAAAGGCACTTACCTGTTTGGCAGGTTTTGCAAATAGAGGAATGAACTTTTGGTTGCAGCACAGCTGATTGGTGTTTTGTGCTGTCTTTGCTTTTGGTTTGCTTCTGTGACTTGATGGCTGTTGGCTTTTGGGTTTATGTCTTTTTTTGTTGTGTGAGGGACAATATTTTTTAGGATGTGGATAGTAGTTGCAGTTTGGTGCATGAATGCTTCCTAGCACCGGGAATCCACGAGGTCCTGTAACATCGTCTGCTGCGGGGCCTTTCCTTCCTTGTACTGTATTTCCATCTTCTACACTGCGGAGACATTTTATGGGGTTGTTTTTTTTTTTATTGCAGTTTGATGGACAAACACATCTTCCTTGGTATCATTCTGGGTGATGAATCTGTATCTGCTTTTCACATTGAAGCACTTGACTATTCCCAAGACTTTTCTAGCAATGACATTTTTACTTTTGCTACAGAGTTTGTGTTCATGACTCTGTTGCTGGACATACTGGTGGTGGCAAGGTTGTTTCTGTTGCAGGTAGAAAGTGGCAGAGCTTGAGGGGCGCTGGTTGCCATGCCTCCCACTCTCCTACCCTTACTTCTGGGACCAGGCCTGTGGAAGCTGTGGGGAGTGGCTTGGGACCCGGGGGCGGGGTGTTGCTGTGCGTGAAGGGAGACCCCGTGCATCTGGCCATGTGGCTGGCACCATTTTGTGCAGCAGGGCTGAGGACGGGAAAACTTGGAGACAAAAGGAGAGGGCGTGTAAGGGAACGTGGACGCGAAGTTTTTGGCTGGGGTTCAGCATTTTCTGAACAGCCAAAGAAAACTGAACTCCTAGACTAATTAAAATATACAAACGTAAAGTTTTTACTACTGGAAAGTCTTCACTTTGTAATTTTCCTATGGCCTCCTTCAAAAAATTATCATTTAGAAATTAATTCTGTGAAACGCCAGGATAATGTTGACACGTTAGTGTACTAAAAGCTTTAAATCCCACTTTAAAAACTCAGAATTGCTGTGACGACAGGTATTCCTCATAACCAGACAGGACAGGCAATTGTGGAAAGGACCCATGGTACCATGAAGTGAGTCCTTGATCAGCAGCGAGGCGGGACAAAGACCATGTCCCCAGTTGAGAGACTCTGTAAGGCTCTGTAGGTTAAAAATTTCCTAAATTGCTCCTTCTCTAAGCCGATCCCCGCCCCCACCCCGTACTCCGGCACTTCTTAAATTTGGCCTGAGCTAAGCTCGATGAGAAGCTGATAAAGGACCCTGAAACCCAACAGATACCAGTGCCTTTCCCAATGACTACCTGAGGGAGAGGATATGACTGTGTGTCTGCACCCTGTGGCCCAAAATGGCTCCCAGGGAAATACATCAAGCCATACTTAGGACCGACAAACACTGCTCCTGCCAAGACTAATGAAGTTTGTTCTAAGCAGTTCCAAGCATATTCCAATGACCAAAAACAGGCCGCCTGGAGATGAAGAAGGCATTGAACGCTGAGCTGAAAGCCATTAAGTCCTCCCGTCACCAGGTCATGGACAACAAAAAGTATAGAACCAACGACAGCACCAAAAGCTCCACAAGCCACAAGCTAGGCATCTACCAGCTGCTGCTGCTACACCCTTGTCGCTGTGACTTCCTACCTACTTACCTTTCTACTTACCTTCCCCCATCTTTGTTTCAATGGTGATTCCTAGGTAGTTCACCTTACTCTGCACCAGGTGATTCCCAAATAATCCACCTTGCTCTGCACCAGTGGATTCCCAGGTAGCTCACCTTGCTCTGCCCAGGTAATTCACCAGGGTCTGCACCTGCGGTGGCTCTGCCCATCTCCACGCCCCAGGCTTTGAGGCTTACCACAATGGTCCTCCTGCTCTGCACCTCTTCTTGTCTAGCACTGAAGCCTAAACTCTGCAGCACCTGGCGAGTGCGGAGTTTCTCGGTAGCCTCCAGAGCCTCATTGATCATCTGCAGCATCTTGTAGTGCTGCCAGCCCAGCACCTGTCCTTTCCTCCCTTCCTACCCTAAAATCTTCCTTTTATCTCACACCACTGCCACCATATAGCTAGGCTGGTAATTCTGGAAGGTGTGGAAAGGGAGAAATAGAACTTGACTCTTTTCATCCAAAATTAATGACTTTGTTTTGTACCTCCTAGCAGAAGTCTCCTCCCCACTGAATATGAGAACCACCCAATCTGCTACCATCTTCCTAGCCCTCTGGATGCTCCTCGCCATGCCACACACCCTCAGCTGGATAGTCCCACAGCCCACTGAAAATGTGTGGGCTATTCTAGCCAAGTCACTGCAGCAACAAGACCTGTGCCTGTCCATGGGCTCAGTATACAATCCGCTCTCAACATGTCTTCTTGGGATTCCCTTCAAGCATGGGGAACCCCCCCCCCCCCGCTTGGAGGAGTTGACTAAACCAGCAAACACCTGGGAACAGTGGCTCCACCCTTCTGAACAGGGTAAAACCTGGTCAGAAGCTCTTCCACTTGCACTTGGGGAGCCACAAGAATTTTCACCTACTGGGGTCAACCAAGGCCATCTATTGTATAAGTTTCCACTTTTCCAATCCGTCCTGATGCTACCACAACAAAAAGGATCTATAATTCGGCTGGTTGGTGTGATTATTTGGAGAAATCTCAGACCAAAATATCTGCTTCCTTCCAACCCAGGAAACTCCCCCAAGGCATCTTCCTCATTTGTGGAGACCGAGCTTGGACCAGAATCCCTTCCCGCCTTCAAGGTGGTCCATGCACCCTTGGCCAGCTTACTGCTCTCTCTCCAAATACAACTCTCCTTCAAGACTGGAAAAACAAAAAGAAATTTGCATGCAAAAAGAGAGCACCCACTCAATTAGTTGAAAACTGTGATCCAACTGTAACTAATTGGTCCAAAGGTATGAGATTTGCAACATCTCTATTCCTCCCGTGGGTGGCAGCTGCAAAATCTCTGAGTAAACTTAATCACCTGGGGTGCTGGCTTAGTAAGCAGGCCAACACGACATCAAAAGTGCTTAGCGACCTCCTCCAAGACAAGGAGACAACCAGACATACCACATTACAAAACCGAGCAGCTATCGACTATCTTCTTCTGGTCCGTGGACATGGCTGCCAAGACTTTGAGGGACTGTTGCTTCAATCTCTCATTGCATGCTGAATCCATCTTAAAGAGCATCCAGCTGCTGAAAAAACAAGTCAAGAAGATCCAAACCAAAGAAAAAATGGATGGACTAAATGATCTCCTTGGACAGTGGGGATTAAGCGGGTGGGGACTTCTGTTAGTCAAAAGTATTTTATGAGTTTTTATTATTATCCTTTTTGTGTTAATTATTTTCATGTCTATTGCATTGCTTTAAAATAGCAGTTGGAGAAGCCTTTTTAATTAATAAAGAAAAGGGAGTTGTGGAGCCTGATGAGCCAGTAAGAACAGAAGAGAGAGGGCTCTTAGGCATCCACATTCCTCCCATAATGCCTCCCTGCTCTGTGCAAAATATTTGTATCCTATTGGTTCTTCCCCCCTTGTCCCTCCCCTGTACCTTCTGTGAATTGGGTTGGTGCTCTACCCCTCCCCTGAGCTTCCCTATATAAACCTCCCTCCCCCTGGTGGAGTTTCTCGTCCCTGGCTCCCTTCGAGGAGGAGACCAATAAACCTGCTCTTCAAAACCCCACACGAGGCTCCCATCCCTTCCTTCACTGGTCGCCGATCTCTAAAAGAGCTAAATCACTTTCTCCCGGGAAAGAGGACGTTGCCTGTGCCGCTAGGATGTCTTTTGAGACGCTTCTGTGGAAGGTCGCAGCACGCCAGCACCGCCCCGCCGCGACAACTAAGTACCAGGCAGCTGCTCAGTGACTCCCCTCCAACCCCCTTGGTGAGGTGGGAAGGAGATTGAAAAACAAATATGACTCATGGGTTGATGTAAGAATAGTTTGATAATTGAAAGTAGACAAAATAAATAAAAGAGAGTTTTGATAATAATAGTGGTAACAAAATAATAATAAAAATAACAACTATAATGAAAAGGAGAAAGACAGATCAATAAAACCCAGAGAAATGCGCTATATAGTTGCTCACCATTGCCCAGCAAGTGCTCAAGCAGGACTTATTCTCTCCCTATCATCTGCTGTGGCTTACAATTTAAACAAGTTTATATGCTGGTCATGATATTTTAGGATGTTGGAATATCCCTTTGGCTCACTCAGGTCACCTGTCCTGGCTGTGATTCCTCCCTTATGGGCAGAGCCCTCACTGGCAGAGACACAGACAAGACTCAGGGAAAACACTGCTTAGCAAAAGCCAAAACATCAGTGTGCTCTCAACATGATTCTCACACTTAGAACAAAGCACAGCACTGGACAAGCTACTGGGAAGAAAACCAATTCCATCACAGCTGAAACCAGGACATATATAAGAGGGGCTTTTCTACTTCAATGTAAAGTGCAGCTTTGACTGCTGTTTTTATTTCTATTTGTTTTGCTAAGTAATTGCTAAGCTACAAAAAGAGTAAAGAAGTATCTCATCTTCCCTGTAATGACTTCTTGATCCTAGACAGATCCAGCATTGCAGACAAGGAAGGATTTCCAATTGAACCTGTCTGCAGCATCAGCAACCTTCTCTTGTTCTTTCCTGATATCTGTCATCGCTTTTGTTCCTACCATCCCTTTGTAGGTGTCCCATTCCTCTGTCTTTATCTGTGCCTTCTAAACAAATCTTTCTTAGCTGCAATGCACTTCAAACAGAAATGTTTCTTCAGACTTTCCTGTGTATACTGATTCTGCCTTTGGGACCACAATTCAGTCCAGTTATATCACCTTAGAAAGATTTGTGCACCAGAATTTGATAATAAACAAGGCATTGAGATCAATATCAATTAGCATCCATTAATAAGTGAGTAACAAATCAACAAGCCTTGTGAGGTAAACAGAAATGGAGAATACATTGAGGACTTCAAGAGGAGTAGAAAAATTAGGAGAAACAGTAATAGTGATTGTATAATCTTTTATTTCTCTTTTCCCCACCCCTCTAATTATTGCCTGTTCTGTTGTGTGTCATTAATAGTTGTGTCCCTGTTTTGTTGCCTCATTCATGCAGACCCTTACTAAAAAGGGACTGCAGGATGGACTGGTCCTCAGACAATACCAATTCAATTATACTGAGATAACGTATACAATATAACAATAGAGTTGTATTAAGATAGCATATGTCACAGTGCTGCAATTTCTGTAGATATTTTAGATTTTAATTTTTTCAGTGTTTGAAAGCAATTCTCCTTCAGAAAATATGCTGGACTTTGTTTCTGCATTATAAAAATGCGTAACATATTTGAGGTTCACTAAAGAAAAAGAAATCACAAATATTTTGTTCTCTTAGTGCTCTCACAAACCGTTAAAGAGAATGGATTTCTCCTAGTCCAGTATAAAGAAAATTTCCGTTTATTATATGAGAAAGACAAATAACTTTATCACCACTGAGTGATTTGGTTGAAAATACCTTTAAGACCAAAGAAATTCTTGTTACTATTGGAAACAACGTAAAAGATATCTCTTTAATTCCTGTAGAAGGAAAACCTAATAAAGGTTTATTTGGGAGTACCAGCTTGATTTCATAAATCTTAAGTGCACTTACTTATGGAATGTATTAACTATCAGAGACTAGGGAAAATGTTTAGGATGTGAAGGTCCAAGGACTCTTAGTGTAACAACAGTAAATGAATACTATTGCGAACTGACGCTGATATAATCACATATAACTTACTGTTTCAAATACTATGCCGATTACCTGTGGGGTGTGTTATGATTAAGTTTATAAAGCATATATATTTGCTTCAGAGTGTGGGTTAAAAATTGAGAATTTATGAATATAAGAAAGTAGGAAGGTGATGAAAAACAAAGTAATGTTTTACTGTATATTACTGTATTTTTTTGAGAAAGTTTTAACTTGGATGTTTCTTAGTTAAAGAATAAGATGGATAAAAAATATGGAAGCATGAGAATGACAAAAAAGTAAAAAGCTGCAGGATTCAGATAAGAAATGTGGGAAAGAACAACACAACATAATTGCATATCTGGATAAATCTAAACTGAGAAATGGAATATATTTAAATTATTTCAAATTTAGCTGTATCAACATTTATAAAAGAAAAAACAAAACAACAGAGAAAAATGAATGCCGTTTAAGCAAACCAGAACAACACAAAATAAATAAACATTCTTATCAAGGAGATCATCTGAAAACCTGTCTTCTAGTTTTCTTTGTTTTTTTCTGTATTCCAAAAGTAAAAAGTTAATTATAATAATAGCAACTAATAAATTGTTAGTTAATAGTAAAACAAAAAATGAGAATAAATACTACCTAGTCTAGCCTCTATTTGCCATATTTTGTATTGCTTTAATGCTGCAGAAAAACATAATAAAATGCGTATATATTTATCTCAGGAGTGAACATGCTAGCTGAAATAAAATCCATTCAGTCAAGACTAATGAGAGATGCTTATTTATCCTCTATAGATTTTTAAGTACAGTGTAAGTAGAATTTTTAGATTTCTTGTATTATTTTGCTTTCTAGTTAATCAAGGTTTGTCCTCACAGCAAAAAATGCTCCAAATCTAAGTTACTTACTTATCACTCAATCAGCACTCATTCCTATTAATTGATGATGAAAAAAAATCTTCTAAAATGAAAACAGAAATCTTTTACTGCTTTCTGAATGTATTCTAATTTTTTTTATAGGTTAAGATGAACACAATCCAGAACCTTATCTGCATGCACTCAGTGCAACAAAGGAAACAAAACAAAAGAGATGGTGTCCAAAACTTGTAAACAGTGGTGTACATCAGCATTTATCCTCAAAAAGTTCAAGAGGGTTTCAATGACAGAGCACCATATAACTGCTGGACACAGGAAGTGGTTTCTGTATTACTTACCATTAGGATTAAAAATTATAAAATGGAATTAAAGATGGTAATTCTTAGAAAACTCATATAAAGATTTTTTCCTACTTTTGCTGGATTTTAAATAGTCTATAATGCTAAAGAATGGTCCAATTATCCTTTTCAGGTTTTATCCAATTAGAATCACAGAATCATAGAATTATTTAGGTTGAAAGGCATCTTAGAGATCAGCTAGTTCCAGCCCCATTGCCATAGGCAGGGACATCTTCCACTAGATTAGGATGCTCAGAGCTCTATTCAACTTGGCCTTGAAAACTTCCAGATCCAGGACTTCCACAGCTTCTCTGAACAATCTATTCCAGTGTCTCACCACTATCATGGTAAGGAATTTCTTCCTAATATCTAAGCTAAACCTACCCATTTAAGTTTGAAGGGTTGTCCTTCATGTCACTTCATGCCCTTGCAAATATTCCCTCTCATCTTTAATGTGAGCTCCCTTTGGACACTAGCAGGTCACAATTAACTCTCCCCTAATCCTTCTCTTCTTTAGGTTGAACAATCTTGAGTCTCTCAGCCTTTCCTCATAGCAGATGTGCTCCTTCCCTCTGACCACCTTGCTGTCCCTCCTCTGGGCTCTCTCCAGCAGCTCTGTGTCCTTCCTGGGCTGGAGGCAGCTCTGCAGGTGGGGTCTCACCAGAGCAGGGCAGAGGGACAGAGTCCCCTCCCTCCCCTGCTGCCCACGGGGCTCTGGATGCAGCCCAGGACACACTTGGCTGTCTGGGCTGGGAGTGCCCATGGCTGTTCACATCCAGCTCTCACCCCCAGCACCCCCAAGTCCTTCTGGGCAGGGCTGCTCTCCATCTGTTCATCCCCAGCCTGGGCTGGCACCAGGGATTGCCCTGACCCAGATGCAGCACCAGCATCTGGCCTTGTTAAACCTTGTGAGATTCCCATAGGCCACTTCTTGAGCTTGTCCAGGTCCCTCAGGATGGCATCATGTCCTTCAGGAGTGTCAACCATACCACTCAGCTTAATGTCATCTGTTAACTTGCTGAGGGTGCATTTGATCTCTCCATGTTGACTGATCAAGATATTAAATATATATGTCTAAGCCATAGACAGCTGTTGCAGACAGATAGAGACATTATAAATGAAAGGTATTATAAAATATGGTTTAGGCCCTGCTACTCTAGCTAAGCTAGAAGCAGCTTATAAGTTCCCATGTGAAAAAATCTTGAGAATGAGAATTCGTTTGCACAACAATCTATTATTGGGAAGAAAAATAAGGAACCTGCATGTTGGAGTCGGTAAATCAGAGGCCTCTCTGAATTCTTCAGAGAGAAATCAGAGTGCACAGATTGAATTAAAACCTTTGGATGGATTAATAATAATAATAAACCAATCATACATAAAGTAGAGGTGTAAGTTTAAGTAAGTAAGAATATGTTTAACTGCTTTAAAGAAAAAGGTCTTGAAAGATCTTCTACTAGTGTAGAAGAACAAGTTCTAGTGAAGACTGAAAAACAAAGTCCTAGATACTAGTGTTGGAAACAAGTTTCCATATAGGCTCCAAGAACATAATTTTAGACATAATAAAAATATAGGAAGAATATCGCTTACATTTTTTAGATAGGGACAAGATAGAGCATATGAGTAGTTTATAAGTAAACTGACATGCTAAAAACTAGAATTCTAGTAGATTAGGAAGATATTGTTTGAGTTCATTTTTTTTAGCTTATTGGGTAATTTGGGTAATCTATGCATTGGGGAGAGATGCTCTCTTGCTCTTTCTTCTCTCCCCTCACCACCATCATCATTGCCCAAAAAAGTTAGGAGCTGCGGCTACATCATTGGCCCTCCTGGGACTTCGACAGGAGCAGCTTCTGCTTCTAACTGGGACTTTACTTCTATTTAGGACTCTAAACCGAAGACTTTTAGCATGGACTTTAACACTTGGGACCCTTTGCCTTTCGAGACTGATGTGCCTTACAATAAACAACTTTATAGCAGCTAATAGCTGCTCAGCTCTTCTAAAGAAAACAACTACAACTTGACATCTGCATAAACAACGAATCTGTCCCATGAGAAGTGAAGAAAATTAGTGAAGAAAATATGCAAACATATCTAGAGAGAGAAAATTTGATAGACATGCACAGTAGTCCTTCTCAACCTGAGTTGAGTTTCACTGTATTGCTGACCAATTAAGTTCAACATGGTGCCTTCTGATAATCCTATTGTGCTGGTTTTGCACATATGACATTTGCTGAGGAGAGAAGCCCCCCATGGAAACAATTTTTCTGAGAGGAACTGCTAAGAGCGTCCTCTGTGTCTGACAAAAACCAATCAGTGATTAATTTTGAGTACTGACAACCTGTTAAACCACTGAGAAAGCTGAACGTGCCTCTGTGAACAAACATGTTAAAAACTAACAAACCTGGGAAAAGCTCTCTTGCCCTCTGGCCTTTGGAGGGATTTCTTCCCTATCCTGGTCCGGTGGCCAGGCGGGAGAGGGGAGGCTGGGCCAGACTGTGGCTGCTGACATCTCAGAAACACTGAGCCCTGTTCCACTGCTGACTCGGGGCCACACCAGGGTCCACCAGGCCCTGGGGGCAGCTGCACGCTGGGCCAGACTGTGGCTGCTGACATCTCAGAAACATTGAGCCCTGTTCCACTGCTGACTCGGGGCCACGCCAGGGTCCACCAGGCCCTGGGGGCAGCTGCACGCTGGGCCAGACTGTGGCTGCTGACATCTCAGAAACACTGAGCCCTGTTCCACTGCTGACTCGGGGCCACACCAGGGTCCACCAGGCCCTGGGGGCAGCTGCAGGCTGGGCCAGGCCCCCTCTGCTGCCGCCTGCGTGGCCTGGCAGGGGCTGCTGCACAGGGGAGGGAAAGCCATCAGCCCTGTGGCTGGAGTTGAACACAGCAAAAGCCAGAAAACAGCTGTACTGCCAGAGTGGCCACCTGCATTCTGTCTGGGCCCCTTGGAAATCCTGCACAGCTCCCCCAGTGCGGCTATTGAAGAATTCTCTGCTATAAACAGCTTCGGTTGCCACTTGGCAAGGCTCATATGACCCTCTGCCGGCCTCGGGCAAGACATTAACTCTTCCAGTGCACAGATGAGACCTGCATACATCGAATCTTTCTCTTCAGTGAAAGAAAAGGACTTAGTGAAGACATGTAGAGAAACAACATGAAAGCACCAAGGTCATTAAGGGAGGAGTCAGGTCCCAGATGGGAGGGGACGAGAAGATGCCTTATTTCTGGGTTGAAATTCTCTTGTGAGCCTATGCTGAAGATGTGATTAATACATCAGGCTCTTTTTTCCCTGTAACTCATTGAAAAAAGCATGGAGGAAGAAGAGTTCAAATTGTAGACATGAGCAAAGGCATCCATGCTGAACAAGCAGATGTTGAAGTAGCTGTAATCCCATGAGAAGTTTGAACAGAGAGAGGAGTGATAAAGACCCTTTGCCCCCAAAGAAGAAGATCCCTGTTCTTAGAGATGAAGATGATCTCAGAGATAGATTGAAGAGAACTTTTGCATCTGAACAGCTCATACTTAAAAGTGTATCCCATTAGCCAAAGATTAAACCCTCAAAAACAGTTGTGGGAAAAGCTGTAAGTCGAGGGGAATGACTTCTACACAGTAATCAGATTTCCGTGCTCCTGGGTGGCTGATTTGCTGTGACATTGAAGCCGAGAGAGAATTGCTTTCATGTGGAGAAGTCTCAAGACTTCTCAAGACTTCAAGACTCCTCTCCCTAAGTGAACTGGAGAAAGACTATTTTAGAGATGATAAACTGATTGATAAACTGTACATTTTCAGTAGGAAAAAGAAGAGGATAGGGGGGAGGATAAGAGTTCTGAAGGTTTTATTCTGATTCTTATTATTTTTTCTATTAGTTTCTGTTCATTAAGTTGTTCTCTCTACCCCTTAAAGTTTGAGCCTGCTTGGCTCTTCTCCTAATCCTATCTCACAGCAGAAAGTATTTTCTAGTGGGCGCACTGGCGTTTGGCCAGCACTAAACCCTGCCACATAAATTGGAGTGAGAAATCTCAAACTGGTGAACCAAAACCACTACACCTATCAAAAAGCATTATGTGAATAAAGAAAGGGCTCTTCCTGCATGAAGAAACTGAATCCCATCTGGTTCTGTTACAACAAATTGTCTGGAATTACCTTCTTGTCCTCCATGTTCCATAGCAGAGTTTCTAGGAGGTTCTGCTTATGATCTTCCCAGGCACAGAGACTGACAGATCAGAGTTCCCAGGATTCTTCTTTATATCCATTTTAATAATGGGTACAAATGTTTGTCTTTTCCAGTTAAATGGGACTTCACCTTACTGCCAAGATTTTCAAATACCACGGAGAGTAGTTTAGCAACTACAACAACCTGGGATGCATCCCATCATGTCCCACAGACTCATGTGAAGAAAGTAAGAAAGATTTTTGCACTCTTAGAGTTTCTTTGCTACCCAACTGTAGCAATAATATCATTATGTATTGTAAATTATAACAAACAAAAGCAGGTTGGAAAAAAAAAACAACAAAAAGACCCAATATTGAATAATTAAAAGGTAGAATTGTTTAGGTTTGAAAAGATCTTTAAGACTGAGTCTAACCCAGAGTTGTCCAGTCTGCCACCAAACCATGTTCCTCAGAGCCACATCTGCATGTCTTTGAAATATCCCCAGGAATGGTGAACCGACCATACAACAGCCTGCTTGTGCTTGACAACCCTTTCCATAAAGAACACAATCTGAGACCATTTCCTATTGTTCCGTCACTTGATACCTCAGAGACCAACCCCCACCTGGCTACAGCCTCCTCTCAAGCAGTTGTGGAGAGTGACTGAACCTCCTTTGCTCCTGGCTAAACACCCTCAGGTCCTGCAGCTGCTCCTCATCAGACTTGTACTCCCTTCACCTACTGCATTGCCCTTCCCTAGTCTCTTTCCAGTACCTCAATCTTTTGTGTCATGAGAGGCCTAAAACTGAACGCAGAATTCGAGGTGTGGCTTCACTACTGCTGAGTACAAGGGATGGACATCACCCTGGTCCTGCTGGACACAGTATTTCTGATTCAAGCCACGATACACTTGGGCTTCTTGGCAACCTGGGCATACATCTGTTTCATGTCCAGCTGTCGACCAGCACCCCCAGGTCCTTTTCTGCCAAGCAGTTTTCCAGGGATTCTGAAGAGAGGCTGAGGTGTTCATTAGTGATTAAATCCTTTTTACTGCACCACTGGCCTCCAGGGTGATAATTTTATTGCATTAATTTTCTGCCCTGGATGTTGCATTCTCATGCATAAGGATGTATTGGAAATAGCAAATCTATACTGGCAAAGGACTACAGAAAGGTGAAAGACCCTAAAGTAGTACAGTTTCACAGATACAGTCCATTGGGAGGATCTGTTATACTTCCCTAAACTGTACTTCACAGAATCACATTGTTGAAAGTAGACCTCATGAGATGTTACATAGTTCAAACATCTGTTCAAGCAGGTTCACCAGGGCTGTGTCTAGTCATTTTTTTAATAGCTCCAAGAACTGAGATTCTGAAACCTCTCTGAGGAACTTGTGTCAGAATTTAATGATGCTTGCAACAAAAACAAAAACAACAATAACAACAACAACAACAGATTCCTTGTCTTCAAATGGAATTTCGTGATGTCTTAGTGCTTATTGCCTCTTGTCTTGTCAGTGAGAAAACCCTTATGCCTATCTTCTTTATACCCTCTTTTTGAGTAATTATGAGATTTCCTGCCAAGCCTTCTTTTTTCTAAAAGGTCCCATGTCCTTCAGGCTTTCTTCATGAGACATGCCCCTATTCATTAGTCAGCTTCATAGCCCTCCTCTGCTGAGTAGAAAGGAGAGATGACTGCTCTCATACCACTGGTGATGCTCTGACAGCACACTGCTGCCGCTTTTACCATGACAACACTTTGCTGGCTCATGGTCAGCTTTTTGCCTGCCAAGACAACCTGCCAGTGCTTTCTTAGCAGCCTTGCAAAGAACAGGTCAGCCCCCAGTATTTTCTGATGCCTGAGGTTGTTCCTCCCCAGGCGCAAGGCTTTTCAATTCCCCTTGTTGAATTTTATGAGCTTTCTGTTAGACCCTTTCTCCATCCCTTCCCGGTCCCTCTCGATCACAGCACAAACAATTTGTCTACCAACCACTCCTCCCTGTTTTGTGTTGCCCGTCTTTAAAACATACTAGATAGTATGGACCAAAACTGTGCCAAGAAATAGACTAATAGTGAAACAGTATGAATGGACAGATGCTAATGGATTTAATTCATTCATCAGCCATCTCTGCCTAATGTATGACATCTAAGCCAGGAAGACACTGATTTATTTTTCCTTGTTAAGAAATAGTGACAGCATTTAGTCTATATGCTGTTAAAGCATAAGTATTTATACCTGATGTATACATATTTTTTTTTACTAATCAAGAAAATACTCAGGTTAGTTCCTGCCCCTCCTCCCCCTCAACTTCTCCAGTTCTATTTTCTCTTGTTTGTCACTAGTTTTCTGCATAAATTACTACTACCATATAAGGGAAACTACAGGTGATATTTTAAAAAGTTCTTTGAATGAAGCTGTCAAACACAGGGCTATAGACTATTGAAGAAAACATTGAAAATCTGCTCTGTCCAAAATGTAACTCAAAGAGCAATTGAATTCTTCGCTTTGATAAATAAACCTCAGAACATATAGTTTTTATAAATACATAGAAAACTATAAAATGTAGCCCAGACATCTTAACTGGTCAAGCAGAAATAAACATCAAAACCAAATGAATAACAGTGAAAGGGAGATGAAAAGCATGTTCAGAAAAGCAAGAGAAAAATATTGTAAGAAATCTTCAAAACGTGTTTCTACTTCTTTTTAAGAAGAGTACATTCTTTCTGATGAAAATAACACTAGACATATTGCACTGTTTTGTTTGACTTGAAGCATGGTGCTGTAAAAAGGACTGCTCTTTTCTTGTGGCAATGCAGCAGCTTAGTGACAAGCACTCAGCATGCTCTGCCTCTGACATGATGTTTTCTTCTATATAACCTAGAAAAAAGTTGGACATTCATAAATATTCCTGAGCAAACTGTCCATTTGTTTTTCCCATTTTCTCAGCTTTTGTTCTATTCAGAGCTGTTTTGTAAAATTCTAGAGAGCTTCATTTAAAATTTTCAACAGTTTCCCAAATAATAATTGAAGATCTTGCCCTTTAACGAAATTTTCAGTTTGTTGTATTGTTACCTCCTTGGGGTTCTCAAGAGCTAGTTTATGTGCTGTGATTTTGCTCCAACAAAAACATTTAAAGTACTTCAGCACATGCAGGATTCCTCTCTGACCACAGGATTTGAATTTGGAGTTGGGCAGTTGTGCCTTCAAAAATACACTGAGTTTTGAGAAAAGTAGTATTAAGTGAACAAATATTTTTAAAACTCAATAAAGAAAGAGCACATGTTGATTTGTATTGCTCTTTAATTTTCAGTTTCAAATAATCTTAACAATAGATTTTAAATTTAAATCAAAATTTAAAGAAAGGAGCAAATGACCAAATATTAATCAGGTCTCTTGACAAAGATTAAAGGAATGGAAAGTGGTGATAACTTATCCTTACTTCAGTTTTCATAAAATCACCTCATGACCTACCAAGGTTACTGAGTTGTATGTCATCCTAAAGTGCATAGGCGGGGACTGAACCTTTTTTCTCCCTGATAATATCTCTTCAAGATTTACAAGTATTAATTGTATCTTTATTCTCACACTTTATGCATTGCTGTCATACAAGTTCTAATACAGTTACTAGAAAAAAATTCTGTTTTTTCTTATTCTCTCATATGCTTAAACGAAACCTTACTTTTTCATAGGTCTTGTAATATACTGGCTTTCTTGTTGCATCAGCTTACACTAGGCAAGCCTCTTATTATAATCAGTCTTTAATAGCTTGTAGAGAAAGATCTTTGAGGAAATGTAGAGAAGCTACAGCACATATACCATTATTTATGTTTACTTCTCCTGAGGGGGCAGCAGCAGCACGCTGTGCACCTCGGGAGCTGCATTTGTCTACTCTGCCAGTGGACAAGATTAAGTGCAATTCTTTATTCACTAAGGGAGCTTAATGGGATCTTGGTGATGTTTGTCGTATCAGTTCTTTACAAAAACAAAGTCTGGTGTTTCAGCCTGATAGTGTTCATTTTAGTATCATGTTGAACTATTTGGTATGTGTCACTGTAGTTTAGCTGGACAGGTATAAGGCTGCTGCTGCTAGCAGCAGCCACATATGCGTGTTTTCACAAGCATTACTCACCTGGAATTGGTTTCTGTAGTCATTACTAAGGCCTAGAGGATATAATATGGAAATAATAGATGCAAATTTACTGTGGCACCACACTTTAAAAGCCACAAGGTTTCTGTATTTTGACGTGCTGTATTCTAAATCACTTTTGCACAACAGAGTTGATTTAATATGTTCTGAATCACTCACATTCTCCTCAAGTGTGATGCTTATTAGGCCCTTTACCTGCTTTCTCAAGCCACTATCTGAATAAGTAAATAGTTGTTGCTTAGGTGCCCTTTACTATTGTATCTACTATTGACTCCATATCCCATCTACTGTAGCAAATCACAAATACGTATTTCCAGCCGGATGAAAGGTTATGAATCCATAAAATTATGACCAAATGCCTAGAATGTATCTGTGCAAGAGAAATCAAGATTTTACCGAGGGTATTCTAAAAGCAAATGTATTTTTCTTCTGTAAGTGGTTTAATCTGAAAAATCTTGAGTTGCACTACATGGGATATGGAAATTGGGGTGGACAGGGAGCTGACTTCACCTTCAGATGCAGAGAGCCTCAGCTTCAAACCCTGAGAGACACCTAGCTAAGAGGAAAGGCATCCTTTGACATTATGGTAAGAGAATGGAGAGAAGAGTTTCTCATGGGAATTAATATATTAACTAGTTTGTTACAAATAAGTTGTTGCTCTTGGTTTTGATATATTGTTGGCTAATTGCCAGCTACATATATAGTTCTGTTCCTTATCCTCGTTATTGACTGGATCCTGTACCTTCTACCTCATCTATATACCTCCGTGTTTTCCAGGTTTTGGGGTCTTTGGAAGTTGTGCCTGGTACCATGCAGTTTCTACATTTGCTATTTTTACATTAGAAGCTCTTTGTTTCAAGACAACTCCATCATTCCCTTCTCTTCGTATTTATGCCATGGTTTCTCCGGCTGGCCCTGTCCTGTGTGGCCACTCACAGCAGCCATATAGGAGTGTGTCTGGAGAACACCCAAATCACTAAATCTCTGCATGTGATGCTGAGAAAAGAAATAGACACTTTACCTCTATTTCAAACAATTTACCTATATTCATCAATTATGTATTGTATGCAAATAGTGAAGCTGCAGGTAACAACAATGGTGATTGAAATTTACTGAGGAATCACTCAGCATGGTAGCATGATGTAATGATCAGCAGCAGTTACATTACAATGGACATTTAGAGAAAAAAAAGTGTTGAAAGAAAGGCATTTTCTTTTGTCTAACAAGGCAGTTACCAAATTACTGGGTTTATTGGACAGACCATTCACTATGGCTGTCACTGACCCAGATGAGGGAAAATGTCATAGTCTGTAAAGAAATTATTCATGTCTGTAAAGTTGTTCTTTTTATGTCTGAATTTATTATATGCAATTACATATTGCATGCTATTGTCAGCTTCATGTGTGTCCTGGTTTGAAGGACAGGTGTCTGCCACTAAAGGCAGAAGCTTCTCTTTGAAATGGAGAATGTAAACCCCCTTCCTCCAAATTATTATTATAATTTTGAAATTAAGGGACTCTCAGGCAAAGATATGGGAATTAGGAATAACAGTTCTTTACTAGGAAAATTAAAATAGAAATACAGTATTACAAAAAAGAATCCCAAAACACTGACAGAGTCAGAATACAACCTGACACCCTGTCAGTCAGGGTGTTGGTAGCAGTCCCATTAAATGGTGGCTACAGTCCTCTTGCAGTGGCAGATGTGGTTCAGTTGAAGCAGTGGTCCTGTAGAAGGGTGCAGTTTTCCTCTGGAATCCAGTGGAAAGACGGTATCTTGCTGTCCAAAATCTCAGTTTTTATCTAAGTAGGAAAGGCTTGGCTCCTCCCCCTGGCTGAAGCATCTCCCAATGGGATGATGAAATTTTATCAGTCATACAGTGGGACTTAATGGGCCATTAGCAGATGGTATCTTCCTGGAGGGAGGATGGGTTGTGGAAAAAATAAAGATGATTGCCCCACCTAGTCTTAAAGAGGGCCCATGAGCAGATAATATGTGCCATGGAGATAAGGGTCAGTACCCCACTCAGCTTCAAGAGATGATGATAGAATACATATTTCTGGCCACATCCTATATTGCAACCCAAGACAATGTGTGAAAGCAAAATTCATCCAGTTATTATGCCCTTAATAATTTTGATTTTTACAATTACTAGAGCTTATATACAAGGAAGAAAGTGTGTATAATGAAATTATTTCATTATTTTCTCTCCAAGTAATGCATCTGTCCTGTTTTTGGTAATGTTAGCTGCACCTGCAGGCCCCTAAGCATGAGCAAAGGATTTTTTAAAATGTTATTGGTGTCACAGGATTTTTAACTCTCTTCACAATGGGAGCATTCTGGTAAGTATCTGTTGGGTGCACAAACAGTAATTCCTATGCACACGGACATAACAATAAAACTTCAGATGACACAAAATCAGTAAAGGAAGTGTTTGACCTTTGGTCACAGTTTATGAGAGATTAAAAGGTTGTTTGTTATTTATCAGACTACTGTATAAATACTATCTGCTTTATATCATATGTACATTCTAGTGCACGGACAGGCGCAGTATGTGCACAAATAAAGAGCCAGCTACACTGTAGCTGGACTTCTAGTCCTACATTTGACATATTATTCTATTGCAAACTAGAATGATCTTGAAACATGGCAGAGAATCCATGTCTGTTATTTTCCTTCAGTAGGATCAAACTAGGTTGTATTGTGGGTTCAAAAGTTTGGATTTTATAGTTTTGAAAGTTGGTGAGATTCTTTTGGATTTCAAAAATCCTTTTCTTGGCACACAGTCTTCACATCATTGGGGTGATAACACTTTGACTAGCGCTATACAACAAACTACTGTGTGCATCAGGACATGTAATAAAAAAGTGTCTTTTTCAGCCTGACTTCTGATATTTTCTGCTGAAGTTAGTTATAGTTTTGTTGTTGTTTTTTTTTAAATCTTTTAAAAAGAATTGAAAACTTTAAATATTAGCTCCCTTCATCTTTGTGCTGATGATGCCTTGAGTTTTAGCTTTTATATTTTTCAGAATCTCTGCTGCTTAATGTGTAACTCTGAATCTTCATATTAGGTGTTAATAAGTTCTCTTCACAGGGTAGTTAGATGAAACAATCCCCTTCCTAGTGAGAGAATCAAAGACAATTGGTACCCAAAAACATAAACATCACTGGGAAATAAAAAATCATGATATAATGCTTGGTAGATGAATGTTACCAGTGTTAAGTGTTTAATCAATTTAACATATATTAAATGATTGTATGCTGAGAGGAAAAAGGGGAAAATGAATAGGTAAAGCAAAGGTACTAATTAATTTTACAGTGACTTACAGATTATTAGATTATGCATTTGCTATGAGTACAAAATACATTGTGGGGTGTTAAATTCATGTAAACACAGATATCCTGAACAATACTCTGTGGAAAACTTTGACAATCCTTGTAGGCCTGATGCCTCTAGATGATGAGCCCAGGATAGTCTCTACTATAGCTATTTAACCAGGTATATTTATAGCCTTTATATCCTTTAAAAAATTGAACTCTGGGTGCTTTGATATGGGGCAAGGAAATCAATGAAATGTGGTTATTTAAATTTAAACATGTTTCCATTTTTCTTGAAAAGGATTTTATGTATTAGACAATGAGATAACAAAGCTATAATAAAGCTCTATTCCCTTTTTCAGTCTGACCATCCACTGCTTCAGATCATGACAGTGATCAGAACATACTGCCTCAAGATCTTTTTCTTTTTTGGTATTGTCTCAGTTCAGATGATCTCAGGGCACTGTTTGATTTATCAGTATCCACTCTACAAATGGTATCTGACTGAGGGAAACAGGATGTCTTAGTGCTGGCCTTAGGCACTAGAAAGTGGGCAGCTGCTTGAGTCAGAAGGCTGCTGAGAGCAGCAAAAGGCTTTTGTGCCAGTGCCCGTGGAAACAAGGAGCAATAGTTTACGTAAAAATATTTACCTTGGGTTCCCCATCTGCTACTGCTAGTGAGAAAGGATTCAGAATGTACTAGGGGCTGAGATGGAAGGAATGAAAAAGACACTTAACTAACCACAGTCTTCTGTAAATCTCTTTGCCTCAAAAAAATGGCATGCTTTTCTCCTAGGGATTGATGCCCTTATCCTTAGGTAAGGCTTTCTTTCCACCTACCCTGAGAGAGTTTTCAAGCTTAGAACTCCACACACCTTCTAAAAGTTGTCCTTAGAATTTACATCTTCTAGTAGTAAGCGAAGGCAGATTTATTTTAGTTTGTTTGTTTGGTTTAGGATTTTTTGTTTGTTTGTTTTTTGGTTGATTTTTTTTAATTTTATTTTGGGTGGGGGGGTGGGCTTTTTTGGTGGTGGTGTGATAGGGCTTAGTTTTTTTTTTTCCCTTCAAATACAGGTAGATTGCATTTCCTTTTAGTTTTTAATGTGAATAATACTGCTGTGAAAACAATTCCCCAAACCAAAATCTGCTGACTCCAAATAGGGTATATATAACAGTAGTGATATCCAAATGCAGGAGACTACAAAATTGTTCTGATTTGTTTTTAGAAACCAGGCCCAGACACTCAGAGCACACATGAAATGTCAGGATGACAGAATGGGGCTGTGCGAAGAATGCGCTCCCTCATAAAAAAAAAAAAAACCTGCACACAGCTGATGGAAACAATAAAGCATATGAAATTGTCCAGGAGATTGTCAAGACACCTGAGATCTGCACAGAGGAAGGCTGACTTAACAGTAAAATAAATATTGCTCTTTTACTTCAGTTGTTTTGACAGTCTGTTACAGGCTGGGTCGAAGACAATCTATGGGGGAAACAATCAACTTCTAGAAGGTCACAAAGTTAACCTTCCCACCATGCTGATTCAGCATAGAGGCACTTATCAAAGCACACATAATTCTACTACAACATATAGAACTTTCTTGGGCATCGAGAGATATCTGGCATTTATTTATTTCCTGCAGACGCCTGTGTATTGATGGCAGAGAGGGCATCTGCAGAAGCTGGGTTACCAAGTTGAAAGACCATGGGAAGTGACAACCCATTTGTAGGAGATCAGTTCCCAAATCTTCTTAGTAAAAAGGTCAGGGTAATGAAATGCTTAATAATGAAACTTTTTTTGAGCTTGTCTTAAAAAGGAAAAAAAAAATTGCAAGCCCAGAAAGAGACATGTCAGAACCAAGAATACAAAACTGCATTGAATCCTGTATGGTTTTTCCCCAACCAAGGCAATGTTAAACCATTATTTTAAAATTCAACCTTCATAGGCTGTATTTTAGGTTTTTGTGGGTTTGTTTTGTTTTGATCTTTTTTTTACTCGTAGAAGATAAGGGCAATAATATGAGAAATTTTCTACATTCCTGTAATTACTTTCACTTTAAAGTAATAGCCAATACATCACATAAAAGAAAATGTGGCTAAATTTGGAATAGTCTGACTTCCTACTTGTAAGCAGCTTTGCAAAAAAGCTCAGTTTATGAGCTCTGGTTGTTCCATAATTTATCACCCTGGAAGCTTTAGCTTTTCTCACTAGTAATAAATCTAGATGGAAGTTTGAAGGTAAGAGATTTTTATTAAATTAACAGGATAAAAGTAATGTATACAAGGATCTAATTATACTACTTATCCCTGTCTTTGATTTTCACCAGATGTTGGATTTGAGACACTTACAATAAATTGAGGAGAACATTCTATAGACAGCAGACAAAAACTTGTAAGATCTTAAGTCCACACAAAGTAGTCTAAAATGTAACATACTCGATGGGGCAATAACAAGCCCAGGAGTCCTTAGCCACACAAATGTAAGTATATTAAGACTCTACTTTTCACTCAAATAAAATCCGTATCCTAATGGAGCAGTTCTTGTTTCTGAACAGGTCACAAAGGCACTGTGATGCTCTCCACTGTTTCCAAGCAAATCCTGTACAAGCAAGCATTCTCTTTGATCTTTGTGGAATGTTATCCGGTGTCCCTCCACAGAAAGAAAATGCTGAATGGACACTAGAAGGCCAAAAAGGCTGGCAATAAGGCAAAGCTGCTATTTATAATTTAAAATGATAAGGTCTTTATAATGCCATGCATGGGGATAACAGAAATTAAAGGAAAATGCATACTTGAGAAGTGAAAGGATTTCAATTAGGTAAGCTTGTGTTAAGTGTTCAAATGACATGTTTCATAAGCAAAATAAGGCATTAAAAATGAAAACAAAAGTTTTGGCAAAAATTTTGCATTTTGGAGCACTGTCATACATTAAAAGAATTTCAGCCCTAGTTGCTGAATTCTTGAGAATGTATTTCTAATGTGATGAAAAGCAATTATCTATCAGCTTAGGGTCATTAATATAGGAAAAAACCCCAAAACTTTAGTACTTCATGGTCAAAATTAATATTCTAGAGGGAAGAGATAGGAGATTGCATACCCTAAAAAAAATCTTTCATAATGAAAATGTGGCTACTAGACCCATTGTCTCAAGAGATACGTCAGATCTGTTGTCCATGTGCTCCACAGGTGGTCTGCACATGTGCAACCAAAACAGATCTATTTGGAATGTGATAAACCACATCTGTGTACGCAGAAATAATTCTGCAAGGTCTGTGTAGGTGTATGGTAACTTTGAGCTTGAGGGATTTTTGGTAGAGACCATCTGTTTATCAGATACAGATCCAATATATAAGTCCTGCCAATAGATACTCAGCTTACCAAGCTCACTTCACTTATACTACTCACTGCGAGTGGAAATTTTCCATAAAAAGTAGCAAATGAAAACAACTCTTTACAAAACTGGCATGTGCAGGCATGTCAAATGAGAAATGCAAGAAATAAGAAGGATCTTTTCCTAGTTCATTACATCAGGGTAAACTGGCTCCCTGGTATGATCTCTCTTTCTCTCTTAAACCGACATAGTCAGTAGTAAAAATATATTGGTTATAAATGACAAACAATTCAATTTTCATTCCTAAAATATCTTACACCATTTTCTGCATTGTTTCTGCAGCTTTCTAAGTTTATAAAGATGCTACTGAAAAAGTATGTGCAGTTTCATTCACTGCTAAGAGGGCACATTTAGCCATGACTTAGATATGTTAAGGAAAAAATAGAAGTTACTTACCTAAGACATTCTAATTTAGCTTGGTATATTGGCTGCATATTAAAGTATTTTTGAGTATATATTTTTGACCAGAAAACTACATTAAAAAAAAATCAAACTGCCTTTACCTTAAAACATTTTAATCCACCCCTTGCCAAAATTTGAAGGCATTCAATGTGGTAGAATTGTAGAAAACACAAAAAGCACACTTAGACATGAAAATTGCTCTGGATTTTTTTCCTTTAACCTGAAGTTCTCTTTGTGATTACTGACATTTCATTTAAGTTTCACTTCTTCACAGGTAGCAAGGACTTGTATGTCTTTATTTTGCGGGGTCCTCATTTAATCTCAGGATCTGTAATTTGCCTCAGGGTCTGAGCTCTTGCAGCAGCTGGTGCCAGTAGTACAATGCTCTGACAATATAAGATGCTATGAAGATAACATGAAGATAAAGAAAAGTGTCCAAAGGTTGCCCATTATGCTAGGTCTAATAAGGCCACTAGCAGCTGTGTAAATTTATCACTGTAATCATAGGTATGTCCAATCATCATGAAAGCTAATCCTGTATATCCCAAAATATCTTGCAGCAGTGTTTCATGGAAAGCAGGTAAATCAGTGGAGGTGTTTTTCAGAAAGACTTATATATCCCCTCTGCAGGCTTCCAAATTAAGAGTGTAGCAATGTCATATTTGAACTTGTGATTGCTTCTAGGCTAAACAATATAAATGCAGTCTTCATGTAAAAGAGGAAGTATGTCCAGAGCTGTGAAAAGAAATTAATTAATATTACTAATTTCATTTTTAAAAATTTATATTATCTACGTCACATACTTTAGCAATATATTTGAAGGAAAAACTTCTTAGGAAATCAAAAATTCAATGTATAACACAGTAGTGCAGGAAATATGCCCCAGGCCATATTGAATGAATACAATTAAACAAATCATTGCAATAAGGGCTCATTAAGTGAACTCTGACTGAGACAAGGAAAAATGGTATGTAATTATGAAATTAAAGATTGTATTGTTGTGTGTTTAAATACGGATATTACTACTCTTTCTGCAGCTATTGTCTGCCATGACCATCTCTAATAGGGTTATTTTTAATTTCTTTGGAGGACAAAATGCTACTCTGCAATGTACATGGAAAGTTATTTTTCATAGGATAAAAAGATAATTATAAAGGAACATTCCTCCTATGCTTTTCCCATTTTATAGCAATATGTTCTTTTTGTATTTATATTTGAAAAACGAGTATCCACCTATGGCAGTGGGAGACAACTTGGAGACAACTACAAGATTTGACTGCCAGGCAAGCTAAATATGATTTTTTGCTCTACCTCTGCCTATACAATTCTGCCCTAAAGTTGTGCAAACCAAAAGTTTGAAATCTTACCTATCTCTAAAAGCTCTGCAGAGATTTTTGCTGCAATCAAATTTGATTTCAGAAACTAGCACCTCACCTGTGCAGCTTGTTTGGATTTTGTCAGCTTCTGACAACCAGGTCAGCTCCACATCAGAAATTTTTGTGCAGAGGAGATGAATTCTTATTAACTCCCTGAAACAACAATTAGGACCACCAGTCATTTAAATCAAGGCCTGATAGGGAAAGATTGTTCCCACTTCATTGTGAAGAGTATCTATGCCCGTAAGAGTGGCAATAAGAAGTATAAAATTTCCTGGACCACCATCTTCTGTCAAGCTGATTATGCAAATTTTTTTCCCTCTGAAAACAAGCCCATACTCTAACAACATAGTGGTATATGATTGACCCATAAATCTATTAAACTGGTTGTCACTCAGGATTACCTGGAGGCTGTGTAAAAATTTACATCAAGAGACACTTTCTTTTTCTTTTTTTTTTCTTTTACTTTTACTTGGTCCATTATGAAAAATCTGTCTTTAAAGGTTTAAGTTCATTAGATTCAAGATCACATTTTTAGTCTGCTCTGGAAATAGTGCTAGCTTTTTGCACTCTGGAGAGAACTATTTCTTATTCAGGACAGTAAAAAAATAAATGAGGTTATGAATAAAAACTTATTGCCTCACTGATCCAGATTTTTATTTGTATGGTTTGGTACACCCAATTTCAGAACAGTTTGATTTAAACTGTCACTGATGATCAGCACTTTCTGAGCCATGTTTTTATCTTCTCTGGCTAATAAAGATAGTAAACTAAAGGAAATATAGAATAGATTTTTTTTTTAATTGACAAGTTTATTTAGATTTTGGCAAAATTATAACAAGTAGCACATTACTGGTATGAGCTAGAGAATGGAAACCTTATTTTCCGGCTTTCTGTCAACCAGTATTTATTGTTAAAAGATAATTTTGTTATTTCTGTGTCACTGAAACAAAATTCAACTAAAGTCTGATAAGATTCTTCAAATTTTTACATGATAACTGGTAGATAAATTCATTCAGATAGATGACAGAGATGCAAAACTTGTACTATTTCAGAATAAGGGTATCAGGACTACTATTACTTTTGTTGCTTGTGAGCATTGCAGGTGTTGCAGCTTTGAATTCTGAGATTTTTGCTATTGGTTGAAATATTGACACACCCATAATCTGCTCCTGACTATTTGATTGATTGAGTTCTTCTTTTAGACCATTTAGAACGATCAAGAGGAAAGCCCAGTCAAAATGGTATGCCTGAAATTGCACACATTTATATTTAGATTTTTTTGTCTGCTCTCCAAGACCATCAGTTTACTGAAGAGATAAAGGTAACATGGAGCTACCCTCACCAAAAAGTGCAGGCTTATTTTTCTAGTATCTTTTTTCAATGTCTAATATTTAATGTTACTGCCAGCATAAAGACACTTTCATTTAAAATATTACTTTAAACATCTGCAAGTTTTACTTTGCTGAAACAATCCTTTTTTTTTCCTTCTGAGAAGGAAATTGAACATCAAACTGTATATTTTTGTTACATTTGCCCTTCAAGAAGCAGTGTTTTTATACAAGTATTTTAACTGTGTCTAGGAAAGAATGTGCAGGAAACCCCATTTAAATTTGTGGAATATAAATGCACAGCATAAAATGAATGCAGACTGGGTACAAATATATTTAGGAACCCATTCTTTCTACAATGTCAGTTTCCTAGAGGATATTCCAAATAATGGCTAGCTCATTCAAATGTGCACAATTCCCAAAAATATATTGTAGGGAAGTTTTACATTCAGACACATACTTTGCTGCTTGTTTGAGACACATAATTACTGACTTAATATACTTGACTGAAGGATTTTGGGTCATTCTCACAGAATAGACTTATACTGATGTAAAAATGATCCTACAAGTAGTGCAGTGCCCTCATCTGTAGTCCTGAGAAATTTAAAAGCCTTCCATAATTTGTGGGAAATTCTTGGGTCTTGCTCTGTACTTCTGCCAAACAGGCAGAGAGCTACACTGTTTAAAGTAAGAAATTCAAGAAATGAATTTTGCATTTATTCTTTTTGTGTGCTCTCCATAAGAAGGCTTCAACTTTTAGGTGTCTTTTTTATTCAGAAAAAAATCTGAGACAGTTACGTTCCAATGTTAGGCTGGATTTTAAAATTATATGCCACAATATCTTTGTTTATTTAAGAAATTATCATCAAATAATTGAGTCTGGAAGGGACCTCTGGAGAAAATGGTCCAAGCCCTCTACCCAAGCAGGGCCACCCAAAGACAAGCCCCAATAGAACTGATGCCTTGAGGGCCTGACCTAGAACAGAGGCTAGACAGTGTTAAAGGAATAAAATAGATATTTTTTTAAAGGCCTTACAAGGATACACCTTGGGCAGTACAGGAGCCTTGGGCTTTGCCCAAGATGGACCCAAGATGGTCACAAGATGGATGATGGGTCATGAGTTTTCACACTTTTTGGTCCATTTATATATTTGGGTTAATTGTTCAAATACAGCTCCAGGCTAGGAGGTCCCATCCTCCCAGATTGCTCTCCTCAATTCACCGTTGTTTACACTTTTGGGCCTGAGGTTGTAACAGTTGTCCTTGGTTCTCAGGCTGGAAAAGGATTGTTTTGTCTAACTAAACTGTGAAGAGAACGTGCTAACACTTTACTTGAAGTTCAGAGTTACACACCAGAAGGCAGTACAGAATCTGAAAAATACAAAAGCTAAAACTTAAGGTATAATTTACTTTTTAGTATCTACAAGGATGGATACCACACCATCCAAGCAGTCTGTGCCAGTGCTGCATTCACCCTCACAGTGAAAATGTTACTGGTTCAGAGGGACACCCCTGTGTTTCAGTGAGTGTCCATCCCCCTCTGGTCCTGTCTCTGAGCACCACTGTAAAAGGTCTGGCTTCCCTCCTTTTCACTTAAGTTCTTCCTGAGCATCCCCTTCTCTGAGGTGGACATTCCTAACTCTTAACTTTTCCTATTCAGAGCAATGCTCCGCTCCTTTCATTATGTTTGCATCCCTTCATTGGTCTCTCTCCAGTATGCCCAGTATGCATGGGGAGCTCAGCATTGGACACCCCTAGATGCAGCCTCACCAGCACCGAGTAGAATGGATGGATCACCTCCCTCACCCTGCTGGCAACACAATTCCTTTTGCAGCCCAAGACACAATTAGCCTTATTTATTGAAAGGATACATTGCTGACTCATGTCATCACTCATGTAAATCCCATTTATATCATAATGAGAAACTTTTTAAAGAGAAAAGAAGAAAGTTAAAGACATTTCTAGGGTATCGATTCACACCATTTCTATGAAGAAATGGCATGTAAAACCAGCATGAAAGCAACTTAGAAACTCTCATTATATGTGTGTGAACTTTCTCAGAGAGTAAAACTCAGTGTTATATTTAGCAATTTGCAGTTTGTGAGAAAACTACTGAATAGAATTTTGGAGTTGCTGAAAAAACTCGTTCACTTTTATGAAAGATAATACTTGCAAATAGTTATTTAGGACTTTCTTTCACACTCCTCATCAAAAACTTCCTTACTCAGATAGTCATAACATTTCTGAAAACTTATTCTTCCATAGAATTAATGAATTGCAAGAAAATATATTCCAGTCCACATTACACATGACAGCTTAATGGGTGCAGTAGAAATAGAAAGCCTGACATCACTTGAGGGGGAAAAAAATGAGGTACAATTCCTCCTTCCTTTTATATTTTACACATACTGACAATAGTGAAATCTCACTGGGAGATGTCTGTAAATCTGGGACGTGCACCCTGCTTTTTCAGTGCTTTCCACTCCTGTTTCATCCCTGGAGCAACAAGAGGGTTTGTGTTCAAACTTTCTGCTGTATAATGAAAACAAAATTACTGTAACAGCCCCTTATGAACTCCAAATTGAAAAAATATGTTGGTAAATGTCCTGGTTTCAAGGACAGGTGTCTGCCAATAAAGGCAGAAGTTTTCCTTTGAAATAGAGACTTTAATTCCACTCCCCCCAAGTATTATAATTGTTTGAATCAAGGACTCTGAGGCAGAGATAAGGGGGTAGGAATAACAGCTCTTTTACTAATATATCTAACCGTACAAGCAGAAACAACAGCAGTTGTTAAAACTACCAACAAAACAGAGCACATAACTCGGTTCCAGTCCTTTCTCAAGCTGCAGGCACACTCTCTCTGCCCTCGGTCCCGGTGCTCCAGGTGCAACAAAGCCCGGCAGCCGCAGAGAGGCGGGAGCGCGGGCGGGAGGGGCGGCAGCGGCCACGCCGGTCTCGGGTAGAGCGGCTGGAGCGGCAGCTCCTCGCTCACCGCTGTGTCCGGGTGATCAGCTGTGTCCGCAGGGGCAGGAGCTGCAGCGGGGCGGATGCAGGGCAGGTGATCGCACAGGGTCTGGCTCTCCTGTCCTCAGCCGCGTGGCAGGAGACAGGGGATCTTCCTCTGAGCTTGCCAGAAACATGAATCCCCTCTGGAAGCACAAGTAACCCCTCTAGAAGCCGCTCCCACCTATCCCTTTGTCTAGAGTCGTCAAAGATCCTGAGTGTAACCCGGCAAGCTCCATTGCCATGATAATGGGTAAAATTCTTTAAATTGACACAGTAAGCAAAAAACACTCAACCCCCAACAGTGAATTAGTCTTCAAACCTTCAAAAATGGTAGCAGACAGACACCACTTTCCTTCTTACCTGTGATGGCAAAATTGCAGGCACAGCTTAATATGCAAGGTGGTGGCTCTACAAATCTTGTCATTTCACCTCCAGCCCTTCTCAAGAATTTTTGTTTGCACCCCTCGGTCCCCTCGGTGCTCCATCAGTCTGCGCTCCATCACACATGAATGCTCCTTTGGCACTCAAAGAGCAAGAGATGCTTTAACAGGGGAAAAATCTGATTTTTGTTGGTAGTTAGGTGAGCCGATAAGCTATGTTCAAGCCAAGAAGAGGTTAATACTTCAATGAGTCGGGGACCAAAACTTTTGTAAATCTCTTACAGCGAAGCTAAGCTGTAATATTTTAGAACTTTTTACACAGAAGTAAAACTGAACATTAAAAAAATATATGAAAATGTTAATACTAGTGATACAAGCTACGTATTTTATTAGCAGTGGTGACCAGACTTTCAATAGCTTTGGCACCCACAATTTCAAAAGCAAGATAAATATTTACTGCATAGAATTTCTTTAGAGTAAAACTATACATTCTTGTAGTGAATTGACTGTAGCAATTTTCTGTTTTCAGGAGTAAAACCAGAAGGTTATAAAGCACATTTAAAACCTCTCTGAACTAGAACTAAACTTTCTGAAAACCTCAAACTAACAAATCATGTGCATGTATATGTGGAAAGAAAACCAAGTTAAAGAAAAAGTAAATGCTATGACAGTGCTTTTAAATTCAAGGTTTTAGTCTCCATCCTAATATCCTCAATCTTCTAGGTCAGATTGAATTTTCCATTATGTATTGTGATGTTGTTTCCTGACCAAAAGTGGATACAGAAAACTGGTTCTGTCCCAATTGATTAGCATCAGACAAAATACTTTCCTATAAAGGGCTTGTGTGATATATTTGGATGGAAAGAATTTACTCATCGCATCCATGAAAGCTCAGCAAATTCATTGTTTTGTTCTTTGTGACAATGTGCCACACACATTTTCTAAAGAAAGTCAAAGAATTATTCCATAATTAGGAACATTTAGAACATGGAAGAATTAAAACCATACAATTTTATTTGATAATAATTCTGTCTTATGAGAAAGAAACTGGTGTGTGTATGTATTTGCTTCACACCCTCATGTGCAAACAGACACATATCTACATATTTGTGTGTGTAGGTAGCTTTATACTTGCATAGATTTGTGTTTCAAGAAAGAGAAAGGTGGGGATTTTTTAAAAGTTTTAAATATTTTGCCACCACATTCCACTAGTTTCAGTCCTTCAGTGATGTCTTAGTGACATCCCTTTCCATGTAAATGGAAAGATTTGATTTTGGTTGGCCAGCTACATTGCTGCTATGGTGTTGGACTTTATCATGGCATGTTCCAACAGCCTTTCTTACCCTAGGCCAGATCTAAGGAGAAATATTTAGTTCTCTTGATAATTTTTAAGCACAAAAGTCTTTTCACTGGAGATGAGGCTAACCTCCTAAATCATTACTTTCAGGAGTTCTACAAGTTTTGGAAATTCATTCTTTACAACATAAGGTCTGTTTCATTTAATCCTGACTAAAATACTCATGTTTATTATGAGTTTCTCTGTGCATCCTATTAAATTAGTATTTCACTGCCTCACAAACTTGAAAGACCATATTGCCCCACTATTTATTTGACAAATATTTTAATGCTTTGAGGATAAATTGAAGGCATAGTTTAAGTAATTCTCAAGAAATTATGTAGGAGAGATATGTCAAATGGGCGCTATGTCCCTATCATCTAGTCATTATTCAGTGTCTTAATCATGATAAAGTCTTCTCGTGAGTCATAATGGCCTCAATCCAGCAATCAATAGAATTACTTAGGTGCTTAAAATTGTGCATAGGATGAAATACATTGCCAGATCAAAGGGTCAATGTCCTTACCAGTTTATTTACAGAATATTAGGGAGGTCAAGGAGAATTGAAAATCTTCTTGAAAAGGTATAATATGTGTGATTCTGAGTGTGGTATAGTAATTGATCCTGCATCATTAAGATTAGGAAAATGTCACAGCCTAAATTCACTGTTGAACTACTGCTTGGGATTTTTTTCTTCTCTTCTATTGAGCTCAGTGAACTCTCTGCTACAATTTCAGATATACATATTACTCTTACACTCTGAGGGAATAATTTAACTTTATTATGCAATTTGTAATCCTTAAATAAGTGGTATAAATCTCTATCTTTTCCTATTGGAAAGGTGAAGTAATTAAATCTGTAATAAAAAAAATATTAGTTAATTGTGATTGCGGCAAGTCAGAGGCTCATATGAATGTCATAGATTTGAAATGGAAGCCAAATTGCTGCAGAAAATAGAATATAATAATAGATGTGGCTGCACTGTCCCTCCTAGTGCTGCTAGGAAAACTTCAGAATATAGAAAAAATTTTCTAATAACTTTTCCAGCCTTGCCAGCTTCACTATCATATGGATTTTCTTTTCCTCCACTAAAAGCAATGAGATATTGCCAGGATTTTGTTTTTAATCCCTATAAAGTGCTGCTAAACCTATCTGAATGTCATCAATTTTGATGTAAAATAGAATAAGCACTATGAAAACAGGAAGAATATAGTTTTCAGCTATTTTCAATGGGAATATTTTATATTTACCAAAACTGTACTGCACAAATGTCATTAAAAGTCTTTTCTCTTTTGTGAAATACAGACTGTTTTGTTTAGTTTTGAATTTTAAATTGATGGTTTTGAAATTCTCAGTGAAATGAATTTTAGAAATTAATCACCCTGAACAGAAGTTGCACAACAAATTGGATTATTTTGCTTTCAAAGTAATAATAATAATAAAAATGACGATGATAAAAATGATTAATTAAAATAATGTGCTGACTCATGGCCACTGTAACTTTCCAGCAATTAGTAGAGGAAATAAGTAGGTTTTGGGATAGGCTTGTTGAGAAAAGATTGGTTTGAGGCGGAGACTAAACAATCTACAATTGTAAACTCAATAATATCTGATGGTATTGGACTGATAAATAAATTTGGAAACTGTTATTTTTTGTATTTTCCTGGCTACCAATGAAATAAAGGAAAATGTTTGCAAAGAATAAAGAGATAAAGCTATTTATCAGTAACTAAGAAGCTCAAAGTAAAGTAATTTAGATTTTGCAGTGTGTTGATTAATTACTACCAAGCTAAAAAATTTGAGTGATAAGTAAAATATCTTTTTTCTTCTTTTTTTTCCCCCCATTGTAATTGATCCTACTTTTTTTTTTTTTTTTTAAATATAAAATGTCAGATATATGTGTTAAAATAATATTGGCAAAATAAGCACTGCATTGAAACGAGATCACAGCAACTAAGGAATATTTTTCTTATCCTGATTCTTTTAGTGAAATCAAGTTAACATTTTGGAGCTAAAGTCAACCAAGATAGGTAACATCTGAGCACTGCTGCTGAGACAAAGGGGTCAAAGTTCTAAAGAAAGTTGTGTTGGTTTCACATGCTAGAGGGGAGGGGTGGATTTCGCCTGAGGGAAGCTCCATGAGGTGGGGAGTGGGAGGGGCTCTCCCGTCTCTGGGAGCTTCCCTGTGAGGTGCTGGCACCAATCAGAGAGCTGATTTGGTGATGGACAGCTCGGAAAACCAATGAAAAGTTATTTCGCTTTCACAAATCGCCTTGGATCAAGCTAAGCAATGCTCTCTCAGTTTCTGGCTTCCGGGGGATGAGGTGGCTCTGGCTGGGGCACCGGCCCTGGCCTGGCACTGGCCGCATGGCCCCGGCCCTGCTGGCTCGGCTCGACTCGCCTCTCCACGTGGTAGAAGAAGCCTCCAGCTGCCCATGTGGTTTTTTTCATGATCTGGATACAATTTTAACTTCTTAATGCCTGGATAAGATTCTTGATCTCCTGGGCTCCCCTGAATGAGAAGGAATAAAACATGGAGTCCACAGAAGTCAGTGGAATGAAGATAAAGTTCCTGATGGGAAGAGATTAAAAAGATGCAACTGATAAGTAACTGAAAAACTTTTTTGTGGGGCTATGAGGGGATTGTGACTTCACTAAAATTCCTTTAAACTGTGAAATATACTTGGGGAGGTTTGGGGTGCTTGAGATGAAGACTTTTTGCCTCGGGGAAATTGAGTCTCTGTTTTGGGACTGGAATATGAACGGAGACACTTGATAGAGAAGGAGATGAAGAGAATTTTGTTTTTCAGCAGCCTGCCTTTAAAAGTAGTCCCATGTGTGAATCGTAACCCATAACACGGCTCTGGAAGGACTGTGTAAATGAGAGGAAAATTCATGGTGCTGTAGGTCCTGGGTGGATGCAGACTGTGAAGGTGAAGACACCCCCTAAGCCTAAATCCAAAACGGGACTTTTCTCTCTTAAGTGAACTGAAATGATTATTTGGGTGGATAACTGACTGAAGTGTTCTCTGTATGTTGTTGTTAAGGAATGTGGAATGAACGAAAGGGGAGGAGGGAATAATCTAGAATTTTGTTCTGGATTCTTTTTGTGTTTTATTAATAAATTTCTTCTTGTACCCTTTTAAGTTTTAAGCCTGCCTTGTCTCTACTCCTAAATCCTATCTCTAAAAAGAAACTAAATACATTAAAATTGGCAAAACCCAAGTCACACTGTGACAAAAGTCTATTACCCTATAGATTATGATGGCTAGGAACATGTAGTGGCTTTTTCGGTGAAATTTAACCATGAGTTGAAGTTCAGCAAAAATTTGAAAATGTTACTAAAAATATAAGTTAAATGCTGATGTGTATATTTTATGTATTTTATTTAAAATTATTTAATAAAAAACAGACCAAAAACTTAATACAAATTTTCTTTTGTATTATTTTCAACTTGAATGTCAATACTCTGTGGTGGCATGAAGATATAAGTACCAAATGAAGTATAAAACTAGGAAGTTTAAGATAACATTCTTCTTGAGATCCTAATGTAGAATAGCACCTGCATGAAGGTTTCACTAATTGTATTCTTATCTATTATTATCTATTATATGAATTTATAATTTAAAAATAATACAGATCTTTTCTATAAAATTCAGAGGTGAGATCAACTCAGTTCTGATGTATATATGAGGCTTTTGATTAATTTTATATGATATTAATGCCTTGGCAAATTTTGGTTCAAAATTATTCAAATAATTTGAAGCAGTTAAAGTGATGTCTCATTATATTAGCAATATTACCAAAAATTGAGTTATTGGAAGGCTTCTAAGGGATTATTCATTTTAAGTACCCTTTATCAAACACAATGTGCTGACTCAGTACAATTTTACAGAGAAAAGGCAACATACAAACAATGACAGGTTTATAATATTTTTTAGTGGAGAAACCAAAAGGTGTGGCAGGTTGAGAGTGTAGAAATGAATTCACAAAAAATAGTGAGTGAGAGGTTGTGCAAGATATAAGAAAGACAACAGAAAAAAAAAGAAAAATCTGAGGAAGATACGTGAACCTCAGGGGTTTTTGCTGCTGCTGTTGTTGTTGTTTTTGTTTTTTGTTTTTTTTTTTTTAAATTGATGTATTGTGGCTCTTTGTTAATATTTTCATGTACAAATCAGACACCTGTATGTAGGAGTCATTTCAATATATTGGTTTCCGTTATGTGAATACAAGATGAAGTAAAAAAAAGTACACATAGTCTAACCAAATACATACACACAATTACAGAAATTTTACTGCTTTCAGAAGAGAAATTCATGTTTAGTGGACATATAAATTCAAGATAAATAATTTCATCTCATTGCTCAGTACTGTTTAAAACTGTTGAAAAGGATTATATCGTTTACATAACCAGAACAGAGCAAACACTAACCCATCATTGGGAAAGACAGTAATATTATGGATGATTGTGTAGGTGGCAAGAAATTATATTGAATTTCATAGCTGAAAGCATGTGCCGGAGATGATATCTTTTATGTCACTTAAAGGAATCTTCTTTTTCTCCCATTAAGTGCTTTGTATCATTCACAGGATGGTGGTAATCTTGGTGCAGCTGGTAAACAATTCGCAGCTTTCAAGTAGTGCAAAGCACTCATAAAATTATATACTGTGCCTTTTTTTTTTTTTTTAATTAGCAAATACTCTTTATTAATGTAATTGCTTTTTCTTTAAAGGTAAATATATAAAATTGGATGTGGTTGCAAAAGAGCATGATTTTACAAAACTTTAATTATCTCTGGCTCTTTCTGACTTCTGAAAATTATTATTTTAAATGTATGTTCCTAAGCAGCTGACTCAGGAAATCTGAGCTTAAATTAAATAAATAAGATTTAGAATGTGTTATGCTAGAATTCCAAATTATTTCTCTGTGTGAAGAAAATGGCATCTTATAATCTGAATATCTGTCTTTTACAAAGATGTTTCCAAGCTTTAAGATTTCATACCTCCTCGTACAAAAAGCATGTACAGATTTTTGCACATCCATCTGTGCATGACCAATATACATTAAAAAATCATTAAAAAATGCACAGAAAGCAACTGTAGAATTTACTGCCTGCATATTGATGAGTTTTCGTCATCTGTTGCTAACACTGCCCAATTTGGTGCATCTTGCCAGCTGGTGAAGTCCCATTAAGTTGATGAAGAGATGTCATTTTATGTCAATGGGGCTTTCAAATTGTCAATTTTTAAGCATATGATGTTTAAAAAGCAACCTATGCTTTTTAAAGTCAAACTAGAAATGTAACAATTAAGTTTTCAGGCAGAAGTAAAAGTCTTAAGCAAATCAACATATTTCAAATAACCAGAACAGTTGTTTCTCTATTTCAGGTGATTTGTCTATTGTTTTCTCTCTTTCTCGGCAGTATCCTACCTCTGATTTAGAAATTTTTTTCAGAAAAAAATTTGGGGCAGATGTAGTAATTATTGCCACTTTCTTGACCACAAATTTTCTGAATCTTCTCGAATTCAATCCATTGGGAATTTTTTTATATGAAAAGGGGAGAATTATTAGGAAAATTATTTGAGGTGTGCATTCCTGATTTAAAAAAACAAGGAAGAAAGGGGAACAAGAGATAAACTGAAGAATAACGCTTAGACTGTGGTCCGCAATTGCCTTTGCTACTTGATTGGTTAATTTCTGAAGGTTTCTGAAGTGTCAATGAAACAAAATCAGTTTGTTGCACCAATTTAAAGTGTCCCAGACTTTGCCTACGTAGTATCGAAATGAAGCAATCTGAAACAAACCTGAAATTCTAAAACTCTGCAGAGTACCAAAGCAGTCTTTATTAACTTTATTAAGGAATTCAATGCTCTCCACTATGAATTATTTAAGCTTTGAAGTGCAAGCAAACAAGCAGTTGGCTAAGATTCAGATTGAAAAGCCAGTCCATATATAATCACATCAGTCTGGAGACTGTCTGCTCCATTAGGATTTTACTAAATCTCATGAAAGATTTACAGATGAGCAAATCCACATGACTGTACAAGATGTGAGTAGTTACAATGCTCACAATTGCTTTGCATATAGATGTCTTCTGATGAGTCAGGCAAGTTTGTTTTGGGCATAGACCTACCAGGAGTGGTTTAAAGACAAGCTGATCATTCTTTGAAATTCTGGAAGTTGTCTGACACAGAGAGCCCAAGAGCCCACATACAATTAAAACACATCTGCAGGTCTTCTGCTGGCTTTGGACAAGGAAGAATTGCTTGAGAAAGGTAGGGAACATAAGATTGGTTTTGCTAACCCTTAAGAGTCAAATGAAGAACACTGCTTCAGGACAGAGATGATTTATGTTAAACAAAAGGAAGGCTCACTACTGTCTGTTGCTGCAAAGTTCCAGGACTCATATCCAAATGAGATTTCTACAAATACTAGTCTATGAATGAAGGTAACATATCTTAGTCTATGAATGAAGATAAAGTATCTTGACATAAGGACACATATGACTACATAAACTTGCATAGATGCAAATACAGAACATATACATGTGAGTTATGTGTTGATATGTGAGTACTTACGTACTCATATAGATAGATATAGATATATAGATAGATATATAGATATAGATACATATATTTCTGCTCATTGCTAATGTATTATTTCATTATTTCAAGGAACATAATCCATCTAGTAGTTCTGAATTAATCTATAAAGTTTTGGAAGTTTTTGCCCTCTGTGCCCATTTGCAGATCTCTTTGGCACTGAATTAGGATTTACTGTCCATGGACAGTGTACTTGCTTAGAGACTACAAGATTCTAAGAGAAAGCATTTTTACTTTTTTTCTGCCTCTGGATCAGCATTAGCATCACAAAGTTCAACAAGACCAAGAGCAAGATCCTGCACCTGGGTCAAGATAATCCTCAATATTGATACAGTCTGGAGGATGTACAGATTAAGAGTAGTCCTGCAGGTGCTTGGGATCTGGGAGTTGAAAATCTGGTCATAATGCACTGGGCACTTGCAGCCCAGGAAGAATTGCAGCCAAGGTCAAGTGTGTGGTTTAGTCCATGTACTTTGCCCTTATGAGGCCCCCTCAGAATACTGTGCTAAGCTCTGGGGTCCCCAGCACAGGAGGAGTGGGTCTGGAGGAGAGCAATTAAAATGACCAGAGGGCTGGAGCACCCCTCCTATAGAGACAGGCTGAAAGAGTTGGGACTGTTCAGCTGCCAAAAGTGAAAGTTGTGTGAAGACTTTACTATAGCCTTCCTTATATAGCTTTTACTACTATAGTATTTAAGGGGGGATTATAACGAAAAGAGAGTTCTTGACATGGTCTGTAGTAACAAGACAAGGGTTTTTTAACTAAAAGAGCTTTTATAAAGGGAATGATGAGATGCTGGATAGGTTGATCAGAGAGGCTGTGGATACCTGATAATTTGCACAGTCTAAACTCAGGTTAGATAAGGCTTTGAGCAATATGATCTAGTAAAAAATGCAAACACATTGATATGTGATCTTTAAGGGTTCGTTTGTCTCAAAATAATTTTATTAGTCTTTGATTTTAAAAAAATTATCAGACATCAAGAAAAATGAGCTTTTGTTTAAAACCTGAAAACATTTCTAATTCTGTGATATGTGACTTCCATGTTTTTTACTATTTCTGTTGGTCTGTTGGTGTACTGCTGTTCATACTTTCTTTTTCTCACCTCTCATTATTTCTATATTTTCTTTGGCAATATGTGAAAGAAAATATGAAAGAAACCTATACACCTTGCCTAATCTGTTCATCACTAAAAGGAAACCAATAGTAAAATTTTAATAGATGTTTTTGATAAAATACTAAAGAATGTGAAAGCAGAAGACTTCATCTGTACTGCAGATCAAGTTCCTCCTTAACAAGTCAGTGACATGAAGCAGGGCTTTTCATAAGAGATGGAAGATATTTCCTTTTTAAGGAAATATTTTGGAATCATACCATCTCAAAGAAGTTTCTGGCAGAGCTATGTGGATGTATACAGAGCCATGGCTACACTTGGATTAGACAATTATTGACTTGAGCAAGCTTCTTTTAATTTAGTCTGTGTACCCTTACACTATAGTGTGGACACAGACACAGATGAGGTTCTAAGGCTTCTCAAAAACTAAATTAATTGCAGAATTGTGTAAATATGATAGTATTTTTCAAAACAAAATGACTGTGTGTCCTAAGATTACCGCTGAAATTTGCCATACTTTCTATTCTGAACATTTGATGAATATATTAATTTTAAGCTTATTTTCTCTTCTGCTCTCTTAGGTACTTTCAGAACTCCTTACAGTCACCCCAAAATTTGTTTGTTCTTTTGTTCCTTGTGATATGCCCATCTGTCTAGATCAGTGTGTTTGTCATTTTGCTTTAACAAGCTGTTTGCTGAAGCCCGTAAATTTGTTTTCTGCCTTTATCATGAGCTTTTGAAAGAAGAACTCTGGATGTACTGAATGTGTTCCTGCATTTGTTCATCAAGCTGTGTGTCATTCTTAATGCCTTTTTAAAATTAACACTATTAAAGCTAGTTAAAAGAAAGTATTGTTTTAAAATTATGTTTCTACCATCTGTCATTAATAATGAGTATTGAGGTCACTTAAAGAACCACCATCAAATGTATTAGCAAAAGCAAGTTTAATATAAATTTGGAAAACACTACTGAACAGAGCAGGTTGGCAAGGTTCCCTCTGCTGATAGGATAAAGCATACAGATGAATCAAATTAGGATCATCCTAAGAGTCACTGCCTGAGATATCCTCAAAAAGTGATCTTAATATGATGCTGTAAAATATCATCACAGTTCAACACAGATGGGATTTTTACAATTTCTGATCTGGCAGAGGTCTGAGGTTTATTCAGTAGATTCATTAGTATGGATCTCTTTTAAGGTAAATCACAGGACTTTAGAAGCACTTAATCATTGACTAAGTTAACATTTATGAAGACAATCAATAGGATTTATTGTAAAGACCACTTTATTTTAATAACAGATCCAGGATGGCAACATTCATTCTATACTTGCTGTAAGCTATTTAAATCTATTGACTTTCACATAGACACAAAGTTAAAGCCTGTTAAAAATTCCCCTCTAGTTCAGTGAAGTACTCCATCTAATAACTCAGCATTTCTAAATAGGTGAGGGTTGAACCTCGAAGAGTGGGGGGTGTGCTGGCCCAGGAACTCTTGTCAGCTTCTGGTGATGGTCCTCTGAACTTCACAACCTTTGAGTTTCCTGGCTCTGAGAGGAGTCCCACTCAGAAGGAGGTGCTGGTGCAGCGTCTTGCAGTCCAGAGGAGCTCATAGGGCCTCACTTAGGCTTGATGTTTATGCAGTTGAGAGACACTTCACTTTAGATATCAGCAAGTTTTCATCCTGGAATTCCAAAATCACTATAACTCTTAAGCTACAAATGTTCCAAGGCTGTCAGGCAAAAATGGATTAATTATTCCCTCTTTTGTTCCCCTCTTCAGCCAGGAAACAGGACTGCATTTATGGCCAGTGCTACTACATCTTGACTGTGCAGGAATTCCTGGTTTGGTCAAGGGCTGCCTCACTGCCCAACTCGCTGTATAAAGACCCAGGGCTAATGGGAATTTTTGAGGTCATATGTGAGGCAGGAAGAATGCACCATCACACACAACTCTCTGTTGTCTGTTGATTTTTACATTTTATTTGGTTGGGGGTTTTTTATTCTTGTTTGTTTGTTGGTTTGCTTTTATGCTTGCATGTTTGGTGTTTTGTGGGGATTTTTTTACCTTTTTTTTTTTAACACTGCAGTTGCTAATCTTAGTGAGAATAAAATGGATACTGGATAAAAGACAATTTTAAGCAAAATATCCCTGTAGGTTAGCTGACACCGGCTTTTGTTTTCGGGAAAAACCTCACATAACTTCCTGAGGTTGAATTTATAGGAGGAACTATTCAAATATGTTTTAAATATTGTTGCACTCAGCCCTCCTTCATTAATCTTTGCACCTTTATTTCCCTGAGAAGCACTATAAATCATTGTATTGTATTGCTGCTATTCGTGAAAGATACTTTACTTTAAGGTATATAATTCATCATAGAATGGTTTTTTTATGCATAACTGTCTCTCCTGGACCAAAATAATTCAATACCATATAGAAAGAGAGAAAATCAAGTAAAAAACAATACTATAATATTTATAAGGATATTAAAGGACTGTCAAATGCCACCTTTAATTCAAATTAGAGAAACATTACTTCTTAACACATTTTTTTTCTTATCACAGAAAACCATTCTTTAGTTTATTTTTGAAAATAAATTTGTTGATATTACTACTCAAAGATTAAAAATTCCCGAAAATGCAGCAATGGAGCTGGGCAAGTCTCTGATCCAAAAAAAACAAATTTACACTAAATAGAAATGTTTGTTGTTTTCCTTTGCAAAAGTCTTTCACTTAACATTGCCAAAGAAAAATCCACTGACTTGCACTAGAGGCTACGTGTAACTTGAGAAGTATTTATCTAATTCAGGAGCATATTTAAACATTTCCCTTTGAAAATAGCTCTGCATGCATGCAAGAGCTGTGTGAAATATGGAGTCTGCAAAGATGCCTTAAGAGAGGCTAACACTGACAGACAGACAATATGTAGATTGTGGAAGCTTCTCTTTCTCTTTGTGGTTAGTGGTATGCAATCAACTCCATCAAAAATTAACCAAATTTCATTAAAAATACCAGTTTATTATTCCTCAATTTATTATTCTGGGGAGTACTTTCAGTCACTTAAAAATAAGTTAATTTTCATAGCTGCTGTTGTTTCTGTTTGTCCGGTTAGATATATTAGTAAAGAGCTGTTATTCCTACTCCCTTATCTCTGCCTTATATTTCCTGATTCAAAAATTATAATACTCAGGAGGGAGGGGGCTTACATTGTCTATTTCAAAGAGGAGCTTCTGCCTTTATTGGCAGACACCTGTCCTTCAAACCAGGACAAAGTGTTTAGAGGTGGTTGCTGAAGTGTCATGAGTCACAGACATACTGTATATCTTGGGAGACAGTCAGTAGGGACTATCTATTTTAATCCTTTCTTTTGCACACAAATATACCCTTGGAGTTTCTCTTACTGATTCAATGATGCTGACTGACAACTTAAGATTTGCACATGCTATGCCTCTCTGCCGAATCCTCTAGCCACATTTGTGCCTCCTGTAACTCATAAGCAGGCCAAGGACACTGTTTTAACAGTCCCAAATGCCTGTGGGAGTCTTTAATGTACATTAGTCTCTTCACAATACAACCAAAAACTTGATTTTCAACAACACCAAAAACTGTCTTTTTCTCCTAGAGGACTAAACAATGTTCTTCCATTTGTGAAAGAAAAATAACATTGTAAATCAGTCAAATATGTTCAGAGTAAAAATTAAGTCTCACTGTCACTCTGGCAGCAAAACACATGTAGTTTCAGACTTTTTTAGTGACTTTTCATGCTTTTGATAGACTTAAAATAAAGACTGGAAAGGAGCTAATTTTGAAAATTATACTTTACTATTTTTTTCATATTAAACAAAAATATTAATGCAAATAGTAATAGCTTAATTTTTGGCACATCTGTGTCAAATTGAAGGTTCTCCATTCAGTTAAACTATTTTTCTAATGATAATTTATAAAATGCATGGTGAATTGATAGAGACTCTAGATCTTTTACTCAAGCAAGTAGAAGTGTTCTTTTTTTTTTTCTGCTTATATTCAGAGACTCAGATTTGAGGTAGATAATATTAGGCTGTATAAATGTCACCCTGTGTTTTCTGTAAATCATGTGTCACAAAACCTTGCATGACAAGCATCCACAAGATATTGCTCTGTTACCTTGTTCTGTGTTTGAGTGTTCCTCACTTGTGCCAAGTGCATTCCTACTGCATCTGAAATCTCAGTCATTCAACTCAGTCATTCAAATTCTAAATTCTTGAAAGGTGAAAAATATTTTATTGAGCCAAGAACTAATAATTATTCAGGAAGTGTTATTTTCCATCCACTTGCTATTGTCCCCATCATAAATACTGCCATGATTTTGGGATGTGTGAGCAATATGTATTTGAGTCAGTGTAGTGCTATTTAGATATCCAAATGCCATTAATGTCAATGCCTGTCATGTTGTTAAATGTCCTCACACTTTTCAGGGAAACTACAGTTGATTATCTACGGCAGAGTTAGGACTTCTGGTGCTGAGAACACCATTAAAAATGTAGGGATCTGTACAAAATCATTAAGTATTCAGATCATGTCTGTCACAAGCTGGTTCTGTAAGCATATGTAAGCTGTGGCTACCATGGGAGCAAGAAACAGAGGCATGTTTTTCTTTCCTGTGAAAGACTGAAACAAGTCAACCACATTTTTTGCATTTTTTACCATGTCTGTATACATTTATTATAAACGTCACAGAAATATTGTCTGAAAAAGATATTTCACATACATGAGAATGTGCAAGGTTTGTTACTAGGGCTCTCCAGAGAAAGAAAAGCTCTCCAGAGAAAGAAAAGCAGAAAAGTTAGATGAGAACTTGTTTGCAAATCTTTGACAGAGAAAGGGTTTGTAAACAGTACATTCCAGTGGTCACTTTCTGTTTATTTCTCCAAGCTTGGGTATCCCTCATTCATAATTTTAGAAAGAATATGGTCCAGACCTATAGAGACTTGCTGATGAGCATGATGATTTGTTTAGCAACTTCAGTTTTCTCTCTCTATGCACATCTCTTTAATCTGGGACTATTCATCTGGGAATGAAATACTAAGGAATAACAAATGCTAAAATGTATTGACTGGTTCTAAGACATACCAAAAGATGTGGTCATCCAAGAGATAGTTACTGTTACTTTACAGAAGTGAGTATGCCCTTGTATTAGTTAAAAAAAAAAGTTCATGGCAGTCTTCAGAAAACAAACAAAAACCAGACCAAACCAAACAAAATAAAGCAATCAAAAAACAAAAAAAATTCCCCAAAAAACCAACCCCCCTAAAAAAAAAGTTTGGCTGAACTTATAGGTATCTTCCCTCTATCCTCTGCTTCATTTCAGAAATCTAAATCATCAGTCCTATGATTAAACTATGATATAGTTAAAGAATGTAAATCAGAAAACCTGAAAAAAGAATTGAAACTGAAATTTGATGAGAATTGATTCTATAAAAATACTGGACCACAGTATTTGCTTTGCAAATTAAAGCATCTTTTTATCATTTTTCTTTATGATACACAGATGATTTCAGGAATTAGAGGAACATATTCATAATTCACTATATTCAATATGTGAATTTTTCTGTGCACATACTTGTATATTCATATAAGTAGATAAATGAAAGCCTGAGCCTGGAAATTGTTGCTGATAAGTGTCCTAATGCATGGAATATTAGTGTGTGATACTGTGTGTTTTCTTTGAATTTCCTCCAGCTATTTATTTATCCATGGTGATTTTGGGTCATACAGAAGGGCCTATTTCCTAATGATCACAGTCCCACTGGATAGCTAATAAAGACATGGGAACATGTGAGGTGTTAAAGCCTTTGATGGATTAAAATAACAGATGAGAAATAATAGTAAGTATGATTTATTCAGCCAGGAATTAAATAGCTCCACTTTCTCCAATTTTATGATTTTTGTGTAAACAGAATGGGAAGATACAAGAAAAATACTGAATGGTTTATAGACTCAGAGAAAAAACAGGACCTCCAGTTGACAGCGCGGATTTTCTTATTACATTTAGAGGTCGGGAAAAGTTTCAAAGAAGCATTTCTACAAACAGCCTGGAAAGCTCCAGCTTTTGGGAGAAACTGTAATTCACAGGTCTATTGCTGGATATCAGGATCACTCAGGTGATGCCAAAAGATGCAACAAACCTGAGAAGTATAATCTAGGTGAATGAACTGTATTTTAACACCAGACATTTTCAAACAGAGATATTTACATCAGAACTAGCTTTACAGATTAATTTTAGCCTAAGTTAACGAGACTACTTTATTATCAGGTATCTACATACTGGCAAAATATTTCCATATTTGAATATGGATCAAGCAAGGAATATTTTAGAAGTTTGGAATGAAACTGAAACTAAGACCTCCCTTTTTCTGATTCCCTTTCAGCTGAGATGTAGTATCAAACCTTGCAGGTTTTAAAAGTTTATTCAAAGTAGAAATATAGATTAAATAATTTCATCTTGATTTTAAAAATCAAAAGTGAGAGCTATTAAAGTTGTGTCAATGGCAGTAGCATTACCACTGTGCATCAGTCAGTCAGTGTGATTCCTTGTGTTTTACAAGGTCACTCACCATAATTGCAACTAATGTCCTGAGTATCCTCAGCAATGCTGACTTCTCTGGTTGCCTCCCTTGGTACGTGGTTCTATTCTCCAATAATATTCACTTTTTCTGATTAATTTGGGATAGACCAGCATGTGTTTTCATTTCCAGGGACTTGTTTCCAGTGGACAATAATCATGTCATGACAATGAACAGACAAAATTACTACCAGTGCACTGACATTTATTTATTTATTTATTATCCTTTCAGGAGGAACATTAATAATTTTTTTTCATGTATATATGCCACAAAAATGATGCTCAAAATATATTAACAGAAATGCAGAAAGTTAACATGAAGTGCAGTACAAATAAACTGCTTTCCCTTGACTGCTTGAGAGCACCTCATATCTGCATCACTTCAATTACTCCCGTAATTGTGCTATGGTAAAGTGTGATATCATGATCAAGATTCATTATCCTAGTTGCTATGCAATCATCTGTGGTCCCTGATGCACAGAATCTATGTAAACAGTTGCACAACTTAATGGTTATATTTTTTTCTGCCACACCAAATAGTGTCTCTCCTCTCAGGCTAAAACTAGATACCTTTCTTTTTTTTTTAGGGAACTAAATTTGTTTGTTTGTTTGTTTTTGGTTTTTTGTTAAATTCTTTATTTGCTCTTGCTTATTAAAAAATTTACACAGGGACTGAAACTTATGTAAGTGATGTCAAGTCCAATGATGATCAAAAGTCCATTCAGATGTAATCCTTTGTTATGCGTAAAATTATGTATTAGTTTTTAGAATATTATCTACTGCAGTGATTAATTCAAAATAGAGTTTATATGACTTCCTGGACAGACTGTCAGAACATTTTAAAGGACACAATGACTGCTGTTATGCCTCTGATTATGCAGATGTTCAGCCACTCCTGAATAGATTCAGAATGAGATCACTTATATCTTCAGTTATAATTTGCTATTTTGAGGAATGGTCTTCAATTAAAAAAAAATAAAGTAACTCAATATGATTTTTTAATTGGAAGTCTATATAGGTTTGGAGAAGAAATGGCATGTTTCACTTGTTCCCCATCATGTTTCATTGAGGTAATATTAGTGTTCTCCACGTGTTTTGGACACTTATTGCAACCTTAGATGACTTTCTGCTGGTTAAGATTGAAGAGCAATTTACACAGTATTATTAGTTAAAACTGAATAATATGAACTATACAAAATTTCATTCAAAAGTCTTTTTTTTCAAAATTATTGCTTTCAAGGAGAAAGCAATGCTGTGTGATGTCACTTCTGGGTTTCCTCAAAACCAAAGGATCTGGAGTTCTATTTAATAATTGATTATATAAAAGTCTTGATACCAATATGGGACAAACCTTAGATAATTTAAAAGATAAATCAGTATGTGAAACCTGTAAGTATTTTGCTAATTTAAACATACATAAAAAAACCCCAAAACCATATATAAATATATATTTTAACATAAAACTGTTATTAGCTAGTTTACTTCCTGTGAATTTGTTGCATATTTTTAAACTGTATTTTAAAACTTACATTTTTTCAAGGGGCATGCAAAATTTTTCAGAATGAAAAGATTAATTTGACATGCTTAACCAGCTATGGAGAAGTGTGCATGTACTTATCTTCCACAGTGTCTTTATACTTAACTAAGAAATAAAATTCCCAGGAGGTTTGCACCACCATTTTTAAATATTAATTTTGTACTCTGCTCTTATTTCACTTTAAAAAAAAAAGCCAAAAGAAACAAAAAAAGCCCTAAAACAAAAACCAAAACAAAACAAAAAAACCCAAACAAACAGAAAAGCTCAGACAACTACTAGATTAGGTCATAATACAAATGTCTAGCAGCTTGGACTGAGAAAGGATGGACTTTCTCAAGTCTGATATGTATGGGATGCTTTTCCTCCAGTGTGGGTGGAAAAGCTGATATCATACACAGAACTTCAAAATTATACTTCTCCTGGAGTCAACTGATCCTTGGATCCAACATTGACCCTCCCCACTCAGTTTAATTTCTTTTGCAGTAGTGATTTAACATTTCACTCAACTATTTCATGCTTGGCACGCTGAAGCTTCCATGAGTTGCATTTTCTTGTATCATTGCAATTTATCATGAAGGAAATAGTTCAGCATCTTGATGGTTTTATACATTATAAATCAAACAGTGTGAAGAGATGAAATCCACTGACCAACCAGGATTTTAAAAAGTTCTGTAATCTTCAGAGGTGCTTTATTTACTTACTTGAATAGTAAAACTAAAATGAGGAATTTCAAGGAGCTATCTATGCCACTGTACCTGCTGTTCAGAATTGCCCCGGCATTAAAAGAAAACAAAACCTAAACCAGAAAAAAAAAAAAAAAAAAAAAAAAAAAAGGGAGCAGTGTAATAACGAACGGTTTAACTGAATTAATACAGAGGTGTTATGAAAATTGATATACAGCTCAGGCATTTCCTATGGGTAAAATTAGTTTTATTATCTTATTTCATAATTAGTCTTGAGTGAACAATTGTTTGTATGCTGGGGTTGTGTGAATGAAAAATTTCTGTGTCTGGCAAAATATCAACTTGAAGAAAGTATAAAAAGAGGCAATATATAACATGGGTTTAGCCTGGGGCAGCCAAGAGCTTTGTGTCTCACTGCCTACAACTTCTTTCCATTTGCAACACCATTGTGGTATGTGCTTTGAGATATGTCATGGTAATTTCCTTCATCCTGGCTTTCCCTTCTCTCCAATTCCACAAAGCTCCTACAGCTTTTGAAGCATTTATCCAAGCATGTGTTTAAACATTTTGAGTATTTTCTCTGAACGGCAAGTTTGCAAAGTTTCCAAATGTGTCAAGTTTCTAATTGAAATTCATTTATATTATAATGCATGAGGTATTGAGCAAAAAGAAGACTAAGAACTGACATTATGTAGCCCTCCTACAGTCTGAGAGACAGGATGCGTGAGGTGTGCTACAGAGGGAGAAATTCCCCACCTAGAGTACACAATAGGATATGCAACAGCATGCATAAATATGAAAAACTAGGATTAATAATAAGATTTTCTGATTTCTCATTCACTGATTAATCTGATGATGACTGTTTCTGACAACTGAGAGGAGGTTGGCTTTTTTTCAGGTTATTTCACCTATGACTTTAGGAAGGTCTACATACTTTTAAGGATTTAGCACTCTAAATTCTTTTATCATCCAAGCTAAAATGTCAGTGAAAATACCTCCCTCTCACTTTTACCATGCCTCTCATCCACCCTTCCAAGTTTCACATTGCTTATTTTTGGCCTATCTGCGTAAAGGAAAGTGTATAAAATCACATTTCTTATATATTTGAGACTTCCTGCTCTTAGTCATGGTCAATTTCAGCCAGATTTTCCAGAGATCCTCCAAATATGATGATACTGTGAAGTTCATAAATATTAGGATTTAGGTGATAGAAAAACTCAAATTTCTGCTTCCACCAAGGAGGAAAAAAAAACCAACCCTGATGCCTAAACTTATAAGTTCTATTTGACACTAGGGGAAACTTTAGTAGGAAAGGTCCCAAAGGTGAGTCATAGGAAGAGATTTGTCTAGAATATCTGCTCTTTCAGAAATGGGGTACTGTGTACTGTCACTCAGTACTGTGAGACTTGAAAGTGAAGAATAGCATTCTTCGTAATTTTTTACTCACAAAATGACCAATATTTTTCTCCTCTTCTTTTAACAATTATTTTAAATATTGTGCATTTATTAAATATTGTGCATTTAAATATTTTAATTTTAAATAAATGATAGTCAGTTATCACCTTTGCTGTTGATTATTATGACTTGGCTAAAAATCTAAAGTGACCGGTTGAAATACTTCAAGCTAGTAGAACTGTAAAGCTCTGCAGTGAGAAATGCCCAGTGTAATGAATATATGGTGGTACATAGTCTGACAATCTGAATACAGCTGAGAACAATTCCAGTGTCATGCTGCAGTGCCTTATGCTCAGTTAGGAAGAGGCAGACCTTTAGTTTAAAGCTAGGAGGACCAGATAGCCAACACTCTGTTTTATTTTCAGAAATGTTATACAAGACATTGTTGGACAAAGATCCTAATTTTTTTTTTTTTGTTTGTCTATCAATTCTAGACACATTTGACTTATTCAGACATTTTCAAGCAGAGTTCTGAAGATATCAGCTGACTTAATCTCTAATATCTAGTTTTTCCTTAAGGACAAGAAGTACTTCAAAGGTTGGAATATTTAGACACAGACAATACACAGTAATAACTTCGGTGATAGTTCTTATTACATGTGGCTTCACTCTTTACTTTTATTGGCTCTTGGAAGGTTTTATTTGTGCAGGGATTACTGTTGCTAAAAATGCATATGTAATTTGCATTTTATGAGCTCTTTCCAGAGCTTTTAATTTTCTTTTAAGAAATTACTTATGGAAACTAGTGATGGGTCAAAAAAAATTCTACCTGTGAAGACACACACATTCAGTGGAAAAATCTCATCTAACATTCCTTCTTACTTCAGCACACTACTCTTTTTTCACCCTCTGGGTTATTTGGGATATATATGTTACATCAATCTGCTATCTCAGTTTTATCTAACCAGATTGTTTAAAAACTTTGTTACTAAAGGTAGATACCCGTTCATGTTTTTGAGAGCTGATAATAGGCCATTTTTACTGGAAGGCTGACTACTCACAAATTTGCTGTCTGCAGATGGAACAATGCTGAAAACACTGAGAAACAACTTCACATGACTATTGGTTAGTATTTCATTTCATGCTCTGAATTTAAAGGAGTCAGCAATTCACTGTATGTCCACCTTTAGCCCTTGTAGTTATTACAAAAATACAGGTGTCTCATTTTTTTTCTGCTCTTCTTGATAAATTTCCTTTCCATCTGTAGCTAGCTTCATACATACAGAAAGAGAGAAAACCTCAGTAAAAACAAAACCCCCAGGTAAACAAGAGAACAAAAGAACCCCCAACCAACCAAACCAACCAACCAACCAACCAACCAACCAACCAACCAACCAACCAACCAACCAACCAACCAACCAACCAACCAAAAGAAATGCAAAACCAATAGAGACTAAATATCCAGTGACAAAATTTGAATAATTTTTAAAATCTGCTATTAATTCAAGTATGATAGGCAAACAGTTCACTGCATCTCAAGCTCCTGGCATATGGCATCCAGGAGAACAAGTCAGCCCATCAGATTAACCATGTAGTAGACCCAGAAGCAGCTTTAGAACTGTAAAACAAAGTTGCTTATGCAGTCTGCCAAAGTACCAGATGCTGTGGTTGGAATAAATATTTTCCAGTGCTTAGAATCTGGGCTCTGAGGTTGCTGGAAATGCCTGAAAAAAATTGCTAGCCACTAACGTTTTTATTTGTATAGGTTTTTTTCAGTGTGAAATTGTTATTTTCATTATTTATATTGCCACTGAAGTTCTGATCTTTCTGAATAGTTGAAATTGTTTCCTATTAGTTCTACCCTAAAAGTAAAATAGATTTGTGTTTATTTTCTTCTTCAGAACAACAATTAATTTAATGTAGTATTTATCTCTGGTCAGAAATGTAACCAATAGTATGCAAAGTAATTTAATGCATAGTTAGATGAGAAAATAATATTCCTGACATAGGTTTAAAAAACTTTATTAAACCCAGAACAAGCTAGCTCAAAGATACAATAAAAAAATTTAGCACTATATTACCAAGTATATATCCAAATTGGCTGTGTATTAGGAACAGCAAAATTGCCTATACTGTGGCAATTCCATATTGTCTAGATATGGTAGGCATATAATGATGCAAGCATGAAAGTTTTATGTTCTTCATGGATTTCTAAAAATCTAATTTTTCATCAAGCTGTGTGAATAGAGAATTTTTAAATCCATTGAATACTAATTTTACAGAGAATGTCAAGATGCCTGATCATTAATAACATTTTTGTGGCGATGAATTTCATAGGTTAATTATATGTTTAATGAGCCTAATAGAACCTATTTGGCTGACATAAGTGAGTTGGTAGCCAAGCTTATGGTAGGATGGAGCCTAAATCTTTGCATATATCCTTCTAATTTCAGAAGCAAATAGACTCTGCTTTTATTTTTTCTGGGCAAAAATTCTGTCCTGAAATGCAATTTTGGCTAAAATGGAAAAAAGAAAAGGTGCTGTTTTCCATAAATAGTTGTGCTTTTAGGGACTTTTTATTTTGTTTTGTTATGAAATTAATACTAATATTAACATAGTTCACAATGGTATATTAAAAATAAAATATCTTAATGAAATCTGTTGTATTTGTAAAACAAATATGGAATAATCTGATTTATCTTTTCTCTTATGGCATTTTGCATTCAGAACATCTTCATTGACTTCAGCTAAATGAAGTATGGAAGGTAACCTTTTTATTAGTTTTGTATTATGCCTTTAAAAACATGATGCATTAAGAGAAGCTATGATTAATTGCTATTTTGCTATTCCATCAAAATTCTGGTACACTACTGTAACATTGTAAGGCATTTTGGCAGATGCCATCCAACTCCTTCACTGAAGTATGATTGATGCCATCATTTTTGATTGATGTCTCTGTGTCTTGGTTTGATTTGAGTTTGCTAATTTTTATATACTCAATTTTTCTTGGAGATAGGATTTAGGAGCAAAAACAAGGCAGGCCTAAAACTTAAAACTTTATAAAGAAGAAATGTATTAATAATACAGGAAAAAAAATTTGGAATAAGCTTTAGAGATCACTCCCTCCTCCCCCCCCCACCTTCCATATCTCTTAACAACAACGTACAGAGAACACTTCAGTCGGTTTTCCACTTAAATAATCATTTCAGTTCACTCTAGAGAGAAAAGTTCCTTTTTCATTTAGCCATAGGGGGTGTCTTCACTTTTACAATTTACATTCTCTCAGGGAAATCTGCAAATCCTCCCATCTTCACAGTCTGCCCAGAGCTGTGTTATAGGTTATGTCAAACACAAGGGCAAGCTGTTCAAAGACAAGAATTCCCTTTATCTCTTTTTCCATCAAATGTCCCTGTTCATCTTTCCAGTCTCCAGAACAGAGACCCCCATTCCCTCAGGACAAAGGATCCTTTTCTCAAACACTTCAACCCCCTCCAAGTAGCTCTCCACAATTTAAAGGAATGTTCAGTGTAATCCAGTCCCCACCATAGCCCACAAAAAAGGTTTTTCAGCCAACTTATCCATGGTATCTCTTCAAGCTCTTCCCATCTGGAAACTTGGCTCTCACTTCACTGGCCTCAGTATACTTCCTGCTTTATTCCTCTCATTCAATGGAGGTCAGGAGATCCGCAGTCTTATCCGAGCATTAGAAGGGTTAAAATTGCACACAGAAGGTGAAGGAGCTGGGCCAGACCATGCTGGAAAACGTGCCAGGGCTTTTGGGCCACACGGGCTGGGTGGAGGAGTCTGGATGAAGCTGCAGAGCCCAGCAGGCAGACGCGGGAGGGAGGCTCGGCTGGAGCAGAGCCCAGCTGCCCTTCCCCAGGCTGCGTGGGCAGCCGCGGGATTCTCCTCCCCTGGCTGCTTCCAAAGTGGTGGCAGGGCCCTGGCTGAGCTGTGGCGACTCTGGGGGAAACTAGGGTTTTAGCAAAGGTTTCTCTTTCCCCATCAGGGCCCCTGGCTGAAAACAGGGGGGGCCCAGCAGCTCCCCCACCCCTCCTGGCCGGGCCGCATGGGGAGGGGCCAGGCCAGGCCGAGCCCGGCTGGCTGGCCTTACCTCCAGAGGCCAGAATTCAAAAGAGAGAGATTAACTTTACTAGTGTGATTCGTGAAAGTGAAATCACTTTCTAATTGGTTACCCAGACTGTTAATTGTTAAATCAGTCTTTCGATTGGTCCCTGCAGCTCACAGAGGAAGTTCCCGTAGAGGAAACAGCCCCTGTGTGTCTGTGCTCTGTGCTTCTCCTCTCGGGTGACTTTCAAGCAAAACCAGCACACTCTGACGCTGTGGCATTCAAAACAGATGGAAAACTCAAATGCTTCTGAGAGATGATGAATATAAACTAAAAGTATGAAACATTACTATGGATAAGACCTGCAAACCTCCAGGAGGGGCTCTGCAACCATTAGGATGTCCTTCACTGAAGGAAAGCAGACAGAATTTTGGGATATACAGGCTACAAGAGGTAGGTGATATTTCTATTTCAGGACATTTTTAGGAAAACAACTTATTTCTCGTTCCTTAACTATGCAGAAAACTAGTTTTTGCAGCACATAAAAGGGAGCTCTTACCCAAAGATCCTCTTTTTTCTGTTCTCTATACATATGCTGTGCTTGTCTCAGGGCAGAATTGAGGGCAGCTGGCCATCAATCAGACAGTGAGCAGTTCTTCAGAGAATAAACAAAAATAAACACTCAGTGAACACTGTGGTCATACCAGATCCATATGAGAGAAGGCTGGTGGAATCATACTGAACTCATAAATATGAATTGCCTAAACTATAGCCAGTATATGAGTTAATCTGTGAACTGATATCCTGTATCAGGTAACTTTCAAGTGCTTTAAATAATTGGTTTTTGATACATGTAGTTTTGAACACAGGCTGTGGCAGAAGGTTAGCAGATATAACAATTTTATTTGAACAACAGGCACTAGTCTGGCATACGCTAAGTAAGCAAAGGCATCTCAAAAATATTGCAGATTATGATTAATAATTAACAATATTTATCATAACTCTTAATCAGGTTCCTTGGTTTTGGCCTTTGTAGGAAACTATAAACAGTAATGTGAGCACATACATAATTTTGTTTGGAAGTGAAATTTTGAGGAATGATACTAATTTTCCTAAAACAAGAAATTCAGGGAGAGAGAGGAAAAAAACCCAACACTTGTAATGAAACAGAATCAGGATGTAAAAAAAAACCCAAAAAACCCCCCAAAAAAATTCTCTCAAGAAAATACTGTAAACCAGAAGGTAAAGAAGAAAAAGATGTTGCTTCAACTGAAGAAATAGTATACTTCAAAGCCTCTGGTAGCTGACCTGCAAAGTTAACGTGCAAAGTAAAATCTTCAGCTATTTTTACAAGTTTCATCTCAGGCAGTAGATGTAGATGAAGGAGTAGGACGGGTGAGAGCAACTGTGGCAGCAATACCAGCTGTAGTGGCAGCTGTTGTTAGCATGGCGCTATTTCTTGTGTTTGACAAGAGTCAACCAGGGCAAAAGGCAATTCTGTTACCTGTCCTACTTCTTTCTGCCACTGTAAGAATCAGCTGTGAGGTGTCATCTCTTTCTTCAGCTAATTGGAAGCAAATAATATCATATACAAGACGATCACAAATTAAACAATAATATAAAAAGAGCTAATGGTTCATGATGACATGGGTGCACTACAGTAAACAGAACAGGGAGTAACTTCCAGTAACTGTCCCCCCTCCCCCTGCAGCTGTTTGCTAAAGCTAGTGAATCTACTGCCATCAAAAAGAGAAAGTGGATTTGTCTGATTTGAGAAAGCCAGAAAGGACTAGGGAAAACTGTGGCAAAAGCAACAACAGAAAATAGCATGTTTGGTGTGAAAAATTTTACATTACTAATTGTCTTGTACAACTAACCTCTAACTTTTTTTTTTTTTTAGTATTTCTAACTGTTTGGTTTCTTGAGTGTTTTTGAGTGTCATTTTTTTTTGGTTAATTGGTTGATTGGGTTGCTTGTTTGTTTAGGAGTTGCTGTTGTTTGTGAAGGATTGTGGTGAAACGTCAAGGAATCTCCAAACAATCTTTTGGACTGTTATATATCAGACAGCTGCATTGCAAAATTCCTTACAGAGATAGCCTGTGAAAAAAAAAAGAACACTGCTATCCTTCTTTAGCACCTTTCCTTGGTTCTGGCTTTGAAAATAATTACCAAATTCAGCATGACACTTGAACTAAGATTTTAAAAAATGCAAAATTGACACGGAAGAATAACCACTTCATAGGTAAATGACTCAGATCTGTACTTGTCCAAACCTCTTATTTTCTATAGGCTTCTGAAAGTGACAGGTCTGCAGTGCAACTGTGATGGGCATAATTTTCTGTAATGTAGTCATCCCTTCCTTAGGCTCTACAGTGAATAATTGTCTCATTATGTTCTGCAGAGGTCACATACTAAAAAATTATGCAACTCTTGGGTAATTGCAATGCATTATAATGACATACTCATTGGAAAAGTTTGCTCCTGAACCTTAGGCAATGCAAAATTTTGATCTTTTCTCCCCATTTTCACTGAGGGAGAAGACACCCATTCACATTGGTGAATGCCAAAGCAAAATTCCAGGTAAATCAAAAATGCTGTACTTTAAAGATATTAAATATACCCTTATTGAATTAGGTTTGCCATTAGGAAAAATCACAAAGGTTCAGTCTGCCTTAATTGACTGAATCTAGCACACTCCACAGTAGGACTAGTTAACTAACATCTTTGTGACTGATAATACCAACAACTATAATCCTGATGACACTGTAGTATCCTGGCTGCCTATGCTCAAAGCTACTCAGGAAGCATTCTGTAGATGCTAGAATAGGTATATTTGCTGTACATAAGGTTGGAATAAATAACATGGCAAATGCTTCTAATTCCGTAAAAACAACCTGGAAACCCTGCAAACTATTTCATGCCAGCTTTGACAAGTGGTGATAATGATTTAAAAGTGCATATATCACCCCATATAATGTGGTGATATACAGCAAATGGTGACAGGTTAAAGGCATGGTAGAGAAATGAGAATGCTTGCATAAGTGAAATTGATTTGATAACATGCTAGGTTGGTTTTTGCTTTGTTGTGTTTTGGATTTTTGGTTGGTTGGTTTGGTTTTTGGATTGTTTGTTTTGGTTTTTTTTCTTTTCTTTTTTTTTTTTTGTTTCTTATTTTGTTTTCCTAACTGAATTTAGTATTATACACTTGATTAACTTTGCATTCTTACAGTGTAAGAATGAAGAAGAGGAAATCTTGAAGATGAGAAATTACTACAATGGTAGCAGGATAAATGAAGAGCGCTCATTCAGGGTTATGGAAGATTGAGGAAAGGAACGAGAGATTGCTTCGCAGAAATGAAGATGAAGATGCTTCATTCCATGGGTTTGTTAGATGTTAGATTTAACATAGCTTTTTTTTTTTTTTTTCTTTCCACTTTGCAGCTTCATAATTTCCACTAATTACAGGTTCTCTCACAGTCTGCATTTTCATCCTTACAATGTCAACACATGGATCAAAAGATTTGTATGTGCTTTGTTCTATTTAGAAACATTTTCAAAGCAAGGCGTTTCTTGCTTTTCCCCAGTGATACAGTAAATTGTATGTCTTTGTATCAAAATGTAATACAAACTACTTCTCAGAAAATGTGTGCTAATGCAAATGAGAAAATGTAACACAATATTGCTACACTTCATTGTAACAGAAAGAATAATTACATACTATCAATATTCATGAGGGAAGTAAAGAATTTCCCGAAGAACAATTTCCAAGCCTGAGGACTCCTTATTTATTCTCTTTAGCTGAGTTTGTTCCTGTGCACAACTTTGGATGGAGGACTTGGCTGTCAGAACTGCATGAAGCACAGGATGAAGTAAAGATGGAGCTTCTTCCAAACAAATGACCTGGTCCCCAAAAAATCTTATACTAGGTGTTCTCCAACAAGGAATACATCAATCCAGAACTACATGGAATATGAGGAACACCAATTTCATGGCATCCCTCTTATCCTCCCAGATTGCCCAGAGATACAAAAGAAAAAAAAAGAGTGGGCACACCTAGGCAAAATATCACTATTTTCCAATCAGCTTCCTTTTTCTGCCAGATACTACACTAAAAATGTTTTTCCAGATTAACTTCATATAAAACAACTAAGAATGTGAGAATCATGAGAATATAAGCAAAAGATTGTTATTAGCAGGAACTATTAGGCAAATGAAAGGCAAAGGAAAGGATGAAGTCCCCGAATAAGGTGGAATAAGTAAGGGAGAAAAGTTGAAAAGCAGAATTTATTGAGTAGAGGGAAAAAAGAAAAAAAGAAAAAAGGACTTTATAAGAACTGACACAGTTATTAAAAAGAAGTAGTAAATATAATGAAAGTCAGGCTCGTGGAAGAAGAAATTTCTACAAAGAAAAAATACAAGACCAAGAAATATTTGAAGAAAAAGATGACTGAAACAAATGGAAACAAATCCAAACAGATTACATAAAAGAAACATATCAGTGTCATTATACAGTATAAACAAAGATTCACAAATGGCTACATTCCAAATAACAAAGGCTGATACTTCTGCTACTCTGAAACAGCCATGCCATTTAATTCAACATATGTATTTCAGTTATGCATCTTAGAAAGGTAGTGATTAATCATGGCACTGAAAGGCAGCACTTACCTAATTTTGGGTGTCAAGTTCTAGCCTTTATATGAAATGAACAAAGAAACCTTCAGGATGCTAAGCAGTGAATTTTCTCCATGTGTTGCAAACAGTAGGATGGCTCCTGTGGTGGAAAGCATATGTCTGGGTTTAAGACTGCCATCCTGAAATTTCATCCAATAACATTTTCTAAGCAATGCTTTTAATAACTGTTCCACACTCTTCAATCTACATTTCTAAAACAAACAAACAAAATTAAGTGAATTAGTTAGAGGGGAAATTTAGGATGGATCTGACAGTTTGCTAAAGAGCTATTTAGTAACCACTCGAAGATCACACCCCTGGCTTCACACAACCTATTCCAGGAATTTGTGCCAAAGCTGTCGTTTGGTTAGACTGCAAAGTTGCTCTTGCTTCACACTGATTCTAACCTTGGTGACACAATCAGCAGAGATTTTCTTGATTTATTTCGTTGCAAGAGGAAAATCACACTGTAAGTTTGGAAAAATCTGCCTCTTAGAGACTTAAAATTCCACAAATAGCTTTCAATTTTATAATATATTTTTTAAAATGTTAAATATTTTTATATGCTTACAGGGTAAACATTTGTAGATTCTTGACAGGATGCACGTCTGCCATGGATAGTGCATCTAGCCCCAGCTGAGCTCCATGCAGCTGTTGACTCACTCCCCCAGCAGTGAGATAGGGGAGAGAATTGGAAGGGTAAAAGTGGGAGAACTTATCAGTTGAAGCACATAGGGAAAGTAGAAGTCACATATGCAAGCAAAGCAATACAAGGAATTCATTCACCCATTCCCATCTGCAGACAGGCATTCAGCCATCCCCAGGAAAGCAGTGTTCCATCATATAGTGGTTACTTGGAAAGACAAATGTCATCTGTCTGAAATCTCCCCTTCTTCCTTCTTCACATTCTCCTTTAAAGGCTGAGAATGACATCATTTGGCCTGGAACATCCCCTTGGTCAGCTGAAGTCACCTTTCCGATGTTCCTTCTCAACTCCTTGTGCACCTCCAGCCTGCTCCCTAGTGGGGTGAGAAGCAGAAAAAACCCTGGCTCAGTGCCTAACAATAACAAAACCATCCCTGTGTAATCAACACTCTTTGCGCCACAAATCCAAAGCACAGCCCCATACTACTGTCCTGGTTTGAAAGACAGGTATTGGTAAGACAGGCAGGAGCCTGTCTCCTTTGAAATGGAGAGTGTAACTGCCTCCCTCCAAATTATTATAATTTTGGAATTAGGGGGCTCTCAGGCAAAGATACGGGGGTAGGAATAACAGTTCTTTTCTCATATATCTACCAAGACGAACAAAACCAGTAACAGCTATGAAACGAACAACAAACAGAGCAGTAACTCAGTCCAGCCCTCTTCGGCCGCAGTCTCCCTTCCCTGCGCTGCATTCCCGGCGCTGGGCAGGGCAGATCCCGCACAGCTGCAGAGGGCTGGAGCCACGGTGGCGGCGGCCCCGGTGGAGAAGGGATGGAGAGACCCGTGTGCTCACCGCGTCGGCCGTGGCGCTCAGCAGGGTGCCCGAGGCAGCGGGCTGGAGCAGGAAGGCAGCAGCGCGGCTGGAGCGGGGCAAGAGCCGCTGTGCCGGGGCTGGCAGGGCGGGGGGCGCTGGCAGGGGCGGAGGTCGTCCTCCTCCGACTTCATGGGCAAAAATGGGGCAGGCCAGAGCCTCTCCCTCTCCTCTTCTGCCTTTTTTGGATCTTGGGTTTTTCCACCTTCCCCTTGCCTTGTCACAAGCCATCTGTGCTAGGGTCTAGTCAGCAGGTTTCTTAGCATGACAATGGGGAAAATTGCACTGAGAGAGAAAGGAAAAAACCAACCCCGAACAACTACCCACTGTGATGAAAATTATATCAGCCAAAACTAGACATCAAATTATTTAGTACACAAACACACACAGACACACACACACATTTCACTTAGGAAGTAATCAAAATAACCATCAAACTGAGCCTGATACAAGATTTTGCATTCTTCATTATCACTTGAATTCAGGAGTGTGAATGTGTGAGATTAATGATGGATAAACACAAGACCTTTTAGTATGATTCAGTACACAGCCCGGACATACATGACTATTAGTAAGATTTCACTGTTTCAGTTTTTCATAAGAAAATAGAAAGGAATTTGCTCCAATGATGAAAACTTATGAAATATATTTCGCCTTTGAGGTTATCAATCACACTTGTATCATGTACAATATATTATATGTAGTTTTGGCCATCAACTATCCAAAATAAAACTCTGACTCGCATATTGGTTTCTCATGTGTAGACATATTATTTATTATTTTCAAGAGTAAATATTTGTATATTTGTACTTAAGCTTATCTTCACAGAGTGTATATATCTATATATCAATATATCTATATATCTATATATCTATATGTATATGTATATGTATAGGTATACGTATATCTATATCTATCTCTGTCTCTATCTCTATCTCTATCTCTATCTCTATCTCTATCTCTATCTCTATATCTATCTCTATCTATATCTATATCTATATCTATATCTATATCTATATCTATATCTATATCTAATCTATGTCTATGTCTATGTCTATGTCTATGTCTACGTCTATAGCTCTGCACACGCATATTCCAGTTTAGTATTTTAAGGACTGAAGAATCTGCCCTGGACTGCACAACCAAGATCAAGGTAGCAAGGTAGGCTTCATAAACAGTTTTTTCTTTTTGGACTTCCTTATTTTCAGAAGCAGATTTATTTATTCCAGCTAAAAAATTGATCTAAACTGATTATTTGCAATGTGCAGAACTGGTGTGAATGTGAAGCCTCTGACAGAAAACAGTAAACACTATGGTCTGCTGACTGAATTATACTGAAGCATGTCAAAGATTTATAGAGCTGTGGAATTTCATTTTTATGATTATATTCACAGTCTGTTATTAAAATACTCTATGTATTACCATTTATTCACTTGTAACACTGGACAAAATGGGCTACACTCCAGTCATGCAGACAGCTGCCTATAGTTCCTAAACACAGTTTTAGAGATTAATTATAATCATATTTCATGGGCATTATTTGTGTTCTCTCTTGTTCTGACTGATTTTTTGGCAAAATTCTGAAACATTTCTTTTCTTGCCTGCATGCCCATTCCTGATTTGAATAGCATCCTGTCGTAAGTTATAATTCTCTTGTGAAATAGTTTTTTTTCAAAAATGAAGCATTTAAGACATGATTTAATATAGTTGGGTAATTTAGCTTTTGTGAAATATTTCACCACTGTAAATTGTAAGATACAATTTTGTTCCATTATTTTGGCATGACTGGCAATACAAAAGGTATACCAAATTCCAGCATGACTATATTCCCTTAATAAGAATCCACGTACATATTCCAGTTACATTCAGCATGGAACTCGGGTTAAGAGGCACATACTGGATTTATTATTTTTAAGTAGAAGGATTAAATGACATAAAAAATTACACAAAAATATTAGGATGTACTGTTTTGTTAAGTGGATGCTGCGACTGTGGAGCTCTGTCCTGAAGAAGATGGTTGGTGTTTAAAGCTGGAATGAATTTAAAATGAGATAGGACAGATTTGTTGAAGCTACATCCACTGAGTTTTTCACATAGATGAAACTCAGGAGTACCAGAGCCAAAATGATGAATGTGCTTATCCTGTTTTTTACTTTCCCACAGGCATTATTTTGAAAAGAATGTTAAAAGTCAATGTCCTGGTCTTTTATGAAAAATTGAAGCCATGTTTATGCTTTCACTGCTGAAGAGAACAGAAATTGCACAGTATCTCCACGCACATGTCTCCATGATATCAGCGACTGGTACAGACGGATGCAAAGTCCCCTGTCTTTTGCTCTTGGTAAGGTAGTAAAAGTCAGGTGAGAGAGATGAGAAGCTAATTGTAGTTCCTTGCATGTCCATATCCATGTAGGTCTGTGTTCCAGCATACAATGAAATCTATCATATAACGAAAAACTTTATATTAAATTAATCTCTAATCAATATGTAAAAATTGAGTTTGCAAAGAGAACTAATAGGTATATAGATTACTCTGTCTGATAATCTGCATGTGTATTTTCAAAGCTTTTAGTGCTTATGTAAAAAATATCTTTGTCTACATTAATATAAATGATTAATCAAATAGAGGTTTTTAAAGAAATGTCCTTTCTCATTTTCTAAATTTATAATTACGTTTTAAAATTGTAAGACTTTAATTGGAATGTAGGCTAGCTAGCATGATACTTTATTATGCAAGAAATCATGAAGCACGTCCATAGTTTCAGTTTTGCAACATTTTGAGGAATGTGAGAATGCAGCCTAGAACAGCATCTTGGGAATTGTTGCTCTTTACTTTATTGCCTGAGCCTCCTGTCAAGTTCCACTATGGGGAATTGCAAGTTCTTTTAAAACGGATCGTCTGGGACAAAATTAAGTTAAATGAGATAACATTGTACATGAAAACTGTTTATTGGTAACATAAATAAGACATTGCCCTACTAAAGTAGACTGGTGTGCTGGTTAGAAGGACAGGTGTCTGCCAACAAAAGCAGAAGCTCCTCTTTAAAATAGAGAATGTAAGTCCTCTCCCTCCCGAGTATTGTAATTTTTGAATCAGGAACTATAAGGCAGAGATAAAGGGGTAGGAATAACAGCTCTTTACTAATATATCTAACTGGAGAAACAGAAACAACAGCAGCTATGAAAAATTACCAACAAAACAGAACAGACAGCTCAGTGCCAGTCCCTTTCCAGCCGCAGGCGCTGTGCCTGCGCTCGGTCCCGGCGGTGCAGGCGGCGCAGAGCCCGCACGGCTGCGGAGGCGCAGACGGGAGCAGGGGGGGAAGCTGCAGCGGCCGCGCTGTGCCCCAGGTGGGAGCAGGGGGGAGGGACAGCTCCCTGCTCACCGTCTGAGTCCTGGTGGTCAACTGTGGTCTCAGAGGCAGGAGGCTGGAGTGGAGCAGATGTAGAATGATGTCCCACAGCAGAGCCTGGCTCCCCGGCGTTCCGACCACATGGGCTGGAGATGGCAGTCCTTCCCCCTCCGTCCTCGAAGGTGAAAGAGCAGCGCCCTGAAACCAGCCCCCACCTACCCTTTTGTCTAGAGTCCTGAAAAGAGCCAGGGCGTAACCCGGCAGGCTCCCTTAGCTAATTATGGAAAAAATTATTTAAACTGAGACAGTAAGAGAGCCAGAAAAGGATGGAGGAGCGAGAGTGAGAGGGGACAGAGAAAAAGCAGGCATTACCCCCAGAAGTCGGGGGTGCCGTGGATGCCCAGGTGTCAGCAGAATGTGCCATGTGCTGGAGAGTTCCCAGCTCTGGAGGGGCACGGGCGGCCCCACGGGCGCAGCTCCGCGGCCGCACAGAGGGCGGGCGGGCGCTCGGCCGGAGCCCGGAGCGCTGGGCGGCCGTGCAGGGGCGTCCCGGCGGCGGGCTGGGCACGGGCAGGGCTGGGGCAGCAGCAGGGCAGCAATGAAGCGGGCAGGCCGTCATCAGGAGCACGGGAGGCAGAGCAGGCAGCGGCTGCGACAGGCGAGGGGTAGGGCAGGACACGGGCTGCGCACAAGGCTCGGGGGTCAGCCAGAGTCCAGCTGAATGAACGCCCAGCGAGATGGAAGGGCCAGCGAGGGCAGAAGAGCCGAAAGGCATGCTGAAGCCAGGGCAAAAAGGACAAAAGGCAGGCTAGAGCCAGAGTAAGAAGCAGACCTCAAGCCTGGGTAAAAAGACAAGATCGAAGGCCCCAAATTAGAAAGCTCTGACTCAAAAAGCCTGACTCACAAAAGCCCCAGAGCTTGTGGCACAGTTACTTTTATGTTCCTGTCCCCTCCCAAAGTCTGTCAGCTGACAGGAGACCATTGGCCCAGTCCTGTGTTCCACTGCAGTCCATGGCCGAACTGCATTTTTCCATCTGACTGAAGAACCTCTCTGGAGGGTACAGTGTCCCTGTGGTCTCCTGCTGCCTGCTTGTCCCATGTGAGATATTAAATGGTTGCCAGGCAAAGACTTTCCAGAGACAAGGTTTTCTCCCATCTTCTCCTAGCTGCCTCCTGGACATGGCACATGTTCAATACCACCCCCACAGGCCTTTGACAACCAGTTCTGAGAGAGAATCAAAATTAAATTGGCTCCTCAAAATCCCATATGTACACTATACAACGTGGTGACTTACTATTTTTTGAAGATTTTCATTGCTGAGCTCTGAAGTTGCAAGAGCAGGTCAGACACAACAGAGATAAATCTTCTGCATTCAATTGAAAATCTGGGTATAAAAATATTAAATGCAGTGTACTGTAAAAACTTCTAAATTTTCACAAGAGAAATTCTACTAGTGAAATCTGGCTTAGTGAAAGGTATCCCTGCTCATTTCAGTGGGCTTAGACTAAATGATCTTTAAAGGTTCCTTTCAAACAAAACATGTTGGAGAAGCAATATCAAAATCTTATGAGTACCTGGCAAGTAGTTCTGGAACAATAGATGAAATAGAGATGTTGGCAGTGTTTGACATAGACACTGAAAATAATTATGTTAAGGTTTGAGGCCTCTTCCTTTGTTTAGATAATACCAAATGCCACAAATACCAAAGAACCAACAGACATCCTGTCCCAAGCCTGGCAGGAAAGATCTGAAGATAAGGGTTACAGATAAGAAAGCCATAAAACATGGTAATTTAGTGATTCCTATAGGTTGCATGCAAATATTAGGAAATTAGTATATTGTATTAGATTGGTTAATGGAAATTGGAATATTCATTAGATAAAATACTTATTGTGTTGTAAATGGAAAATCGCTCTCTTGCTTCTTGCCTCTTATCTCTCTCTTGCTCTCTTGCCTTCTTGCTCTAACCTCTCTCTCTAAGCTCTCTCTAATACCCATGCCCTATAATAAAATGCTAACCTGAAGAACAGAATATATTAAGCTTCTGACTCTGTCCTGCAACCGTCTGACAACCGAACTCCCACAAAAACCTTTGTATAATTCTACTAGAATTTGAAGGGTTCTTTGAAGACATTTCAGTACATTCAATTAGAGATAATTTACTATATGTAATTTAGGTGTCTACATGTTAGAGACGATTGGCCAGCTAGTTATTGAAAGCCTATATAACATAAGTTGCCTATTTTGTGAAGAAATGAGTTGGAAAAGCCTTATTGTCCATTGACAATTAAGAAGCCTAAAGCTATGAACTGTGAAAAGTTCAAGACCGGTATCATAAATGAGTGAAACAGAGTAGCAGTGAGATCATTCTTTTCTACTTGATAGGGAGAGGTCACATTACAGGGGCTGCTTTGTCCATTGTTCTATGTATTGTGATAGCAAACCAAAAAGTCTAAATAAGAATTTCTGTTTATGCATAAATTATAACAGAACAACAAGAACAAAAGAAAATAACTATGCAGTAGGCAAGGAAATCATAACTAGGTACAGCATATGGGACAGAGTTGCAAGATAGAAAGAAGACAGAAATTGCAGAGCTCTTTTTGAAAAAGAAGGCCCCATAAATAAAAACAGATAGAGGATTATTGTTTTGGGGTTGAAAGGTCCATGGATTTAGCTTGTGCAAAAAGCAAGGAGCAAAAGCTAGATTTCCCAATGGAAAATATTCAAATAGAGAATGAAAGAAAGGTATAGCTATGTGAAAAATTGGAGACTGGTTAAAAATGTCTTGGTGTTTAAGTGAAGGGAAATACAAGTAGTAAGTGGAGATACAGAAATTTTTAAGAGAATTTGGCTGGATATCAACTGGAAGAATGACAATATGAGTAAGAAACAGATATGAAATTTACATTGGGCTTATATCAAAATACATACAATTACACACGTGTTTGTAGACACAAAAGAGAAATATGGTTCCCCATGAAATAAATATTACATCATCTAAATTGTACTTCAGAATTTGCTCCATGGTTTCAAGTGCTTTTTTCTTGTCTGTTTGTCTGAATTTTGGAGTAAACAGTTTGGTTTTTTCTAGTGTCCATAGTGAATAATAACATTGGGTAGGAAATTACTTCTATATTTCCTGAACTATTTTCTTGTTATTAATGGTTGTTTTCCAAACTTACGTATTGCAATGCCCCACTGAACTCTGTGGATGCTCGCTGTAAGAGATTGTTATTACAATCTTAGCAAAAGCCTTTTTGTATACTGCTAATATGCCATTATAATACATGCACAGACATTTTCATTATCTTCTGATTTTGTGTTGATTGATCAGCTGTTTTACTAAGAGATAGATTTATTTAACAATTATTATTATTTACTTAATATTTATTATACTATATGTATAATTAAATAATTAATTAAATAATAATAATAATAATAATAATAATAATAATAATAATAATAATAATAATAATAATAATAATAATAATAATCTATTAGGTTAGAATGAAAAAGTTATTATTATTTCTGAAGGCAATAACCTCTGAACTCTGATATTGAAGGATAAGAAAACCGAACAGTAATGATGGTCTGCCAAGTCTATAAACTCTGAATTTGAGTTTTAAAATAGTTGTTAAGAACTTATTGAAGTATATTTCAGTCTAGCTCTTAACAAGCTACTTTTTGAAGTGTCCTATTATTAAGTGACCTTATAGATGACTGCAAGGGGTCCTATTTGTTAGCTGTGTAATTTTTGCTATCCCACTGAAAAAGTGGTATTTCACTGTTTAATTGGCAATCTGATGGTAAAAATCCATTATTGCCACTGTTCTTCATGTCCATAAAAACCAAGTTCTGTGTAAATAATCATGCTTTACCTATAGCATATGTCACATCAATTTAGTTTGGTGATTTTTCTTTATTTTAGAGGTTACCTCTGATAATAATCTCACAAATTTTGGAAATCCAGTTCTTATACCATTTAGATTTCATGTATAGAAGCTTTACATTTTTCTTTGTATCTTTTAGACTAAATCATTCACCAAAATATTGGAAAAAATACCTTTTTGTGTTTTGTAGTTTTGACTGGAGATGAATTGTGTGAACAATGAAGCAGCATGTGAAGGTAGTACAACAAGGGAAGGCTTTAGATAGACTTACAGTGTGCTCTGAGCATAAAATATGTCTCCTTTAATTTCATAAATGTTAATTGTTATTATCTTTCACAGCATGCAAGGATGACTTTATGATGCTTTGTATCCCCAATGTTCTGTTCTGTTTATTCTGGATATTAAGTTCTGCACCTTTAAGACTGGTTCCAAGAGCGAAGAGAGAGAGAGAAGGAGCTTATAACTAGAGGTCTGTTGAGTTTTTCATGGGTCTGGGGCTTCACAGAGACAAGAGCAGTTGTTGATTGCTGTAATGTTGTTGCATGAATACATCAAAGAGTTCAGAATATTGAAGTCCATGCTAAAGCTATTTGGCATACAGTCCAGAGCAGAAGCAGCAGTGGCAACAGCACCTCCCTGACATTTCTTCTTCTATTCTTCCTCTATTCTTCTCTTGTGTTCTCTCACCCCAATACAGGGGATTTTATTCATAAATCATCCAATGAGCTAAAAACACGATACTAAAACTTTCCTCCTACACCTATTAGAGCTTAATTTTAAAGTACAAAAGTAGTGTCAGTCCTTACACATAATTTATACATATAGTTCTATCTATTCATGTAAATGGTTTTATCTAGAAATGCAAGCAATGTTCGGTTATGTTTTCATTATGTCTGGAGTTAAGTTACTGAACTTTTAACTAGGCTTTAGGGCTTTTTATTCTCTTAAGGCACTTAAAGTTTAATCCTATTTGCTTAAAACTGGAGCACTTCTACTTCATGTCTGTGTGGCTTTAATATATTTTAATTTCTCTAAAGGCTTTTATTTCAATCCCTGCATTATTTTTTCTCTCTGAGGGACTCAGAGAGGCTTCTACTTTATACACTTCAACAGAGGTCATTCACAGAGTCAGACAACACAATATATGTAGTAAGGACAGAACAGAAATATTGCATTGTCTCACTGAAGAAGTTGCATCTACTTTACTGTGAAAGGCTTGTGTGCTCTGAATAGCAAGGCCTGGCCATTAAGAGGATGTGTAAATATAACAGAGAACAACAGAGGCCACAGGGACAATATGATTCAGCCTATATTACTAATTTTTGTTTTTCTCCCCTTGAATTATTATTATTGTTATTATTATATATAGATAATAAAAAGGAAGTAATAGAAGCCTACCAAAAAAAAAAAGAGAAAGAAAAAGAGAGAAAGAGAGAGAGAAAGAGAGAAAAGAGAAAGAGAGAAAGAGAGAAGAGAGAAAGAGAGAGAGAAAGAAAGAGAGAGAGAAAGAAGAGAGAAAGAGAGAAAGAGAAAGAGAGAAAGAGAGAAAGAGAGAAAGAGAGAAAGAGAGAGAGAAAGAGAGAAAGAGAAGAAAGAGAAGAAAGAGAGAAAGAGAAGAAAGAAAGAAAGAAAGAAAGAAAGAAAGAAAGAAAGAAAGAAAGAAAGAAAGAAAGAAAGAAAGAAAGAAAGAAAGAAAGAAAGAAAGAAAGAAAGAAAGAAAGAAAGAAAGAAAGAAAGAAAGAAAGAAAGAAAGAAAGAAAGAAAAAGAAAGAAAGAAAGAAAGAAAGGAAGGAAGGAAGGAAGGAAGGAAGGAAGGACATAGTTGGAAAGGAGTCAGTATACAGAAATATGAGGTATATTGTGTCTCTGTGGAGGTTTCATGGTCGCCTGAAATAACTGCATGTTTGAATGTTGCACCCCTGACCAAGTGACAAAGGAGAATTTGGACATGTTATAGTTATTTTCTTTTTCTTTCATTTCCTTTCACCCATCAGAACCTGTGATTTTGAAGTATAACTGCAAATAAGTGTGAATGAATAAATTGTGTCAAGGATATGTCTGTAAGTTTTAGTACTTACTCAGCAGATGTGATTTCTACTACAGAAATGGAGGAAGGGTTTTGTGAGACTTCAGTCAATTTTAATCTTGAACTTTGCATTTTTTTCCAGAGCAAAAGTACAGACAACATATCACTTTCTTTTTAGTTCATTTCTATCAGGTCAGTAGTGCTAAGTGTTACTATCAGTTTGGGTATGAAGTACATGCAAGTTAAACTCAAGGACAGTCCAGAAAAAAATCCAATTTCTCCAAAGATTTAGGGAAAAAAATCTCACACAATTTTATTCCTTCAATTTTAAAGGTACCTCATCTATATTATGATAAATTAAAAGACAATTCATTTAGCTTTGGTGCAGGTTTTCTTCCTACAGATGAATGTGCAGATATATTAGTTGTGATCTGCTTTCTACTGAGTAAAGAAAATACTTCTTTTAGTATGCAATTTCACTTTATACTCTTGTAACTGTTTACAATGAACAAAAGGGAACGAAAGATTTTTGAACAAATAAAACAAAACCCAGTCATAAGTAAAAAAAAAAAAAAAAAAAAAATTAAACCTCACCAAAATTATGAACAATGCACACCCATGCACACATAGAATAGATTAGTATCTATATATGTTGTGAACTAAGATGAAGCTGTAATATACTACAGACATACTAAAATATGTGAACAACACCACCACCACCACCACCATTACCACTTTAACATGTAGCCCCAACTTAATAGAAGCCTATTTGTTGGGGTGAAATGAAGTTGTTAAGACTGAAGCAGAAGGACCTGGTAAAACCCACTTCAGTTACAGTGAGGAGACTGGTTCCAGCATCCCCTGTGCATACATGGTAATCACCTCCAGAAAATTCTCTGTTCTCTGTAAGATTATTGGTTTAAAAGTGCTGTAATATTTTGCATTATTCCTAATCCCTCTTTCCTATTGGACCCTCACCCTCAAACTACACATCTATCCTACCTCATATAAGTTGTGTTTACCCTTGCCCTTGGCCATTTTGATGCACCCCGCTGTATTGTGCTCGCCTTTGTCCTGTTTGTTATTTTTGTAGTAATAAATCATCTTTATTTTTGAGTCACCAATCTGTGCCCATCTCTCATTTTTGATCACTGAGTTTGGAGACCTCTCACCGATCTACCAGTCTAGGGGTCTGTCCATCTGGGCCATACCCCGAGTGGCTGCACCTATTGAAATGATGTCACATTTAGTTAATTCCAACATCTTGATTTATGATCTCAAAGAGATAGTAGACATCTTAATGACAATCACAAATTATGTTAGATTAGAAAGACTCGGAGGTATCTGTTGGAAACCTAATTCTGCAGAATGATTAGAAATGTGCATTGAAAGATATTTATTTAGCTCAGAAAGAGAAGGTCTTAAGACTGGAGAAATCAATCAAAAATAGTCATAGGAAGGGGAAGAGGTTATTTTGAAAAGATATATCAGTAATATTGGAAAACAAGTATGTAGTGGAACTAGATATAAGTCTACGGACATTTATCCCAAAAGAAAGTTAATTGTAGACCTGGGACGCTTAAGCAGAACCAGGTAGTCACTCTATTTAGTGAAAATAAGTGAAAATAAGAATTTATTTTTAGAAAAGAGGAACATATTTCTCTATTTGTCAAATGTCAATCAGAACTAAATTAAATTGCCTTCGAGGAGCCTGGCTTGCTTTGTTAAGAACTGCTTTGTCATTCTTAGTGATGTTTTCTTTCTAAATTGTTGTATGTCCTGCACAAATTTTTATTTTATCCAAAAACCTTTCCATTGGACCTCATAATCTTCTATCTGATTACTATGAATTCCTCTTCTCTGATAATCCTAAATGTAATTTTTTCTTTAATGTATAAGGAAAGATCTTTAAGTCAGTAATGTCACCCTTGCCTCCAAAGTCAGTCCCTTATTAAATTGCTGATCTGTCATATTGCCTGTCCCACACTAGAAAGCCAAGATCAGTATTACTGGCCATGGTTGCCGGTTCTACAGACTTTACTAAGCACACGGAAATTTTTTTCTGACCTCTTGCTAACTGATTCATTTCCACCTCACTTACATAACTGAGGAGGAGTTAATATGTTAAGAGATGAGACTGAGATTCATTTGTCAGTTTGTATTTCAATATCAGAGTAAATTCTCTTTCATTCTATAGCTTCTATCATATTTCACTTCTCTTTATAATATCTTTGAAGCAATAACTGCAACATTTTGTTTTCTAACTTGTGCTTCCCTGTGCATAACGTAAAAAAAAAGTGTGAAAGAAAAAATTGAAGGAATGCATTCTGCAGGATTATAAGTATAGAAAGAGGTGAAAACTGGATATATACACTTGGAGTATATATCCATTAACAGTATATATCTATTAACAATGTAGATAACACTAGTTACATCTACATTTGGAAAGGAACCTTGGCTAGAAATTTTCATATCTTCTTCTATGATAAAAGAATTCAAGGCTCTCTCTTTACTGTGTGTGAGTAATAACAAATAAAAAAACATGATGAAAATCCACACCTCCTGCAGGGGTTTACTAGTAGGTAAGAGAAGAAATATTTACATTAGTTTATGGTACATCATTCTGGAGTAATGAGATAAGATTAAGAAAGGGAAAACTCAAGCTGAATTTAATGTAAAAGATGCTTGACAATGAGATCTATTAGGCCATGAAATAACTTCCTCCAGATGTTTAAAATGAAACTAAACTATATGTCTGTTAGGACGCTGCATTGATAAATATACAGTAGGAAAGAATTTCACATTGGAAGAGTGAAGGTCCAGATGTGAGAAATTTTTTAGGTTGTATGAATCTGTGAGTTTGAATAGAACTGGAAAAAGGAAATACACTTTCTTAAATATTAAGCAGACCAGCAGTAGGAAAAGCTAACTGTGGCATAACTTTGGTAATTTTATAGCTCATTGCTCTGCATGAAGGCTGTCAATTTCATACTAAACACTTCAAAATTTGCACTAAATTAAGGCCCTCAGTAGTAACCAGCCTATTCCTCTTCAATGTCGTCTTTATCCATCATCCAAGCACAAAATGACACAGGTTCTTCCTTCACCCACTCTCCCCTATCACCCTTTCCAAAGTATGTAATCGGGAAAACAATTTAATATATATTTTGGTTATAAGACGTGCTAAAGTAGAAAGAACATAAAGAAGTGGCAAGGACTCCTATAATGATAAATAAATCAACATTTTTATAGGGCCATTTTTTTGCTTGTAACTACCTTGAAGCCTACAGAAATATGATGTGTAAATGGCAGAATTTTGTTTAGGATGCAAAAAAAGGTACAAATCCAAGTTAGCATCTGGCTAGCCAGATTGCATTTCATGGCTTGACAGACTTAAGGAAATTATTTGCTGTTCTCAAACTTGCAGAATGAACAAAGTAAATTACTTCATATGTAAAAATTAATAAGGTGAAGAGCTAGAAAACAATCCTGGCACTCACAGCATTTTAGGGCAGGCTAGTGATGTTCTGATTTCTTATATGAGGTTAAGAATTTTCTAACTTAATTTTAACAAAATCTAAAATTATGCTTCAAATATTATAAATATACTTGATTAGTAATTAATTTTATATTTTATATTGTATTGATAGGAAAATATAAAAGCAGGAGAATCTTATTGAAACCTGCAACTGCAACTAAAAGCATGCCTATTCTATAATATTTTATAACATAGTCTGTCAAATTGTAAATTTGTAAGGTACTGCTGAAGTAATTCAATCAAATAAAGTTAAGGTAATATTTATGAAAATTCTTTTTGTTTTATTGACCCATAAACATTAGAGTGTAAATGCCTAAGATTCTCTTCAGAAATTTGGGAGATATTAGTGTCATAATTCTAAATAGAAAAAAGAGACTATGAATCTGATATTAGCAGATGAACTTAAAGTCACTTGATAACATTTTTCAGTTATAAAACCAGAATCTATTAATTCTTCCTATATCCTCATCTCTCATTTCCTTCCCTTCCAGTATTTGAAACAGATACACTGTTTCTTAGGATTTCCTATTCAATCACAAGAATGAAAGGAAGTGTGGGGAAGAGAAAAGAAAAATTAAAAAAGATATGGTGAAGATAGTTCTTTCTCCTCTTCCCCAGTAGAAAGATCACCCATATATCTCTTCTTTTTCCATTGTAGTTTTAGACCTCTAGCAATACAGATGATCCTGGAAACTATGAGCCTCTCAGTCTTACATTCAGTACCTGGTAAAATTGTGGAGAAGATTATTCTGGTGGTATTCAAAAACAATTGAAGGACAATGAAGTCATAGATCACAGTCAATGTGGTTTCATGAGGGGAAAGTCCTGTTTTTAAAATTTAATTTCTTTTTATGACAAGATAAACCACCTAGTTAACCAAGAGAAATCAGTTGATGTTAATTATCTTTTTGGATTTCAGTAAAACTTCCAACATGGTTTCACACAGGATCCTTTTGGGAAAAATTTTGGATAAGCACATCTTGTGATGGGTAAGCAGTTGGCTCATGTGTCAGACACCAAGGGTTACAGCAAATGGGGTGACATCAGACTGATGACCTGTCACTAGTGGGGTTCCGCAGGGCTTCATTTCAGGGTCAGTGCTCCTCCAACATCTTCATAACTGAACTGGGTGCAGGACTGTAATATATGTTGTTTGCCAACAATATTAAAGGGTGAAGATCTGGCAACTGGGAGGCCCTGTAGAGATCCCTCAACAAATCAGAGGGCTGGGCAATCACTGACACTGTGGGATTTATCAAGGACAAGAGACATATTCTGCACCTCTGATGGGGCAACCGCGGATATACAGATAGAGTGGGGAATTAGAGACTGGAGAGTGGCACCAGAGAAGGGGAACTGGGGGCAAATTGAAGATGAGCCAGCAGGGCCAACCCAGTCCTGGGGGACACCAGGCACAGCATTGCCAGCTGGTCAAGGGAGGGGAGTGTCCTGCTCAGCTCTGGGATGGGCAGCCTCACCTCGAGTGCTGGGGCAGTTTTGGGTGACACGAGATGAGAAAGATATAAAGTTTTAGAGAATGTCCAAAAGAGGGCTACAAAAATGATGGAGTGTCTTGAGGGGAAATCATACGAAAAGCAACTGAGTTCACTTGGTCTGTTCAACCTGGAGAAGAGGATACTGAGGAGAGACCTCATTACAGCCTGTAACTTCCTTGGGAGGGGAAGCGGGGGGACAGGAACAGATTTCTTCTTTGTGGTGATCAGCGACAGGACCTGAGGGAATGGCCTGAAGTTGTGCCAGGGGGTATTTAAGTCAGATACTAGTAAAGGGTTTGTTTTTCACCCTTAGGATATTTGGGCACTTGAACAGGCTTCCCAGGACAGTGATTTCAGATCATGCTGATACAGTTCAAGAAGCCTTTGGACAAGGTACTCAGGGACACAGCATAGTTCTTGGGACTGTGCTGTTCCAGGCCAGAAGCTGGACTCAATGATCCTTGTAGGTGCCTCCCAACACAGGAGGATATTCTCTGATTCTATGATTCTGTATCAGTATTTTTCTACACTATGAAAAAAAAAAATCTATACACACTTAGACAAAGGTTTTAAGACTTTTTAAGCCTCATTTTTGAAAGATGTCTTCTCTTTTTCCATCTTGCTCCTTCTGCAGTCTGTGTTTTTAAGAAATTTATTTTACTTTTGCTTTTATATTACTCCTTAATCACCTGTATCTTACTATGTTATTGTGAATTAAAGACTTTTATATGTGCTAATGTGCTATAGTGGGGATGAATGACAGTTGGGTCTTCACTGCCTGCATGTGTTTCCATTTTATGTTGTCTATTATAGTCTTTAGTTCCTGTCCATCTGTCTCACTCCTGCCACATACCCACTCTTGCTGATGGTGGTTTGTCCTAAGATAAGAACACAAGATGGGTTTGCAGAAGGAATTATCTGGATGCTTACATGATCAATACATTTCGGAGATGTGGTCACTGAGATGTTTGCAACTAACTTCAGAGGACGTTGGTCTGTGTGAGGGTACAAAATGCTGCCAACTGGGCCGGCTGGCCTCCTCTTGTATCAGATATCACCTGTCTGACGATGTTTTTTTTAGGTTGTGAGTTGAATCTCTCAAGGGTTACGCTTATCACACCTACCCATAGATTTCTTATCACATCGACGAACTTTCTCACCTTAGGCCATAAGTGAAAGTATCTGTGGAATGCAGCCAATTAAGAAGTTCTTTTTCAAGATGACAGTGACATCATTCAGAAGATGACTTTGGAACTTTTAGGGACCTGACATGCTGTTGTAGTTCACACTCCGTGCTGAAAAAGTATTGTAGCTCTCCCTATCCAAGACCTAAGTGCTCATATACAATTTTTCAAGATGCTCCTCCCTCTGCCGAGACATATGTATTGAAACTTAAGTAACTCTTAAGAGATCTATTATATTTAAGATATAATCATTGGGAAGTTACTTCACATAAGGTGATATAGTAGACACAGTCATACGCCTACAGTATTCTCAGAAAAAACATTGATTCTCCTAGGGAATTAAATTTATTTACTTTGACTGGATAAACAATCAGGGAATGCTAATGAATCTCCTGGGTGCAGTCCCATACAGAGCACAGTAGCAAAACTAAAACAGGCAGTATGAGCCTTATCCTGTATTCTAAAACCTACCCTAAAAATGATCTTTTGATAATTCTACTGCCAGTGGTTAAATTTGAGGTAATATCAGTAGCCTGTTTTCCATTTGTTAAGGACTTGAGAATATAAACCATAATCTCAGAACAATTAAAATATTACACAAGAATACAAGCAGAAAGTCAACATAAAAAAAGTTGCTTTGCAGGTCATATTTAAAGTCAGGTGATAGTCATACAGCCATAAATACACAACAGGAGAGAATGGTTTATGTTCAAGGCACTAATCAGCAATCTTAAGTAACATTTCCTTCAAATTGATTAAGCTTTAATATAAGACATTTTCAGAAACTTTAGTGACCTTTGGTTTTCTACTTTTGTCCCTCAAATCAGAAAATATGCTTGCTGAATTCCAAATGTACCCTGAGTTGGCCTGAAACCTTAAAATTATTTTATTACCAATAAGCATCTTACAATATGAGAATAGTTGTGAATCATCATTTACTCAGCACTTGAGGCTATGATAAAGCTTTTCAGATCATTTAAATCACCAAATAATGCAAGCAGGGAGTCAACATTCAAGAAGCATTCCAACCAGGTATTTGCATTTTTTGTCCTCCTTCATTGAAACGACTGAGTGGTTCATGATATAAAGTCAGACAGATAATTTGCAGTAGAGTTTGTGCCTGCACATATGTATATGCAAAACTGTATCCTCCTTAGATCTGCTTTCCATAGTCTATTCTTCAAGTCTCCCAGGTTTATCTGTTCAACAAACCTCTGAAGAATTTTCCCTGTCTTCCCCTTTCTCTATATACTCTACCACAGTTATTGATGATAGTGTGATGATATATAGAACAGAGAGCTGGATTTATATGACTTAATTATGGTCTGCTTACTAATATATATATGAAGCATTTTATTACCTCTCTATGAAAGACACTATTTATTAAATAAATGTATAGAAATTTAGATGAAAAATAAACGATTCCACTTCAGTGCTAATACAAAACCAAAATCTTTATTTGTCTGTTTGCCTCACTTACATTATATGCAATAATTATTCTTCCCTACTAATCTTTGCTTTGACTTTCATTTTCCTCTGGGTTTAAACGTCTGGACACTATTCTTCATTATTTTGTAACTATTGAAAATGTCTCTTTTCCTATCACAGTAGCATTGTTAATCATATTGAAGAGGACATTTCTGGCAAAGCCTGGAAATTTGATCATTCCCTCTCTTTGATACAGAGCTGGAAATAATCTGAAGAATTATTCACAGTTTTAAATGACACCATCAAGTGACAGATGCATTTAATATGTTGGCAAAATTGGAGATTACATTAATACTGTTCAGAAAGTATTAAAGCCACAATCTCAAATATAAACTACAGCTCATGTTTGATTTAAATCTGCTAGCAATGTTGGTTTTCTTCAGACTTTTAATTTCCTGAAACTATCACTATGTCTCTTCCCTGCTTGCAACCTCAGCCTATTTTGGTCCATTGTTGTTTCTTCTAACCTTCAGACTTTTTGAGGTTAGAGTACATAGCCTCACCTTGTAGATCAGAATTACTAAATTTACATCTTGAAGTGCTGTAGAAAGCTACAGCTTGGAAATATCATCATTTTTTTATAATCTCCACTACAAGTATAATAGATTTAAAGCTAAGATATCACCACTTTTAATCAAAATCAAAAGGGATAGAAAATTACACTTTCTGTTGAGAAATGTGTCTCAGTATATTGAAAAAACATGAAATAATTCAAAGTCATAAATATCACTGAAAATCCTCATGAAACCAGGGTTTCTCATGATGTTCATGGCTTTGTAACTGGCAAGTATGTTGTGCTTCTGCTTTCTCGGGATTAAGATCTGAATTGGAAAACATATTAACAAGGACGAAGAGAGTGGAGAGAAAGAACAGGAATTATTCCTGCCTACTCAGATAAGATTTGGTTTCCTGAATATTGTGCTACTGAATTAACCCATAGATAGAAAAAAAAAATTAGGATTTTGAGTCAACAGACTTCATCATATGCAGAAAAAAAACAATTGTTTATAACCCTAAAATCTCTTCAATGACTGAATATCTCTGACACATATTCAGGACTTGAGGAATACTATATACCACATCAATTTCCTTATTTTTTCCTTTTTAAAACAAAGGCAGGATTACTTTCTAAGGACAAAGTAGAGACATGCACTTTTATGAGTGGACAGTGGACTAATTTTGTGTGTTAAGATTTTATTTTGAATGCTCCAACTCTTGTCTCTAATGTGTGCCTAATATTAAGAATATATATATATATATATATATGTAAATACTACTGCAGGACAAAGTTATTTCACTTTCCCAAAGTATGATAATAAAAGGTTTAAGGAAGTTGCTGAATAGATAAAGGATGAGACTGTGTCTATTGATTTGTTGATTAAACAGGGGAGAACGTATACTTGCTACAAATATAAATCAAGACTGGGAGGAACTAACTTCTGTATCACTTCCAAGTCCACTCAGTCTTTGATATTTTTACTGATACTGACAGGAAAGCTGACCACTAGATTGCAGTTGGACACTTTACTCCATTAAAAGTGATAGTGGCATTATGAGATCAATTCACAGACTATAGCACACCTTCTTTTAAAAGGTTCTTTTATTTGATTCTACAAGTTTAAATGCCCTGGTAACATATACACCTCCAATGTTGCCATATAGCAATTCCTCTTTTCCTAAATTTACATAAAAATAGATGATCTTATAGAATATAAAATAATAGAATCAATTGGGTTGGAAGTCACCCTTGAAAATCATCTAGTACCAGGCCATGGACAGACACATATTTCAGTGGGCCAGGTGACTCAAAGTCCTGTCCAACCTGACTTTAAAGACTGCCAATGATGGAACATCTACAATTTTTCTAGGCAACCTGTTTCAGTGTTTTACCATCATTACTGTAAAAATATTTGTTCTTTATATCCAATCTAATTTGAATCTTTAAATTTAAAGCCATTGCCCCTTGTCCGGAAACTACATGCTTTGGTAAAAATTCTCAAATTTCTTATAAGATCACTTTGTTAAAAAAGGATGCAATAAGCTCCTCCTGGAGCCTTCTCTTTTCCTGAACAACCCCAAATCTCTGCACATCTTCACAGCAAAGGTGTTCTAGCCCAATCAAACTGCTCTGTATCTACCTTGCACGGGGCACCCTAGGGCTGGACGCAGCTCTGTAGGTGGGGTCTCATAAGAGCAGAGCAGAGGTGTGGAATCCCCTCCCTCCCCTGCTCCCCAGAGATGCAGCCCAGGCTTTAGTTGAGTCTCGGGGCTAAGACTACACATTGGCTCATATCCAATTTTATGCAGAGCAGCATGCCAAAGTTTTTTATCTGCAGGACTTCTCTTAATCAGTTAATCCTCCAGCCTGTGTTGATACTGGGGATTGCCTTCACCCACATCCAGCACCTTACATTTGGTCTTGTTGAGCTCTTTGAGTTTCATGTAGACCAGTTTCTCAAGCCTGTCCAGATTCCTATGGATGACATCCTGTCCCTCAGTCATCCTAACTGCACCACTCAGATTGATGTCAGCTGCAAAGCTGAGGGTGGGCTCATTGAGAGACAATCCTTGGTACTGGTTTCAAATTGAACAGTGAGGATTTCATCTTAATCTTTCTACATGGGCATCCAGACAATTTTTTATTCTTCTAACCATTCATCCATCAAACCCTTACCTTTTTGTTTAGAGTCAAAAATGTTGTGGGTGTGGGGTACTATAGTAAAGGTCTTATAGAAGTCCAACTAGCTCTTCTCTTGTCCACTGAGAAAGTCACTCCATCAAAGAGGCCACTGGGTTAGTTCAGAATAATTTGACCTTGTTGAAGCCACACTGTCTGTCTCCAGTCACTTCTCTGCCTTCCATATGCTTTCACATAACTTCCTGGAGGATTTGTAAAATGTGTGTGATACTCCCTCTTCTCTAGGCACTTAACTGCCTTCCATGACTTTTCAAATATGATGGAGAGTGTCATAGCAAATACACTTTCCACATCCCTCATGATCCTGAGATGCATCCCTTTGGTACCCATAGGTGACCAGCGGGTCTCCAACCTGAAGTTATGCCGAGAGAAACTTCATTCCCTCAGTCCCTGCCTTGAGGTTCAAGGGCTTGTGATATGTGGGAAGAGTGATTGCAAAGTGAAAGCTGACGTTAAAAAAAACATTGTTTTGTGCCTTAGCCTTCTCCTTTTAAGTACTCCATTCTCCTTTCTCATTTATTGGAGGAGTATCTTGTTATTTTTCACGTTCCCTGCCAAATTCAGCACCCATTGTGCCCCACATTCCCCATTCTCCATATATCTATGTAGTATCTGTATAATCTTCTAGGATACATTACCTTCTTAGATGTCATTTTCTCCAAGAGTTCCTCACTTAGCAGTACTCATGTTCTGCCTTCCTTGCCTGATTTTTCCACATGGGAATCATGAGCTCTGGGGCTTTAAATAGAAATATTTCTATAACACAGGTGAGATAACTCTTGGCATATTTCTTTTGAGCATATTTGGAACCTAATATTTGGGTTGTTCTTCAGACTGCAGCACACTTACTATTTTCTGCATATGAAGGTCAGTTCATAAATCTCAAGCAGTTTTCTAAAATCATGTGGTTGATTTTTGCTAATCTATGACTACCTCTCCAAAGTCATTACTGTGACATATTGGTAAATACCATACCATTTCTTTTTACCTTTGCTGCTAATGGGAAGGGTAAAAGTAGGCTTGTACATTGGAAATACAGAAGTATGCCTTTTTCTTGCTTCAGGCACATGGCATTTACTGATGTGAAATGGCCAATGTGTTTGGCACATTCTAAGATTGGGAAAAATATTTAATAAAAGAATATAATTAGTCAATTTGCTGTCAGGTCTAGAGAAAAAGTACTGGAACTTGTGAATATAAGTACCAACTTACATTTTGTGCCAACAGGCTGATAGCATGTTATTATGAAGTCCAAACACACTAAATTTGGAGTAGATATTTCCCAGACCAGACAGTATCTAAGTGTTTATAAAACAGGTGTACTGTTTTACTCCTGAAAAATGTTGTACAATTGTGAAACCTCACATTAATGACACTTCAGTTACTGTCTCAGTCACTGCTAATTTCAGTTGTGAAAAGTTTCAATGGTAATGAACTTATCTTAGAGGAACATTTATCTAGAGTAAAAGGGGAAAGCTCAGTTTATGGAAACATTTGATTACATCCACAAAATTTCATTAATCAATTCTTCACTTTTTTTAGTAAATGGATAATTGGAATAGTTTATTCTTCTCTATAAATGTGTAGAAACTAATTTTTTCATTAAAGACCTGCAATTAAATGACTAGTTTTGTCTTTAATGCTTTAAGCCTTTGGCATGTCCTCTTTTGTGTGCTGTCCATGCAGAAATGAACAGTGCAGGGAACATGAAAGATAAGTACTAAGGCAGTAGCAATAAAGTAGCATATATTACTTTCTATAGGAAAAAAGAAAGTGAGCAGAAATAATTTCCTTCTTTTTTATTATTTTAATGAGGATGACCATGATTATAAATTACAAAAATTACACTGAAAATTTCAGCTCATAAAGCCCTGACATTTTTTGTAGTGAACTGAATGTAAGATATATGCAATATTCTTTTTATTTTCTTCTTTTGTCTTTTGGAAACATATTTTTAAAAATGTAAAACCACTTCCCTAATTTAAGTGCACTTGAACACTAAATGTATATAAGCATGGTAACTTTAGCACTTAGACTCTAAGGAAGCGAGTGCTACAAAATGAGAGTTCCAAAAGTGCTTCTCAATAATAAAATGAAAAAGCAACCATAAACACTCATTTCCCCTACTTTTCTTTTTCACAATTTAAACCTAAGTCACATATTAACACCACTTGGTCAGAATAAATAAATAGACAGATGAATTCTTTACTGCATCCTTGCATAGCAGTGACGGGATGAGTGCATTAAAAGAAGAGATTTGCTCAGAAATGTCAGAATACTAGAGAACATTTAGTACTAAATGGTTATTAAAATTTCAAAATCACAAGAAAATCTCTGAAGTGGCTGTATTTGACTTCACTTTCAAATAAGTAGCACCATAATTGTCCTTTTAATTAAAAAACCCATCTTACCCAGTGTAAATAAAAGAGAATGTTTGCTGTGGCAGTTGAATTTTTGGACATGTTAATAATTTCAAATTAATTTACCTACAAAAAAGAACTGGAACAGGTAATTAAGAGGTTAAAGAGCATCAGCATGAATACATTTCAAGGTCAGGAATGAGTGAGGTCATAAATAACAAGTTCATGCTTTTAGGTTAAGCTCATTTTCATTTTGCTTCTTGACTGGATTTGAAAATGTAAGGTCTTTAGGAAGAAGAACATTACAGCTGGGATACATATAAAACAATCAGAAAAAGTCAAATTTTAGGATTTTTAAGGTTTTAAAGTTTTTTAGATTGTTTTATTTTAAAACAATTGTTTGAGATTTTAAAAATTAATTACATATATATATATATATATGATGAAGATTATGTCAGGTCTGACCTACTTTTGTGGGGAAAAATGATGCAAATAAATAACATCCCAAAACCAAAATATCTGTCGAAATAATTTTGCTGATTAAAAATTACTTAGAAGCTACTTTTAGTCTGACTATTCTACTTAAAGGCAAATTTCTGTCTAGTATTGTGGATGATATAGCTATCCCTGAAAAGGGCCCCTGGGACCTCATCTCCTGAGATAAGAAACCCTATCTTAGGAGGACTCATGTTAGAGCGTTATCGTTGGGAAACAGGAGAGAATTGGTAACTGTGTTGTCTTTGAACCTTACAGATGGCAATTTTTACTATGTTCCCACAGGCAAACGTGGACCACCAGAAGGTCCTTGGGACATTCTAATACTTGGTGACACTTTCTACAGCCCAAAACAAATTATTTTGCCAGAGATACAAACTGTACCATCTGGACAGGAAATCTCTGTCCAGCTTCGCTGCATGGACAAGCCTTCTTCCTTTCACAGGACACAACAATTGCACAAGCCTTCCTACTCCCAAAGAATTAAAATGAACAGATCCTCCTCAACCCTACCATACTGTGGGTGCAGATTATGGGCTCACAGAAACCCATCATTGAATGCAGCATCCTCTGCAAAGGGGAAAGAATTTGATACCAGATCTGGTGTCACCATCATCACTTGGTCAGAGTGGTCATCCAACTGGGACCTGCAACCGGTTGCTGACATGATTTCTGGAATTGGTGGCATCGCCATGTCCATGCATAGCAGGAACAACATCATCGTCAAAAGACTTGTAGGCAAGTTGGCAACCATCTGCCCGTTATAGGTGAGGGCCCCCATTACCTTGTGGGGTAGGGATGTCTTATCCCAATGGGGGGCTTCCCTCATAATTCAAAGACAGGATTTCTGATTGCGGCCACTGAAACGCGCGCTCTCCCACTGACCCTTCAGCTCACCTAGAAAAGTGAGGATCCTGTCTGGGTCAAGCAGTGGTCCCTCTCAAAAGTCAAACTGCGTGCATTGCATATCCTGGTGGAAGAGGAACTTGCCAAAGGCCACATAACTGGAACCACTGGACACTCGCCATCATTGACATCAAAGATTGCTTTTTCAGCATTCCACTGCACCCCCAAGATGCCCCGTGATTTGCTTTCTCTGTCCCCTCTCTAAACGGAGAGACTCCCCTCAAGAGATACCACTGGCTTTTCCTCCCCCAAGGACTCAAAAACTCTCCCACCATATGCCAATGGTATGTGGCTCACGTTCTCTCCCCTGTTCAGAGCTTATTCCCAGATGCAATCATCTACCACTACATGGACGACATTCTGGTTTGTGCATCAGAAAAGACTTACTTAGACAAAGCAGTGAAAATAGCCATTGAAACCATTGAAAAAGCAGGATTCGAGATTTGTGAAGACAAAGTGCAATACAGCAGCCCGTGGAATTATCTTGGACTCCAAATTCATGAGAAGACCATTGTACCCCAGCAGCCCTCCATTCAAAATGACCCAAAAACCCTGAGAGACCTACACAGTCTATGCGGATCTATCAACTGGATACACCCCCTTCTGGGAATCACAACAAAAGACCTTGCCCTCCTGTTCAACCTTCTCCGTGGCAAAGAAGACCTGGACTTCCCAAGCACCATCACACCAGAAGCCCAAAATGCCATCACCAAAGTCCAAGAAGCCCTCTCCTCACGTCAAGCTCATCAATTTGAGCCCGACCTGCCTTTCAATTTTGTCTTCTTGGGAAAAGCCCCTCGCTTCCATGGACTGATTTTCCAATGGGACCCTCAACTCACAGACCCTCTGCTGATCCTCCAATGGGTCTTCACAAGCAACTAACCCACAAAGACAATTACCACATTTCAAGAAATTATGGCGCACCTGATAAAAAGGCCAGAACTCACCTCTGCTCTCTTTCAGGGTGTGAGTTAACATGCATCTACCTGCCATTGACCACTGGAGATCTGGAGCATTTGCTCCAGACCAACAAAAGCCTCCAATTTGCTCTAGATAGCTATACAGGCCAAATTTCCATCCGTTCACCAAAACACAAACTTTTCAATCGCGATGCAGTTTTTCATCTGGTCCCAAAATTAGTCCAAAGTAGGACTGCCCTCAAAGCTCTAACTGTTTTTATGGATAGCTCAGGTTCTTCCCACAATTCAGTGATGACCCCAAAAACCAAAATTGAGAATGAGATGTTCAAATAGTGGAAGGATCTCCACAAATTGCCAAGCTAGCAGCTGTTGCTAGAGCCTTTGAAAAATTCAAAGACAAACCCTTTAATCTGGTCACAGATTCAGCATATGTAGCTGGTATAGCCATGAAAGCAGAACACGCCCTCCTAAGGGACGTCTCCAACCCAAAATTTCACCAATTAATTTCTACATTAACACATTTAATTTCTCATAGAAAACAGCCCTACCATATTATGCATGTGAGATCACACACTGTTCTCCCAGCTTTCATCACAGAAGGGAACAGGAAAGCTGATGCACTGGCCATATCTATGGAAAATGCAAATGTCCCTGATGTCTTTACTCAGGCATGTACCAGCTCTCATCCAAATGTTTAAGCTTCCAAAAGATCAGGCAAAAGCCATTGTAGCAACATGCCCAAGCTGTCAAAATTACCAAATGCCCTCTATGGGTACAGGAGTCAATCCCAGAGGCCTGAACACCTTCCAACTGTGGCAGATGGACATGACCCACGTCCCACGATTTGGAAAGCCCAAATATGTTCACGTGTCAGTTGACACGTTTTCTGGAGCTATTTTTGCATCAGCTCATGCAGGAGAAAAAGCCATTCATGCTATTAAGCATTTTCTCCTTCCATTTGCCACTCTGGGAGTCCCAAAAAAGATCAAGATTGACAATGGGCCCACCTACAAATCTCAAGAATTGAAAAAGTTTCTCAGTGAATGGGGAATCGGACTCATCAGAGGCATTGCTTCAAACCTCACTGGACAATCCATTGTACAGAGAACTTATCAAACCCTAAAAAGAGTCCCCAACAAGCAACAAGGAGACACAGAAATCTTATCTCCAGTTGAAAGACTCTGCAAAGCTCTCTATGTCATCAGCTTTCTAAATTGTACAGCATCAGAACCCAAACCCCTAATCCTCTGCCACTTTGCAAATTCAATCAAGGCCAAGCTCACTGAGAAACCACCAGTGCTCGTGAAAGACCCAGAAACACACCAAATTTCTGGGCCCTTTCAATTGATCATCTGGGGAAGGGGATACGCCTGTGTATCTCTACTCTCTGGTCCAAGACGGTTCCTAGGAAAAAACATAAAACCGTATCTAGGCATGGCAAAAACCACCCCCTCAAACGCCTCAAATTCTCCTGAGTCCAACACAAAACCTCCTCAAAACCAAACCAGCTCTGCTTGGAGAGGCAGGCTTTGCAGAACACCCACATACCAAAGAAAAGATAGTCCTGTTACACGACAGCAGATGAAACAGAAAACCAAGCAGCATTCTGCTGCCTCAGTTAAGTCCTAGGCCAGACTTAGTCTGGTCACAAAGTAGTTTTTAGTCCAAATGTTATTAACCCTGCTAAAAGAACCCCCTTTGTCCCTCTCTATAACCCTTGTTAAAACCCCTAATTCCCCTATTTTTAGTGTTAGAAAAAAAAGAAAAAATAAAAAAAAAGAAAAAGAAAATAAAAAGGAGGGGGGTGGGGAAAGGAAAGGACAGAACCCTATCCCTGCCCTCCCAAAGATAACAAATTTTGCTTGTATTCCCTATCAGAAGCCCCATCCTTGTCCAAAGATGAAAATCATCTCCATTGGTGCTGTCCTCACTGCTGCCTGGATGTCCTTCACCATGCCACATGCCTTTGGCTGGATAAGCCCACAACCCAACCATAATGTTTGGGTGACCTTAGCAAAGACATTAAAACAAGATAACGTGGGCAGCCTTGACAACCAACTTTCCACATGTTTAGTGGGAATTCCATTTGTAGCAGATGACTGGCCCGTTTATAACTCAGAACTCCTCCGCACCACAGGTAAAAGACCCAACCCAGTGGACACTTGGGATGATTGGACAAAAATACTGTCAAATGCTCTCGAGGAACCCCAAGAATTGGATTTGCTGGGGTTCTCCAAGGCAACATACTGTGTCAAATTCTACTTTATACACCCAAGACAAAATTTGAATGATTTGGATTTGATCAGGAACGCATACAGAAAAGACATATCACTCACCAAAAAAGCATACAATATCCAGACTGATGTAACTACACCGCTCCCACAATTTCTAAGTCCTGTCTCCACCCCGAAACATTACCCAGGGGAATGTTTCTCACCTGTGATGATAAAGTTTTGGCTGGGATGCCCTCTCGTCTCCAAGGGGAATCCTGTAGTCTTGGCAGGCTTTCTGTCCTCACCCCCAACATTACCTTGTTACATAATTGGAAAAAAGAAAGCAAATCAAAACCTAAAAAAAGATCCTACACTGAATTTGATGAGAGTTGTGATCCCAAATTATACAATTGGAAAAAGTCCAAAAGAATTGCTGCCTCCCTGTTCCTACCATGGGTGGCAGCAGGAAAAGCCCTTGGCAAAATTAATCATTTGGGGTGCTGGCTTAGTAAGCAGGTCAATGCTACATCTGCTGCTCTGAGTGATCTTTTAAAGGATGAAGAAACCATAAGACATGCATCTCTGCAAAACCGAGCCACAGCTGATTTCCTGCTGCTTGCCCACGGAAATGGCTGCAAAGACTTCAAAGGGATGTGCTGCTTCAACCTCTCTTCTTGTTCCACATCCATCCACGCAAATATCCATAAGCTGAAAGACCTTCTGAAGGACTTGAAGGGGGAAATCACCTCTGACTGGGTCAACAACTTCTTCAGCCAATGGGGACTGATGAGATGGGCTTCATCCTTGGTTAAGGGAATTCTGTGGATTTTCATCATCATGCGCTTGCAGAGCTGAGAACCAAATATCAAGGTGGGCCAAATACGGCTCTCACCCTGGTGCAATTAGCAGGTGATCCTCCAGAGGACAACCCAGCCCAGCAAGCAAGATTTCCATGTGAGGTGTTAACAGACATTAAAGAGGCTGCAAGGCAATTCTGCAAATTGCACTGGTAGGCATGCAGGACACAGTTTACACAGATATCAGACAGGGCGCTTTTGAATCCTTTTCCTCATGCACAGACAGACTCACACAAGCTGTGGACAGACAAGTAACTGATAAGGCAGTGAAACCACATTTGTTAAAGAGTCTTGCATTTGCAAATGCCAATCAAGAATGCAGAAGAGTTATTAGTGCAATTCCTGGCCTTCTTTAGCAGAGATGGTTGAGGCTGGAAGCAAAGTGGGCACTTCACAGCATATAGCTTCAATAGTAGAAGAATGAATGGAAAGAGTACTTCAAGTACAAAATGAAAACCTTTAAAAGGTTCTTGCAAATTTTTAAAAAGAGCAGAACAATTCCCCTGAAGGGCAATGCTACAATTGTGTGGATTTTGGACATTTCAAAAAGAATTGTCCTCAGCTTGCAAAGACTGGCAAGTTACCAGAGCTTTGTCCAAGATGAAGGAAAGGAAAACATCCTGCAAGCGAGGGTTACTCGCAAACGGATATTGATGGAAAGCCATTACCTATTCCGGGAAACTTCAAAAAGAGCGCGAATTGTCAACGTGCAACGACAGAAGAAATGGTGATGACAAAGGGAAAAACAGCAGCACAGACAAGACAATTGTCGGGGAACGTCAATCAGACTTCCTCTGAACAACAATTGCAGGTATCCCCTGCGACCCAGAATTATTGCCACCTGGAACACAATGCATCCTGGCAGCTTCCAAAATAATATGCTTCCTGAGTGAAGAACACACATCGATACCTACAGGAGTCAGAGGAACTTCCTGGAAAAGGCAAGACTTTTTGATAATAGGCAGAGACAGAAATAGTATTTTTGGCCTGATCATGTATCCTATAGTTATTTCAATAAATTGTAATGAAGAGCTGACAGTTCTAGCTAAAGCTCTTCGGCCACCATTAACTATTCCAGAGAATACTCAGATAGCAAAAGCAATTGCTTTGCCACCTCATCCATTGGAACAACAAGTCATGACGGTATGAGAACAAGATAATCCTTCTTATAATGATCATGTAGAAGTTCATGCTACATGGCTGAAACACATGGGTCGGGATCAACCAATCATCACTTGTCAATTGACATATGGTGACAAAACACTAGTTATCAAAGGGATGGTTGATACAGGAGCAGAAGTCCCACTCATTTCATGTATTTTCTGGCCAAGACAATGGACTTTGGTAGTACTTTTGGGTCAAACTAGAGGCATAGGAGGAAGCTCCATATGTCTGCAAAGTGAAAATACAATAGTAGTCTCACGATCAGGAGGAAAACGAGCTGCTACTTGTCCTTTCATTGTGCAAAAGTCAGTGACAGTATGGGGAAACGACCTTTTGGCACAATGGGGCATGAGACTGGAAATGGATTTTTAGTGGGGATCACTGTGGCACTCACCACTCCGAAATTGACCTGGAAGACTGATAAACCTCTCTGGGTGGATCAGTGGTCCCTGGCAAAGAAGAAATTGAGTGCTTTGAAGAGTTTAGTCAAAGAACAGTTGCAAAAAGGACATATCAAGCTGACAAATAATCCCTGGAATTTTCCAATGTTTGTCATTCGGAAGAAGACTTCTGGTTCATGGAGAGTGCTTCATGATCTCAGAAAGCTGAATGAAATCATGGATGAAATGGGACAACTTCAACAAGAACTTCCTTCTCTCATGATTATTCTGAGAGATTGGCCGCATGTGATCATTGATCTGAAGGATTGTTTCTGTAGCATACCACTTTATCCAGATGATGCTCATCAAATGGCATTCTCTGTTCCAAGTTTAATGTGAAAAGAACCTTTGGAAAGATACCATTGGGTGGTTTTACCACAAGGCCTCAATAATTCGCCAACAATTTGTCAGTGGTACATGACGCGAGCTTTGGCTCCAGCGAGGAAGAAATATCCAGAAGTGAGCATCATTCATTACATGGATGATTTGCTTATTGCGGCATCGACACAACAGAAACTACAAGAAGCTCGTGATTGTGTGATTGTAGAAGTGCAGAAGGCTGGACTGAAAATCAGCGCTTCAAAGATTAGAGACACTGCATCTTGGAAATACCTCAGATGGAAAATCACGGAGCAGACAGTAAAGCCTCAGAAAATAGAAATCAACTCAACAATCAAAAATTTACAAGATTTGCAACAACTTCTTGGAGAGATAAACCAGATGAGGCCAATTTTAGGAATCACAAATGAGGATCTCTCATCTCTGTTTAATCTTTTGAGAGGAGACTGTAATATCAAATCTCCCAGAAATCTCACACTGGAAGCATGGAAGGCTCTGGAGAGAGTTACAGAAATTATAAAACAAAGACAGGCACATCGTTGAGTAGATTCACTACCTTTTTGTTTAGCAGTGTTGGGAGAAGAGACACAGCTATATGGCTTGATTTTTCAATGGGACATGTCTCAAAGAGATCCTCATTTAATTATTTTTTCTATCTTACAGGTCCCCGAAAACAACTCTTACAAACCTGGAAATGATAGCTCAGGTGAGAACAAGGTTGATGACAATGGCAGGCAGAGATTTCTCAATAATATAGATACCTCTGAAAAAGCAATACTTTGATTGGGCAAATCAAAAATAATAGGATTGAGCAATTGAATTGTTAGATTATACAGGCATTTGTACAATTCATTATCCAAGCCACAGGATGTTAAAAGCAAATTTAAGTTTCAGGGAGAAACCAAAAATAAGTGAGGAACCATTGGATGGAGTCACAGTATTCACTGATGGTTCAGGAAAGACCCACAAATAGGTAATTACATGGCAGAATTCAGCTAAAAGAGAATGGGAGTCAGGTGTGAAAATAGTGCAAGGTTCACTGAAGATTGTGGAATTAGCAGCAACGGTCAGAATTTTTGAATTGTTTCAGCAGCCTCTCAGTTTAATCACAGATTCAGCATATATACCTAATGTGGTCAAAAGATTGGAGGGATCACTTCTGAGGGAGAAAAACAATGGAATTCTGTATTCATACTTATCATGTATGAAAACACTGCTGGAAAGCAGAACACATAGATATTTCATCACACACATTAGAGCACGTTCGTCACTCCCAGGCTTTTTAGCAGAAGGGAATGCACAAGCAGATAAATTAACCATTTCTGTTTTGCAAATTTTACCAGACATCTTTGAGCAATCAAAATTAAGTCATGCATTTTTCCATCAAAATGCGCAAGCATTGATGGAATCTTTTTGCATTTCAAAAAGCTAAGCAAAAGAAATTATTTAATCCTGTCTGGATTGTCAACTTGTGCAGCCACCAGCCTCTACGGGAGCAGTTAACCCGAGAGGATTGGAAAGTCTTCAACTACGGCAAACAGATGTCACAAAATATCCATATTTTGGAAAACTGAAAAATATTCATGTTTCAGTGGATACCTTTTCAGGGGCAATTTTTGCATCATTATATTTAGAGGAGACAGCACAACATGCATGTAGACATTTTTTACAAGGATTTGCATCTTTAGGAGTACCACAGGAAATCAAAACAGATAACGGTCCAAAATATATCGGAAAAATGCTGGACAAATTTCTAAAACATGGGGTGTCAGACATACTTTTGGCATTCCCCACTCTTCCACAGGTCAGGCAATTTTAGAAAGGACACATCGCACCCTAAAAACGTTTTTAGATAAACAAAAAAGGGTGGAGGTCGAGGCTACGCCTCATGTGTGGTTGAATAAAGCCTTATATGTATTGAATTTTGTTATTGGTTTCTTTTCAGAGCCAACTCCACTGATTATAAGACACTTCACAAACAATACAAGGGCAAAGCTAAAAGAATGTCCTTTAGTTTTAATCAGAAATCTGGAGACAGGTCGGATTGAAGGTCCTTTTAAATTAATTACTTGGGGGAAAGTTTTGCTTGTGTCTCCACAGAGAGAGGGCCGAAGTGGGTGCCAGCAAGACATGTGAAGCCATATTGGGCTCAAACGTAAGCAGATACCAACCCTGGAAGCAAAGATGCGAGCTCACAGACAGAACCAGAGTCAAAGATCTTGAGCTCCTCTTCGGGCAACACATAAGGAGGTCAAGGACTGAGAGTGAACATGTTAGTTCAGATAGTTTTATGTTCAATTCTTTTGTTAATTGTATCAAGTAATGGGGCAGATTTACCCACAATGCAACCAAGGTAGAATGTTTGGGAAAACTTAGCTCATGCAGCAGGTTTAGATACAATTTGCATGACACATTCCAGGCTGAAAAAAAAATTTAAACATGTTTGGTGGGATTGCCAGCGTAAGAATGGCCAATTCCGAAGGAAATCCCTTCAAAGGTGTTGCAGGTCATGTCAACTTCTGTGGACGGATGGCATGTATGGATTCAATTTCTCCCTGTGGCTCATTTTGAACCTGAAGAATTGGAAATTCTTGGTTCAACAGGAATGGATTTCTGTATTAAATTTAGTTTTTCAGGAGTGACAAAGAACAAAAAAATAGATGTTACTCTGAATCGTGATATGTATAAAAATGCTTCGTTTTGGTGTAATTATACTAAGGTTTAAAACAAACTGTCCTTCCAAGTTCCTGCGCAATTGCCACAAGGGACATTTTTCATTAGTGGGGACAGAATTTGGCCTGCTATCCCTGCAAACATCAAAGGAGGTCCATGCACCATTGGAAGACTTTCGTTGTTAACACCAGATTTGAAAATTTTGAGAAAGCTAAAACATAGAGAGAAGAGAGCAATTAAACAATATGATCCAGATTGTGATGATAGAGTTTATACATGGAGCAAGGCTCAGAGAGTCACAGTAGTGATATTCTCACCCCAGGCAGCCTCAGGGGAGGCCTTCACTCAATTGGATCATATGGGTTGTTGGCTGAGCAAACATGCTAAAGCTGTTTCTCTTACACTAAGTGACATGTTAACTGGATGTCGACAGTGTAAGAAGAGCCACTCTTCAAAACAGAGCAGCAATTGATTATCTATTGATGACTCACGGACATGGGTGTGAAGAATTTGAGGGAATGTGCTGCATGAACTTGTCTGATCATTCAAAACCAATTCATGAAACATAAGGCAGTTGCAAGAATGTGTGGCAAAACTTGGAGAAGTCACTGGATCATGGTTGGATGGCGTTTTTGATTTTTTTAAATCTTTCACCACTGTGGAAGGAACTTTTAAGAGTAGGGTTTTATATATTAGTAGGACTTGTAATTCTTCTGCTCATTCTGCGTGCATTATTCAATGCATACGGCAGACCATGAACAAGGCTGCAAAAGAGATATTTTTAGTGTAAAAATTAGGGGGAGATGCGGGAATCCAGGATATTCCCCTGGCTTCCCTGGATGCCTCTAGACCCGGGCAGAGGGCTCAGAGGCCTTGGCACAGTGCCCAAGACCCCTGTGGGTTTGATCTCAATCCTTGGGAAAAATTGCCATCATTACAGGAAGAATTACAAGTCACAAAAAATAAGTAGAGCATAAATTAGATTGTTAGAAGGTAGAAAAGTGAACTTATAGAATTGTTTATAATAGGGCATTTATAGCTAAGATGGAGGAAGTTGGACGTGGCATGTCTTTCTTCTTGTTTGTGGTATCCATCTTTTGGGTCAGGATGGCACTTATGGATTAGTTTGGGAGAAAACTAGACAGCGCAATTTAAGGGTCATGTATTGGAAAATAATTGTAAATATCATGTACGTAATTTATAGTATAAAAGATAAGACCTGCCCAGAGGACAGGCAGTGTGCCTCTGACCAACATGCTAGACAGATCTCTGTTAGTCAGAGAAAGAATTCCTTAGATAAGAAAGAATAATCAACCTTGGAAAGCTCAGAAAACAGCTTCTGACCTTTCCTCTGGTGCTTGGGCTGGAAAAACACAAACTCTAAGACCACCAAATGTTGCATGGTGATTGATCTCAGGCTCAAAGAGACCACAGTGACACCAGAGACTGGAGATGCTGCCTCAGAGCTTGACCCTGCCCCAGGGACTTAGGGATGCTGCCCCAGAGCCTCATCCTGCCCCACAGCCCACTGCAGAAAGGAACCACCCAGAGTGGGTGGGGGTTCTGCTGAGGGAGATGCAAGATATGGGCATGGGCCAGATGTTGAAAGAGCACTTTTCCCCAGCTGGTGAGAAACCCTCCTCCTGCCCTAAAGAGGGAGAGTCAGATGGTGCTGCAGTGGAACCCGTAGATGTTCTATCTGTCCAAGTTCCAGCTGGATCACAGGTGCAGCCACAGCCAGCAGCGGCTGCCCCTGTGGAAACTAGAAAATCTAAGATTAAAACCAGGCACTTAGATAATGAAGAGCAGCAAGGAGGGCGCCTTCACAAACACGGCAATGGAGGTATTTGAGAAGGGAGAGAAGATCATCCAGATTTTGCTGGGAGCTGGCTTCACCATTAAAAAGAGCAAAGTCAAAGGACCTGCCCGAGAGATCCAGTTCCTGGGAGTGAAGTGGCAAGATGGACAGTGCCAGCTCCCCACTGAGGTCATCAACAAGATCACTGCAATGTCTCCACCAACAAGCAAGAAGGAAACACAAGCTTTCCTAGGTGACATATGCTTTTGCACATCCCTGTGTACAGCCAGATTGTGAGCCCTCTCTATCTGGTCACTTGCAAGAAGAACGATTTCCACTGGGGTCCTGAACAACAGCAAGCCTTCGCCCAGATCAAGCAGGAGATTGCTCATGCAGTAGCCCTTGGTCCAGTCAGGATGGGACCAGAGGTAAAGAATGTGCTCTGCTCTGCAGCTGGGAACTATGGTCTGTCCTGGAGCCTTTGGCAGAAGAATCTGAGTTCTGTTTATTTTACAAAAATTCGGAATGTCCTGAGAGTCCTAATAATAGTAGTATTTCTTTTCAGTTGAATCTCATAATATAGGAATCCAGACTTCTAACTTCAAATCACAGAATATTTTCAAGAAAACTTACATTTGTAAAAGTTTGATACTTTTAATTTATTACTCATGATTTCCCAGCTTTAAGTACAAGTGATGTTAATAATTACAAAGAATCTACCTGCTAGTTCCACTTAGGTGAAAAATCATCATAGTTTATTCCCTATGTTGCATGCAGAAACAGAGGTGTGGTAGGTCTTTTAAAAAGCCATAAGAAGCTACTAATGCAAAAAAAAGAGGAGCTGGTACTCTGCCTCATGCAGTGTTCTCCAAGCTATAGCTGCATTCATCTCAGAGGATGTATGAACCTAACATTACTTCTCTGATATGTTTAACTGCTCTGTAAAGCCCACTAGATTTCCATTCCTTAAACTTGCTTAGGCTTTCTTGTAAATTTTGTTCACAGCATCCTTTGTCAGGAATTATTTGACAAAACTCTTCTGGCCACCCAAAGTGACTTTCATTTGTGTTCAGCCTGATTTCACTCCTGGTTCCACTGCACTAGTTTTATTTGATATATGTACTGTAAAAGCAAAGACTAGGTGAAATATTTTGTGACAGTGCCATGAAATTATAAAATTTTTTGGGGGAGGAAATTATTGATTTAAATGGCAAATGGATGGAGAAGCAGTGTCACAACAGCCTGCCAAGGACCACTGTGCTAGAAACAGCTCATGGCAATAATAAAGGCAGACTTCATCAGCAGACGTATTTGTTCAGCCTTAGTGAACTAAAACTTCTTTAGGAGTACTCAATTAGCAATAATTAAGTTTTAATTTATTACAGCCAAAGTCCTTTGGGAGTTTTTCTACTTTAATTATCTTCAGTACAGGTCTTTATATCTGTATGATAATGCCTGAATTTCAATTTTTCTTTTGATTCATTCAACTCTAGCTAAATTTTGACTCAGCAGGATAGTTGCCAGTGTGAGAAAAGAATGGAGCCATGAGTCTGTGTCACCAAGACTCAGTTTACAAATAAGAGAGGGATGGAGAATCTACATGAGGGTCCATAGATGGAGTATATGGAGCACAAGGTATGCTTACCTAGACAACCTATAGCTGTAATCAACAGGCAGTACTTATATATCCTAGCAAGCATATTTGGAGCTTTAATATCAGGCTACAATAGACATTACTGATAAGCATTTTCTGCATAACCATAAAGACACCTGAAGTTTTTAACAGTGTATTGTTTGTGTAAGAAACGGATATATGAAAAATATTTAATATATATATATATATCTAAAACAAAGTCTATCCTTTGGGCATTCTAGAATGATTTTTAGCTCAAAGACAGATTACACTCAAGGAAAGTTTGTGCTTGAACCACTTTTCAGCCTCAGAAAACAATATCACATAAAAAATAAACCCAACAAAAATGGTTCAGATAGGATGCCAGAGAAGAGACGCACTATCAGAGAAAACAGAATTGAGAGGAAGGTATTTCTGGTGATCTAATCCTGAGTCACACGAGTCATGACATTCAGTTCAGTAAAGAAGAGAGTCAGGAATAAAGGAATAAAGGAATAAAGGAGATTTAGGGGACAAAGATAAGACCAATTTGAGAGAATGCATGTAGAGGACAAGAAGGGCAAAACATTAACTTTCAAGATTCCCTAAACACAAAATTATCTTTAGGTTATTGAGAAGAACAAAACATGCTTCTGAATGCTATTTTTCTTTTTCTGCCAAATAGAGGAAGGACTACAGATCATGAATTAAGCAAAAAAGAATATTTCATTTTTAAGGTTTTGTTGCAAAGTTGTCTTTATAACATTTAATACTGCCTTTTTTTTTTTTCTTAGAGGACTAGACAGTCCAATTCAGATAATAATAACATTCCCTTTGAAACTGAACTGACCATGTATAAACTGACCTGAGGTATAACAATATTTATTGGCATTTGTCTGCTTTTCTTTTCAACACAAGTGGTTTTAAAATTCATTTTTGCATCATGCTAATGAATAAGATTGCAGCAATTAATATCAGAGTTTTAAATGTAGCATATCATATAGATTTAATACACAGTTTCTTTTCAAACTCTTTCTTCTATATTATGGAAGTGTATTGCGGGGAATAAACTGTCAGTTTTACCTAGGTTGTTTTTGCTCAATCAAAAGTCATGATTTTTTCTGCCCACATGGAAATAATTTTACTTGCAAAATGTCCTTTTTTAAATCACATTGGTTTGGATTTGAAACCAAATTATATTCTTCTTTCTCTAATTTCTCCTAGATCTCAGGTTTTCTGCTCTCTGAGAGCAAAATGATGTAGTTTTACTCCCAATAAAACTCTATTTATTTTATCATTTACACTTATTCTTTTTTAAAGTCTTACTACTTTTCTTTGCTGATCCTAATGAACTTAAACATACTCTTGCTAAACAATTAACTTTATGGCCAGGAACCTTTTAAAATTTCCCAAGAACTTCAAAAGACTTAAGTACTTTCCAAATTTAATATTCCTAATATAGCACTTCCTCTTTTGCATTTAGAAACAACACAGTATTGTTAGTCACATCTTCATTAGTGACTTTATAAACTGACCTTAAATAAGCTTATTTAGAATAAGCTACGAAAGAATCTCTTGCATTAGTTATTTGCTTAACTCTAAAATGCTATAGAAATTGCCTGCATTCTCAGAACACAGCCATATTGCATTGATTCAAGTGGTGCTTATGCATATGCTCATATTCCTGAAATACGGAATCTTGTGAAATTTTCTCCATGAAACAGCATTAAACTATTCTTTCCAATGCTGGAGAAAATCCTTCACAACAGTTAAAAAGAAATATTAAGAAATCATATTTTCCTCATCACTATAATAAACAACTACCTGTTCTGTAATTTAATTGGAAATAATCCGAAGTTATACAACCTCATTATTCTATTGTAAGAAACATGAAAGATTTAGAAAATATTTTTTCAATTGGGTCTGATATATGTTCTGTTTAAGAAGAAACACCTGATTAGAATCTTTTAGCATGAAAAAGGGCAGAAAGGCCAAATTATACCTGAAAATTAAAATGCTGAGAGGTAACCCCATTTGTTGTCATTCCTGGATGATGTTTGGCATTTCAGTATACTGTTTTTGCACAATGTGGAGAGTGTTTTAGCTGTTGAGAGTTAGTTGTCCTGATCCCAGTGCTTCCCTCACAGCTCTTGGCAGTTTCATTATGTGCAGCTATTTTTGTCCGTCAAGCATGATGATAAACCTGGTTTACTTTTTTTTTTTTTTGGAAAGAACCTCCAAGAGCTAATAAAGTTATAGTGTAGCAGTATAATCCATAACAAACTAAGGCTGATTAAATATGCAAGGAAAATGAATCTTTACAAGAAACAGCTAGATACAAAAACAGAACTTATGGATACAGTGGGCTTCAATGCTTGGTGTCATAGGAGCATCTGTCTCTGTTATTGCAAACAATTGCATAGAAAATCCTCAGATCTCAGACTTTGCCATAGCTGCTGCTGTTTGTGGCACTAATATAGAATCACTGTAGAATCTCTGCCTTTGGGGAACTAATGTGATGGTGCTCAAATTCCCTGCTCTGCCTCTCCAGTCTGAAATATCTCCATCAAGATGCACCAGAGATACACATCTCCCTAATCTGACACCTTACTCAGATAGTCCCTGGCTATAGTGTAGTCTAAAAGGCATATAGAAATTTTAAACAGCAGTCTGGCTTGCCTCTGATTTTGCGGTGTGTCTATGTGGCCCATCTCCCTATATCTTGATTGTAGGGTGGATGAAAACTGCTCAGCACTGAAAATCACAGCTAGAGAAACTATGAAAATATTTCCTGATTATATTTAACATTTAACTGTTTACCTGATGCAAGGTAGAAACAAATTATATAACAGTATTAATCTACATATTTTTTTCTTATGTGTACATCCCTAAGGGTTACTAATACTCTCAACTGCTGACTACCATATTTCTGAAAGGACAAGGTTTGCACTTGTACTGTATGCTAAAGATATTATTTAGTGAATACTAATTTTGAATATGAATAATTTCTTCATTGATCTGACCAAGTTCCAAAGTGAGTAATATTTCCCCTGCTGTGGACAACAGATTAGTTGTTAGGAAGAAATTCCTTCCTGCGAAGGTGGTGAGGCCCTGGCCCAAATTGCCCAAAGAAGCTGGGGCTACCCTATCCCTGGGAGGCCAGGCTGGATGGGGTGTAGAGCAGCCTGGCCTGGTGGACAGTGTCCCTGCCGTTGGCAGGGGGTGGGATGAGATGAGCTTCAAGGTTCCTTTCCAATCCAAACCACTCTATGATTCTGTGATTCCATGATCAATTAATCGTTACTATAGGAAAATTCAGGTTGAGAAGGGGTAACTCTGATGATGTAGTTGGAGTGGAACAGATCTGAAGGAAACTGGCAGGAAATGGGAAAAGAAAACTGAAGAATGAGTGATACCGAAGTGTGAGAAGAAACATTTAGAACTGGGATAAAGCGAACCACTCAAGAAAATTATTGGTTAGGTTGTTAAGGGAATGAGAGTACTTAGACTAAAATAAAAATAGTCTATTTAAATAGACTACCCAGCAATTAAAGAATTATAAATAATATTTACAATGGAAAGAAAAATTTATTAGCAAAATCTGAAAAATTAAATAAGTGAATCTGCAGATCATAGTGCTCTAATCTTTCAGATAATTTGAGATCCTCTTGAGTATTCTAGTTTTCAGATTACAAAAGTATCTTTTCCAATGCTGGAAAGAATTTAATCATTAAGAAAAAAAAGATCAAGGATATTGTATAATATATTTTAGTATGGTTTAATATTATTCATTAACTTAAATATCTAAGGAATTGTTGTATTGCACAGCTTTGATTCTGTATTGTTATTGTTTTATATTGCACTGAGAAAATGTCTTGCACTGTTTTGCCCCAGAGTTCTGTGAAGTTGGTGAAGTCTGGACATGCCTCGGGAATAAAGTGCTGGACATTTTTCCAGGACTGAGAGCCTCCTTTGGTTTTTTACCTTTGTCCATGAGTATTCTCTTTCCATCTCTGGTCTGGAGCTAGCCTGGAGACTGGAGAGAGGAAAAGGTACAGCCTCAAGGAATGTCTACCAAAAAAGAAAAAGTTAGCGATTGGCCAAGACACTGAGTAGAGGTCAGCACACTGCATGTCTGCATTATGACAATCACCTCAAAGTATAACTTGATTGCCAATATCAATATAATTTCAAATAGTATACATATCATATGTGTATACGAGCTTAAAATTACCTGAAGATAAGCCCAGTGGCATTCATGTTCTGGAAATGTAATCTTGGCAATTTCCTCATTTTAAGAAAGTATAGGTGTCTGAAAAGTTGCTAAGGTTTTTACAGATATGTTTTCTTTGTGTCATTTTGATTGGTCTGGTTTGTATTGGCAAGAAAAATAATTTCTTTGTTATAAAATTACAGAAAATATTCTTATTGAATGTCTGCTTGTCTGATAAGAAGTATGTGACTTGTATAAATTAAGAGAAATGTTGTTAGAATCTAGTGTCCTGGCTTAAGGAAAATTTGGGAGAAAACCTCCAAAGGGTCCTCCTCCCAGGAAGCAAACCCAAGTGGCCCCTCTCTCAGCTAGTTTGAGTAGAAATTTCCTCAGAGAGAAGTGGAAAAAACCTGTTTATTCAACAGCCAAAGCACTTCCTAGCACAAAAAAAAAAAAAAAAAAAAAAAAGAACAATACCAAAAAGTAAAAGCTCTTTCTGCTCTGGAAGAGATGACCAATTCAGAGAAAGTCGCTGTCCTGTGGGTGGTAGCTTGGTTCAGTCTGTTCTCAGACTGGAAAATGCCGCTGCCCAGGCCAGGACCCAGTGGGCCACAGGTGGAAGCTCCTGGTGTTTCCCCTGGGTCCCCAGTCCAGAAGAAGGTTCAAATAATTCCAGAAAAAAAAAAAAAAAAAAAAAAAGAAAAAAGAAAAAAAACTTTTCAGTTAACTTCTCTGCTTCAGTTAGTCAAAAACTAACTAAAAGCAAAGGAGAGCTCTCTCCTGCTGTCCACCACGGTTATGCAGTCCAGGAGATGAAGTGATGAAACTCCTATCTCTGTGTTTTGAAAACAACCGCCTCAGACATTCCACCACTTCTCCTTCCCCCCCCCTTCACTCTCAAAGCCAGCCTTAAAGTTACAAAACTTGTTTCTGGGCTAAACATAAAAATGGGGATACGATTTAACACCACAAAGTCAACCCAGGACATCTAGGAGAAGAAAAATAACTCTAGGTGGTTCAGCCTTCTTTCTAGGATAAAATAAAGTTGTATTCTGTCAAAGTAGCAATTAACCCAGCTATCAGGTACTGCAAAGTTAAAGGGTCTTCACCTTTCTGCTGACGTTTACTACACAGGTAAGGTTAGTGGTTATTATAAACCAAGGAAGGAAGACCAAAGGAAATGAAAGATCTGTGAATAAAACAGATTGGACCCAGAAAGTTTCTAAATATACCCCAAAACAAAACAAAAAATTGGTATTTTATTTAATAGTAAAAGAGGCAAAGAAAAAGAAAGAGAAGAGGGAAAGAAATAGAAAAAGATGTGTGCAGGATGGGTGGTTGAGGGGACAGGGATACAGTGACATGGATTAGGTGGAAACCTACCAGCCTTCCAGGGATCCCCGTGACGTCTGGTTGATCCCCTCCATCTGGCCTTCTTGGTGGTGAGAGTCCCTTGCCACGTGCCACCACCACTGCCTCTGAAAAGTACAGAATCCCTTGGATTAGTGCATGTTTGGGCCAGGTGGGAATGCCCAAACCTAAGGGGACTAGGCTTGACACTGTCCCTTGCAGCGCTGTGGATCTGTTGCATCATTTGCAGGGCTCTGGGGCAGTCTCGGGACCCTTTGTGGGGACTGGCCTTTGATGGGCCATGACACCCCCTGCTCTGTCCTTCACGTGGGTGCAGCTTTTCCTAGAGTGAAGGGGCCTCAGAGCTGAGCTGGTCTGCACAGCAGAGGATGGTTGTTAACTGGCTTGGGCCAGAGGCTTTTTCACCACACACTCAAAAACCTCTCCTTCCCCACCGACCTTTGGTGTGAGGGTCTGTGTGAGCCTGGCAGCTGACAGCCCTGGGGCTGTGGTCTCCACAGCAAAGGTGCCAAGCCTGATCTCTCTATGAATGTATTCTTATCTTTGTCAAAGAGTAGGGAGGTCAGAAGGCCTATTCAGGCTGTGGTGGTCTCTGCAGCTTTTGTAATACAGTGTTTTATATAATATGCAAAGTTCTTCATGAAGATGTTTAAGTTATAAATCGTAACATTCAGTCTCTGGCAGTGGTGACCTATAGTGGGAAAGCCAGAGCAGTGCAAGAAAACCCTTTTAATAGTTTAAATGTTTATTTAGAATGAGCAAATTGAAAAAAAAAAAAGAGCATGAAGTGATTAGATATACCATCGACTTGAATAAGCTGCAAGGCAAGACTTTACTTATATCTTAAATATAAGAATTGTCCTGATCATCTAAAGGATTTGACTTATGTGATTTGACAAGATCATTTTGCTGCTCTAGGTGACAGAAGAGCAGCCTTAATTTAGAAATTTATATATATATATATATATATATATATATATATATGTAACTTATTACTGGGATAGAAAAGACTGGAATTCACAAAACTCTAACTTCTAGGAAAAGGCTTGATTTCAAAACTAAAACTAATGTCATCAAATAATTTCATGTATCAAATCTAGATTTATCTTCATGTACAGAGTGTTTGTTCTATGGTCGGAAGAGCAGAGGGATTGTCCGGTAGACAAAGGAGGGAAATATGTATCTGTTAGCTACCTAAAACTGTTGCAGATTTTAGTAGTTCTCTAAACAGAGACATAGAGTCCAGTTTAGAAAGGAGACATAATTTATTCTGTTCAGCGTGCAAGGTGGATATTTCCACAAATCAAGCACACAATGGGATAAAAAGTTACGTTTTTTATACAGTAAAATTTAATGAGACCAAATCATCTATTACATCTACATACATTATTATCTACCTACCTAATATGGAGAGTTTACCTATCATTACCTATTTATTGAGAGATGTAATCTTTTGAAATCCTTGAAACACAGATTTCTTCCTTAAGCAACTTCTGCTGTAAAATTAATCTGATATCTGTTATGTTTACAAAAGGTGAAAAAATTCATTCTGGCACCAGATAACTCAATTTGAAGACATCAAAATTCAGAAAAGCATAAGCTCCCCTCTTGCATTTCCCTTTCCCTCAAAAATTGAGAACTATTGCAATATTGTAAGGATTTAAATTTAGACACATAATAAGCATAAAAAATGTTGAAAAAATACTTTAAAAGTACAAAATTGTATGGGGAAAAAAATTAAATTCTCATCAACATAATATTTCAAGGAAATGTTTAAATTTAATAACAAAGTAGAATTTTAACAAGTCAATCACATTGATGCCCATTTTGCTTAAACCTCTATACCTAAAAGTTATTGCTGCTCAATCACAGGAAAGGAAATCAGTATCCTTCTCCAAAGTATGAAATCTTTATTTGTAAATTCTTGTTTATTTGAAGAAATCACAAATCCTTTAATGACACTAATATGGACCATAGCCCACAGAAGATATGGAAGATTCAGCTTGAATTGTACTACTGTGTGGAGATAGAAAACTATTTCCCAGCATAACTTAAAGCAGTCACCCAGACAGTTTAAACGTCATAGAGATGATACACAGACATATGTTTTTGAAAACAAATGTCTTAATTGGGGGACCCTGCAACACTCTTTCCCAAAATATGTAGGAAGTAATACTTGACACTTTTAAACAAAAAAAAAAAAGTGAGAGCAGACCAGTTAATTGGAAAGCAACTTACAAACTGGCTTATTGTATAAAGCAAATTTTTTTTTTTTTTACTGAAAAATATCTTAATGGGGAATGGCAGTTGCTGAGAAATACTGTTAACTAGCTTGTTTCTCCTGCATCTTTCAGCGTGATTTCCCACTATTGACTTGATCTCCTTTCTGAGGATTCAGAGTGGGGACTGGGGTCAGAAAGGAACTCTACCTTTCTTCTAAATGTATCTTGCAGAGTATTTATTTGTGGAAGTGCTCCAAGACTGATTTCAGGAATTTTAAACTTAGTAATAAAAACAATGTAAGTCATTAGGAAACCAGAAAATAAAATCTATTCATTTTAATTCTCCCACCAAATTCATTTTTATATGTTCGGTATACGGGTTAACAAAGTATAGAGTTGTGAGTAGATTTCACAAAGTAAAGAAGGTCTGTATTTAATCCAGAAAATGTATTTCACTCCATGGATTTTTCATGTACCTTATTTTCTTCTGTTTATCCTACTGTTGGCCTTCACCACTGGTCAGAAGTAAATAAAAGCAAGTACCTGTGTCTTGATTTGATTACAGTGGTTCTCTCCATTAGTTAAGAACTCTGATGTTACCTATGTTGCCCGTTAAGAATTTTCCTGAAACTTATTCAGCTACTTTCTTCATTGAGGTTAGGTCTCAAATTTATTTCGAAATGCATTTTTGTGATGGCAAGGACACAATTCATTGTAGCACCTGACCTCCATTCATCACAAAAAGCTTTTGTTCCTGACATTCCCAGCTCTCCCTGTAATTGTCACCTGTAGGCACAGCCCTTCTCCCAATTCTCATTCACTCTTTGTCATGAGAAGATGAAACATTTAGTACCTTATTCACTGCTCAACTTAGTTTAAAACAATAATGATCTGAATATATTTACAATGTATATGTACAATGATTGTCTAAAGAGCTACACAGCTGTGTGTGCATTATTTGCTTCTGAAAATAAGGCATCTAATTTCTTTGGTGCCTAAATCCAAATAAATAGCATTGTAAGCAAGTCACACAGCTTTGGTAAAATGTTTCTTGTGTAGAAGACTGTTATGAATTTGTATGTTTAAATGAAAACTATGGTGTCTTGGAAGTAAAATAATCAGCTGAAAGTCACGGAGCTAATATAGATTAACTAGAAAATCTCATCTGCAAACATATTGGAGCATGAGTGCATTGTAAGCAAAACTGAAAAAAAGGAAATTATTTCTAAATTAAATTCTGAATTTATGTTATCTTTAAAATTCATGTCGCAGTGAACCTTCAGAGCAAAGTAAACATTTTCATTTCAAGAAAACTTGCTGATCTGGATAACTGTTCTCTATGAAAGAGATGGTTTTGATCATGCTGATTCATGAAGTTATGTCTACACCACACAATCTGTGTGAAAAAAACCACATCCTCGAACATTATTTGTTTAGATCTGGGACATAGCCAAAATATCTATACTTGGGGTCTCATATAAGTATTTCTCTCTTTTGGAAATAAAGGAGCAGAGAAGAAGTGATGGAGAATACTAGGGCTGTGGCTGTTGTTTACAGTCTTATAAAAAAAATCACTTTAAGTTTTTTCACAAATCTTCTATATCCTTTACGTTCAAGAACATTTTCTTACATGCTTCTACTTGGAATCCAATTTTTCTGTCAACATCAGCTGCTTCCAAACAGAATAACTCATCAAACCTGACTGCTACTTCAAGGTTTCTTATCACGAATTTCGACTTGGGGACAGGGAAATTGGATAATATCTGTAAAAAAATAACCTTTTTATTTTTCTAAAAGGAAAAATAAAGCTGCATTTGTATTAATTATATTTTGTATTAATTATATACAGTATAGTTTATTCAAGGCTAAACTATTTCTTCTTATTCATATTTAACGAAAAATAATGAATCCTGGGTTTTTTCTGTAGTATCACCTCAGAACTGTTAGAATTCTTTCAGTATTTGAGCTTCTAGCCTTGGAAAAACAGCTGCATAACTTTATCCAAAGCATGAAATTAGTTTTTTCATAGCTATTAGCTTGGGTCCCACTAATAGATAATTAGCTATTGCTCCACTCCACCAGATGCTTCATCTGGATCGATGGTATAGATTCAGGTGTTCATTTCCTAACAATCCTCCAGTATGCTAAATAAATCACATAAAAATAAATGCCCAAATACCCCAATATAACTTGACAGTAACCCACCAACTAGTATATGTACAGAGTTAATGAATTTTGATTTATGTCATCTTCCCTAATGCATTCCCATGGGATTTGTTGTACACAGTTGACATCTTCAGCATTTTTGTTAGCAAAAAAGATGTCTCACTAGACATAATGAGATTTCAACTGTCCAACAGTCAACTGTCTTCTTCTAGTTTGATATTCCTGCTCACATCTGCACAAAATTTCAAAAGCTGGCTATCACAATTTAAGCATTCTGATTTCTTCTAGCCAGGAATACATGGCATGCCTATGCAGTGAGCAGCACATCCAGATGTCTTGGAATTCTTAGCCCAGATGAACATGATTACAGCTAGGCAGACCATCACTCAGCTTTTAGTACTTGTTAAAACAAGCTCACAATCAGTTCTCTAAAATTAAAACCAGAAAAATCTTTACCTTTTTTCACAATGGTCCATATTTCTGGAATCTGCAATCAAAAGCAAATGAACTAGCTGTAGAAAATATTTTGCCATCTGCATAAACGGAGATTCCTTACATATGAGTGTGTTGAGTATATTAGAATGTTACATTGCATTCATATGTGTTTTCTTTTCCACAATGAGATGATCTATTCATCTTAGCTCATCTAGAAGCCTCATCATTCCAGAATCAAACTTCTTCATGTTAATTTATTCAAAACATACTCAGCTCCATCACAGGTCTAGTGTCATGCTCTTGATGGGACAGATTTGCCATTCATAGACAGTGAAATATGATGCTCAGCATTTACTGTGTTAGCATTTATTAGTGTTTTTCAGAATATACTTTTCACAGTAGATCAGATAGAGTGATAATAGTAACAACCATTTCTGACCACAGCAGAACTAATCTAACTCTTAAGTTCTGCTATGTATTTCAAACTAACATAAGATAGTTGCTGACAATTAATCAGAACTCTTTACCACAGGACTGCCAAAGGTCTTTTTGTGCACATAACTTTGAATCCTCAAAATACATTAGCTATCTCGGAAGTCAATCCGAGCTTGTTTTGAAATCTTAGCTGCAAATTTTGTATACAAGATTTAATTTTCTGTATGCAAAACATTATTTGGGAAAAAAAAAAGTAGAATTAAGATAATTTGTTAAATCATAATAGCCCAAATTATAAATGTGTCATATTTAACTAAGTTTTTTTCAGCTACATCTATCACACTTTTGAATTAATATAATATTCCTAAGGCACATTACCAGAATTCTGCCATTGGAATTTGTATAAGAAAGAGAATTGTCCAAATATTCCCTAAAATCTCTTGGCAAATTATTTTCAATACATACCGCTTAAAAAAAAGAAAAAGGAAAAAATTATGTGGTTGTCCATAAAATAAATTATATTGGGTTTGTTGCAATTTCCAACAAAGTCCTCATCATGAAAGGACCATATCTGTTCACAGCATTCCTAACTGAATTTAATAAAAAGAATGTGCAAAATGTTAGGCTTGTTGTTTGGCCAGTTAAGGCTGTTTATCCACATTGATGTTATAAGGCTTGGAGCTATTTAGAACTGTATGGTTTCTCAACATGATGCAGTACCTTTGGATAGGCCTCCTCAAGTCCCACACAACAGGGTGTGAAAATGTAAAGCAACTCCTGCAAATACCAAATAGATTCCGTGTTCCTCCTCAGCTGAAAAGTCCTATTTAATCATATCAACTAGTTATTCTTCCTTCATCAGCTAGGTTATCTGAGTTCTGAAAGTTTCAGCCCTTCACCTTGAAACAGCCCTGTTTTTTTTCTTGAATTGTTTGTATTATAACTGAAAAAAAAATCTCCCATTTATCTCCCAGTGGTTGACTCCGATTCGTTCTGCACCTTGGGATTTTCAAATTATTTCTTTCAAATCATTACACATGACCTAAGCAATGTAATTTATTAAAAAAACTATTCCAATTGTTTCCAGTGATATGTCTCAGGAATCTATATGACAGTGATCAGAATCCTTCATTCTCCTGTGGTGCTCACCTGTGAGCAGTTTGAAATTTTTGGTTTTCTGTTAAAAACAGGGCAGTGATCAGTGAAAATATCTGGTGCACTTTCAACAACTCTAATTCCCCTCTGTTGTTTTACTAATACCAGTCATTTAGGTAATGGTGGCTTCCTTTCAAAATGAAATTCAACAGGATCATTTACAAGCTACATAGTCACAAATTTTCTGCAAAAAATTAAATCTAAAGAATATAATTAATATCAGATCCCTGTAATAGTTAACCTTAAAAACAAGTCACTAAAATTATTCAAACCTCCTCAGGTCTTGGAATTCAAAGTTAATTTGGTAAAGAGTATTTAGCATGAATTTTCTAGAGAAGGGTCATGTCAGCACTTCCTTGAACTGTGAATATCCTTTTTTGAAAGAGTATTCAAAGGAGAAGCACCAATTCTATGTTACAAAGACAATGAAGTTAGTTATTCCCATTAATTCTTATTAAATTTATTATCATATTTTGCATTAAATAACAGTAATTAATATCTGATATTTATTAGCTATGGAATTTCTTAGAACTTTATAAACCTTGGAGCTTCTTACATCTAGAAGCATTCTTGGAGCCTTCTTTACATCTAGATCTTCACTGAAGGAGAAATTGTACTCCGGTTTATGAAAGAATAAGCAGCAGGAAGAGTTTAAGTAATGAGTCACATGTTAGTTCATACTTCTTTAACAGAAGACACTGCTATGGTCCTCAGGATCAAATATTTTAACTATAACCTTAATCACTAGAAGAGACTGTAAGAACATGTGTAGTGATTTGTACATGACTTCAAAGGACATTTATTAACTTTTAAAGGTCCAGTTGATTCCTACATGCTCTGAGGAAATATTTGGGGTAATGTTCTCCTGTCTGAAAGACAGCTGGAAAGGCCACAGAGCTAGCAAAGAAAAGGCAAGGCTTTTAGTCATATTTTTTCTCACTTCTTATTCTCAAGAAGACATTATAGCATAGGATTGTAGGGTTACATTGACTGATCAAAATTAGCAATCAGTTGTCCTGCAGCAACTTCATGTTATAATAAGGTTTTATCTACATGTGGTTTTAAAAATCATTGGATGTTTGAAAAGGTAGTAAATTTTTATGTGTTGCCAGAGTTTAAAAAGTTACATCTCATTATGGCAAAAAACCACTTAGGATATATTTTAATGATATGTGGAAGACGGAGAAAGGTATATTTATTTGCTCTCTGTAGGCTTCATCTATTCTTATTAATTTGGAGTTTAAAAAAACTGACAATACAAGTTTGGCAAGGATTGGACATTCAGATTCCTGTAGGAAGGTAAGGAGGTGAAGAATGTTTTTCTTCCAAAAAAAAAAGATATTTTACAAGCGGTGTGAAGTAGAATAGTATTGTCCTGAAAAAAAAGATAATTAAAAAGAAGATAAAACCCCAAAACAAAACAAAAAAACAAACAAAAATTCAAACCAAATAAATCCTCTTAATTCCCCAAAATAATGCGTCTTCCAGAGAAAAAATGGAATATTGAATTCAGGGCAGAATCGCAGCAATGTTTTTATATGAAGTTTGAAGTGTCCAAAAGTCTAATTATCTTCTGAGATTTATTCACATTATATTCATCAAGAAATATGATAATAAGCGAAAAAACATAGTATTTCTCAAGCTATCTAAATTGTCAACAGACTGGTAAGTTTTAAATACACCAGTACTTAAAAAGTAAGGCTTTGAAATGACAGTAAAATATGTGAACAGCTACTAGATCAGTAGGGAAGTTAGGGGAAAATTCATTGCCACTATTTTTAAAGTGTTTATTAGAAGGAAAATATTGCTGTAAAAAATCAAGCCAAACTAAAACAACAGCAGCAGTGAAAACTGAGAAAGAAGAATACATTAATAAACAAACTACATTCAAGATGCTTTCATGTTTTCAAAACAAATGGGAGGTGAAGAATTAAATGGATCTACTACTGAATTAGTCATTTCTGAAGAAAAAAAATCAGTGGAAAATCTCTAAATGCTTAAGCATTATTCCTGTGTTAAAAATCTTTCAAAAACATGTGGCTCAGAAGGAATGTTTGTGTAGAAGAACCATGACAAAGTGACTGAAATCAGAAATTACTTTTAAACAAAGTATGTGCGGTAAAGTGTCCTAGGTATTTTAAAAATATTACATTATATATAATTCTGGATGATCAGCAGTGATATATAAAGAGAAAGTTCTTATCAATATGCTCCTTTGGATTGAAATTTGGATTAGATTTTTGGATTGAAAATGAGAGTACTTGCACTGAGGACACAGTGAAAGCAAAAAAGAGAATAACTAAATTATTTCAATTGCATGCAGCCTTTTGAGACACAGCGACGAATTATTAGAGAGGGTACCAGTGTCTGCAATTTGGTACCTGTAAATGATGATTTTATTGATGTGTATGTCTGGGCAACTCCTTAAACTGTCCTATCTGTCTCCAATCTTTCTTTAAATGTAAGTTTATGTTTTGCTTTCTGTATTTAGCTACCACCCTGGCCTTGGCTTAACTTTCTTTCTTTACTTTATAACTTAACATAGTTAGTATTCTTGTAGCACTGCAAAAGACCTTTGAAAACTATTGGAGAAAGAAATATGCATCATGGGGCTTAAGCTTGATGAATTTTGCTTCTCTTGTCTCAGCCCTTGCAGAGATTTATATGATTGACTAAACAATTTACTCTGGTAGTTTCATAAATTCTACCATCAAATCACCGTAATTACTACTCAAAAAAATTCTTTTATTCACTGTGATTATTTGTTCTAAAGCCAAAAAGAATAAAACAGATCTATGGCAGTATTCTCACAAGTGTATTTGCAGTTTTAATTTTTATCTGAGTCAGACTCAGATTTGGGCTGTGCATCATATTTCTACATCAGCATCCCAAATAGAGAAATCTCCCTAGACTGAGTTTTGGGCACAAGCCAAAGTGAAGCTATGGCCCAGTGCAGGCAGCTGGGGAGGGGAAGAGGGCTCCTCTGGGGCAGGTAGGACAGGGCAGGAAAGGGAGGGTGGGCCAGGCTGCATGGTGTTTTCCACAATTTTATTCATATCACATTCATGTCTGAAGATGTTTTGATGATTTACATCTCACAAAACTGCTAAGAAAAAAATATGTGTTCAGTAGTTGACCAACACATTTTAAAAAGTTTATCTTAAAATTCTTAGAAGTAGGGTGGAATCACTTGCAAATGATTCATAATGGTACAAATATAGTGATGATACAATAATAAATTGGTCATAATAATGGTGATCCAAAAAATATGATGAGTGTGTAATAGATGGACCTGGACTCTTAACCAAAGAAGCAGCTGTATTGTCCAAATTACAAAGGAGAGAAAGTTCCAAACCATAGCTGAGCAAGGAACCCCTCTAGGAAACCCACAAAGGAGCAGAGTGACCCAGTGATCTTCTATGCTTGTGAGGTTGGAACACTGATCAAGCAATTAATAAAGGAAGAACAAGTGGCTTTTCCAAACATCATTATTGCTCAAAGAAAGTTGTGGGCGCAAGTAACCTCAGGAACATGGTTACATTCCTGTTGTATGCAAATTCTCTGAGCCAACCATTTTATTCCGTAGATATGACAGCCTAAGTGAGCCTTCTTTGAGCTCACTCTGCCGGGCAGTGTGGCTGCATGCTGGGGGTCTCTCCAAGACCTTTTGTGCCTCTGATCTCTGTTTCAATCATTCAGTCAGATTCTAACTCAATTTCCATTCATGTGTTCTTCCTAGTTGTAAACAACCAAGTGAGCCTTGTCATTGAACCATGCTAATTCATGGTTTACCACATCATATTAAAACTAATTTTGCTTCTGCTTTTGATGGTGGTCCTTTAAGAAATATAAATCATCAATTTGGCAAACTGGCATATTGATATCCTTAATCAGGACTCACAAAAGGAAGGAATCTAACCTTTCCTTTTACATAATCCAAAATTTAGTTTACAACTGGAGCCAGAATACCATACATTTATTTTCAGAAATCTAATGTATTCCAAGGTTTTAAACTTATTTTCTTCTGAGTGGCCTTAGGGAAAAACTAAGAAAGCATTATTCCTAAAGCTAGAAAATTTAATCTCAGACTGTAAAATCCCTGTAAATTCTGCTTTCAATTTAGCAGTAATATCTGAAAGATGTATTCTAGTAATCTCTATTGCATCAGGATATATGACACTTATATTTTGGGTTTATATTTGAAGACACAGAGTCACTTAGACAACATATGAAGCTTCTGCTTTATTACAGTTTGATAAGTCAGTTATTTTTAGATGCATATTGTAATGTAAGCATATTTCATCTAGGAATTTACTGTGAGTTTTAGTCTCAGAGGATTTTCAAAATCTTTCAACTCTTTCCCATTCAAAGGTCTTGCACAATATGCCTCTTGAATATATTCTTTCAGATGTGACTCTGAGCAGAAAAAGAGGCTGTTCACCTTGACTTTGTGAAGTAGACAAGTCTGCCTTCTGAGATATGTTCAAAGAAATTGAAAAGCTTTAACAATCTTATATATATAAAATAACTAAATTGTGTTTCAGGTTGGAGACATGTTCCTTAATACTACAGGAGATACTGGGTAAACTAGTGGTGTTAATTCTGTGTGATTCAATGTAGTACTGCAAAATCACACATTTTGTGTGATTCAGATACTGAAAATGAAAGCTGCTTGGATTGTGCCAAAAGTGATAGAGAGAAATAAAATTGATTATTGTTTTTCAGGAAAAGAGTAATACCATACATGGTTAACAAAGATGTTGCTTATTTGCCTTTACAATAAAAATCCTTTGTCATTTTATTTGTATTAATTTTTCTTCTCTTCTTTCCTTAGATTAATAGGTGTAAAAGAGAACTAAATGGAATCATTTTAAATATTAGAGATGGATGAGTAAAAAACCCCAGTTACTGAAGATAGTTAAAAAAGAAATGTTTTCTTACACATAGGAAATAATGCTTAAGGGAAAACAAACGAAAGCCTGGTTTTTTTAAACAGATGATTAAAAAAAAAAAGCTTGTTCTTAAAATACTTGTTAATTTTTTCATTAAAGTTATTTAAAAAACAATTTGATAGATTCTTCTAGAGGCCACCAAAATGTGCACTACTAACAATACCCTCCATAAAAAGTTCAAATTTGGATGTGAATGAAAACACCCATCAAAAGTTGCCTAGAAATAACCTTGGTGAATACTCCATTTCTATGAAAGTCTGTAATGAAATGTATATACCTCGATTTAAGCATCAATTAAAAAAAAAAAACTTAAGCTGTTTGTTATTAATTAATTAATTAATCTTTATTAATAGGAAAAGGAACACAATTCCTGTATTTCTGGAAGAGTTATGTACGCTTCATCTATATTTATTTTTGTCATGGCCAATGCATCATACAATCACAGAATCCGAAAATGATTAACTTTGGAAGAGACAAGAATGAGACATCTAAACATATAGCACAGGATTGTGTCTAGACATCTTTTAAATATCTCCAGTGAGGGAGATTTCACACACTCTGGACAATCTGTTCCAGTTCTCATTCACCAGCACAGAAAAGACATTCTTCTTCATGGTCAGGTGGAAGTTCTATACATCAGATTCTGCCCATTGTGTCTTGTCCTTTGTGGCAGCACCAAACAGGTCCATGGGCTTGACTCTCCCCTTCAGAGAATCACAAACATTGATGGGGTTTCCTCTCAGTTGTTTTCTCTCCAGGCTAGAAAAATCCAACTCCCTCAGCCTTTCCTCATGAGATGCTCCCGTTCCCTCATCATCTCCATCGCTGGACCTTCTCTAGCACTTTCTTGTGTTTTGTGCCCAGAACTGTACACAGCACTTCTGACGTACCTCATCAAGGGCTTAGTAGATGTGCAGGACCACCTTCCTCACCTGCTGGCAATGCTCTCCCTAAAGCACCCCAGGGTCCCTTGGCCCCAAGGGCACTGCTGGCTCATGGTCACATTCCTGTCCGCTGGCACCGCAAAGTCCTTCTCTGCAGAGCTGCTTTCCAGAAGGGCTGTCCCCAGCCTATCCTGGTGCCTGGGGCTATTTTTCCTGAGGTGCAGGACCCTGTACTTGCTTCCCTGAACTTCATTAAGTCCCTCTCTGCCCATATCTGGGGTTTTTTGAAGTCTTTCTAAAGCTCTCTGGGGTATTGGCCTCTCTTCCCAATTTTGTGTCACCAGCAAACTTACCAAGGAGGCACTCCTTATAGCTTTGTTTCAAAACTTGTGTTGTGCTGCAGGATGGGGATACAGTTTCAATCCCTAACATACTATTTTTCATAGTTCTGCCTCCTTTATCAAATAACTGTCAAAATACAGGGATTTGTAATGTTTTTTTTTTCCTAAACTTTTTAGAAATCAGTTAATCATTGACTATATGTCCCTTAGCAGGTACTTTTCCGATTATCTTTTTAAAATATGTTGTCTACAATTTTATTGTGTGGTTTCATTTTTAATAAGCTATTATGCTCCTTGCCACCTAGGGTTTTTGGGTTTTTTTGTGGTTTTTTTTGTTTTTTTTTGTGTTTTGTTTTGTTTTTGTTTTGTTTTTGTTTTTTCACCACTGCTTTGTGATATTTTGCACTTCCCGGACTATATATTCCCCAAAGAAAATGTGCTCTACAGTTCTCTGTGGTCTTCTCTCAATATGTGAGAAGATTTCCATTACAGGTTTGAGCAGTTTGAATACTTGACATCATGGTGGGTTTTTCTCTCCTTCTCAAATCCCTACCCACTCAACAAAAACCTTTTTTTTTCTTTCTTAAAAACCAGTGTGTTTCATTATCTGGTGAAATTTTTCTTGCTTATGTATACTTATCTAAGTCAAAATTTGGATTCTATTTTTATTATGCCAAAAGTAGTCACTACTTCAGGACCAGAAATTCCTGGTTTTTTATTGGAAATATAAATTTAAGCACCAGTTCCATCTTTCTGTTTCAAAAAAATCTTTCTCATATACAATAGTCACCTACTTTTTTATTAGTAGCAAGTTATTTTTTCAAGTTCTTCTTGAAGCCCTCTCTCTTTGCTTAACAGCATGTAATAAGTACTGGTTGACAACATGTGCTGTGTTTTTTGTTTAATTTTTTTGTGAGCAATTTAATTTCTCGGGCTGTTTTCTTGGAAATAGAAGCAGATACTATGTTAGCAAGCTGCTTTGTTATTAAGAATAATTTTTTCTCTCTGTCATCTAAACTGGGTTAGTAATTTTATGTGCTGAGATCTGGCTGAGAGGTTTTTTTCATGCCTGAAATTGGGAAAAAAACCTTTCCAAACAATATTGGAATTGATAACATAAGAAACAGTCTTTTAATGAAAGGTTTCAGGCACACAGATGATATCTGTGCGCACGTGCAGCATCAAATTTTCACAGTTTTTAAAAAATTTTAAATAATTAGCATATACTATACATCCAAGTATATCCAATAGGAGAATGGTTTTCCTGGTAACCTGTGGATCTGCCCCACTAGAGTAGTTCTGAGTGGTTCTTAGTCCTGTACCTTGTTATGTCTCCCAGGTGCTGGTGCAAAACAGGATGTACTTGTTGTAAATTCTTTTCCTTGAAAATAAGACAAAACAGAATTTCAAGAGAGTGACATAATGTGTTCTAAATTGTAAGAAAGTGCTAGAAACCATAAAGCTGTATATTAAAAATTTACAAAGCTACAAATATATGAAAAGACAAAAAAATCTTTAGGCATCAATTTTATTTCACCAAAGTTACATTGTACATGTTCACGGTAAAATTTGTTGTTTAAAATTGTTAAGTGAAAACAGGAATCCTGTATTATCTAATTTCACATTTACTCAAACTAGTATATTTTTTTATTTAAAAGGAAGCTGAGACAATGTCAAGCCTTTTAAGCATTAAAGTCAAGTGAAAGTCTTTGATAATATGATAATGATGCTGCCCATCCTGCATGAATTTCACCAAGTCTTTTAAACATGATATAAATCTAATGGAAAAATAAGTATCTTACTCTTTTCCTAATTAGTTTCCAACGAAGTGGATACACATCGAGTCAGTGTTTTATGAAAATAACATTTTATGCCACTTAGAAATTTAGTTGAGAAACTTGGGGGATGGTGCAGCTTTGTCAGGTTTTAAAGGTATTTTTGGGTGGTTTAGGTTTTTTTTACCTGTTGGCTTTTGAAAAGTTCTTTATCAGAGCATTCCATGTCCTTTATGTATTCCTTCAGAAAAAAGTACGAAAAAAAATTCTCAAAATCTACTTGCTGAATGATAAGCTTAATCCTTTACCAGAGTATAGAAGACTTTTGTTTTGATGGAGTAATTTTTTACGTAATTCAAATTTTGTGGCTGCTTCTCTTTAGAAAAAAAATAAAATTATATGAATTAATTTCTCCTTTCAAATCTGGGACTTCCTTTTTTTTTTCCTTTTCTTTCCAGGGTTTTGTTGCTGATGTTGTGAGGGTTTAAAAAAATTGCTCTTGTTCCAGAAATGAAACAAACAAAGATAAAAGTAATTATAATAACCTAAATGGAAAGTAAGCTTGACCAATTGTTTTTGGCCTAAGATAAACAATATGTGGCAAATGTAGTTAACCAAGGTTCCCAATGACATATTTTCATTCATAATAACATGGGAAGTGCATAATTCTTCAAATGTGATTTCAAAAGGTTTTTATGTTAATACTAGTTCAGCCTTAGTATTTTGACTCAAGACATTGTTATCTTCTCTAAGTCTACATACTTTGCTTTATTTGCTAAGTAATCATAGTAGTTTTAAGAGCATTTGTTCATCACTTTTCTCTACATTTTTATTTAAAATTGCTCTGCATGTCAAACCACAAGCTTTTTCTAATACCAAATTAATTCTCACAGTTGTTTTTAATTTCACGTAGTCTTGAAGTGAAAGATATATGACAGAAAGATTCTTGGCATTACTGTAGCCCGCATTACATTCCACTTGAAAACAATAATCTTTGACTTAAAAATAATTTAATTTGATCACTGCCAGTATTCTTAATACCAGACAACTGCATTTTGTGGTCATTGTGTCACATGACAACCTGCAAACTGCCCTGCTAAAATCAGAGGATTTTGGCTACATATATTAAACAATACACTTCTAAATATTTCAAACCTTTCTCATGGTCATTCTCACCAATGACAAAAATCTCCTAAATGCCTTGATCTATTTCTTAAATGGATGTTCTCTTGTGATATATCCTATAGCATTCATATCCTGAGGATACAATTTACAGCTGCCTCAAACAGCTCCATCATTAAAATCAAATGGTCTTATTTCTTCTCCCTATCTTCTGTAGGAACTGAGAATGTAATTAATCTGGGCATGGTACTTTGTCAGCTTTTCAAAATTCTCATTTTCTGATTATCTGCTCTTGTGTAATTATCAGTACTTCATACTATCTTGACATAATGTTTTAATATATCATTTAAATATCAATAAGCTTCGTAGATGAACCATATGATACTGTGAATGCAGAAAAGAAGGCAGAAGTCATCAGTGGTTTCTACTTTTCATTGCAAAAATATAGTTTAGAAAGCAGAAGCTCAGTAGGAATAGACCAGTCATGGTCAATAGCAAAAGGATTTCATTGTGAACCCTTTTCTAATATCTAACTGGTTTCTTTGGTGATTTTGGGTTTTTTTTTTGTGGTTTTTTTTTTTTTTGGTTTCAGGAACTTGAGATCAATTTTTAAAAACTTTCCAGTATTTGTTCCCAAGTGCATGCTAATGACTCACATAAAAAGATCAATTTAGTCTTAATGATGAGGTAAAATCAGAATGAGAAAGATAGAGATACACTTGAAATTTGGTGCTGTAATTAAGTGACATTAGCAATCGATATTTCTCTTAATTAAATATTCTCACTTTCATACCAACTGCCCTCAGATGTCACTAAAGCCATGGCAATGTGTGAGTGTGGCATTTACACCCTGTTCTATGAGTGCAAATAAAAAAGTTGAAAAGACAGCAGATCTTTCATTTACTCATTGTGTGAGCCAATTTATAACTAACTAGGTGACTTTTTTCTGTGGTTTGTCCAAATGTGACTTTTTTTTCATTTAATTGTGCATTAGAAATAGCCTCTTCTATCTCACATCATGATTTAAGTCAACATTGACAATACAATAAATTTCTGGGTTATTATAGCTGCTCCTCAAGTATTTATGAGTTAAGCATTTGCCAAATATGGAACATAATTGTTAGCACTCTTTGCCTTAATTTGTTTTTCCAATGTCATGCTGCTCCTAATTTTGAATAACTGCTTTTATGTACTGTGAAGAATAGCAACCATTTCATATTGTGTTTTTGTTCAAATCCTACTTGTTGTTATGGAAACAATATTCCTATTCAGCTTCCTGTTCATATCTGCTCTCAAAAATATTATATGAAATGTTCAACACCAAAGGTAGAAGGAAAATATAAATTCAAGTCATACTTAAACTATTGTTATTTTTCACTTTTATAATTTTTTTAGTAGAAAATATCCGTAGCAATTTCCAGAAAACTCTTCAGTTTTCTGAAATTGTTTTGTAACATTTGTCCACTAAAGGATTTTTTATTTCGTTAAACTGAAGTTTTAAAAAATGCTGTCACTATTTTCAAAAGATTTCATGTTGTCCTGATTGTTTCAAACTGTATCAACAGGATGCCTGGCCAGTAAAGGTGCCAGTGATTCAATAAAAATGCCTTAATCATGCTGAGGAAGACTTCTTGTTTGATACTGATAACACCACTATTTCTTTGTGCCATATATTAAACTAGGGCATTTGCAATTAATAGTCAAGACTTTGATTTTTAGATGTTTTATTGTTGTCATGATTTTTGCTTTAGATTTGGTTTGTTTGTTTTTTATTCTAAATAAAATGTAAATAATTGAGCACTCTCCTTTCTGTTTTTTAATTTTAAAAAAATGGCAGCTGTTTTCTGGGTACCATTGAGAGAACTTATAAATGTCTAAGTCGCCTTCTGGAAGAGTTTTCACTCTGAGCACACAAGTGAAACACGAGTGAGGAAACATTTACACTGCACAAGAAACAGCAGTGAAAGGCAGTTTGAAAGGCTTTCTGTGTATGTATTTGGGACAAGAATCAGTTTGCAATGAGAGCCTAAATGGAAGCAGCAAGGAAGAAATACACTAAATAAAATGAAATGAGAATGAAAACAAGAGTAGGAGCAAGATGCAGAACAGGGAGCAAACGAAAGTGGAAACTGCTTAGAAATAATAATTTTGGCCCACAACTTGTTATGCATGAATCCAGGACAGTGTTCCAGAGAGGATCTGAGGGTAAAGGTCTTAAAAGCAAAAGTTTTGAAAAAATGCAAAGACGGACAAGAAACATTTAAAAACCTCTGAACTTTATGAATCCCCACAGTCTGTTATTTCTGCTTGGGGAGAGGTTGAACAAACTGCAATAAATATGTGATTTTAAAAAGTTGTGATTAAGTGTTAAAGGTTTTCTGAATACCCACTGTCCATACTTCTGTTTTCTGCTCCTGTCAGAAGATTGCTGTGACTCACTGTGTTCTGAACTTCTTTGTGACCCTCATGCATACAGTTTTCTGAGTTCCAAATTTATCAGCTGTGGGTCAAGGACTGACTTCCATTGCACCCACCCATCTGCTATGTAGCAAATGGATTAATTTACTGTAGATTCATTTACTGTAGATTCATATACTGTAGATTCATTTATTGATTCAGTAATCCTAATTTAGATTACTTTTTTTTAATCAGTCTTGGAAATGAACATCAAGAGACTGGACAGAATCCTATAAGGAAGAGGTAGATCATATTAATATTCTTTTTAGTATGGTGATGGAATTTTAGCCAGAGGCTCTCAGGAACCTTAAATAATTTTATATTCTACATCAAGACAGCATTTGTTTTGTGCCAGTTGGCAAATGAACAGAGATGAATTTCAATATTAAAATATAATTTTCTTTCTCACTAATAAAAATTATAATAGCCTGAAACTACAATTAATTAATTAATTAATTACTTGTAAAGTATACTTTTGGGTCAAAAACGATACAAATTTTGTTGGTTTTCTATATATGCACAAAGTTATAGATACCTGCTATTGTTTCATTTTGCCACTTTGAAAATATGCCCACACAAACCAGTGTCAAATAACAACCACAACAAATTCTCTTTAGGTTCAAACTAAAGGACACTGAATCAAATAGAATCACTCCCTTTGTAAAGAACTAGTTGCATTAGGTCCTAAATAGAAGTATATTTCATTATTAATTTTGTGTTGCTTTCTTTTCCATTTATCACAAGAAGTTTGCTAGAAATTTTAAAAAATTATATTCTGCCATTTAAACATTTTTAAATCTTCATTAAAATAAAATAATAGTTACACAGACAACATATTAGAAAGGGAAATTTAGCAGAAATTGCTTCGATATTAATGATCTTATATACTTTCATATCCAAATTTTTTTGACAGGAGAAAAATATTTGTTGAAATATAAGGAAAACTTGTAGTGTAACTTGTCATAGTGCCACTGAATTCCCACATGAATGATTGTAGAATTAGAGAGTTATAGAATATGCCGCATTGGAAGGTGCAAGGGTCACACTGAAGTTTCCCTGACCTGCCTCACGACTGTCGAAAATCAGAGACTGAGACCCCAGGACCTCGCTGCTCACTCTGGACCTGAGTTCTGGCCTGGCTGAGGTGGATGCTTGCCAAGGGACTGTTCTGCAGGTGGGTGAAAAAAATTTTCCTGATATCCAACCTTAACCTCCCGTCACAACTTCACACCATTTAACTTGAGCACTGCATTGGGCATCACAGAGAAGAGATCAGTGTCTTCCCCTTCTTTTCCCCTCATGAGGAAATTGCAGACTATGATAAGGTCTCCCCTCAGTCTCCTCCTCTTCTGGACAGACCAAGTGACCTCAGGCACTCCTCGTACATCTTCCCTTCTAGAACCTTCACCATCTTCATGGTCCTCCTTTGAACACTCTAACAGTTTTATGTCTTTCTTATATTGCAGTGCCCAAAACTACCCCCAGCCCTCGAGGTAAGACCACCTCATTGCAGACCAGAGCAGGGCAGTCCCCTCCCTTGTCTGCAGGGTGATGCTGTGCCTGATGCTCCCCAGGACACAGCTGGCCCTCCAGGCTGCCAGGCCACTGCTGACTCCAGGTCCCTTTCCATGGAACTGCTTTCTGGCGTCTTATTCCCCAGTCCCTACGGACATCCAGGGTTTTCTGTTTCCAGGCACAAAAAGAGGAACTTTCCCTTTCTAAACTCCATAAAGTTGGTGATCATCCACCTCTCTAATTCATTGAGCTCTCTCTGCAGGGCCTTTCCACCCTCAAGCGAGTCAACAGCTCCTCTCATTTTCTAACTAATGTTCCTTCGAGTCCCGCGTACAGTTCATTAACAAAGATGTTGAGGAAAACTGGGGATGGAGCCCTGTGGAACCCCACATGTGAGTGGTAACCAGTGTGATGTCACAGCATTCACTGCAACGCTTTGTGCTCAACCCTTGAGCTGGTTACTCACCCATTGCATGATGTGTTTATCCTGCTGAGTGCTGAGTGTTTTGTTCAGAAGGATCCTGGGCAAGTGTTGTAACCCAATACCAGAGGTATAAGGAATGCTTTAACCCTTCCCCCCTGTCCCCATCCTATTGGCAGAAAGCCAAATTCCCCTCCCTGACCCTTTCCTAGAAAAGACTGTTATCTGAGATCCTCCTCCTCTTTTGCCCTGGGACCACCATGAAATAAACTACGAACTTTGAGAAAGGCAAGGAGCATCTTTTGAACCTTTGTTTATCCTATGCAATGCCTAGCTCCTTCTTAGAGATTAACACTGTACATAGTTAGGAAGGAGTTACAGCTTACTGCAGGAAAGACAGTATCAAAATCTTTGCTGAAGTCCAGAAAGATTACATCAGTTGTCTTCCCCTGATTAAGTAGTGGAGTTACCTGGCTGTAGAGGATAATCAGGTTCAACCAGAAGGACTTTCTGCTCATGAAGCTGTGTTGGTGGTGACCAATGACCTCCAGGTGTTTCTCAATACCTCCAGAATAATCTTTTCCATGATTTTACCAGGCACTGAAGTGAGACTGATGGGCCTACTGTTTCCAGGGTCCTCTTTCTTGCCCGTCTTGAAAAATCAGATGACATCAAGCCAGCTCGGATCTCTCTGGATTCCCAAGACTGCTCAAAAATAATCAGAAGCCTTTGCGGTGACATCAGCCAGCCCTTTGAGGATTCTTGAATGAATTGCATTAGGTCCCATGGATTTGTAGGGATCTCCATTTGGAGCAGTAGAACCCACACGAGTTCAAGCTCCACTGGGAGGTGACCATTCTCACAGCCATGGTTCTTCAGTTAATGGCACTGGGACCCTCTTAGTCCATCATCTGTCTTGAAGTCAGAATAAAAAAAAGCACTAAACACTTCCACCTTGTCCATGTCCCTCTTTGTGAGGTGGCCATCCTCATCTTGTAATATTATGCTGATATTATTTCTACACTGGCTTTTTTTATCAATTGATTTGAAAAAACTCTTTCTTTCCCCCACACTTTTGGTGAACTTCAACTCTAATTGAGCTTTGCACACAGGAATCTTCTCCCCAAAGTGATCAGCAGCATCTGTATTCTACCCATGCCACCTAACCTTGCTTCTACTGGGCATACACCTTCCTTTCTACCTCATTTCCAAGAGAAGACTTTTGTTTAGCCTACTCAGTCTTCTGCCTTGCCTGCTTGACTTCTGGCATTTGGGAATGTCAGGTCGTACACACTTAGGAGGTGATGTTTGGAAAGTGCCCAGAACCTGCAAAAATATTTTCCCAGGAGACATTAATTTCCTGAGGAACCTGAAGTCTACTCTCCCCATGTTCAGAGTTGAGGCTCTTCTGGCACTTTTCCTCCTGTAAACAAAAATTTTGAACTCAATTGCTTTGTGATTGCTGTGTCCAAGACAGGACAGTCTCCATTTTGCTCTTCAGATCCACTCTATTGACAAACAGCAAATAAAGGAGGACATCTTCCTAAATTTACTTTCTTAAGAGTTGTTCCAAAAAGTTGCCATCCAGGGTTTTAAGAATCTTCTGGCCAGGGTTGGATTAACTGTGTGATGGTTCCATTTGATCTCAGACAAGTTGAAGTCCCCCATGAAGACAAAGCAGTTGACCCAGAAGCATCCTTTAGTTCCTTAAAGATTAATTCATCGACATCATTGTCCTGGCCAGGAGTTTGGCCCTTGATTCTTACTCAGAGGGTTTCAACTGTGCCATTGCCAACTGAGAGCTCAATACATTCTGTCCCTTTCACTTACACGAATGATTTCAAATCTTGGGTACTGGGCCAAGGCTTTAAACTCATCTTGCTTGTTCCTCATATTCCATGCATTAGTGTGGAAACATTCCAGTTTCCAGCACTTCGTGAAGAGGATTGAGGAATCCCATTAGTGGTTGTTTCAAGTTTCAGCACAGCACTCCATTGTTCAACATTGGCAATGATATTCTTCCTTTCCTGGTATTTTTCCTTCCTCCCTTCCAAACTAATCTACAGCTCTATCAGAGCCCTGTTAACTCCTGTGCTAGAAATTGTTTTACCCTCTGAAAAAGGTGTCTCCCATCAGGTGTCAGTGTCAGTAGAGCAGATGTTGAACAAAACATCCCATAGCCAAAAAAACAGATTTTTTTCTGATTACACCAGCCTTGGAGCCACACATTTATCCGATGGATCTGCCTATTCCTATGAATATTATTCCTTGTTACTGAAAGGATGAAAGAAATTGCTCCTGATTCTTCTACAAATCATCTTAAGGTCCTGAAATGTCTTCCGATTGCCCTTGGGATGTTCTTTTTAATTTTGTTGCTGCTAATTTGAAGAGTGAATGATTGATTGTAATCAGATGGCCTTACTAAACTGGAGACTTGTCCTATAATGTCCTTTATATGTGACTGCCAAGGGCTTTTGGACCTGAATGGGTGGTTTTCTTGAGTGTTCCTGAGCTCAGGAACCCCCTGTACCACTCAATCGAGCTCTCATCCCAGTTGCCACTGCTGCTGCTGCCTAGCTGACTTTTGTATGAAACACGAGCTCTATATACGAAATATATATATATATATAAAATATATGTGTGTATATACACACACAAAAACACACACATATATATTATATACTATATATAACTTGATTTATTCTTGTGGTTTTCAGAGATGCTGAGATCATGAGCAGCTTATTTAGGTGCAGTGACTAATTATAGTCTCCTACTTCTTTCAGGTTACAGTAAATCATAGCTTCCTGTCCAGTCCACACATTGGATATGAATGATTTCTATAAACATAAAAAAGAACCAAGAAAAAATTGTATCAGGGAGAAAGCGTGTTTCATGTATATTTTTATGCCTTCAGCTCTGATCTGTAACATAATTAATAGATTAGAAGACTTCTTAAAAATTTAAGAGAATGAAGTGCTGAAAAAAAAATCTTATCCATTTCTAGTTTGAGTTTACTGAATAGTTACATGCTTTTCCTAGTTATAATACAAAGTAATGTTACTTTTATTTCCTGTTACTGAAGTGTAACACAGTAAAATTTTAACACACGTAAATCTTTTGTGTAAGTAGAGCAGGCGAATTAAGATTGAATGGAGTGACCTGCATTGAGATCTCAGGATTAGTCAGGATTCACTTTGTGATTTTATTTGGAGAAGTCAGCTTGTTCAAAATAACCATTGGATGGGAATTCATCACCTGAGCAATTTTTTTAATTAAAGGAGATGGAAGGCTTTTAAGTATTATCAGAATTAAATGTTTCAATTTAAAAAAACCCAGATATTTGTTTTAATTTTTGGCCAAATAAAGTGTATTTAAAATAAAACATTTAAAATACATAGTTAATTTCCATTAATTGTTATTTTCAGTATGACACAGAGTGCCAAAATGAAAAATAAGAGGGAAAAAAGCCTCCATTTTTTTCCATGTTGGGTTTTTCAACAATTGATTCTTTTAGATCTTCACATATTCAGAAAGAACCAGAAGAAAAAAAATTAAATATGAGTCATCCTACCAGCTGTTTAACAGTTGCCTGTGTTTTTCACCTACAAATGTTGATTCTGTTTTTCAAAGATATATAAGAAACATTTCCATGTTCGTTGTCATCATAAGCAGTGAGGAAAAATTATATACAAAGAATGTGTTCTATATTAACCTATACCAGGGCTAATCTTACAAACAGAGTGAGTCTTAGTATTTCATAAGCTGTGCATTGTAGTAACAGCAAAAAAAGATATTACTAATTGCACTCCAAGAAAGCTCACAATGTCTATCCACTGTTCTGTTTCAGCTCACACATTTTGTTGCTTTATTTTTTTGACTTCTTGTCTTGCATCTCAGTCCCAATTCTTCAGTGTTATGCATTCTGGTGTTGTGACCTGAAGTTTAGTGACTAGCTCAGGGGCTCTGCACAGTGAGCTAAAAGAGCAATGCAACTGTAGCCAATGCTCTGACTTTGAAAATGGAAGTCCAACTAATGACTAGGTTTCTAATAGCATGACACTGAGGTAGCTGAGTTTTCAGCAATCTGCATATTACGCGAATAGGCTTCTGTCAGCTTAGGAAACAAGAGGTCTCAGCAAGAATATGTTGATGCAACCAAAGCTAGAATTAACAATTCAAGGTCTTCCAGAGACAATTTTAACCTCAGCGTGGAGCAATAACAAATGAAACTTTCAGAACATTGCAGAAGTGGGTCTCAGAGGACAGCTCAAGTCAAACACAGAAAAGATTTCTAGCTGACAGAAAAGTGACAAATGTGTTGCCATCAATCGTGACAGATAACAAGCTGGTCCTCTGCTTCCCACAGTAGAAACTCTTGCTTCTTTTCTAGAAAGCTAAGAGATTTGAAGAAAAAAACACAAAAAAACTCACTCTACATGAAAGAACATATTAAAAGTGCTCCTTATTACATAGAATTTATTACCCTTCCTTAGAACAGTGGAAATATTCCAAAAATATATCTGAAAGTCATTGTGTGCATTGTGAAAAGGGCACTGACTATTTCACAAGGGAGGAGGACAGTTATTAATTTAATGACTTTAAAAAAAAATGTCACGCAGATCTGTCCTTCATGCTCCTTAGGCCAGCTGCACTCTTTACTTCAGGAAGAAGTATTAAAGGCATGCAGAACAGAACAGAACAGAATATTCAAAGCACTTAGAATTTCTGTCAAGGCTTTGGCCACTTTTTTCCCCTCAGAAATTACCAATGTTAAACTAGTTAATGAACACAGGTAAGGAAAGTGTGCTTGTTGTTCCTGTTACAACACTATCAACTTCTGCAACAAGCCACTGCTAATGTTTAGAAATTCATAATATGCATCACTACTGTCTCTGTGAGTAGTCTGAAGGCTAGTGATAGAGTAATAAAGATAATGACAATTATTAATATTTTGGTTTATGCTTTAGACATCTGGCATAAAATTTTAGGTAACGAAAAATTTCTGAGTTTATAAAAACCCATTTATTCTCCATGCTTTCAGATTTTATACCATAAAAACTGTCATGACATTAGTATATTAGACAGTGTGAAAAGCTGTTGGTTTGCTCCAGGATAGGCAAGGAATCTTTCTGTCAAGTAGTGGTAGCCTTGCATGTTCAAATGTAAAGGTTATGGGAGGTGATAACTGGCCTAGGAATTTTCTGTGCCCAAATTCTTCCACATAACATGACAACCAAGAAATAACTACTTCAGGGCAATTTCTAGTATTTTTTCACCCAAAAGGTTGTCTTCTCTTACACTAGGGCAACATCAGATCCCACAGAATCCGTGATATGCCAAGTCTTAATTATTTATTAAATAATTGTATAATATTCAATATAATTGCACACTAAACAGCTCACAAAAGAGTGCAGGGCCACTTGGGAAGAGGAAGATGCATTTCTTTGTGATCTCCACAAGACGTCTTCCCCAGAACAGCAAGACCATCAACATGAGGGTAAAGTACAGAGACTTTTTTTAAATTAGAGTGTTCCCAAGATCAGCAAAATCAAGAGACAAGCAGTGTAACCAACAAGATGTGTGATGCACAAAAAAACCTTGATGCCCAATAACAGCCACAACTACAGCATGATTAATGCACAAATGACATTGTCTTGTGCTGCATGTTCGTGCTCCAAAAAACACTGTGGTGGGTTGACCCTGGAGGACAGTAAGTGCCCACCAAGCCAATGCACCACTTTCCTCAGGAGAGGGAAAAATAAGATGAAAAAGCTTGCAGTGTGACAAATTTAACATCCCTAGTAAGAGTAACATTTACATAAAAATCCTACAATTTGAAATGTCAATATCCTGTTATGAACTGTCTTTGGACTGGTACTTTTTTCAATGGCTGCAATACACTATTAGTGAAACTGATTGATAAAATAAAGGTGGGAAAAAACTTCTGGAAAGTAGTTTTTGTGAGCTGAGAGAACTACTTAATGAATACCCTTCAGTCAGTAAATGGAAGTGTGCATATGACCTTTTTGACATTTCTTTATGCAAATAGTCTTATTCCTACATCAACCTTTTGCAAAATGACTGTTTTCTGGGTAGCTCGGCACAGACTCTCAGATGATCCATTGTGTTATCCAAAGGAAGCACTAATTTATTCATGCTTAAGGCTGCCTGGTGTATATGTATATGTATATGTATATGTATATGTATATGTATATGTATATGTATATGTATATGTATATGTATATGTATATGTATATGTATATGTATATGTATATGTATATGTATATGTATATGTATATGTATATGTATATGTATATGTATATGTATATGTATATGTATATGTATGCTATTTTTAAATTTATTTGTTCTAATACATGCTTCACTCCACATGTTCTATAATGTAAATAAATCCTGGAATAAATAAGAATATTTTTGGAATTGAGTTGAACTTTGTGTTTTGTCCTTTTAAGAAATGCTATTAACAGTCTTCCTAAAGTGAGCAACTATTTTTTATATTCCTTTTTGCCTTTTTGCCTTTTGCTCCTCTGTGAACTATGTTTATAGGTAATTTAGATGAGCAGTTAGTATTTTTTGAAAAAACACATCTCTTATAGCAACGTTACACTGAAAAAAAGTGTTCTTAGCCTCTGCATGTAATATTATACTTCATTAATTGACTTACAGTATTTTACTAAGCTGATGCAGTTGACTAATAATCTTTAAGTCAGAAATAACTACATTACTTTTCTTTCAGGCATATCCTCTGATAATTGTGGTTTTTAAAAAAAAATTATTCTTGAGACTACTTTTTGTTCCTTTTGTTCAATGTGTCTTTTAGCTAAGCAAAGACAAAATGACTAGTAAGGGCTGAATATCTTAAGTATCCTTTAATTATTGAATGAGCTGCATCTGCACTGTCAATAGAACAACACAAGATCTGTGTTGAGAAGGATGTTTAACTACACAAAGGTAGATTAGATTAGACTTGGAACTATAGATTAGACTTGGAATACAAAACTTTATTTAATAGGAATTTGTCAAGGCAGACTAAATGGAATTGAGCTCTGTGTGACAGCTACTAAGCATATCTAAAATGCAAATGTATATTCCACCCTCAAGGACAAATTTCTCCTCTTGTCCTTTTGACTGTGATCAGTAGTGTCTTACAAAATAGTTATATACCCATGCAAACAGGTCTTCTTTTTCTCAGAATCAAGCTGAAAGCTTTTTACTTATCTCATGTGTTCCGATACAATGGTTACATTACTCTTAATCTCATTTGAATTGCATTGGCCTTTAGTCTTATGTGAGACTGCAATTCATGGATTAGAAGGCTACTGCAAGCCATTAATTGCTGTCCTTAAACATCTTTTGAATTATAGATGAGTGACATTTTAAATTCTGCAGTATGAAATTTAAAATGCTGATAGAATTTAAGTATTAATGATGTAGTTGGTCTTCACCAGTCATATAATGACTGACTAGAGGAGTTAAGAGTCTTACATGCCATGGAACTCACTGATTCAATAACAGTGTCTGATGACTGAATGACTGGAGACCTGTGAACTTTTACTTCATGTCATTTCAGCTTAAAGAAAAGGTTGCTTTCCTCAAAAGCATCGTGGTATTCAATCCTGAAACTGAAAAAGCACAGGAAAAAATGAAAATGGGAAATTTTATGTGGTCTTCTTTTTTCTTCAACTAAGACATTGCCTCTACCCTACAGCACTTCTTTATGCCCATATATTTGTAATTATCTTAAGAAATGATTCCTTAACCTTTTTCCTTAAGAAACAATTTCACAGGCAAGTAGTTCCCAGTGTTAGAAAGATTTTCTTGTTATTTAACTTAAATATTTAGTCTGTAATTCCATCTCATTTTTCTTTTACATACCCTAGGCAATATTCTAATTGACTCTTCTATCTCTTTGGTGTTTATATCCTTCAAATATTCCAGTAGAAAAACATTAATTAAGCTTCAAAATGTTCTTAAGACCATTTGTCTGCTTTAAGCAGTACTGTGTAGACACAACAGTCTACTTGGAGTTTAAAGGATAAATATCTAAGAAAGACCAAAAATATTTAGTTCTCCATGTCATATCACAAATAAAATGTTAGCTTCTTCAGTGACAGTTATTGTGCAGGTCCTAGTGACAGCTCAGTTATTTGGAATATTTTCTAGCAAGATAGAAAATGTTTGTGTAAAACCTGGGATTATACAATACTCATTTTTAAATGTCTCCCTAATGCCTGGGGTCTCTAAGAATGAATAGCAATTCATGAATAACTAGGAAAACTAATTCATGGAGTTGTAGAAATAAAGCCAAACTAAAACAGCAAGAAAAATATGTTAGTCATTATTAGGGGTTGGTTTTTCCTTTCCTCTCTGTCTGTTTTTCCTATTGACATGCTAAGCACTGATGGCTAGGTCCTAACACTGATAGCTAGTGACAAGGGGAGGAGGAGATTCCCTGGTTTTTTTTGGGAGTTTCTCTCACAGGGCAGAGGGATGGAGAAAAAGGGGGAACGCCATGAGATTGGAAGCAGGTAAAGGAGGGTGGGGGCACTTGCAGGCTCTCACTTGCTTTTGGCTCTTGGAGGAGGAAGGCTGGGGGAAAACCTTGCCTCGCCATCCCAATGCCAGGAACTGCCTCTTCGCACCCCTGCTAGGACTTTCTCCCGCTTCAGTTTGCTACCTGCACGCATCCTGTTGGAGCACCAGGACCGACACTGCTCCAAGGATTCACGAGCAGAATCTCTCCTCCACCCTCCCCATCGGCGACACAGCTGCCATCACCCCCAGAGCCCCTGCAGCCACGCGGGATCACCAGGAGCCGGCTGGCACTCGCTGCCAGCTGTGACGGCAACTCCTCCACAGGAAAAAAGGGCCCACCACCAAAAGAGCTTTTACTTGGTTCTTGTTCTGTTTCATGTTAGTTTCATAGTTGATGTTTGCCTTGTTATATACAAATATACTAGTGAAGAACTATTCCTATAGGAAGTTATTCCTATCCCCATATCTTTGCCTGTGAGCCCCTTAATTTCAAAATTATACTAATTCAGAGGGAAGGATTTACTTTCTCCATTTCAAGAGAAGGTCCTGGTTTCCCTAGCTCACCTGTCTTTTCAAACCAGGACAGTAATTTTCAAGGTTAATGCAAGACTGTGAGCTGCTGAGTGGAATTAAAAAGTCATCATTCTAGAAGCTGTAGGAATTTTTTTTAAAATCATGCAGGATCATGCATAACCACAGAACCATTGGTTGGGGGGGACCTCTGGAGACTATCTCATCCACCTCCACTCCTACAGGAAATTCACAGATTATATTACACTGCATAGCATAGAGATGGGTTTTGAATATCTCCAAAGAAGGAAGCTCTGCAACTTCTCTGGGCAGCCTATTCCAGTCCTCTGTCCTATTCCAATTCTTTTGCCCTCAGAGTAAAGATTTCTCCCTCATATTTAGATTGAACTTTCTGCATTTAAGGTTTGCCCATCACTCTCTTTCAGGAGACAGGAAAGAGTATGGCCCCATCCTCAGACATTTGCCCTTAAGATGCTTGTATGCATAGGTCCTGCCCTAGTAAAATCTTCTCCAGTCCGAACATGCCCAGCTCCCTTAGCCTTTCCTTATTAGGGAGATGCCCTGGTTGCCTCAGCATCTCCATGGCCCTTAGCTGGACCTGCTCCAATACTTTCTTGTCCGTTTTTTCCTGAGGAGTAAACAATCAATATACTGATGGATTATATGCCAGTGTTTTCCTGGTATATTCATTATACATGAGTTTCCCAGTGAGCAGGATATATCCCAAGAAGAAGAAAGACTTGATAAAATATACAAGTGTTGGGGAGTATACATTTATGGAAGCTAAAATATAAATATTATCTTTCAGAATGACAAAGATGGGTTAGTGAAATTAATTCAGTTTCTACAAATGTTTCTGATACAAAAATTTTCTGCAATTTTTGCATCTCTGTTAATAGACACCATAAAGACATGATTATAAATAATAAATTAGAAATCATTCTGTGCATATAACTATCAAGTAGAGGCAGACATATTGTAAAATTTGCCGCCTCCCATTAAGTCATCTAAAACATGAAAACTCTTAGGTCTCAAAAAATTTATGTAATTGATAGATTGGTTTGGTTTATTTGATTTGTTTTTCTGGTACAGTCTGTACACATATACTGATGTCACAGTTTTTACACTGGCCAAACAGTGGCCAAACCCATGACAGCTGCTCATTATTAGGACTGGGAGAAAACATTTCAAGGGCAACACAGGCTCAACTCAGAAGTACAGACTGAATTTATTACTAACAAAATCAGAAGAGGATAATGAGAACTAAAATAACCCATTAAAAAAACACTGTTTCTTCTCCTCCCCCCAGCCCCTCCCTCCTCCCCACTGACAGCTCAGGGAGACATGGCATGGGGGGTTTGGTCAGCTCACCACCGAGATTTTCTTCCTCTGCTCCAGGAGAGCAGCTCCTTCCCCGGTGAGGCCGTGGGGTCCCTCCCACGGGAGACAGCTCTCCCTGACCTTCCCCTGCGTGAGTCTACTCTCAGAGCAGCAGCCCCACCGCACCTGCTGCAGCGTGAGCTCCCCACGGCCCGCAGCCCTCACAGCACTGCTGCGGCGCGGCTTCTCTTCCGCAGGGCGCAGTGCCCCGAGCACAGGCCGCAGGGCCCCTCTGTCCCGGCTCTCCCACTGACCACAGCCTGCTCCAGGCATCCACCCCTGGGCTGGGCTGGATCTCTGCATTCCCCGTGGATTCAGTAGGCTGAGCGCAGCCCTCCCCTCTCGTCCACTTTTCGAATTCGGCCCGAGTTAAACTCAATGAGAAGTCGCTCATCAAGGATCCTGAAACATAGCAAATGCCTGTGTGTCCATACCATCTGGCCCCATATGGCTCCCAGAAAAGAATATTAACCCATACCTCGGCTCTGCAAACACTGCTCCAGCAGTAATACAGATTGCTCTGAGACCCACACAGGATCGTTAGAAAGCCAAAGGACTGCTGCCTGGATGCAGAGACGGTGCCGGGTTCAATCAGAGCAAAGCCCAGACCATCCATCACCAGGGCACGAGCCAAACAAGACTCTGGACCAGACTCTGTTGGACATGGCTGCTATCTCAACAAAGAATAACTAAGCAAAGCACCCCCTCCACCTTTCTCCCTTTTCCTCACCCCTAAACCCCACTTTTCCCAGTACTTACCTGCACACCCCAGTCCCTTCCTCTCTTCCCTAAAGCCCCTACTTACCTCCAGTTTCTTCCCTCGACCCCTTACCCACCCCTTTCTTTGGTTCCTTTTATAGAAAATAGGGGGATTGAAAAGGGAAGAGGGAGGAAAAGGAAAGATTTACAGAAAAGAATTACTCCCTCCCAAAACCTGATAATCTCCTATCAAAACCCCCAAACAGAAGCATCTTAAGTATCACCACCCCTTCATGAGAATGGTTGGCAGCACCTACTCCAGCAAGGTCTTCCTGGTTTTCCTGGTCTTCTGGATGTTTGTGGGACCAATGGCAGTGGATGTATGGCTAGTAGAACAGCCCAAGGAAAACGCCTGGATCATTCTAGCCAAGACCCCCCATGGACTTGGCTGTGAAGAGTTCAATGAGCTGTGCTGCTTCAACTTGACCATCCACAGTGAAAGCTTCCATGCCCAGATCCAGAAGACCTAGGACCTGGTCACAGAACTGAAGTCTGAGAAGAATTCGGAGTGACTCGAGGACCTCCTGGGACATTGCGACCTCAAAGGCTGGGCTGCCTCCCTTCTGAAAAACATCTTTTGAGTTCTTGTAGTTACGTTTATTGTTTTATGTATATTTAAGTGCTTAAAGAAATTACTTATGAGATCTCTGGGGGAGGCTTTTTTATCAAATAAAGAAGGGGGAGTTGTGAGGCTGGAGAACCAGCCAAGGAAAAGCCTACTGCATGCCCCTGGAGGACCAACCCCTAAGACATAATCCTTGTGGTTACGGAGAGCAAAAAGATTGCCCCTGGAATCCTTTGCTGCTTTATGTTAATTCCTTGCACCCACCCCATTGGTTCTTCCCAATTGCTCTGCCCCCACACCCTCATCCTATTGGTCCCAGTGTTCTGCCCCACCCCTCATTATTCCTATATAAACCCGCTTCCCCTGCTTCTTGATTCTTTCATCCCTGGATCCCTTCAAGGCTGAAGCAATAAAAGCTCTCCTTGGAACTCCACACAAGGACCCCGTCTCCTTCTTCTATGTTGCCCATATTCACAAAAGAGCTAGTCACCCAGTGAGAATGCAGACGTGTCTGTGCCCCCAGGATGTCCTTCTAAGGATGCTTCTCAGGGAATGCAGCGGCACTCATACCAACCCCTCTCGTGACAAGATTGTTTACTGATTCTTGTCAAAAATGAACTCTTTTTTTTCCCATATAAAGTAATGGGGAACAAAGGTCTGTGCAAACCCTATGTCTGATGTAAAATCTTACGAGAACTGTCAACCCTATGTATCTATATAGTCTAGCAGAGCACATTTGCCATCTTCCCCTGCAGCTCATAAACCTGACAACTTGATGCAATACCAAGGATTTTGATTTGCTGATTCTTCTTGTTAAATGTTTTCATTCATGTAGCTTGAAACAACGGAAACCTACAGAGGAAAGGCAAACTGCTGCCTCCCCGTCCAAAAAAAGCACTTTCAAACCATAGCTATTCCCCACATATCAACAGAATAACTTCTGTGAGTTTGAAGATATTTTTTGCTCTGTTTATTATAGGAAAGGATTTTATTCAACCATAGCTTTTATTCTCAAATAAATATGAGAGTTATGAGAAAATAGGTGCCCTCAGAAGGGCTGGCATTAAAAGACAGAAGATTAAGGAAGACTTCAGCCCCTAGAAAAACATTTTGCCAAAGCTAAACAAGAAGACAGATAGTCAGATTCCCCTTATTCAAACTTCTTTATGAGTTTTAAAATGCCTCGTATATGGCACCAGAAGTAAAACTTCTCTTCAAAACAAAAAATAATTTTATCTTAAGATTGAATTCAAATGAGAATAATTTACTAATATCAAATCAGATAATCAACTTACAATGATTGTATTTTAACTGAGACAGGAAACTTTGAAAACACATATTTTATGTTTTCATGATTATGATCCATGTTATGAAGCAATTTATCACCCTTATTGGGTATGCAGGTAAGAAAAAGCATACAAAGGCTGTGTCTGCATCTGAAAACACAGCAGTGCCTGTGAGCAGCCACATGATGGGGTGATACTCATGCAAGCCACTGTATGCTTGGCAGCACAATCCCTTGGGGATGATCCCAGCTACCCATAGTGAAAAAGTTTTATATCAAATTAGGACATTTTTTCTCATTGCATATGAAGCTAGAAAACAGCCAGGCAAATTCAAAGAAAGGCTTTGCTCTTCTTCCCCCATACAATCTGCTGTGACATGGATGGCAAATTGCAGAGAGGAGCAGTGATGTGTATGTGTTTGTGTATTTGTTAGTTGCATTGTGCCTCTTTAATTTATTGCCTAATTTATCCCTGAAATAATTTTTTGGCATATACATAGGATTTATAGGGAAGATGCAACTTAAGCTCAGCAGTTCTGTTATAGTACTGGTGAAATTATGCAGAAAATAAATGCTGTTTAGCATGACTACTTTCCTTATAGCTATGATTTATTAAGAAATGAATCTTAAAAACTTCCTTCCCTGAATTTTCCTTTTGAGTGATTACAAGCATACAGAAAGATCCTAAAGGTTTTGTCTAATGCTTTTATGTATGATATATTGAAAGAAAACTTGTACAAATTTGTTTTCCTGGGAAATATATTTGCTCTTTTGCCTTTGCCTTTGATCAATATTTGTTTTCCAGTATGGCCATTCAAATCTAAGCTGTTTGTCAATCAATGTAGGTCCATCAGCCAAAGACTAGATTTGAAGTAAGCAGAAAATACATAAAATCTACATATTTATGGAAGAAAAAGTGTGTGTGTGTGGTGGGGAAAATGGAAAAATAAAGAGAATTCAGCTAGCAACTTAAGACATCTTAATTGAATTACACTGAAAGGGATATTTGAAACTTCAAGAACAGCTTTTCTTAATGTCTAGTTTAGAATTACTCAATTGTTGTCTTTATTTTCTTTTTCTGCTGCATTCTATAAACTGCTAAATGTTCAGAAGTAAATATGTTTAGAGCTATTACAAAGTTTATATTGAAAATGCAATTTTCTCTTAATGCTTAAATATTATTTTGAGGTTATTTCTGCTAATTGAAACAATACATTTTAATGTTCCAAAGCTGCCACTAGTTTATCTTAGAAGGTAGTTTTATCCTGTAACAGGGATAAAACAGATACTTTGTGCTATGTTCCTTCCTGGGGTATACAAGAAAAAATACCCAATAGCAAGAGAGAATGGGAGCTGAAGTGACAAGCCTTATGTTTATGGATTGCATGATTCTGTTTGGAAGTGTATGCCAATAGTTGTTAGGTTTTACAGTCCCCATTTTCATGATTATTAGATCATTACATTTAGCTTAAACCAATTCAAGTTTGTATTAGCCAGAATTGGTGATTATCTCTCACCTCTGACCTCTGGGTTAATTAGAAGTTCCTCTGTTTAATTGCTATATCTGAAGATGGCACTGTGGTATGTAATTGTTATCTCTTTAAATGACATTTAAGGTTTGTTTGACATGAGCAAGTCAGTTTCTGCAGTGAACAATAACTATCTGTCTCCTAGATGAAAATATGTAATGTGGATAAACTGTGTTCATATAGTAGCCTTTGTTTGTAAGGAAAGTTAATTAAAAGAGGAATGTTGAAAAATATGTCTGGATACTAAGTTCTGATAGAACAATATTATTACTTTACAATAAAACATTCTAGACAACGAAAAGTTGATTTTGCTCTGAAGATATGGACGAAATGAAAGTAACATCTTGATTTTACTCTTTGATTATAAGAAAAATGCAGCCATGAAAAGAAAATCTATTTCCTCTAATGGAAAAAGAAACGCCTAAAACTGTGTGTACTCAGTACATATATGGGTTGCTACAGACATGAAGTACTGACCCCAAAACTTACCTTTTTCACTTTGCAATTTGCTGTATATGATAGGGAATTGCACATTAGGTGTTATATATGTGTTCTTCCTCTGCTGCTCTAATTAATGTAGCTATAAAGAAGATATTGTCATAATTCCATTCATATTTTAACATTTAGAAAAGTTTTCATTAAATATTTATTTACCAGGACAACATTCACTGTGTGACAATTACTTTCAATTTCAAAACCTGTTTTTGTATTGTGGTGATTTGTAAAGATTTCCTGAATTTTTTTATTTTTTGCCAGGAACTTGGGCAGCCTCCTTTGGGCCTCACAAGGGCCAATCTGTGCCTGATTTTTGATACTGACACATTGTTACACCAATGAAAAAAGTTCATGCAGGAATGTGAGATGTTATATAGTGATTTGTGTCGTTATAATCAATATAAACAAGAATAATGAATCCTATCCTTTACTGAAAGTAAAGCATAGACACGAGACAGAAGAAAATCAAATTTCATTATATTTGTTTAAATCACTTTGTTGTAAATGGTTGATTTTTTAAATGTTTTTTTATTATTTTATCAATATAATCGTTGATTGTATCCACTCTTATGTAAAAGGAAAACATGGACTTGTTTGAACATGAGCAGGCTTGTCCCTGCTGTCACCTGCTTGCTAAGAGTGTAACCTGAAAACATGCTCAAGCCTTGTCCAAACCTTGTGGAGGCTTGTAGCCACTGCTGCTGGAGTGCTAGCCAACAGGTTCAGGCTTGCTCAAACTTGTACCCCAGCACAGCGGGCACATCACAGCCCACCAAGAAACTGCTTATAAAAGTGACGAGGGGAAGGACGGACGTGTTGGCAGAGCACAGACTCCCCACGTCCCAGCGCTACTTTGCCTGTTCCTTATCAACGAACTAATAAATTGCCTTATTGATTGACCTACCTGATTGTGGTGAGTAATTTATAACAGGAAACACACGCATGTAAAGAATAAAAACTTCGGGAAAGCTCTTTTACTTCCAGCCTCTCAGAAGGCAACTAGCCTGGCTTGGGCCAGGCCCCTGTGCGGCCCATGAGCCGGGCTGGGCCCAGGGCCAGGGCCTGGTTGGGGATGGGAGTCCCTTGGGCCACTGACATCCTGGCTGCTTCCCCCTCCCTCCCAGTGTGGTAGAAATGCTGCTGCTGCTGCTGACACCACTGGGAGCAGCTCCAGGAAGGGGCTGCCCCACCGTGACCCTCCAGCCGAGTGGGGGCAGGCCGGGCTGGGCCTGCCCACCACGGCCCCTGTGGCCTGGGCCGGGCAGCTGAGCTGGGTTTTCTCCCTCTGAATGGAATGCAGCCACACAACACACCTCACTTTCTGGCTGGGCCCTTGCTAAGATCATAGTCCAGCCCAACACGACTGCTGAAAAGACTCTGTATGATAAAATAAGTCCTGGCTGTGGCCCGGGGAGATGACAGGACCATCTGCAGGCCCGGGCGAGATATGAATGCCCAGAATGAGACTTTCAGACAGTTTGTTCTCTCTCCTGAGTGAAAGAAGGGGACCAAAATGAAAAAAACAGCATGAAAACATCAAGGTCAGACAAAGGGAAGATCAGGCCCCAGATTGTTGGGGGATGAGGGTGGTCCCCGACAATACTTTTTAGGGTTCCTCTGATATTAGGGCAGTAGTAGCAGAAAATAAAAGAAGAGCGGTGCAACGATCATGACTTAGCAACATAAAATACTTCAATAATAGTTAAAACAAATGTGGGATGAGGCCCAAAAAACCAAACACATAGACCAGGCCTTAGAGGGAGGTTCAGGGTGTAAATGTGGGTCAGGAAAGGGGATGGAGTTGAGGTTAGGGTCCAGTGGGTATAGGGGAAAGTGGTGCAGAGGTGGGGCAAGGGAAGGTAGGGTCCAGTGGGGCTGGGGGGGACACTGCATCAAACGGGGGCCAATGGGGATACAAGGAAGGAAGAACATTCCATGGGCTGGGAGTGGTGATGATAACTGGAAAATGAGGGTTGAGGATATGTATGAGGCATTAACATGGCAATCCCATAACTCCTTGGAACAACTTCTTCTGGGATTGCCACAAACTCAATAGATGCCTGCCAAGGCCTAGGCCTGGGGTACAGGTCTTCTTCAGTGATGGCTGCCTGACCTGAAATACAGGTCAGGCTGACTCCTTCATCAGATGAAGGAAGGAGGAGAGTTGTGGACTGAAATTTCTCCTTTTTTAAGCTATGAAGAAGAGACCCTTGTTTCCCTATAACACATACCGACTATGGGGTGGGTGAGTATTTTAACTCTAGATATTAACAGAAGCATTGGTGCTAAAGTAATGTAGTAATGGCTGTGATCCCATAAATTTAAACAGAGAGGAGATGAAGATCCCTTGTGTCCCCTGCTGAAGAAGAACAAGGAAGAAGAAAGAAGAAAGAAGAAAGAAGAAAGAAGAAAGAAGAAAGAAGAAAGAAGAAAGAAGAAAGAAGAAAGAAGAAAGAAGAAAGAAGAAAGAAGAAAGAAGAAAGAAGAAAGAAGGAAGAAGGAAGAAGAGGAAAGAAGAAGAACGAAGGAGGAAGAAGAAAGAAGAAGAAGAAGAAGAAGAAGAAGAAGAAGAAGAAGAAGAAAGAAGGCCTCTGTTTCCAAGAAATGAAGAGAGCTTTTGTTTGAACTATTAGAATCCTTAAAGTGTTCCACATAAATTGATATAATCCTCAATAAGAATTGTGGGAAAACTGTTAGTCAAGAAAGATGTTTTTATGTTTACATTACATATTGATCAAATTTCCATTCTCCTGGGTGGCTGATCACTGTAACATTGAAGCCGCAAGGAAACTTTATTGGTAGAAATCTCCATAAACCAAAGAAAGAAGTCTCCTCTCCAATTGGTAAAAGAACTTTTAGAGATGGTAAACTGACTGAATTGTTTCTGTATGTGGTTGGTTCAAAAGAAAAAAGTTGTGATGTGTTGAGATGTGTTCTGAAAATTTTATTCTGATTTTTATTATTTTTCCTTATAGTTTCTAGTAATAAAAGTTTTCTTTGTACCCTTCAAAGTCTGAGCCTGTTTTGCCTTCCTCCTAGTCCCATCTCACAGCAGGAAATAGGTAAATATTTCTAGTAGGTGCACTAGGGTGCACTGGCAATTTGGCCAATGCTAAAGTCATGATATAAATTGGTGCATTGGCTGAGAAATTTTAAATTGGCAAACCAAAACTACTACACATATATAACGTAGGACCCACTGACCTTGATCTACTATAAAGTGCCTTTTCAACTCCATGTAGAGTTGAAAGAAGGATGAGCTATCATCCTTGTTTCCCCATCTTACATATACTTTGCAAAGTATCAGTTGCCAGTTATTAGGAAGAGAACTATATTAGTTTTATTTGCAAAAGTTCTCTTTTATGTCTTTCTCTACAGGAATAGTGTACAATTCTAATATTAATCAGTAAGTGTACTCAATTTTATTTTCTCCTTAAAAAAATTCATGTAGAATAACTCACTACTCACTACAATTTCTTTATCAGTCTCAACAGTTAAGAAAAACGTTTACAACATACCGTGGACAAGATCTCTCATTTTCATTGAATTGGTCGAGTGCCTCTCTGAATTTGTAAACAGATTGACATGAGCATACTTAAAAAAAAGACTATTTTGGTTGCATTTGCCATATATGTTTAATTTTGCAATTATTTAAAAACATTTTTAGTTGGTTTACTTTTTATATTGTCTGCCATTAAATTCTTTGGTATAATTTTAAAATAAGTAAAATGCAGCATAACATATATATGGGCCCTCCTTTTACATGACATGGAATTGACAGTAAAGACACAATTGATTGAACTGTAAAACTCCATATTTACTTCAAAAAAAATTAAAGCCTAGTCATGCTATATCCAGGATATAATTTTTTTAAACTACTGATAAAAAAAAACTTTACAATAAACACATTTGCTGATGTAAGATATTTTATAAGCCCTTAATTGCACGCATTTACTCTACAATAAGTTAACCTCTGTATATATTTTGACTACTAGAGGAAGAAGGTTACAAATAAATTCTTGTAGTAAAAATATCATTAACTGCTTAGAGGATGGATGGCAGTGCTCATATATGCATGCTTTAGGAGGTCAAAAATATTACAAATGGTGTGCCAGAAAGAAAGAGGCACATGATACGATTGAATATAATGTGGATGGAAAGCAAACTAAAAACTAAAAATAGTTTACTTACATAGAGAAATAAATTTAGACTGTTACTGTCAGTGCATTTTGCAATAATGGTTCAAGGGTTCATAAACACTTTTATTTCCACAAAAAGTTTTAGATATTTTTTTTCTTATCTGATTTTCCCAAGACACATGCATCAAAGATAGAAATAGTTCACTGCAGGTATTTTCTACATCAACAGGTTTTTTCAGATTTTTAGCTATCATCTTATTAGGCTGGATATAATTAAAATAATAGTTCCAATCCACTCTATTTCATTCTCAACCACAAAAGAAACACCCAAATCATAATTAATCAACGAACCAAAAAACTCTGCACATTTATTAGACTGGGTACTTTCTTTATATTTAACTGAACAGAGGATGCAATGTATCAGCAGACATTATAAAGCTGCTGAGGCACTAGGACATGCATTAAATCCTTGATTGCCCAAGAAATGCTGCACAATGTAATGGAAGGTCTTGGAAAATGAAACTGTACATCATAGTTCTCCAATTAAAATTATGGAGAAAAACTATGCTACCTTTTATACTTCGTAAGTGCTTGATCTTCAATTCTCAGACAGTTCTGTAATGTCAGCTCCCTCACAAATCAAAGCAATGTGCCACAAAATCCTAGGGATTTTCATTGAAACACTAGAGTATATTCAGAAACATATATGGAAAAAGAATTATTATTTACAAATATATATTTATAAGATATATTATTTACAAATATATTGTCATATTAGGATCTTTATTTGGATTAAAATACAATTGTACATTTGAAATACCAGAAGGCTCAGTAATAGTTATCCCTGGAAAAAGCTGTTTCAATTATAATTGCCTTAATACTACCTTCTATTAAGCACAGTCCATTCAACAGAATTATCCTTAAGTAATGGAGTTATTCTTTGGAAAAAACAATTTCCAGATCTCAGTTTACATCCTTTCTTAAAAAAAAAAATTTAAAAATTGCAGGATTAAGCAAACCATTTAGAATTCACCAGAAGGCAAGAAAGACATCTAGATTAGGATTAAGTTTAGGTAGGGTTTTGAGATTTAGAGCAAAAAGTTTTAATTTGGTGTAAAAATAAGAATAAAAATATTAATATTTTTACTAGACTTGAAAGAGTTTTGAGAACAACAATCCCGGCAAAATTAGCATCTACTGCTTCCATTTATTTTACTGATTTTGTAATATTGTGTACCTAAGCAGCTTTTCATCTTTAGTGACATTATCTTTGGTCAAGAAACTAAAAACTATCTGAGCACAAAAGAAAAATAAAGAAACAAAGTGGAAGTCTCCACTCAGTCTACTATAAAATGAAAATTCAAAGATTTTACATCACTGATGATGGGAAGAAATAATTGTTTCACTTAGTTAGCCCAACTTATTAAACGAAAAGTAACAGCAGTAACTACATATTCTCCTATGGTAGGTTCCAGACAGCAATGCTTGATGTACCAAGCTTATTCTTCTCACAGAACAACTCTAGACATAATTTTCAAGTACAGTGGCAAATGATCTGAAAATCAGAACAAACCTTGGCCACACTTTTTAAGGCTTATCTGTGTGCAGGGAAAGTATAAGCTACAATGGGTTTCAATCACAGTTCACCTACAGTATATACCAGGAAAATTGGGTAAGGGCTTAAAATCAAATACATTGTATGAGCTTAGCTTCAAGGAATCAACTGATGTCTTTGACAAGCAATTACAAATCCACACAGATATCCAAAATCACATAAAGCAAACTTAGTGCTGGATAATAAAGGCCTAGGTATCCAAAGAACAGGTAATTTTCCAGATGTATTCCAAAATAATTCCAAAATTATGGAATTTCATCTATGAAGTAGATAAGAGTTTGATCATTTGGGCAGGAGCAGCAAGGTAACAGAAAATTAAATTTCCCAAAAATGTATTAGAATTTTATTTAGTGACAAGATGTTGAATACCTGAATAACTTAGGAAAGAAAAAAGACTGTATATATAGAGATATTAGCAATATTTTTCCTTCAAAACAGTAGAAATTCTCACTTGAGAGAAGTGGAAGTCAGATAGTTCACAGCAAATAGCACTAAGACATTGTTCCTTGTGTTTATATATAAGCCGTAAACCTAGAATGTAGAGGAAAAAACCCCAAGCAAATAAACACTGGCCAAATGCCGTGTACCCACAAAAGTAATTTGCTCACCCTCCCCTGCAGGAGCTGAGCAGAGGAGAGAAAAAACATTAACAAAGGGTTCATGAGTTGAAATAACACTCTGGGTTAATGTGGCCAGAAATGTGTATTCTATCACCATCTGTTGAAGCCACATGGGGCAGTGATTCCTTATCTCCGTGGCACATACTATCTGCTAATGGGCCATTTTTAAGACCAGGTGGGGCAATCATCTTTATCTTTTCCACAACCGACCTCCCTCCAGGAAGATCTCATCTGCTAATGGGCCATTGAGTCCCACTGTATGACTGATAAAATTACATCATCCCATTGGAAGATGCTCCATCCAGGGGGAGGAGCCAAGCCCTTCCTACCTAGATAAAAAACTGAGATTTTGGACAGCAAGATTATTCATCTTTCCACTGGATTCCAGGGGAACACTGGACCTTTCCACATCATCTCTGGACCTTCAGAGGAAAACTGCACCCTTCTACAGGAGCACTGCTTCAGCTGAACCACATCTGCCACTGCAGGAGGACTGTAGCCACCAATTAATGGGACTGCTACTGACACCCTGACTGACAGGGTGTCAGGTTGTATTCTGACTCTGTCAGTGATTCTGGGATTGTTCCTTGTAATACCGTATTTCAATTTTAATTTTCCTAGTAAAGAACTGTTATTCCTAATTCCCATATCTTTGCCTGAGAACCCCTTACTTTCAAAATTTTAATAATTTGAGGGAAGGAGTTTACATTCTGCATTTCAAAGTGAAGCTTCTGCCTTTATTGGCAGATACCTGTCCTTCAAACCAGGACACACTCCAAAGACAAAACAGGCTCAACTTAGAGGTACAGAGTGAATTTATTACTAACAAAATCAGAAGAGGATAATGAGAACTAAAATAACCCATTAAAAAAACACTGTTTCTTCTCCTCCCCCCAGCCCCTCCCTCCTCCCCACTGACAGCTCAGGGAGACATGGCATGGGGGGTCTGGTCAGCTCATCACCGAGATTTTCTTCCTCTGCTCCAGGAGAGCAGCTCCTTCCCCTGTGAGGCCCTGGGGTCCCTCCCACGGGAGACAGCTCTCCCTGACCTTCCCCTGCGTGGGTCCACTCTCAGAGCAGCAGCCCCACCGCACCTGCTGCAGCGTGAGCTCCCCACGGCCCGCAGCCCTCACAGAACTGCTGCGGCGCGGCTTCTCTTCCGCAGGGCGCAGTGCCCCGAGCACAGGCCGCAGGGCCCCTCTGTCCCGGCTCTCCCACTGACCACAGCCTGCTCCAGGCATCCACTGCTCCGCCACGGGCACCTCCCCACGGGCTGGGCTGGATCTCTGCACTCCCTGGATCCCGTGGGCTGAGGGGCACAGCTGCTTCAGCACGGCCATCAGCACAGCCTGCAGAGGAATCTCCTGCCCCTCCTTCCCCACGGACCCTGGTGGCTCCATGCTGTTCCCTCACATGTTCTCACCTACTCCTCTTCTCTGACTAGAAGCCAAAACTGTGTGTACTTTGTTTTGATTTTCTTAAATATGTTATCACACAGGCATTACCAATGTCTCTCATTGGCCCAGTTTTGGCCAGCAGCATGTCCATCCTCAGAGCCATACGCATGACATGGTTCTGGCAGCTTCTCACAGGAGCCACCTCTGTGATCCCCCAGCTACCAAAAACTAGGCCATGCTAAACCAATACCTGAGCCAAATAAACACAGCATGCTTTTCCATTCTCTTTTTTTTTAGGTCGATATTTTTCTGACATAAAGAATTCATTGCTCCAGAACCACACTGTAAAATCCTCAGAATACTGTGTAATAGACAGTATTTACTCAGTAATACAAGTGGTTTATTGTCAGGAATTAAGTTATTACATTTCTTTGTTACTAAGGCATTGTTTTTAATAGAAATTTAATTAAAATTTTGGCACACTTGAGCTGGGTAGGTGAACTATTGGTGAACTACATGTTAAGTTGATGGCAAAAAAAAAAAACAGGAAAAAGGAAGACAGTGTAATTTTCCATATCTTTCAGTCATAATTCATCATACTCACTGAATAGATTAATTGACTTTCAAGTTTCATATCTCTTCTCTATTTTTAGTACCGTATGTGTACATATTCGGATCTTGTGTGCTGTAAGCAGTAAACAGCTGCAAATTTTTTTCATCACTTTTTAAAGGAGCTAATTGGATTACAGATTATTTTGCTATTTTTCCACCAACTCCTTGCTTCATTCTTTAATTATTATTTATATTCAAGCATTTATTTACTTTTCAAAACATGAGTTTTCAATGGCACATATGTACAAATAAGATTTGAAGACTATACAATCACAGACCTATTTTGTAAACCTCCTTCTGCTTTTCTGATCCTCACCATCTTTTTCTTTCTTCCCACTCAGTTAATTCACTTTTGCACATGCTCATTTCAGTTTTGTCTCACAGTCTCCAGCACCATAGAATCATTTTATACCCTCTTAAGCCAGGGCCCTAAGTTGCTCTTTTGCTGTCTGCTTTTCCTGTCCACTGGAGAAGAAAACATAGTTTCAACACATTTAGTTTTGAAGAAGGTAGTAGATTTTGGGTTCTCTGAGTGACTGAGTCAAGAGCAGAAACAATGGAAAAAAGTAAGAGAAAATTGATACAGAAAGACATTCTCATTCTCTAATACCACAAAAGCCACAATAGTTCTGTTCATTTCAAAAAGACAACTGAAACACCATGGCAGTTTCTGTTTATGTCATTCTAGAATGGGAAAGTAACGTTGATAGCAATGAAACTTTAGCTTTTTTCTCTTTATTTCCCCCCCTATGTTCAGCTGGCAGCAGTTGGAAATCACAATCTAATCCAGCCATCTACAGGGCCATTTTCTCCCCTTAGTCGCAGAGCTTCAAGTAGTGTGGGGAAAGCCAGATGGAGCTAACTCAGGAGCACTGGTGTAACTAAGAGGGGAGTTTGGACCACGCTATTGGTATGAATTTTGGACCATGGCAGAAAGAGAAACACAAAGTAGAGTAATGTGTGGGAAATGCAGCTGAAGCTGAACATATCTCATCCTTCTTTCTCCCTGCTAATTACTGCTTCTCAAGCTGTTCATTCAATGGTGTTTCCTGATTCTCTCATACAACTAGTAGTGGTTATACGATTGGAGCTGCACTGCAAATATCCCAAATTATCTATTCCATTAAGTGACTTTGATCACCTTTGCTTACTTCTAGGGTTATGAGTAAATTCCTTGCATCCTGTAGCATCTCACATCCCCTAGTTGCTGTTGATGTGAGCTCCAAGAAAATCCAATGCTAATGCCAAAGACACTGACTGAGCAAGCTTCAATTCTGAAAGCCAAAGGAGTCATAGCGAAAAAAATGGATCAGTTTTTCCAACTGGAAAATCTGAAAGAAAATGTGAATAACAAGGACTTGCAATGTCTTCATTTAAATTATGTCTGTCTGGTGTTTTCCTTCTTGAAGACTCTGCATCATTTAAAAATACATTATTTAGGAAGTACAATCTTTGGAGCATTTTAGATTCTTTTTTAAAATCCCATCAGTTTTTTTTACCCTGTTTAGAATTATGAAGCTAACAGAAAAAAATGCTGCTTTCTATCTACTTCTATGAATGATAGACAAACTCTTACTGGGGACACCAATTTACTCTCAGTTATAGTTAAAAGAGAAATTCTTTACTTTAGCTGAGAGTTACATAAGCTTACTGCTTATTTACTTACTACTTACGTAAACTTACAAGCTTACTGCTTGATACCAGATTGCATAAAATATCATTGTAAATATGTACCACCAGGTTGGTCATCAAGTGAAATAAACTTTCCAGAAGAGCTGTCCTTGCTGTTTACAGACACATCAATAGGTAGGGGTCTGCTCAGCTTTTCTTTAATAAAATGGTTATTTAGAATTTAAATTAATATTTGAAAATTGAAATATTTTAAAATAATTCAGTGAATTTTAAAAAAAAAGAATAAAACACTATATAAAACTATGATCCGTTTTATCTTCGTATTTCACTGTACTTTCTGTGTGAAGGAATAATGAAGTGTTATATTGTCCTATAACTCCTAAAACTATGAAATATGAGGTCCTGAAGTAAGAAAAAACAAGGAAGGAATGCAAAGTCCTATCTATGCTTAATTTTGTGAGGCTTATCTCATTCCAGCAGTCAGTGAAAAAAAAACTACGTCTACCCTAACACATCTGGTTATTTTCATATTTTTAGTCTACAGGTATTAATGTATAATTAGAGTTGAATTCCAGCTTTAAACTGTAACTTAATGATTTTGCTTCGTCCCCTCAGTAGTTTTGAGTAAAAGTTACACATGATAGGATTACACTTCTCTGAAGGGACCTTTTTATTTTAATTACTGAAGTGCTTGTGAAATAGCATGCCTAGGTACTTTGCTACTCTCAGCTGCAAAATGCAATGGTTTCATAAGAGTTGAGGTTGCTCCTCTAATCAGATAGGTTTGTCTGTGGTATAGTCGAAAATGCTTAGAAAGTCACTACCTGGTACATCTGGTTAATCTCCAGAGCTACCGTGGCTGATTTCCACACCTATCCCAGAGTGCAGCATTGACCATATGAGCACAACCTGTCTGTTTCAGAATGATACAGGTCAGTTTAAATCAGGTCAGAGAGGGCAGTCAGTTCCAGTAGAGGAGAGGGAAGCAGCAATGGAGCCAGTCAGTCACAAGCATTTGTCTGACTACAACCAGCTCACACTGGTTGATTGAAGCATCTCTGCTGAGAGGGCAGTAACTCATGGCCTCATGGCAGTAATTTTTAAACACTAAGAGTATGAGTGCTCCGTGTGATCCCTTAAAAGGCTACAAATTACTTTAGGCAGATGTGTTCAGAAAGTAAAAAACTGTGTTCCAGTCTTACTACTCAAGGGTGTATTTACATAGAGCAATCATTAATGCTTTCTGTCTCACAGGATCCTAGCTGATTAATTTAAGCATATTCACTTGCTAGTAATACACTGTTTTCTTTTCCTGAGGATTTTCTTGCTTTTTTACTAATAAACAAATAAATGTATCTACTACCCGGGCAGCTTTACATCTCACAATCTCATTTAAGTTTCTTCAGAGCTACTCCACTGAGGTGGTCCATTTGAGCATGATCTGATGTATTAACTGGTTAAGACATTGAGGTTCAGCTGAGAAGGGAGACTTGTCTGGGAATTTGCTCCAGATGGTTTGTACTTTCTGAAGAAATTTATTGAGTGCTTACTTACACTAATAGAAAGCTGCCATGAAAGCTCAAAGGTGTCACTCTTTTAAGAGCAATAGTAGAATTTTACCAGGATTATGATTAAATTCAAAGCCTAATGGTTACTTCCTCTTTTATCATCTTGCTCCAGTCACTCACCATTTAATTTCATTTCATTTCCAGTCACTCACCAAAGCCATTTCATCAGCATTGATCCATTCATCTTTGAATAAATTCTGTTCTGTGTTCATAGACCAACTTTGAAACAACATGCAGTCCTTAAAATCTGAGGCAATCCCACTCTGACCCCAGATCTCAAGGAAAATTAAGTAGTGAACTTACTTGCTGAAGATTTCACAACTTTGCTGGCCTGAAATACTAAAATGCTCACAGGATATAATACAGTATTCTAAGAGTACATTTTGCTTTTTCCATAACTTGGAGTTTAAGACAGGTATGATAACTTCGTGCTTAATACTAAATGCCAACATAGGCAAATGTTTGCAAGTATGCAAATAGCACAGTGTTTTGCCTCACAATTAGTGGAAACTCAATGCTGAAATGTGTTCTTAAAATCTCTCTTAAGGAGAACTGTTCCAATGCTTGCTTCAATTGGATACTATTTTGTTTTTAGGTAGTGGCATTTAACTATGCTATGACTATTTCGTTATTTAAGTAGTATTAAAAGAACTGATACTGGTCATGTGTTAAGCTATGGATAAGAGCCACGATTAAAATTAAAGGGAGACTTTAATATATCTTCTTGAACAGTTGCTTGAATTTAGTAAAGCAAATTCAGGCCACTAATTTCTTTTGGAATTAAATCTAAATATCCTACCACTTGGGCAAAGACTGCCATTAACTTTTCAGCAAAATAGGTGCCCAATGTCAATGTTTTTCTCTCTTGTTGAATATTATGTCCAGAAACTAAACCTGGCATTAATTCATATGATAATGAATTGATTTTGTAGTCAAACATATGGTACATTTGCTTTATGAGGGTGAAATAACCTACCATATGATTAGACATGGAGATTACATTCCTGGTTATTTGGCATATAAGAGTGAATCAATAAATCTTGACTAGTGTCAATATTTCTCAATGTTTAGAAAAACTAGAAAAAATTAACAGTTCAATCTGTACTTGTCCTTCATGTGTCCCATTTTCTCAAGTTAACTATTTTGCCATCTTTAAAATGTATAACTAAACCCTGCCTGTTTAATAAATACATGCTTTATATAAAACCTATTACTGAGATGGGGTTTTTTGAGTTATTTTAAAATATGTCATTGAATAAATATCATTCAGGCCTTGAACATTTTTATACTTCAAAATTTCTTTCAGCTACTTTACTAGTCAGACAATTAGAAATCATATAAAATCTACTTAAAATTGCTGATACTTCAGATCAGCCATTTCCTTATTATTTATTGTATATTTTTTCTGTAAGATGAGCTATCCCTATACAGGACAAAAAGCCACTGACACAGAATACAGATGAGTGAAGTGTGAAGTTGCAAAAGAGCATGTAAAAGAGAAAGTGCTGGATGCACAGTATCTTCAGAGGAACCTACTTCACTCTCCGGATTCTTCAGGTGTAAAATTCCTCTTGTGATATATACACCTACTGCAATTTTTGCTAAGTATATGATCTACATTGAAACTATATTGGCATTTTCTTCAGGGACTAAAATGGAGGTCATTTGTACCTTCTTAAATTCGCTTATATTTGAAACTAGCAATTTAGCAACAAACCTTATTAGTCTAACAGATATAGGAAAAAACCCACAAACTTTCTTACCCTGGAAAATGCTTATATTTGTAGGTTAAATAACATTATTTTAAAATAAATTCATCTTATTGAAGAAAACGACTCAACAGGAAAAAAATAGCTCTTTCTCTTGACAGTACTGTCCAAAACAAATTCTTACAAATGAGTTTGTCTATTACTTGTCTTCTCTTCCTACGTAATTACAGAATAAGCAGTCAAAACAGAGAAAAAACAGCAGGCTATACTTTTTACTTCTTATAACACCAGACTCAGTTTAAAGTTATTTAATCATGTAGCCAGCTTTGCAGCAATGAATGCAAAGTCCTGCTCTGCAAAGCTCTAGATGGAACAGACAGTCAGACATTAGTCTTCTCAGCCCAGTCTTCAACATAGTCTTTCAGGAAACAAAAATAAATCCAGTCACTTATGTTTCATCATTTCTCATATTCAATATTTCTCTGTTTTAATTTTGTTATGACATATTTGTCTGTTTTTCAGTCTAATGATATCCATATGCTGTCCTTTATTTCTTCTATAAATGTACACATTTCAAAAAAAGAAGTCATGAATCTTTTTTTTTTGAAAACAGTTTTCATCAAAGGGGGATATTAGAGCCCTCAATCCTTAATGTCATTCTTCTTTCTGAAACATAGTAAGCTTTTGTTTCTGTATATCTTCTGTAGCTAAGCTAATATATTGACAATTAAGGGTCTTTGATCTGAGAGCTGTAGAGGTAAAGCAGCCTGTAATGGTAGTTGAGAAAGCAATACATAAGCAAAATAACTGGCATGATTTATTGCTATGTCAAATAACAAACATAACTTTCAGAATTTTTTTTTTTTTAATGAGAATGATCAGGATCTGTGCCAGACCTTGGATCAAACTATACCCATGCTTTGTTTTTTAGCTACTATTCTTTCAATCCTTTCCCTCCATTTCAAAGATTCAGCTTTATTTGATGGTCTCCACTTCTGCCATTGACTTGCATATTTTATAGGCCAATGCCTGTCATTCTCAGGAATACAGATCTCTTCATCCTGAGACAGGATAAAGGTCAGCCTAGTACTTAGATCTGATAAAGGCAAACCAATGCTCTACTCACAGTATGACTGTACATCTATGCATTGCCATAAATCCAATTTATAATCCATGCTGGATAATAACAATATTTGTTTTTCTCCAGGCACAGATGGAGATTTTCCAAGGTGGGATATCATCATGTTCCCTCTCCCAACTGAGAAAGCCAATATTGTTGAAAAGCCTTGTTAACCCTTTGAACACATATTTCTGTAGTAGGCATGTATTCCTCTGGCTAGTGGGGTAGGTTTGCACTTGCTGAACTACTGTGATATTTGCAGGTTTTTGGGAGTTCTAGGGGTACTCATTTGACTATTTTGATTCAAAGTTTCCATCTGGTTTTTCTGGGACACTACCCACAAAAATCTGTGTAAACTCTGCCAGGTACATCCCTTGTATTCTAAGTCTGTTTTTTTGAGGAGCTTTCATTTCATGTTTATATAAAATAAAAACCTTATTTCAGTTTGTGAGCAATAAAGCCTGGGTATAATATATCTTCACTGGTCTTTCTTAAGGTAGCAGAAAAAAATTGACAGAAAGTGTCCATACATGCAGCTATCTATTTAGATGGGTTGTGTCTTTGTTACTAGGGCTTTGCATTTCATGAAGAAGGTGAATAGCAGTTTGGTGTCTGAGTGCAGATATTACATGCCTGAAGTGAGTAGGTAAATTTTACATTTATAAAGACTCCTGAATCACAGATAGTACTGTCTAAAGAGTAAAATAATGATGTTGTTCTTATTGCTTGAGCATCATCAGTGTGATTCCCATTGTTACTCAGAATAAAATAATTGAAGTAATTTATTCTTGAGACATATGCTATATAACTCTATCCATTACTGTTGTAGTGAAGTATAGTAAATAAGGCTTCCTGCTAGTTTCAGCAGCTCAGTGCAGTACATAGAGGAATGATAAAAATTATGATGATTCTTCTTCTAAGGCTAAGGAATCTCTTCTGCCTAGAAATATTTCTGACTTATCTGTTTACCCTGTAAACCAAATGTTCTACTAAGATCCAGCTGGTAAGGTCGTATGATGTAATGCAAATAACTTATGCAAATCATCTTTTCCCTTATGATTTTATGTTTTTATCTTAGTAGAAGGTATTGAATTAACATTTCAGCTATACAGGGATATTTGTGTATTCAATCCACCATATGACTATACTAACAAGGGAGATACTTCACTAATTTAGTGTTTTTAAACCACAGCTGCAAGTTGGAGCTGTACATTATCTTTTCTCCTAAGCAAGATGCTAAAAGGACAGAAACCAAATTTTATGATCACTATTATTATAGTTCTACCTGGTCCTTTTTTCAGTTCTTTCAGATCTGAATAACTTTGACCAATATGGTTGTGGATGAAAATAAAAAAATCTTTCTTGACAAATGGGAAAGAGATGAATGGATCTGGAGGCGAGATAGGGTGATAGAGCAGCTACATGAGAAAATGGGAAAAATCACTAGGATGCAGAAACTGTATGTGCAGTCAGGTATATGAGAAGGATCTATTAAGTGAGGGGTGGAAGGTAGGACAGAAGAGGAAGATGGGGGTAATAGGGGGCAACAAATTGTTTCTGTTTTAATGTATGAGGAAAATGGAATGAAATAGGAACCCGAAAAGTCATGTGCAACTGTCAATATGATGATCTTTATGAATACAAAATATATTGTTTGTTGTCCCAGGTGTTGTCAGTGCACTTTGCACAGATTAGTTGTTTGTATGAAAATCACTGGCATAAGAATCTGTGAACTGTAAATGTGGATGCCATGCAGAAAAAGAATGTATTGAAATTCACACAGGCTCATGGAGGTATTGATAGAAGCATATCTTGTAATAACATCCTCCACTGGTGGCAGAACTAAGTTTTGGACATCATAAAGTCTTAGACTCTTTACTGTTATCTCTACTAATGATTGATTATTCCTGTTAATCTCTGATTTGAATAGCTGTAATAAACTACCTATTATTAATTAGCATATCCATAGGATCTAAGAACAGAATGCTAGACAAGAATCCTAGAAAAGAATTTTTCTGCAGAAAGAAACAAAACCAAACTGTTAGACCTGAAAGTTATTGAAATGACCCTATACATCAAGAAGCAGTGAAGGTGCAACACTCAGTAGTATCATTTGTCAGTAAAGGAGGTAAAGTGAGAACATGCCAACACCTTTTGCTTGCAGGAAAATTATATAATAGTTTTATTTATTTTTCAGTAAGAAAAATTTGCTATAGAAAAACAACTTCTCTAGCTAAAAAAAAAATAGTATTGGTAGCTAGCAACCATTGTTCTTGGAAGCTAAACTAACTTCTGAATCTGAATATTTGGATTGCAAGTAAAGTTTATTTTTTTCCATAAGTAAACAATTTAACTAGTATGTCAAAAGATTAGGTTTTCCTTATGTCAGAATTGGAGATTTTTACTCTGTGGCAAAGACCTGAAAATTACAAGACCTTTATCTCATTTTCTCTGTCTTTCTCTCATTAGCTTTTTTTCCCCCCCTCTTTTTCCAATTCCTTCCTTCCTTCCTTCCTGGAATCTTTCCTTCCTTCCTGGAATTCTTCCTTCCTTCCTGCTTGGAATCTTTCCTTCCTGGAATCCTTCATTCCTTCCTGGAATCCTTCCTTCAGTCCTTCCTGAAATCCTTCTTTCCTGGAATCCTTCCTAGTGTCCTTCCTTCCTGGAATTCTTCCTGGAATCATTCCTTCCTTTTTGGAATCCTTACTTTTTGGAATCCTTCCTTTCTGGAATTCTTCAGTGAAGGAGGTAAAGTGAGAACATGCCAACACTTTTTGCTTGCAGAGAAATGATATTATAGTTTTATTTATTTTTCTGTGAGAAAAATTGGCTTCAGAAAAACAACTTCTCTAGCTAAAAAAGAAATAGTATTGGTAGCTAGCAACTATTGTTCTTGGAAACCAAACTTCTGAATCTGAATATTTGGACTGCAAGTAAAGTCTATTTTTTTCAATAAGTAAACAATTTAACTAGTGTGTCAACAGATTAGGTTTTCCTTATGTCAGAATTGAAGATTTTTACTCTGTGGAAAAGACCTGAAAATTACAAGACCTTTATCTCATTTTCTCCATCTTTCTCTCATTAGCTTTTTTTTCCCCCTCTTTTTCCAATTCCTTCCTTCCTTCCTTCCTTCCTGAAATCTTTTCTTCCTGGAATCCTTCCTGGAATCCTTCCTGGAATCCTTCCTTCCTTCCTTACTGGAATCCCTCCTGGAATTCTTCCATCCTTCCTGGAATCCTTCCTTCCTGGAATCCTTCCTGGAATTCTTCCATCCTTCCTGGAATCCTGGAATCCTTCCTGGAATCCTTCCTTCCTGGAATCCTTCCCTGAATCCTTCCTTCCTGGAATCCTTCCTGGAATCATTCCTTCCTTTTTGGAATCCTTCCTTACTGGAATCCTTCCTTCCTGGAATTCTTCCTTCATGGATTCCTTCCTGGAATCCTTTCTTCCTGGAATCCTTCCCAGTGTCCTTCCTTTCTGGAATCCTTCCTTCCTGGAAGCCTTCCTTCTTGGATTCCTGCCTGGAATTCTTCTTTCCTTCTTTCCTTCTTTCCTTCTTTCTTTCTTTCCTTCTTTCCTTCCTTCCTGGAATCCTTCCTTCCTGGAATCCTTCCTGGAATCCTTCCTTCCTTTTTGGAATCCTTCCTTCCTGAATTCCTTCCTCGAGTTCTTCCTTCCTGGAGTCCTTTCTGGAATCCTTCCTTGCTTCCTGTCTCACCCTTTCCTTTTTGTCTTTTCTTATTGTCATTGCTTAGTTAAGCAGCTTGGGATGCTCCCATTGAAAATCGTGATTTGAGCTGAAATAGCTGAGGATGAATGTTGCCTGAAGAGTGCAGTAAGAATGTTTGTATTCCTCCTATAGAAAACAAACATGGGGAAAGAGGACAGAAGAACGGAACAGGACCTTGAAAGACTGCAACTTTAGAGGTAAAAAGGGGATGAGCAAACTATAGAAGTTTACTGCGAAAGAAAGCAGTGATTCTTGTATATTCAAACCCCGTGTGCTGTTGTTTCTCCGGTCTCCATGGTAACAATAACACAGACAGAAGAGGATCGCTGAGGAAAGGCTGACAGAAACAAAGCATACTTACATTTTCAAAAATGCCTGGTGAATCTGAGTTTTGGATGACTTGACTGAAATAGGCAAAATTAATTTTCTAAATCCTTAGCATTCAGCTTCACTAAATGGAGCTCTTCTGAGGTGTCTAAAGTTAGTGTAAGGTACCCTGGATTCTGTAAAGCCATTAAAAGGGAAAGAAACCCTATTATGCTGACTGTCACTTATGGCAACATTTCTCAGCCTTCTGTTTTATTCCTGTAATGAAAACCCCACATTCTACACAATACTTCAAATACATGAACAAAATCCTTTGAATAGATCATGATACAGAACTCCTATACAGATACAATTGATAATCTACTGTTAGCTCATCAGACTGAAATTTGAGATCTGAAGCCCCATTTTTTATATATCAGTGATTTGATTTTTAGTGTTACTAAGCAAATTACATGCTGTACCTTCCCCTGACAGCACAAAATCATTGGTATAGTTGCAAATGTTGTATTTATAAAAAATAAAGTGAAACAAAAGAAATTATTGCAAAACATTTCCCTCTATATTAGATTCAGATTTTCTGCAAACATTTTTGCATTCTTGAGAGTCCTCATGTGACACATTTCTGGCAGAGAAGAAATGATGTAGCAGTCGCTGCTCAGATTGAACCTAGAACAGAGGTGAAGTGTGCTGCAGCTGAACAAGGACAGAAACAAAGGAGCGCAGGAGTAATCACAACTGTGAAGGATAGAATTATTAATATAAAAATGCCGACTGTTTTCTTTCTCATTGACATATCTTGAACTCCTACTATACCATTTATAAGAGGGACAAGGACATCTCTGACTAATTTTCAGCAATTTATGTAAAGTTCAGCTAGAAGGTAGGTGAAATTAAAACCTTTTTCCTGAAAAATCATCATGGGGTGACTAATAAAGCACTTCTTCACCAATACATATTAGCTTGATTAAAAATAAAAATTCTATTAGAGAATAGGATGCATTTATGATCACAGATTCAAACCTCATTATTCTTCAACTTTGCATGTCTGTTCTGTGTGGCTCTTGTTTTGGTGTCTGAGTTATATGGAAACCTAGTGATCCTGGAGATGCATGAACAACCTTTTCACCAGCAAAGAATTCTTCAGGACCTATACATTTCTAGCATTAAAGAATAAATCAATCCCTTTTCATAGCAAGATGGTCAGTGGTTGAACTCTCTTCGCTGCAGACTGAGGTGTGTTTGGAAATTCCAAGAGTTTGTCATCTCTGGAGCTTTGATCTTTGCTACTTCACTGTATAAATCAACCATGCCTAATTAGAAAACTAAACTTGATACAGTAGATGTGGATTTAATTTTGTCAGCATAACAGTAAGAACAGTTAAATAATCTGTGTATTTATTGCTGGCATGATGCTTTACTTGAAACAATTACCACCAATACCTTTTTAAAGGTAAGTAGGTCATTCTGTTGCAGCACAAACTGACAAAATTAGGGGAAGTGCTCAAATTTTACTGATGGGTCTTGCTATTACATAATACATCAATTTTTAAAAAAGAGAAAAGAAATAAAAATGGATAAATAAAAATAAAAGAAAACTTAAAAAATATATAAACATATAAAAATTCTCTGTAAAGTAAGTAATACAAAACAGAAGTTCAATATAGACCTCTGGGTGAAAATAGTTAATTAGCAAGAAACCATTAAATTGGAAATTTGTATTATGAAACCTTCTGATACTTTATCCAAGAGACTTTAGTTGACTGCTACAAAATACAATCCATTGTGCTAACAATTTAATTAAAAAGGGAAAACATAAGTCTGCTTACTTTTTCTCCTAACATTCCCCCTGATTATTATGTCAGTATCAGCCAATCAGTTTTTTTCCTAAACATGATTTATAATATGTGCCTATTGGAATTTCCATTATAATCCACACTTGTGTGCACTAAGAATTTCTTAGCTAGCTTTTGGTAATAAATCATAATTGAGTTTCATTTACTTTTGGATTGAAATAATACGTGTGTAAAACCTACTTGGAACACAGACATGCTCATCATGAAATAGATAGAAGGTACTGTGCTGTCATCTGAAGAGACATCAAAAAATATTATTATTTTCTGCTTTCTTCTACAGACATGTCATTGTCCTGGATAGGAAAAAAAAAATAAAAATACTGGGTTACCTGTTTCTTATGAATTTGGAGAAAAGCACGACTTGAATTTCAATTTTCTGTCTAGGTAGAATGGCACATGCCCATTCACTTCTTTCATCTTCTTTTAGTGTTTTTCTGCATGTCAAATATTTTATATTTTGAGAAAATTCAATAGAGAATTCAAATGTATATATACTACACAGATTAAATTTATTTTCAAGAATTTTGATGCGTTCCTAATTAATGTTTCTCCAAACGTGAGATATATAAACAGGAAAATTTCTGTAACAGTGGTACTGTTTAGTGTTCTAACAGATAAGCAAATGCATATTACTTATAAAATACGGGTATCTATAAGTAAAGATAAATATCATGCTAGGACTTCCTCGTACAGGATAATTTCTTATATCATAGAAACATGTCTGGTGCAAGTATTAGAATTATCTCATTAACAGAGATTTATCCATAAATGAGCTGCAGTTCATAAAGAAACACGTGAATCTGAGGTGCTCTACTTTGTGGCCTAGAGCTGCATTTCCATTAGTGTCTAGATCTGCTATTCTCCTGGCTAAAGTAAACATCAGTGTTGCACTCCTATATAAACTAGGCCACAATCTAGAAATGAGCCTATCAGAATTATCTGAGCAGTCTTCATGAAGATTCATTACAATATCCATCATAGAATATTTTAAGATGAATTGCCATTGAGTAAAATAAAAAAGATGTCTGAAAGTACAGAGAAGAGACAGTGATCTTTGTTTTACTAAGAGTCTTATTACTAGGCTAGAGGGAAGCCTTCTCTTGCCCTTGCCAAGTCTTGATTTTCTTTATGGAGACATGTACCTAACAGAAAAGGTTAGAATATATACTCTTTTTATATTCTAGTATGGTTAAAGAGCTTTGTCTTAAAGGGGAATTTTAATTCCCTCAAGTAATGGAGAAAATTGCTCAAATTCTTTTGGATTACTTAGGATTCTCACGTAATTACACTTAAAATGAAGGAAGAAGTGTGTCAAGAAACAGCTTCTAATTTAGTAATCATAATGATTGAAATGATTGAAAACTTAATTTCTGGAGGTAAATAATTTATATGGCTGTCATCCTAAATGCTCAGAGCATTTTTTAACATGAGAAAAACTCCTGCCTGAATCACAGTTAGATTGTCATTCTGGTCTAACTCTCATTTCTGAAGTGATCTAGAGAGACTTATGCCAAGTATGCACCTTTAACAAAACCTTTGGTGATGCAGTCCCTAAAAAATGTTGTTACCAAATCAGTCAGGTCTTCTATAGATTCATTTGATCAGTCTTCCAATACCCTCTGTATGACATGTCAGAGCATGCCCAATGAAGGCCGTGGACACCATTCTAAGCACGAATTTTCTTCTGGGATGCATTGATGCTGCCAAATATCTTCTTATTTTGTTTCCAAATCTCCTGTTCAGTCATGTGATCTGTTTGTTAGTTTGTCCAGGACTGTATTTGGATAAAATTAAGTTTTTATCTCTGAGACTAAACTGAGGAAGGGTTATGGGGATAGTTTGATTTGCCTCCTATACACACCAACAGCATTATCTATTATGGTTGCAATGTCATTAAAATCCTTCCTCCATCCACACCAGTGTGATGTCATTTTCACATTGCAGTGGGAATGGCATCTGACCTATATGGTCCTCAAAAACAGTTTAAAATATTGCCTAGCATGGACCAAAACCATAGCAAGTAAGTATTGTTGCAAATTTCAAATACATATGCTGGTCACCCATGGTTTCTTATATGGGACAGCTAAGTTACAACATACGAATACAGTGGGAAATTTGGAGAAAACAGAATGTGGTAGAGATGTAGACACACTGGAGACATTTAGCCTCTATGGAAAAAAATTTTAGTTTCCATCATGAAGATAGTGAGCCATATGTGGTACCCCAAAATGGACGTCTTTAGCACTGTTACCTGTTACCTCCTTGTGTCTTGACTACAGAAATCATAAATCAGAAAGGAGTGACATACTCTCATATAGCAATATCAGGAGTGGACAACATAGACCTTTCCTACAAAAGTTGGTTATTTTTAGTCCTCTTCTGTTCAAGCTTCTATCCAAACCTCTTCTCCTGCCGACCCCTAATCTAATCTCTGTCAGCAGTATATTAACTGCTCCCTCATCAAACCTATCCTGAAATGCTACAAAAGGACCTAAGAAAGGTAGGGCCACCACCTTAACCAGTTTCCAGAAATGGGGATATTTCCCCAATGAGATGAATGCTTTCACTGTTCAGGAAAATTAGCTATGAACCTTTTCCTGTTGAAAATAACCCATAAATGCTGAATGAACTATGGAAACAGAATATAGCTTTAACCTCACATACTCTCACCTTATACTGTATCAGCCTCTAATTTCTAGAATTCTTTTCAGTAAACAATTTGGTATATTCATATTTTTCAATTAATATTTTAAAATATAAAAGTAGTTCATCTTACTTGTTCACTTCACCAAACATGATGCTAACACAGGCCACATGTGAAAAGTGAGATCAGCTGTTTCAGCTAGCTTGAAAATGTTTCAAATTCATTTTAGACTTTCTCTTAAAATGCTGGGGTACAGAGAGAAATAAACCATTAAAACATATTCTATTTTTCCCTCTGGACTTGAGCAGTCTACAGAGCAATAACTCAGAACAACAAACAAACAGAAAAGCAGCCAGACTGTCATGACGGCCATACTATTGTCATAAATTTGATCTCCCTTGGAATATTATTTTTAAGGACTGGAAAGGCAGAAAACTAAATTCTGCTCTCAGTTACCATGGAGCACCCCCAACTTCATTCAGTTTCTTCACAATAATGAGGACATATTGTATAACTGAGAAAAACTTAGTTTACTGAGTTTATAGTCAATACTACAAAAAAAAAATATGCATAGCAAGTTTAGTTTATTGTTACTGATTTGCAGTAGTATATGCAAGAAGTAAGGGGAATGGCTGTAATCATACAATGAAGAGTATTCTTTTTTGAACAATGCATGTTGTCAGTGAAAGGAAATTATGAGATTTAATTAAATGTTTTCCTTTACTTTTGGTGTGACATACAAAGAGTATCAATGGAACACACAATTTATTTCTCCCTTACTTTCTTTTTTAATGTCTGTGAATTCCATTTACTGAAGTACCTGTTCTTTATCCCTGCTACGCCTGTAGTTTGTACAGTAGATCATGCTGCTAAATGGAGGATTAATAACAGTAAAGTAAATGTGTGGAGATTATAATCCAGTTAATCAGAGTTCCTGCACCCAGCATTTGCTGCAATGCTCAAGAAACAAAGGGAATTCCATCTAGTCATGTGTGTGCTGCCCAACAGATTGTCCTTTACAAAGAATTTTGTACAAGAAATAAAGTCTCTCCATAGTCAGACCTGATCCTCATTTTCCTCTATTATTAAACTTCTTTATTCATGGCAGGGATTTTGAGGAGGAAACAGAAGAGAAGACATGCATGTAGTTACCTATAAAGTACTTCTGTGATCTTTCCTATCTCTTAGAGTCTTTTTCACCCTCATATGTGTAAACCTCTTGGAAAATCTTCCATGTGCATCTGTTACATGCATCATTCTGGATCAGTGACCTCTACTGTCTCAGAGGGGAAAAAAAATGCACAGTTGAAGTAGTTTAGAAATCAGAGATTCATCCTAAAATAGCCAGAATAATTGATTAATTAATTGGAAAATTAGGCCTTGTATTGGTGAAAAAAGCTGATCTTAATTGAAGGGAATAGAGCCTGATATATTTATGATTGCTGGAAATTGAGAAAGTCATAGATAGCATCTGTATCAGTTGGAATTTTTGCATAACTTTGGCACAGCGACTCAGAGACACTGACTTACCATCTGACCTGGGCATGGCAGGAGTCTGCACAGGAAAAAGATTAAAGCTTCCCAGCAGTCTGAAAACTGAAAAATATTCTGGAAATTAAGAGAAAATTTTAATCTTCATTTAACTGGTCTTAAAGAGGACTCAAATAAGAGTCCAATGCTTTGGACCACTTGCTACTTGTAAGGACTATTTACTTACCCCAAAAAGTGAAGGAAATGTCACCATTCTTCAGAGCAATTTCTTTTTCAATTAAAATTATTACTGTCTTCAAACAGATTTTGTTTATTCATAAATGCATTCTATTATAGGGCTTGACACTTTGTCAGTAGCAGCAGATAGAAATTAGGCTTGTCTTAGAATAAGACAAATTTGCATTGCAGAAGATCTTAAAAAATTGTTTTTTGTTCATAAGGATATCTGAAGTGATTTAGTTAAAAGTTATCTTCACTTTAGTCTTGAAGATCAAATCTATTTTTTTTAACCTCATATGGTTCTTTTGTGTTCCTCTGACTATTTTTATTTCTCTTCACTGGGTTGTCTTCACTGCCACGTCTTTTTTAGAGGGCAGAGCCTTTTAAGCAGCATGCTATTCATGCTGCAGGTATATTTTCTCTTAGTATGTGCAAACTATTGTAGCTAGGTTTGTTTGAGTTTTGTTTTCACCCTTTTCCCTGTAGCATGGTCTACATTGATGACTTACTCTTTTATATTTTCCGTACAGTTTTTTCCGAGACTCTTACAGTGCTTTTCCCCCAACCTTTCCCAAAGCTCCTGCTGATATACATTTATCATTATAAAAAAAGGCAGCTATCTTCATCTAATTTATTTTTTTAGAGAATTTCTCAAATTTATAAAAATCAGGTCAATTTTAAGCCTCTTTACCAACTTAGTTTCTTCCAAGTAGATGTAATAAGCATTTGTGAAAATATGTAGGTATTTAATTCTTGTCTCTGTCTTAGGGCAAGTTTACCTAGACTGTTCTTCATTAAAAAATCTGTTTAAAAAAAGGATGGAAAGATCATCCAAGATTATCTCCATCCAAAAGACCTTTTATTTAGTTGAGAACAACATAAAACAATAATTCAACTACTTTTTCATGAATATTTCAAATTCTGCATAAACTCTTTCCTATGTTTAGATTTCTAGTTTTCTTCTGTACTGTGTTTGCCTACACAGTTCTGGAATCAGGGAGTCAACACAGGGGGACTTCTGATAGAAGATGTCAGAGGTTCCCTTGAAGCTAGATTAAATCAGAGTCAGCCAGCTTCAGACAGACACGCTGCACACCAAAGCTGAGCCAGTGGTGGAGGTGCCTCTGTGATAATGTATTTAAGAAGTAAAAACTGCTGCAAAAAAGCACCCAGGAGATGAGTGAGAATATGGGAAAGAAACTGCCTTGTATCCATCAAGGCCAGTGAAGAAGGAGGGGTGGGAGGTGCTCCAGATGCTAGAGCTGAGATTCCCCTGCAAACACTTGTGAAGACCATGGTAAGGCAGCTTGACCCTGAAGATCGTGAAGGTCTACAGGGAAGCAGAGATCCACGTGCAGCCTGAGAGGAGCCCACACATGAGCAGGCAGATGTGTCCTGGAGAAATCTGTCAGCCATGGTGCCCTAACCCCCTACACTGCTCAGTAATTGGTGAGTGATATCTCCCTGTCCTTATCTTTATCCATAAGAATTTTACTGTATTTTCTCTCGTCTGTGCAGTTGAGGAGGGGCAGTGATAGAGTGCACCAGGCAAAGTCAACTGTTCTTCCTGCCATAGCAGCTTTTCTTTTTTTAATTTACGTTGACTAGCTTGTTGTAGTCCCTTCATTAAAGATTGTGCTATACAATTCTTTCTTTAGCTGGTAACTCATCTTTTACAAGACCATGGTGAGAAGCACTATGATTTAGTGTGTTTTAGTCAACTCTCATAAGTAGTATAGAGTAAAATTTGTCTCAGAATCTAAAAGTCTCTAATTGCCCTATATTCTCATTAGTTTCTTGTTTCCCAGGATTAAATTTGATTCACCACCATTTTAAATTGTTATAGGCATCTGATTACTTAGCCATTTTTATTGCAAGCCACTGATAACTAGTGTGCAGCTGACCATGATCATTACCATGAATACAAGGGTTGAAGTAACATCTCCTATGTGTATTCTTCTTTTCTCTTTTAGCTGAACTGTGTGCAGTGTGGTGTGCACTGCATGGCATGGTGTGGTTTTTAAATATCTTTGATGAATTTTAGGAGTAAGGTATCCTTCATATTCTTCTTCATGGAAGAATTTTAGGGCAAAAGTTTCCTTTCTAATTTTTACATTTTTAGTTGTGTTGAGAGCTTGTGGCATTGGGGTGTCTATTTTCTCTTTCTGGTAGGTAGGACATGTAGGAGTGATACTTGTGCTCTGTGATTACTGTGTCAAAGACAGCAAATGGATTTGGCAATATTATCTTTAATGCAATTTAAACACACATGAAAAAGGCCTTCTTTCTCTATTTTCTTTTTTTTAAAATTTATTTGCTTATTTGTTTTAGTAGCACTAGTAGTGGTAGTAGTATAATTTTTGAGAGCTAGGTGTGGGGAAACCATAAAATAAATTTAGAACTAAAAAGTTTTAATTTGGGGGGAGAGGGACTCTTGGATGTCTTCCTCATTTGCCAGCCAAAAAAGCTACTAATTTAGTAGAGGAGGACAAATCTGTTCCTTGAACAGGAAAAACAGACAAAGGAACAATTAGAGGTGTTCAAATTTCCTATGCTGTATAGACATATACATACATATACACACACAGATATATATTATATATATGTATAATGTACATACCTAAGAAAGATAGATTTATCTATCTATGATAATGAATTTATATTTCAGACACATTTTTAGACAGGCTTTTACAGGCTATGGAGAGCCTTCAGTTATTAAAAAGGTATTTTTCATCTGTGAAAATTTGGATTAGTTACATTTTTTTTCTGAATTTCATAGAGCAAATATCAATGAAAAATAAAAATTATATGTTTTCTGTGATGCAAATCTAGGTTCAGTTTGTGCAAGCCTAGAAGAGCATTTGTAGATGGCACAATATTTGTTTTCACTAGTTATTTAAAAAATTCATCTCTATACTCTTTAAGCAAGCATCTCTATACCCTTTGACACAGTAATTTTATCTAGTTTACAATATAACAATTGCTACCTGAGGGACAAAATGAAACTTTACCAAGAATATAAAGTAGTAGACTCTTATCTTGAATAAAAATAATTACTATCTTTTTTCATCCAACAGTGTCTCAGTGGAAAAACACTAACAAAACCAATCACGTAATTCTATTTAAATGTGCTATGTGTCCAAGTTGTAACTGAAGGACTGATGGCCCAAGGACTGATGTTTTCAATATTGTAGAAACTATCTACTGGGTTATGGCATCTGATTAAAAAAAAAAAATAGCTGCAACACTGCTACTTAGTCAAGGGTAGAAAAATAATCCTTGAATCATCCTCATGTAATCTGTTCAGGAAAAGATATGAAGAAGCATGAAATAGAGCACATGAGGTTTTAGATCCAAGAATACCTGAAAATGTGCTACTAGAAATTGATCTTAAAAAAACCAAAAAGAGAATTCATGGCTACTAAATCTTATCTTTATATATATATTCTGATTTGTTATTTTCCTTTGGAGTCAAACATTTTAGAGATAATGAAGATAATGGATGACTGTAGCTTAGAAGCAGCAGTTGTAGAATCATGTCTTCTAAAAGAGGGGCTCATTAAAACTGTCAAAGAGAAAAAAAGGGTTCTCACTAAAGTTAAGTGAGTGAGTTGAGGTAATTGTACCATTTTACTTTTTTTCTTCAGATAAAATACTATGTGGTGGAGTGCTCTACAAAAAAGAGTAGCAGATAATGAAATACTGGAAAAAACTAGTTTCAAAATTAGTGCCAGAGGAATGATCACACTCTTGACTCTGGTGTTTGGATGCACGTTCTGTCAAGGGAACATGTTGAAAAGAGTAGACGTCTTGGTCATTATCATAGAATAATGCTAGACAACTGGAAAGAACAATGCAAGACAATTTCTGACTTGCCTTATTTTTGGTTTTGCCACCTTCAGTCCTTATCTTTGCAGTGAGGTAAATTCATTATAGGAGAGAGAAGGAAACAGGCTGTTGAGGTGGCTGCTAAATGATCTGGAGTGTTTACTATGTGTTTTGAATGCAAATATCTAGAGGGTGAGGAAAAAATGGCTCTATTTTAAAACTATTTAGGAATCCTTTGTCCAATGACAAATTTGCACAGCCAATTCTATTCTTACAGAGATATTTTTAGTGACACTTATTTCTTTAAATGCATTCTGTCAATTAATATTACCATTGCATATCCTTTGAGCTCCTTACTGTGAAAATATTTATTTTTTGTAGATTTCTTTATTTGTTCACTTCACAGGCCTTTTGAGATTCCATAGAACACAAGATGCAAGAAGGAATTTAAAATACAAACCACATTTTTTAGACAACAAGTAAGATTCAATACAAGACTTGCAATACTGTGTTGCCATGACCTTTGCTGAGGAGAAATAGATTGTCTTCTCTACATGGCCATCTAAGGCACATAAAAACTTATTCATAGCGATCTTAAGAGACCCTTGGCATTAGTGTAGAGAAGTATTTCCTGGTAAATATAACCAGCAGCTTTATGAATCTTGAAAGTATTTTGAATACGACAGAGCTATTTCAAGAGGGGTTGAAGAAAAGCTTTGTAAGAAAACCTGACTTGCACTTCACCATGTTCCCAGCAAGGTAAGAAGTGTTTAACTACTCAGATTGCCACTAGTGGGGAGTGGTAGCACAGACTCTGTCTCTAATGTCTGCACCAAAATTTTTTTTTTCAAGGATGGATAACAATTTTTTCCTGGGGAAAAAAAATGTGTTGTAGAGCCCAAGGGACTGGAAATGGCTACCTGCTCTCTTTCCCTCTCCCAACCCAAAGAGTAGAAATTCAGATATCCTGTCTCCAGTGTTTCCTTTTCTCTCTTTGTTTAACAGTATTTGCTCAGCATACTGCCTGCTTCAGCTGCCGTTTTGAGGAAAGTAAGTTTCATTAGCTCAGAATTGGGATGCTCAAAACTTAATAAAGTTGCCTGGGTTTCTAAAGTTATCCATGATTATGCCTGCCTTATGTACGACAGTTTAAAACATCTAACTACAAGTGACTGAATGCTGTATACAGAAGAAAATCCGAGGGCAATTCCATTTGTTTTGGTAAATAGTATCAAACCAGTTGATAAGATGTTAAATAAATACTGTTTCCAGCATAGTTTATTTTTATTTCTAATGTGTTGCACCCACTTCACAGAGCAAAATATGCATTTTGCAGTTTTCTTCTAAGAGTCAGGATTGTGTACAATCAAATTAATCAAAGTAGATGAAAGCAGAAGAAGTGGATTGTGATTGTCCTGGAGCTCCTGGCATTAAATATGAAATTATTATTTAAAAGTCTTCAAAAGTCATAAAAACTGAAGTGAGACATGAAAGGCACAACATTATTTGAGTGGAGAAAACTGGTATGGAAATTATTGCTGCTCTCTTGGTGGAGAAAAAGAACTCATCTCTCACATGTGAACGAGATAGTTCTCACAATAGACATTACCTTCTGAAATTACTTTGAACGTTAGGGTTCCAGTGGCTGAGTTAAGAGAAAAAGAAAAATGCTATTCTGATACTAAAGCAGTGAAAATATATTCCTTCTCAATGACAGACAAAACAGATCATTTTATAAGGAAGCGTTTTACTGAAAAAATGTTTTAGCTTTGTAGCTCCCTGGGAAAATGAAGAGTAATGCAAAAATTGGACAAGATTAAATGAGCTTTTTTATTTCACATATTGACTGCACAAGTCACTTTCAACAAATCTGCTGCTTGTAAGGCTTAAGGCAGCACTTTGTTGACTTTAAGAAGGCTGATACAAAATTTTCAGTTTAGTAAGACAGCCTTCTGGAACCAGAAACTGAAGTTTATCCTGAAGAATATATTTGAGTATGTTTTCCAGTATGTAAGGGAAAGAAACACGAATTAAGTGTAACAGGTCTGTCACAGAATGGCTGTCAAGACAATCTGATTAGAAAGTTACTTTTTTCAGACCAGTATAGAATTAAACCTTCGTAGTAAAATGAAGAAATGTATGTGCTCTTTTACTAGATCTTGGTAGTTTCCATCACAATGTAGTACCCCAAAACCTGAGTTGAAACTAAACTAATGATTTCAGTTCCTAGGGGTAAAAAAACCAAGAATCAAATCTACATCAAGAAGTAAAATAGAATCCAAATTCGTGTTTACATTAAAAGCCCAGCAAGGCCTTTACCCCAGCAGTGTCTCTGGGGAAGTGATGCTGCTCCAGAGGAGAATGATGGTCAAAGTTTTCTGGAGGAGATCTGGATCTGACTTGTTTTTTTCCCCTGAAAAGTGTTTTGGTGGTTGGTTTTTTTTTTGTTTGTTTTTTGGGATTTTTTTTTTGTGTGTTTTGGGGGGTTTTTTTGTTTATTTTTTGGTGTTTTTTTTTTTTTTTTTTTTTTTTTTTTTTTGGTATTTTGTTTTTTGGTTTTTTAGGTTTTTTTGTTTGGTTGGTTTTTTGTTTTGTTTTTTTGTTTTGTCTTTTTTCCTGGAAACTAACAGTGTAGTCAAGCAACTGCTGGCTGCTTCCCCAATAAACAGGTTCCATCAACGTTTGTCTTATATACTTGGACAGGACCTGCTGACCCATGGAAGTGATGGAGATCCCTTTCTTTTCTTTCATGACATTCCAGAAAAACAATGTCCAGATAACATTGACAGCTTGAAGGAAACAGACTTCTAAATTAACTGAATTCTTTTTATTTCTGCTCCTGCCCTTTGTTCCTTAGCTGACTAATTAGCTGACACTGAATTTTTTCTCCTGCCATAGTGTATCTAAGTCTTCTAGCTGACTCACCTACATGAGAGGTGTCAGAGGTCAACAGAGCTTTTTCTAGGATAGCAACCACTGCACCCCAAGTTAATACTATTAGATATTTAGAGTGGAGGATATTTAGCAGATGATGTCTCTGTCTAGAATGTTGATAGCCACCATCAATACACCCAAGACCACTGGAATTACCTTGTAAAGGAGCTTCTGAATCTCTTCTTTAGAAAATGTCTAGACAAATGTTCCATACTAGAAACACAATTTAGAAAAACACAAATTAATCTAAAATAGCTTAGGGTGAATTGCCCAAATCACCAACTGTTAACATAGGAATGGAGGAAAAAAGCTGACTATTGCTACTTCTTGGCTCTGCTTTTAGGACTTTTCCAATAACAACACTGCACATGATTAAAGCCTTCATGCTGTTCAAAACCAGTGCTAAGACTACATACGACAGCAGCAGAATGAGGAGGGTGTAATCTCTTCCATTAAATGTGAGAACTGGCTCCACTTAAATTCTGTCTTAGTATTCCACAGATTGTATGTCTGGCAATCAGAAGAATATATTCCGAGTCCCCGTTGAATGCTGTGATCACATTTTTTAGTGATTATAATTTATTTACTTTTTACTGTGTTATATGATTTTTGTGCATGTATGTACTATAATAAGCAGTATTAACACTAGAATCTTGCCAAAAACCCAAAATCTTTGAGTCAGCATATGAAAATGATAATCTAAATTTTGCTTTACAGCATAAAATCACCCTCAAATTTCCTTTTTTTGTGAAAATATGAAGTGAGATACTGCTTCTGGTATTTTAATGTTATCTGATTTTATTTTTTTAGCTTTTATAATGACATTACATAAATAATTATTTGTCATTTAAAATGTTAATTAATCTATGACTTTGACAATAGAAAAAAATATGATTCAGTGAAGCCCCTTGTGCCAGCAAAGAATTGCTATTCAGGGAACTCAGTTGCCTGCTTAAAATTTAGATAACTTTGAGGAGTATTGTCCTGGTTTAGGGCAAATTTGGGAGAAGACCTCTGAATGGGGTATTGATGAAATCTGATAACCTTTTATCATATTTGAGTAATTTGCTTAACACTGATATATCTGCCATCTATCTATTAGAACTTTAATACCTTTAAAAACCTCTCAGTTTGACCTTATCTTGCAGCTAGGTCATAGAGCAATTAGAATACCTTTAAAAAAACCAGATGTAAGTCTATATAAGTCCTATAAAAGTTCATTGTGTATGCTCACTCTGTAATGTGTAAAGAAAGCTGGGAATCTTTAGGGTACCTCATAGATATAAATCGATATTTCACTATAATTCCATGATATACTAGACTCAGAAATGAGCCAATTTCAGCCTTTAAGATTGTTCCAAATCCAGGCCATGGTATTGCAACATTGCAGACCAGGTAATAGGCATGAATAAAATGAAGGTTCCAGGTTGATGGAGGGAAGTGTAAATATGTACAGTAAAAAATACAATTTTGAATGCACTTCTTTGTAAACAAAAAACCCTTTGATAAAACTGAGTTTGTCCTGTGAAAATAGTGATTCATTATTATTCATGATTCATGGCCACAGTTAAGTTTGCAAAGCAAAATATTTTTATTGGAGATATTAATTTTAATCTGATCTGGGAAATAAAAATGAAAATAAATAGAGATTAGTAAATGGGTAGGAAAGCATAAACTTACCCTGTAATGAAACATTTGAAAGCCAAGGTACTCTGCTTTTACATACTTATTTTGCATTTATCTGATCACAGGGAAAAATTAATATTACAAATGTAGGAATCTCAGTAACTGTTTCTGACTCACTAAGGTGTTTTAAGAAAAAGGTCAAAGTAAATGGGACAAATTATTATATTTTTACTTATTTATTATTTATTTACTGCCACATCCATTCATTAAAGACATAGATTATGATCGCCTGGTTTTTCTTCTCTCCTCTTGACATATATAGAGAAAAAAAGAGGAAAAAAAAGAGTCATTATTAAAGAAGGTCATTCCAAAATGCACCTTGCCTGGAGTAAATTAGTCTAGTAAGTGAGATCGTGAATTTTAAAGGAGATACATGTTTGACTGAAAAAGCTAACTAAATGGTTTTGTGAAAAAAGTTTTTTTAAGGATGGCAAATGTTTCTATAGTGCTATATTAATCATGGAATGAATTAAAATTAAAAATAATCTCGTTTCAATCCCCCTACTTTCTACAAGGACACTACCACCAGACTAGATTACTTAGACTCTTGCAACTAGCTTTGAACAACTCCACGGAGGGAGCATCCACAGATTTCCTGGGAAACCTGTTCCAGTTCTTCACTACTCTCTGGGTAATGAATTTCTTCCCAATGTCTAATCTATATCTAATGTTTTTCAGTTTAAAACTGAAACCCCTTTTCCTATAACCACAATCCTTGATAGAGTCCATTGTCACCTTTATGTAGGCCCCTTTAAAGAAGTGAAAGGCTGCTATAAGGTCTCATAGGAGACTTCACCGGGCTGAACTCCAACTCTCTTGGTCTTTCTTCATAGAGCAGGTGCTCCAGACTCCTTGATAATTTTTGTGGACTTCCTCTAGGCCCACTCAAGCCGGTCCATGTCTTTTTGTGCTGGGGACCCCAGAGCTGGACTCAGTGCTCCAAGTGGGGTCTCACAGGGTCAGTGTAGAGGGGTAAAATCACCTCCCTTGACCTGCAGCCCAGAATGTGGTTGGTCTGCAAGCACACACTGCCAGGACATACTCAGATTTTCAGCATTACCCCAGGTCCTTGGCAGAACTGCTCTCAATCTAATGAGCCAGGCCGTCTCCATGTTTGGAACTGTCCTGACCTTGCACTAGGCTGTGTTGAAGGTTAGCATGGACCCACCTCTCTAGTCTGTCAAGGCATGTCTGATTGGCATTCCTTCCCTCTGGAGTATCTAGACTACTGAGCCTGGTGTCATCCACAGGTTCGTTGAGTGTCCGCTCAATCCCACCATCCATGTCCCCAGAAAAGACAATACTGGTCACAATACAGACCACCTACTTTCCTTTTTCCTTTCACTTTTCCTTCAAATAGGCGGTTATATCTCCCTTCTTCCAGGAACTGGGAACTTCACTGCCATGACTTTTCAAATATGATGCTCTTCATTGTCATTATTATCATCACATATACTAATCTATCAGTAGGATACAGATATGATAAGATGGGTTCTGTAAGTAGCTCAGTCATCTGTACCAGTTTCTGGCCAGGAAATTGTAGATTTCAAAATTCCACGTGTTGGTGCCACTGTGCTATATACAAGATTAGTGAAAGAGCTCATGTTTTAAATACTACTTATAACTTTTGCTCAGGGCTTGTTTATCCATTTAATTCCAGTTCAATCAAATGATAGGAAATGCTCAGTTGGAAAGATGCAGGAACTTAAGCAAGCATGGATGTCCCTAAATCATGGTACTGCTGCCTGACATAGTGTCTGGCCAATGTAAAATGCAACCCAGAGAAGTTAAGCCTTAACTTTTGAATCAGTCTTAAATAATAAATGTTTTTCAGTCTAATGAAGATGAAAAAAGATTAGTATGTTAGCTATCTATGGAAACTGCAGATGTAACCATTTTAATGGATTCATAAAAATGTTTAATTTTATCAGAGAACTAGCCTTGATTCCTCCCTGCTCTCTGGGCTATATTTCAAGAAATATTTTGTGAAACTGTTAGATATTTCTAAAATTTTAATTTCCATAATAGATTAAGAAGTTAAAATTACCTTTGCAATCATTTCCTGAAGGTTGATGGATTTGTATAGAAACTTCCACAGTGAAAAGAGTGGTTTAGCTGACAAGACCAATAAGCACATACACTGATGTTTGAATTTGTGAATTCTCCATTGACAACTGGTTTCCCAGTGCAAATATATATTTTCACTGAGAAAAGCCACCAGAAATATGTGAAAATCCTTGAAACACTTCAAATTTTGTATTTAAAGCTGGCTGGTAGCAGTCAAGAATGGAAGACAGCATGATTCTTCTTAAGTGAAGCATCTCTGAGAGTATTCCAATATCAGAACAGGATCACACAAATCTAGCACTTCAATAACAGTATTATTAGTGTTGTTCTCAATAAGAATTAGTTTTATTTAATTTAGTATTCAAATAATACGAGAGCTCAAGCTGTGCTAAGCACTGCAGAAGCACATAAGTAACTTCTAATCTTACGTATTTGTTGTGGAATATAAGAATATGTGAAAATCAATTTTACAATTGAAAACAACCAAACAAAAGGAGCACTGATGAAATAATTCTTGCTCAATTGTTTTTGCCAATAAGTACTCAGAAACAGATTAGTGTTCTATAGTGCTCCAGGAACTAAAATTAGAAAATATTCATCTGGGCACCTTTTCAGCCAGATTTTTCATTCTTAAGCAGTTATTACTCAAGCAACAATCACCACACATATAAAGAAAACATTTTACATATTCACATACTTACAAAGTCTTTTATTCTGAAATTGTCCTTTGCATTTATGGTTGAATATATTTGCATTTAACCTCCAAAATAATTTATGATATTATGATATATAATTTGGTTATGATATTCAAAATTACTATTTAGTTGTCTTTAGATCCTGAAAGGCCTGGATGACTTGGGTATCTATGCATTTTTTTCTTCAAAATTAAAATTAATAAGAAAGAGATACCAGATTTCAGTTTTACAATGTTTAACTGCTGCTAACAACCTCAACATAGCTCTCCGTTTTCCCCTGAATCATCAGCTATAAATATTATTGTCTACTTTAAAGGGGAAATTCCTTGATAGTGACTTGGCAAAAAAACAAACAAATGTCTCCATCATGACTTTTTTTTTTCATCTGAGGAATCCTTATTAATCACCACTGAAAACTGAAATTATTTGAATAGAGATGTAAGGACTACCATGGTAGTGTTGTGAGTGTTTTTAGCACTGAAAAACACTAGAGTTGGAAAAGGAATTCAAAAATTCTTATCCTTATGGTATATGACACTTGGGAAAATGTGACTTTTAGGTTACAACTATGTTTGCGCCTGCACAAAAACAGATTGTGGAAGAGTGAACCTTGAAAAAGGCATAGAGGAAGAATATGCAGCAACTGTTCCACAAAAAGCCCCATATGATTGCTCTCCTACACAGATTTTTCAAGCATATATGTGAATAAAAACAGTGTTTGTGACCCTTAATTGAGTATATGTACTGAGTGCTAACTCAGACCTCATTCAGAAGTTAAGGATTATGTGACTTTTAAAAGGGGGCCATTGAAGAGGTGTTAACTAAATCCTACTATAATACTATAAAGAAGGAGAGTAGGCAAAACCATGACACTTGGTAATTTTTAAGAAAAAAAAAATTTTGCACCTCTTCAGAACTCATCTTTCTCTATACCAATAGAGAATATCTTTCTTGGCAATAGGTGTTAAAAAGATAAGATATCCAGAAATCCTGAGTAAAGACTTTAAGTTCCTGAAAGAAATCAATTTTCAGAAACATTACTTATTGACAGAAGTCTAATAGTCTCTAAGATGTTTTTGTTCATGGTTTAATTCTGTTCTGAGATAGGCAATTTTTCTAAAGTTCAAATTATTTAGGCTTACAAATTCTGTCAGAGAATCAAAAAATACTTTCCAATGCCAAGACTTTAACAATAGGCTTTTTTACATCTAACAGAACAGTTTCTATATTTCCTTCTTGATCCAGTTTTATTCCTGTTTTGACTATATCCATGAGTTTGTTGAAATGATTGTGATAAATTCATCATATAATTAAATAGCTTGTTGAAGAGAATGTGTCCTAATTGAGGCATATGCTTAAATGTACTTTATCAACTCTAAAAAACAGGTAATCCTAAAGCGCCATATTGAAAGAAAAATTAATTACACAGAGATTTTTCTCTTAACATACTGAATAAAAAAAATCACAAATAGCTAGGAAAAAAAGTAAAATAAAACACCTTTCCGTCAGAGGATTTGATTCTGATTCATAATTTCCTGAAAAACAGCCTTTTGTCTGCAGTTAAGTAACTGTCAGGGTTTAACCCCAGCCACCAGGCAGCCCCATGCAGCTGTTCACTCACTCCTGCACCAGCAGGATCAGGGAGAAGATTGCAAGAGTAAAAGCTACAAAGACCATGGGTTGAGTTACAGAGCATTTAATAGGGGAAGCAAAAGCTGCGCACACAAACAAAGCAAAACAAGGAATGAGTTCATAGCTTCCTACGGCTGGGCAGGTGTTCAACCATTCCAAGAAGAGCAGGGCCCCATCACATGTAATGGTGTCCTGGAAAGACAAACCCCATCACTCCAAATGAGCCCCCTTTCCTCCTTCTTCACTTTATATACATGCATGATATCACATAGTCTGGAATATCCCTGTGGTCAGTTGGGGAACCTGTCCCAGCTGTGTCTCCTTCCAGCCTCCCACACACCCCCAGCCTTCTCACCAGCATGGCTGCACAAAAAAAAAAAACAGAAAAGGCCTTGGCTCTGTGCAATTCCTGCTCAGCAAGAACAAAAACATCTCTGAATTATCAACCCTATGTTCAGCACAAATCCAAAACACAGCTCTATACCAGCTATTGTGAAGAAAATTAACTCTATCCCAGCCAAAACCAGCACATTAACATACAGCATTTAATAGTGTGTTTTAGTAAATACTGTATTAATTCTACCAAAAAGAACTTCAAAATGTGTCACTACTGCCAAAATACAAACGTTTTAAAATATATATATGTAGCTTTTTCTGTTTTTATTTGTATATATCAACAAAGTATGAAAGAAATGTTGGCACAGCAGTATATTATGATAGGAAAATAGTTTGTGTTTATAAGTGCATGTAAGTAAATAGATTTATATGTAGGTAAATAGATTGTAGGGAGTCTTCTAGTGATTGCTGAATGCTATGACATCAGTGTTTTCAGAAAAATGTTGGAAAAATAGGTATTTACTTTTTCCTTGAATTTAAAAAATATGCTTCAAAGTATAATCATAGGATCATAAAATGTTTTGACTTGAAAAGGGCCTTCAAAGATCATCCAACCCACCTGCCATAGGTGGAGACATCTGTCACTAGACCAGGTTGCTCAAAGCCCCATTCAACCTGACCTTGATCACTGTCAATGATGTATCTCACTTCTTACATGGTAGAGAATTTATTCTATTTATTTAATGTAGATTGGCCCTCTTTTTGTTTAAAATCATTGCTTCTTGTCTTGACACTATATGCTTTGATTAAAAGTCTCTCTCTCTCTCTCTCTCTCTCTCTCTCTCTCTCTCTCTCTCTCTCTTTTTCTATCTATCTAAATTTATATTTTGAAAGTCTGCCATAAGGTCTCACCACAGTCTTCCCTTTTCCAAGTGAATATCCTCATCTCTCCAGCCTTTTATCATAGGCAGAATGTTCCACCACTTTGATTTTTTTTGTGACCCTCCTCCAGACCCAGTTGAATTGAACCAGGATTTTTCTTGAATCACCTGCTTTCAGCTGATAGTTTTGCTCAGGACAGAGTTGACTTTCTGATATGCAAATACACATTGCTGAATCATAATGAATGATCCCCCAATACACTCAGTTCCTTATCTGTAGGGCTCATCTCAATCAATTAATCTGCCAGTCTATATCTGTAGCAGGTATGGCACCCAAACCAGATGCAAGCCCTTGCTCTTAGTTTGGCTGAGCTTTAGGAACTTCTTGTGGGCCCAAACCCTTTCAAGGTCATTCTGCAGGACATCTTCTCCCTCTAGCATACTTTCTTTCTTGATATTTTTTCTATAAAACCTTTTGCAGGTAGTGTGGAAATGCAGGCTAACTCATGAATATTGGTTAAGAATGTTTTTCCTTTACATAAAAACACAGAAAATATCTGAGTCAGCCAAACAATGCATGGAAATAAAAATAACTCAATCCTCCCTTTTCCTTCTTATCCCATTACATGACAAATCCACCAGTCACTGATTCATAAGTATGATATGAATATGCAAAGATACATGGATAAGTTAATACAAAGACAGGAATATTTATAGCAAAATACTGAGAAAAGAATTATAAAGAGAGATGTAAAGATTCTACAGAATTTTTAGTTGGCACAAATATTCAGTGGTGTTTTTCACAAACTGACATTTTACCAACATTAATAATTGTAGAATATTTTGTCCAAATTTTAACATAGTTTTACTCCAAGGGAGATCACGTCCTTTATTGTTACAAGTCACTCAATGATAGAAAATCTCTTTGTAACTATGTCTTCACTTAAATTAAAAACAAAACTTTAAATTATTAACCAGCAACCATTTTATTTTCTTGTTAAAAATAAATAATCTCTGTATGCATCTTGATAGTGATGTTCATGGAAAGGGCAGATTTTTATTGAATCTTAATCTTTTGAGGTAAACTGCTCTGTCTCTGACTTACTGAACTAGTTACTTTCTAAAAAGATAGTGTGCTGTCCAACTCTCAGCTAATAGCTGCTGCTATTAAATTCCAGAAATTTTATAGTAGATAAAAGTAACATTGATTTTTAACAGGACCCATCAGGTTTTGTCTTCTACTGTTAATAGGATATAAAGACATCCACATATCCAGAGCTGTGATGTGTCCTACATATCCTCATTAATTAAATAAGATCACCAGGTCTGAATAAAATATTGGTTTTGAAGCAATAACATACTGACAGCTGCAGAGCATGGTTATTTCCAAATAGTGCTGCAGCAGTTGAACTATAACTGCTGTAGAGAAAACCACTAACATTCAATGTTCATAAAATTAATGTTCAAAAATTCAAAAGTAAATCACTACTGTGTCTGGATTATGGACTTTGGGTAGGATTTAAAAGGAAATAACGAGACCAGAGCTGGAATGAACATGATATATAAAGAACTAGACAAAATAATGAGACAGAAAAAACAAACAGGAACAGATGAGAGTGTGGGAGTAAAGCTGGAATGTTAAATCTAAATATAATTCTAAATATATGTTATATAAGATACTTTCAGTGGTGGATCAAGGCAGATTGCAGTTGATTAGAGAACAAATAAATTATAATTAAAACTGAATGGAATAAATAATTTTTAAATAGTTGAAAAAATTTTATGTGATTAAAATTATTGACAGTAACTTCACTATGAGTTACTGCAAATGAAATTGCTGATAGTCCATTTGATAAAATCGTTAATGAAGATCACATCTTATGGTGAGAAATTTCACATATGATAGATTGAATTTAATTTCCTGAAAGTGCTACATATATCTTATGTCATTTTTGTCATAAAAATTAAAATGCTAAGACATTGCTTAAAGTAAAAAAAAAAACAATTTCCCTAAGTGGCCTGAAGAATTTCAAGATTTGATCTGGGATCCACATGCAGTTAAAGCAATAATATAAATATTAGCAATAAAATAATATTAGCAATTTCATGAAAATTAGATCAGAAGGTCTAGTAACCAGCAGTATGGAAAAAATACTGACTTTTTCAAGAGACAGCATGGAAGAACTTCACTTAATTCAATCTTCTCTTTGAAATTGTCAAGAAATAAAATGAAAAATAAGACAAAATACAAAAAATAAATTTACAGTTCAACTTCAGTAAAATCTCCCCCCTTACATTTTCAAAAAGGAAGAAAGACTTGCTGAAAGTACGAAGAGTGAAGTACATTATGTAGGAATTTACCACTCTTATTTTTAGAACATTTTTAGAACATCTGCAAATGAACAAGTGACCACAAAGATCTATATGCCTACAAAAACAAATAGCATGATGTTTATATTTTGAGTATTTGTCACAAGAGAATAAACTAGATTTAGAACACAAAATAGACAGAAACTTACAAAGAAAGTTATTGCAAAAAAACCCCATTTATATTTACCTTAAATAATAAAGAGATAAAAAATCCAGAATGAATGAAGACTCTGAAAACATTATTTCACTAAAATGAGAGTTCACTGAAATCGTAACTACTTATCACACAAAATTCCACAATGAATAAACTATTTACGAGACCTTTTGACTGACCTGTGAAAAGTTTGATCACGAGATATTATTGCTTTTTTATTCTAGTAAACTAAAAGTTACTTGAAAAAGTAAAACAAATAAAAACTACTTTATAGGCTTTGAAAATTAGCCTTTTTAAAAAACAATTAATTTATGAATGGTACAATTTTACAAGTCAGTTCTTCTCATCTTTTCCCCCCTCTTCTTTCAGTTAGCGTGTAGGACTTGTCAGGATTTCAGCAGCTGTATTTAGTCTGAGAATGGAGAACATGTTGCTATCTTGTGAGGAAATCCTGCTTAGCTCTACTGTTGCATCTAAGATGTTGCTTGGGGTGAAATTAGCAGGAAAGACATTTGCAGGGTTTACAGAGATGTTTATTTCAGCCACGCATGGTTTAGGTTTCAGGGAACAAAGGATTCGCTTCTTGGGTGGGTGTAGGTTTTTGTACATAGGATGAGCAGGTGGGAAGAGACTCAGGGACCAATTATTAAGGGACACGGGGGTGCTACAAGGAAGGGCTAAGGTAAAGGACCAACAGGAAATTAGGATGGGAGTGACCAAAGGGTTAATGGACAGGGAAAGGGCCCAGGCTTGACTTAGGGAACAGAACAGGAGTTGCATTCCTTAGTTGGGAAAACTTATCTGGGTTTCCACACTCCATTATATTAGATTAAGAGGAATGACCGGTTACCTGAAGCCTAATTATCAGGATATTGGTGGCCCATGTTTACCGATATACCAACTGATTGGACAGAAAAATGTGAATTTTGAAGTAACAGGAATGCAGAATTCACATTAGGTTTAGTGAATAGAAGAGAATCGCTCACATCTCTTACTTTCTGTTATTGGTCATATATATTCCCAAATAGATAAATTTTATCTGTTTGCTCCAGGCTACCCAACATATTTATTTAATCCTCAGGGCTAGTCATGAGTTTTGCTGCTAAGAAGACAATACTTTTTCAAATTTTATTTTTCTTCACTTTTTCAGGCCAGTGTGCTCTGGGTGATGATGAAAAAATAGATAATGAGTATATAGTGAAGAAACCATCTGATTAACTGATTTTACCACATGCTTCACAGGAAGGGGTTTTTTGCATATGAATACTCAAAAACAATTGTAGTGTGCATTATGAACATAAAAGAAGTGTCATAGTTGGTATAAATTTAATGAGTTGTTCCTTGAGTGAATGTGGCACTGTTCAGCCCACAGTAAGGTGCTGGTTTTTGATCTCACCCTTTACCAAGAGCAGAGAGAGATTTGTGTGGGCAGCTGCTCATCTTTCTTGGGCATGCTGTCATCTTCTAGGTCAGAGAATTCCCACTAAGCATCAGATGGCCCTTTCCCATGCCCTGACAAGCTCTCTCTATGTGCCTGCAACCTCTATACCCCAAACCTGCAAGGGGTTGCAGTAGCTTTCTCACTGGCCTACCCTGCAGTCACACCACAGGGGCTCAGGTCCACAACTTGGGTCAGCCCATAAAAACTGAATTTAACTGGACATGTTCTACATGGTGGGCTAGAAACAAAGACTAAGTCAGAAGGACCAATAACTTTTTCCCCCTGGAGAAAAGTTGTGGTACTAATCATCTGACAATGTTTGGCTCCCAGAGAAAACTAGGAGACACTCTTACAGAAGTCTTCCAGAAAGACCTGGGTATCCAGTTAGGAAACTGTGACAAGAAATGATGCATGGTCTATTAAAAAAAAAAAATTATCTAGCTATGCTATTTTTTCCAAAATTAGCCAGAAATGTATATTTTGTTCATTGTATAAATTGCTGATGAATAACTGTGATTTTGTCTCCAGCTTCATGAGAGTTACTGAAGAACTTTTACCCAATTGATGCAACTGCTACCTTGTCATATATTGCTAAAAAATATCAGTAGTGGTAGATAACCATGTATACAAAAACTTCAGAAAATTAGCAAGTTATCAAGTCTACAAAGTTATTCAATTTTTCTGTATTTTAATAATAACTTATAATTATAATTCAGTGTAATTAAATTGAGTAATTTAGGTAGTCTTTCTTGTGGCACTTAGTGAAAATGTATTGGGTTTGCTTAGCCAGTTATTGTAATGGGAGCAGCTACAGGGGTGGCTTCTATGGGAAGCTGCTAGAACATTCCTCCATGTCCAAAAGAGCCAATGTCATCTGGTTCCAGGATGAACCCACTATTAGACAAGACCAAGCCAATCAAGAATTACAGTAATGCGTCTGTAAAATACACAAGAAGGAAATATTATTATGCAGATATAATTGTGCTCAGAGAAAAGAGGTGTGAGAATACGTGAGATGAAAACTCTGCAGACAGCCAGGTCAGTGAGAAGGAGGGGCAGGAGGTGCTCCAGGTACCAGAACTAGGATTCCCCTGTAGCCCAAAGGGCAGCCACTCTGAGGCAGACCCCTGCAGCCTGTGGATGGCTGTGGGGATGCAGAGAACCTGCAGCCCTAAGAGGACTCCACACCAAAGAAGGCTGGGATACTGTGGCAAGCCCACACTGGAAGGTTGTGGCAGTGACCTGGGTGAAAGGAGCCCACGCTGGAGCAAGTTTCCTGTAGGATTTGTGACCCTGTGGGTCCCAAACTGGAGCGGGTTGTTCTTGAAGGACTGAACCTTCTGGAAAGTGATCCAAGTGCAGCAGTTTGTGAAGAACTGTGTCCCATGGGATGGACCCACAGTGAAGAAGGAGAAGGACTCCTCTCCCTGAGCTGCAGCAGGAATAAATGATGAATGGACCACAACCGCCATTCCATTTCCCTGCACTGCTGGGCGGGAGGAGATAGAGTATAGGAAGGAGGGAGGGATGGCAGGAAGGTACTTTTAAATTTTGTTTTACTTCTCATGATCCTGCCCTGATTTTGACTAATACATAAAATTAACACCCCAATGTCAAGTCTGTTTTACCTGTGATGGTAACTGGGGATAGTCTCCTTGAACTTATCTAAACACATGAGTCTTTTAATATATTTTATCTTCCTTGTCCAGCTGAGAAGGGTAATAGTGATAGAGAAGCTTTGGTGGGTGCTTGGCATCCAGACAAGGTCAACCCACTACAGGAAACTTTGAATTCAACATAGTTTACTAAGAGTAAAAAGGACTACATATGCATCCAAACATATGAAGCATATAATCTATGCTTTAGAGGAAGTTAAAGGTAGGAGTGATTTAATAAAAATAACTATTTTATTCAGTTACTCTTTTTGCTAAGACTTCAATTCTCTTAAATTCAATTAGGCAAAATAGCTGGACTATTCCCTTTGAATACAAAATAGGGACAATATGTTCACCAAGTTATAGAGTTGCCATATATAAAGTACTTACTATTTCTAACTGGAATATTGTTAAGTACTTATTATTTTGTACATATTTATTATTGTTAATGAGAGAAAACTATCCATATTTCCTTTCAGTGATTAAGAAAAACACCATTAATTTAATTTTGTTATATCTCAAGTATGGTGACATCTATGTATTATCTATAATTTCGACACTTTGTTTATATGCATTCTTGTATTTCTTCTTTTGATTCCCTACAAAGATAATTTCAATCTCATTAAGTCTGTTTAACCAGGAGGCTCCATTATTCTAATTTCCCCCTTCTTTTAACCATAGCCATATATTTTACTGTTATGCTTAATTACTTTTTTATGATGAGGTGACAAGAACTGCATCTGTATTCAAAAAAATCCAACAAACATTTAGAATAGTTTATTAAATTTTCATGAGCTATGCTGTTTTTCAATAGGTCTTCATAACCCATCATTGTGACATACAAATTTATGTGAACAGAGGGTAAAATATTTCTGAAGATTTAGCTATCAGCAGTTAATGAACTATTCATGACTATTATAAGATTGTTCTTGAGACCTGTTGTCCTGGCATTAACGGTATAACTCACATTAACATTAATGTTACCAAGATTTTGCTGCAAACATATCTCTATTTCGACTATTTTCATGTTTGTAAAAGTACATTATATCACAGAATTGTATAATATCTCAAGATGAAAGGAGCCCACAAGGATCGTCAAATCCAATCCTTTAATCCTCGCGAGACTGTCAAAACAAGCTATATGACTAAAAGAAACATCCAGATGGAGCTCTGTTGTTTTTTGCTGTATCCCCTCCATTGGAGAGCCTGTTTCAACCAACCACCTTGTCAGTGAATAATTCTTTCTAATGCCCTGAACATCATCACCTCCCTGCTTCATTCCATTTCTTTGTGTCCTATTGCTGGTCACCTGAGAGAGGAGATCAGCACCTCTTCAGCCATTTACCCTGTTGAGGAAATTGTAGACTGAGATGCTTGGCCTTGCACTTGGCTTTGATGAAACCCATGAATTTTCTGTGACCCCCTTCTGGAGCTTCCTGTCATCTGCAAAATTCTTGTGGCTGCACTGAATCCCACTATATATGTCATTAAAGTAGTTATTAAACAGTACTGGTCCTAGCACAGACCCCTGCTTATCATCAATCTCCATCCAGCAGCTTCAAAAGCAGATTCCATGGACAGTTTCAAAGTAGGTCCTTAAGCAGCCCAGGGTCTACTCTTTCCATACCCAGGGTCAAACTTTGTTGGAGGCTTTTATGCTAGACCCAACAACTTGAAACTTAAATATTTTATGGTCACTGTGACCAAGACAGCCATCAACCTACACTTTGCCCTCTCTGTTTGCAAGTAACAAATTTGGGAACAACAAACCTGTCCTAGCTGTTTCCCTTAGTACCTGCTCAAAAAGTTTATTTTCAGCATGTTTCAGGAATTTCCTGGATAATTTTTGTCAGCTGTATGGTGTTTACAGTTTGTGCCTTTGTTCCAAAATTCACTGATTGCTCCAGCTGCACTGCCCAGAGAGAAGTGCACCAAAGGCAACTTGAGGTGAAAAAGGAAATGTATTACATCTTGTTGTCCCCAGGCTTCTTACATTAACAAGTTCTTTTACAAGTTTGCTACAGGTCTCTGCTGACTGTATGGAAAGATACAACTAGATACAACTATCATTTGCAGTTCACACCATCTTATGTCTGACAGCTTACAAAGCGATGCCTATACAGATACAGATTTGTTTGGATAGACAGAGACAAACATCAATCACACTCTCTAAATATCCACAGTTGTTATTTTGAACAAAACTACAACATGATGCATGTTTACATGAAAATTCATACTGAGATGAACACAACAATCTGTGGTGTGTAAATACATTGACATGTGCACAAAAATGGCTATATACAGTGCAAACTGATAAAGAACTATACAAATAGCAAAGTACCCATCAACACTTCCATACCCCTGTAATGAAAGACGTAGAACTCTACAGCTATGCAACTTGATACCTACTGAGGTAGAACTGGAGACAGGCAGAGACATAATTATGTACAGGCAAAATGGTAGCCCAGTACATTTAGGGGTGTTATAATTGAGTTAATGTTCTGGGGTGAGATTAAGAGTTATTGATTAATATAATGAAGTTGTAAATTGTTAATTAGTTGTGAAGTTGTGAATTGTTTATGAATGATTACGTGAGAATCACTGATGAATTGTTGTGGGCAGGTTATGAAATAGTGGGTTGTCGAGATGGAGGTGCTGCATGTGTGTGTCCACTGGGACAGGGCTAACAGGTATTCAGTTGGTTGAGTGAAGGGAACCTTCTAGAAAATTACCCCATGGTGTGAGGACATCAACTCAAACGGTGATTAGACAACAAGCCAACCTATAAGAACTGAGTATTCAGAAATGATTGGCTCAGATTGCACCCTTGTATAAACCAACCAGCAACCAGGAAAGGGGTCAATCAGAATGAGGATTGAAAACGCACCAATCCACGAGGGGCCAAGGACATAAAGACTGCCCAGGTGCCTGGAACCTGGTCCTCCAGTGGAAACTCAAGTCCAAAGGAGCATCCAGTGTGACACACTGTTTTGTTATCTATTTTCTGGTTTGTCGTGAAGGGCTCGGGCTTATCTCGAGTCCCCACTCTCAGCTGTTAATTTAATAAATGAGTTAACCTACAAGAGGTTGCTGGCCTCATTTATAACAGGCGTAGGACAAAACACAGATGGAATGTGGCTGGCCCATCTCCCCCTGCTCTCCCTCGGTCGCTTGGTCCTGTGCAGAGCGGCCCTTTTGGAAACGTCGAGCAGACAAGATCTATAGGAAGCAAAGGGAGCACTGAGTCATTTGCAGTGTGCCCGCCATAGCCTCAGCACACCCGCAGCCTCCACAGTGCTGCCATCCCCTTGAGCGGCCCCACCAGCCCTCTCAGCCTGTGCCTCTTCCCTTCTCACTCAGCCTCCACTGCTATCACCCTCAGCTCTCCCAGGACCCAGGCAAGACAAAGCTGACCAGATCACACAGGCTACTCTCTGCTCCTGCTCTGTACAGAGGCCAGAGGCAATTTCAAGGCTGCCCGAGGCCTTCTGCTTGCCATGGCTGGCAAGCTCTCCTGCCCTGCTGTGGCATGTGGCACGATGACTCACCCAAAAGTGGCAATGCAGGACCCGTGGGCCAGATGCAGATGATGGAGGAGGCATCCTCACTGCTGCCTTCTTGCTGCCTCCTCCCTGGCACTCAGCAGCCACAGCTAGTCCATGGCCAGGCAGAGCCTGGGTGCAGGGTGATGCTCTGGCTGCAGAGAGCAGAGGCAGTGAGGGGAAGGTGGCTTCCCTGGCATCGCTGGGCACGGAGCTCTGGTATGCCCCCCACTTCACCCTGCCACCCAAAAACACCTGCACGCACACTGGTGCATTCAGCCCCAAGGGCTCAGGGCCAGGCCCAGGCCAGGGCCAGAGATGGGGCAAAGACAGCTGGGCTCACAAGCTCTTACTGCAGCTTGCTGCACCAGTTCCTCCTGAAGGTGGAGAAGGTGCCTCTTGCTGGTCTTTGGGCCACAGCACAGAGCCACAGCCTCTCTCAGCACCGCCACATCGCTGCCAAGAACCTTGTTGCAGAGCAGAGAGTGGCAGCCCTGAGCAAGGCAGCCCCTTTTTCTGTGGGTCTCGGCCCCAGCTGCGTGTCCCTGGGCTGTGGGGGAGACTCCTGGCCTGGCCCATCCTGCCTGGCACAGGAGGACCCTGGTCTTGCTGCGAAGATGTGGGCCACTTGCTCAAGCGGGGTGGCGGGGTTGGAATGACACCCCTGCTTGCTCAGAAATTCACTTTCTGGCACTTTGTGAGTTGCACACCAGCCTGCTCTGGCCTTCTGCTGTTGCTTCTCAAGGACGCTGAGTCCAAAGCTCTGAGACAGCAGGGCATGGCCCTGGGGCCCGGAGTTCCTGCCAGGACAGCCACTGCCGCCTTTGCACGCAGGAGCCTCGCACTGGGCACACCCAAGGCACATTTCTAGTGTGCCATTTTAGCCTCCTTCCACATGCTGCCAAGGCTCTGCCTCTCCCAGCCCTGCGTGAACTCAGATGCCTGGGCCCTCCCAGGGTCTTGGGCACCTCCCAAATGCCCAGCCTGGTCTCCAGCGGCAGGTGTTTTTACAGCTGCCTCTTCCCCAGCCTCTAGTTCTGCAAGGGCTTCTTCCTGTCCCTCCTCCCCGGCTGCACAGCTTGCCATTCCCCTTTATGTTTACCTCTAGCAGGTTCAAATCCAATTTTTTCTAACAATTGAAAACAATTATGGCGAGTAATACTGATATATATCTTTTTCACATCAGTCAGAAGACCATAGCTGCAATTTTTAGCTTTTCATATTAATGAATTAAGCATTTTCTTGAATTATTACATGCAAATATGACTCTATAATTCAGTTTGTACTTTCTATGTCTAAAGCTTGTAGCCAGGAAATTCTAGCATAAGCTATTATTTTGTAGTGGTCTTAAAAATATTGGTTTTCAGCTCGTGCATACATCCGCTCCTTCTGGGGGCTTACACAAACTTTTTTCGATTAATTTCCAGATTTAATTGTCCTGTGTCTGAATTCATTGGAAAAGCTGTTGCTTTAATTGAGATCTGGCATAGTGAAGTAATTTGAAAAGTTAAAGTGGGATATGCGCATTTCATCAAAGATGGAGGGGAGGAACAGTGTCCTTAGTGAGGATGTATTGGATAGTCTGCTACTTGAACATGATGTAAAACTATAGAATAATGGGTGGATAATGTGCTGGGTTTGACTGGGATATAATTAATTTTCCTTGCAGTTGCTGGTATAGGGCTGTGGTTTGGATTTATGCTAAAAACTATGTTAACTCAGTGATATTTTAGTTATGACTGGGCAGGGCTTGCACTGAGCCACGGGCTTTCTGCCTCTCACCCCATGGGTAAGCAGCCTTAGGGTACACAAGGAATCGTGAAGGAACACAGCCAGGGCAGCTGACATTGACCACAGGGATATTCCAGACTATGTGGAGTCATGCTCACCACATAAAGCTGAAAGGAGCAGAAGGACAAGGGGCATGTTTGGTGTGATTGTATTCCCAAATGACTGTTACATGTGATGGAACCCTGCTTTCCCAGGAATAGGTGAACATCTGCATGTCCATGGCAAGCAGTGAATGTTGTTTACCTTTTTTTGTGTACAGCTTTCACTTTATCTGTTATATTATCTCAACTCACAAGTTTTCTCACTTCTACTTCTCTGATTCTCCCTCCATCTGAGGCTTAAGCTGGCTAGTCCTGATTCAAGGACTGCAGAAGACACTGACTCACTATACTACACTACTTTTTTCTATACGGCTTCTGAGAATTCCACAGTGATAGCAAAATATCTTCATGGCTTTCTGATATATGACTTGGAAATATGACTTAGGCTTTTGAGTGTGTATTTTGACAGATGGGCCCAATCTTGAACAATTCTGTGAATGAAGCTGAAGAAGAAAAACAGCAAGAGTTATTAAGTTCCCTAAAACAAAGGATAATCAAGGACTCTCAGGCTCCCTGATGGAGCTTACAAGAACATCAGTGTGACTTAAAATTGCTCATGAATTGCTAGGGTCATTTCCCAATCAGTATTTGACTTAGTGGTTCCCTTTTAGCACGGTTCTCTGCTATCACCTGGAAGTTTTGTTCCATACTTTTGTTCCATAGTAGAGAGTACTCTGCTGCATGAACTCAGTTAAAGTTTAAGTCAATAAAGAAGTGTATTTTGGCCATCACAGTAGTAAAAAGGGGCTACAAAAATAAAAAAATAAAGATTCTGACTCATTTCAGGTAGTGATTACAGGAGCACACAAGCTGAAAGGCAATAACAACAAATAATTAGAAAGAGAAAAATGGAACTTAGTCTATGAGTGCTGGGTCTGCCAGCTTTATGAAATTAAAGCACTTGGAAGGAAATGATATTGCATAGTGTGTTATGACTGCTCCTAGCATGACTTAGTCAATCATTACAAGGGAGGTGTTGAGGAAGGCATCTGTTTTTGAATAGAATTTTTCAAATTGTGTGTTATTATGGGGAAAAAAATGCACTACTCTTAGTAAGAGACTATTATTATTAAAATCAGCTGAATCATTGTCCTCTGCCCAGCCTCCCAGAATAAAAAAATCTCTATTATACAGATGTAACATATCTAGTATTGTGCATGTGGCTGCATGTATTTGGATCCTGCTTCATAATGATGACACCTCAAGCTTGGCAGATCAGACAGAGATCATTCAGAGGGAAGGGAAGTATGCCACTATATGACTCCAAAGAACAGGAATGTTATACATTTCTTTTCTTATTCCTGCTTCTTTTTTCACAAAGAATAATTTTTTTTTCTTTTAAAAGCCATATGCTTTTTTGAATCTAAAAAATAGCACTCCTGCATTTGTCAAACCACACCAAGGAAAGCAATTTCAGCTGATGTTGAATGTCACAGAGACTTACAAATACATAGCCAAGAAATTTAACGCAAGAATTTTTGCATTGTCATTGCCAAATTTGTATCTATCTAGTTATTTAAATCCAGGTTACAAACAAATAGTTTTGACTATTATGCCTGCATCTCTGTTCTGTTTTCAATCTTCCTGTGTTTTCTCATTTTTTACCATGCTTTCCTCCACTGCTCTCATGAAGATTTACACTAATCATCAAGAAGCTTACTAATTTACTCCTCTCTGGAAGTAATGAAATGGACTTTAACAGTCACAGCATGAGCCATGGATTTCAAAAGCTGTAGGGGTCCACTTGTGCATGCCTCACAATTGGACTCTACCTCAGAAAATTGAAATTATTCTTAATGACAAAGGGAAGAGATGAAAATTGTTTCTGCTTTGGGGCATTGACTTCTGAGAAAGTAGGAATGTAAATTATTTTATCTAGCATCCTAAAGATGAGAAAGAAGGACCACATATGTTCAGAGTCATGTTCTACAAGCACAACACATTTTGTGTCTGGTTTGCTTTAAACCTCTAACTTCTGGTAATGCAAGGTACAGAGCCAAATGGGCATCAATTGCTTTCAAAATATCCATCTGCTGCTGCAAAGTCTATATGAATTGTTACATAGCAACCTGTATTTCCTCTTGTAGTTGGAATCCCTGGGTTACTGTTGTTTGCTCTGAGTACATTGTCCTTGATAGAGAGTAGGGTAAATCCTATTGTGATGCCAAAGCTTTGCCCAGTAGATGTTAGAGCTCACTGCAAAATGTGCTTATGTAAACACTATTTTGCAGATGGTTATGACAGAGAAAATGTGGTTGTACCTGAATGAAACATCACTCCTCCCTATTCTGCACTCAAAATGAATCACTTATTAGAATCTATCTTTTCATGTGCAGAATGTAACCATTTAGTATGAAATAACTCAGGAAACTACAGCTTTGATTAAAAAAAAAGGTCTGAAGTCTTTCATTGGGTATGTGTTAAAAAGAAATATTTCAGTTTCTGGTACCTGGAGAGAGTATTTCTAAGAGGCAGTATATGTTGTTGGAACCAATTTTGCAACTGTAATGTAGTGCAGAGTAATAGCTGATTATAGGCTTTTAAAGAGGTGTTTTTCCTAACAACTACTTTAAGAGTGTGAAACGTGACATTAATACACAGTTTTCATAGAAAAACTATAGAGCTTTTCTTGTAAGTACCATACTGATCTTGATTTTTTCCCTTTCCATTTTGTCATTTTCTGACAACTGGCAAATGTTATACATGTAAAGGTACAGTTATTTTTCTCATTCAAGAATTACAATGAGGAACAGAATAAGATTAATAAAGCTGATTGTTAATACAAAGAAGCTAAATGGTGATTTCTTGGTATCATTGCATGCTAAAATTTTGCAGACTTACAATCCCATCTAGAAATGGAGAAGGGCTATTGTTGCTGACGCATTTCCTTTCTCTCTCAATGAGATCACAAAGCAATTTGCCTTTCCTTGTAAATTCTTCTCTTCTGGTAAACAAGGTGATTTTAAAGTAAAGGGATTGTATACTCAGCTGTGGCTTACACTTATTGAGAATTTGCAAATTTTGGGGAAGCAGTCAGAATTAAGTTAAACTATCTCTCATGACATTACTTATTCTATGGTTTCCAAATTCCTTTCTCAAAAATATCTGTGAATTTTCAGTAGAAACTTAGAAAATACTAACTTAGATGAAATCTTTTGATGGCATGCTTTCATTTGGGTATTTTATTATCGTTTTGCTATTATCATTAAGTATTCTTTATATATATAAAGCTAATATTACTTATTTGTTTATGAGATCAAGGTAAATAAAGACTTTTCTAATATAAATAAATTTCACTATTTCTATGAGACCGTTTGACTTATAGGAAAGTATTTTCTAACAGAAAAGGGCCCAGTAAAAATTTTTTTTCTAATATCTCTTTTATACAACTTCCAAACGTATTTTTTTACTACTAGAAGGATCTCTGACCTTCCTTATTTTTCAAATACCGTTTAAATTATATTGCCTTTGAGCAGTAGAAATTTTAGATAAACTTGTCAAAAAATTGAAGTCTTGTCGTACAAAGCAGCAGCATATTAATATTCATGTATCACTAATTTTCATTTAGAATATGAATAGACTTGTTTGTCTAAATAGTTAAGAACTGCATCTAAAATATTCTTTAATGTAATTTGTTTTTCCATACTGATCTATTTGGTGAACTGTAGTAGTATAAATGTTTTCCCTTTGTTATTATCATAACATAATACATTTTTATGTGTCGAAAGACTATTTTAATGTAGGAGACAGAACTCTGAGAGGACATAGGAGAGAGAGAAGAAGTATCTATAGGTCAATAAAATTTATTAATTTTCATAGATGATGGATGGGTAAAGTTATTTTTCTGTTTCAAAAACACTCCCAAAATACATGAGTGGGAGACATAAGTGACATGCTTGTTTAATGGAAAGAGTAATCTAACATAGAAAGCAATGCTACTTTGCTACTGGCACAAATGTCAAAGAAATAAGAGTGGTAAAACAGAGACCAATTTTTAAAATAGGGGCTTAATTGTACCTATCAAGAACACTGTTTCCCCAAAGTCGAGATTTCCCTAAATATCCCCTGCCGGTATTTTATCAATATCATCATCTGGATGGGTAGCTCAAGTGAAAAGTATGAAAAATCTTAGGACTTAGAAACTGAAAAGAGGTTGCAATAAGAGAAACCTCTAGTTTAACTCTTGAAACAGAATGTAATTTGAATCAATTCATGCTGGCACAGGTTGCCCAGAGAAGTTGTCACTGTCCAATCCATAGAAGGCAATCCATCAAGGCTAGGTTGGATGGAGCTCTGATCACCTGGTCTAGTGGAAGCTGTTGGAATTAGATGATCTTCAAGGTCTCTTTGAATCTACACCTGTCTGTGATTTTATGATTCTGTGATATTTGTTTGTTTTTAAAAATTAATATATTGTTATTTCAATTTGAACACCTTTCCCAAACAGAAGAAACATCATAAAAGCCTTTTTGGGAAGGTAGTTACAGATTACAGTCACCTGTGTGCACGTCAGGGAAAACTCAACCTTATAAAGGAGATTTTGTCTTTGGTGAACACAAAATAAAATTAACCAGCACTATAAGTCTCAGGGTGTTTTGATTTGTTCTGAAAAAGGAAATTTCTTGATAAACTGAAGGCAAATGAAATAATGGAATAAAAAACTGAGAAGAAAGAAATTGCAAAAGTGAGGATAAAATGAGAAAATTTTATGGTCCAACTTCACTAGATTTTTTTTCCTGCAATACCTAGTGAACAGTGGTAACACAGAACTTTGTTAGCTTTCCTTAATATTACATTATGAGGAATAACTCATTTCCAGACAATCTTCATGTAGTGGGTTTAGTTCACCAACTTGAAATTTCCCGGCCAATGAGTCAATTTATGTAGTGCATTTAGCACTGGCCAAATCGCCACTGCACCCACTAGAAGTATTTACTCATTTCCTGCTGTGAGATAGGATTAGAAGGAAGGCAAAACAGGATCAAAACTTTATTACTAGAAACTATAAGAAAAAAAAATAAAACTCAGAATAAAACTTTTAGAACACTCCTGCTCCCTCCACACACTTCTTTTCTTTCACACTGACAACGTTCAAAAACAAATCAGTCAATTTATCATCTTTAAAAAACAAACTTTCACCAATTTACTTGGGAGAGGAATTTCTCTCTTCAATCTATGGTGATTTCTCCACAAGAAACAGTTTTCTCGTGGCTTCGATGTCACAGTGATCAGCCCCCCAGGAGGATGGAAATCACTATGTAAAAATTCCTTCCTCAACTAATAGTCTTCCCACATGCGTTATTGAGGACCATATCAACTTATGGGGCACATTTTAAGGATTGTAACAAATAACAAAATAGCAATAATTACAACAAAAGTTCAAATGAAATCTCTCTTCATCTTTGAAAACTGAGGTCTATCTTCATCTTCCCTGGGGGACAACAAGGATCTTCATCTCTGTTCAAACTTAGAGGATCACAGCCATTTCAACATCTACTTACTCTAGCACAAATGCCTCTGCTCATATCTAGAGTTAAAACATTCATCCACCCCATAATGTATCTCTAAGTGTTATAGGAAACAAGTCTCTTCTCTGTAGCTTAAAAAAGAAAAATTTCAGTCCGCTACTCTCCTCCTTCCATTATCTGGGCCCTGACTCTTCTTTTTGTCTGACCTTGGTGTTTCCTTGCTGTTTCTGTGTGTATCTTCATCTTGGTGCTTTTATTTTCACTCAGGAGGGAGAACAAAGTGTCTGCAAGTCTCATTCTGGGCAGTGAAAGAGTTAATACCGTGCCTGGGCAGTGGCAGGAGCAGTTGGGGTGGAGAATTTCAGGCCATGCTAGGCGCTGGGCCAAGAGAGCAGGGCCCAGCGAGAAGGGACGGTGGCTGCTGTGGCTGCGTGACTGTTTCCTGGCCTTTGCTATATTCATTCCAGCCGTGGGCTGATGGTTTTCCCTCCTGCTTGGCCGGCAAAGGATGGGCAGCCTTGCCAGAGCAGGGCCCAGCTGTCTCTCCCCTAGGCCGAGCAGGTGCCACAGTGGGCGGGTCCGGCCAGCCCAGGGCTGCTCCAGGCCAGCGGCATGGCGAGGTTCTGCTGAGCTGTGGGGTCCTTGGCTGCACTGGGGGGAGTGGGTTAGGATCTTAGCAGCCACACAGGCTTCCCCTCCTCCTTTCTTTTGGCGGCCCCATCTGAAAATGGGGCCCAGCATCAGACCTGACCCCCAGCCTAGGCCTGGCCAGGCCTGTGGGCCATGTGGAGAGGGCCTGGGCTAATGTTACCTGTACAGAGACCAGAAGGGAAAGAGAGCTCTCTGGACATTTTTCTGTCTTAACATGTGTATTTCACAAAGACTCTCATTGCTGGAACAATGTATCAATATTAAAAATCAGACACCGATTGGTCCTTGTAAGGTCCAGAGGAGGACCTTGTCAGGTTCGGAAAAATTTCAGGAAATCTTTACAAACCATCGCAATTCCATAACCAAACAGATGGATAAACAAAAAAAACTTTACAAGACCAAGCTTGCCTGAGCCTGAGAGTTCTGATTCTGTTGAAATTGGGGAAAGGAGTGAAAGAGTATGGCTCAGGATGTAACTCTCATGATGTCTTTGTAATATATGTCATAATATAATTCGTGTTAGTTTGTAATTAATGCAAAATAAATCATGTTTGTATGAATAAAGAAAATAATAAACTTGAGAACATAAAGCTGCAGAGGGAGGAACAGAGATTGCTTCATTGCAACACTGTAGCTGCCAACAAAAGCTGAAGAACCCAGATTAGCAAATTAATAGAGTAGCCCTGGCAGAGATAGCCCTTTCAGAAACTATCTAGGAAACAACCAAGTGATGAACACCTGAAAGTATTGATAATTAAGACAACCTGAGTCGTCATCTCAATGCCAGCTTCCCGTAAGCTAAAATCTGCATTCACCAAAATTCATCGCTTCCCAGAAATAGTTTTGCCCAGCTCGACGCAGAGAAAAGAAAGCTACATGAATATGCAAAACTACGAAAAGAGGACCTCTGCTCCAGCCTAGAAAAAACTGTACAAAAACAGGACTGCCCAAAACGGCATTTGTGAACATTGGGGGATGCGATGCGGTAGAGCCGTGCGTAGAGTTCGTAGAGTAGCATTTCAGTCGTGAAATGAATATCGCTTATTTTGATAATATTTAATTCGCCCTGACCTCTTTATTATTTATAACATCTTCAAAGAAGCAGAAGAGAACAGAACTCCGTCTAGAACTGAACACTTTACCAGAATTATCATATGTTAGTAGTCTCACAAATACACCTAAGTACATGTGGACTTAGTAGGTAAAACCCCAATACATTTAATATATTTTAAAATAATTATTCTGCATAACTGCAAGTTTTAATTTTCTAAGTAGATAGTATGAGGATAATATGAGGATTTAGTTAAAATAACATAAATTAATTTCAATTCAAAAAATGAATCAAAGGCAGAATTATTTAAATTAAAAGAAATTATTAGCTATTCCTCCTCCCAAAACAAACACTAGTTGACTGGCTAGGTTACCGCTTTGTAAAGTACTGCAGCATTTAACATTTCTATACTTTCCAAAGAAAACAGTTGAGTTACTAGTGATTTGTACTTCTATGGAATTTGGGAGGGATGCTTTTTTATAGTTCTGGTATAATAAAAATTTAACATCAGATTTACTGATAGCTATGAATAAAAGAAGAACTGCAGCAAGCCAATTTCTGATTTACATTTGGTGGTGAAAGTAAGAAAAGTTAATGACTGCTGAACACATTTTGAGGGGGATTCATTTGTCTCAAATCTTTATTAAAAAGATCACTGGACATGTTTAAAAAGGACAGATGGGTAAAAACTAAAACTTAAAAGAGAGCTAAATAACTGATTGTTACAATGTCTTTTTTAAGAAAGACTAGTTTTGCAACCTTTTTAAAACTTTCAAACAATTAATAACTATCTTGTGATGTATGAAAATTGTTATGTAATCTATCTCTAAGAATTTACATAGTATCACAATCCTTTAACTGACGAGCTATATTCTAATAGTAAATGGGGCTAAAAAATCCGTGGATCAAGGCATCTTTGAAAGCGTTCTTAACCAATTGTTCTTAAAGTAAAGATAATAAAAAAACATAAAGGAACAATCCCCACCCTCCCTGCCTCCTGCATCCATTCTCCCCCCGCCCCGCCTACCCCCCACCATCAGACTACAGGGAAAAACCAGCATCGCATTTAAAATCTCTAGCAGAATGTCAGGATGACTCTCGATTCTCAATGTTTCTGAATATATGTCAGCAAAGAAGATGTAGCTGGAAATCTTCTTCTGCAAGAGTAATTCACAGTTTGGGAATTTCAATACTCAGAGTTGTTTGATTCTACTTCTGAGCAGGAGAGTTAGGCATAGTATTTCTCCCAAACAACCAGTTCCATTATTGTTAGAGAGATATTTTTTCTTTCTTTAGCCTAGTAGTGCATTATTGGACTAATTAGTTTTATGAATAGGACTTGTCAGTATTCTAGGCAATTCTTCCCTCCCTGAATTCCCCTAGCAATTTCCCCTACCTGAAGGTTTCATGGCATTCAACATATTGAGATAATACAGTACATTTTTGTCTCTCAAATTTCGGTGCTCCCATCAACCTGGCGACCACTATGAAGTGGCATAGAAGATCCATGTAAGTGTCAAGAAACAATTTTTGCTTTGGGGGATGGAAAACAAGATTTTTGTTGTGGTTATTCTGTGTGTTACCTAAGTGGTTGTCCAGAAATAAGAAAGTATTTACTAAAACGAATTATTTCTGGATAAAACAAGCAGGGAATAAATTTGGCTCCTCATTTGGAGATGCTTTTTTGGTGCCTTTTCACCATTCCTTTTTCAGTGAGAAATCAAGACTAATTAACTAAATCCAATGCACCGTCTAAAGATCACTGCATTTGCATCTCTGCTGGTTCAGACCTCTTGCTTCTTGGCTAGGTAGCTGGCAAAGCTAATGACTGACCTCAGGTACAGATTTATGAAAAGGCAATTGTCCAGCACTGTTTTCTTTTCTTGATTCAGCTATCTGTTCCTGTGGTGATTTTCACTTAGTGTGTAAATAGGAAGGTCACACAATTTTTCACTATCTTATCTAACAGTCTAAATATGCAGGGATGAAAACTGTATTCTAGTTGAACAGACTCACTCCATATTAAAAAAATAATATTAGTGATGTGGTCTAAAGATCACTCAATGCAGAATAAGTTGCTGCTTTGAGGAAATTGGAAAACAATGCTTCAATGACAGTATTAAGTTTTGTAACAGACAGACAAATGTCTCAGTCACTGGCATACAATTCAACATCAAATAGATGGATGAGTAATGATACTCTGCCTCTGGAAAGTAAACAAGATGAAATTCACAAAATTTTTTTTTCCCCTTTCACTGCAGTTTCAAAGGCACTAGGTCAAACATCTTACAGCTTCTAGACAAAAAGAATACCTGATACAAACGCTAAAGACAAAACTCATAGCCTCAAAAAATTATAACAGAGCAGCTGAAACTAAAGAAGACCCTATCTTAACTGAAGTAAAAGCACAAGAGTAACTTTATGACATTTCAACCAAAAGGGTACAGAACAGTCAATTACAGAAAAAAACACATCTCTCATCATTTAATAAAAGGACATGTTAATTTGTTTGCAGAACAGATGCACAGATTTTATTGAATTAATGAGAATTTTGAAAAGGAAGACATCTAGGCAAGTGATACAGGCACAGCCCATTAGCAGCCGCCTTACCATCTGACAGACATGTTAGTTTTAAGTTGCTGGTTGTCTGTGAAATCTGCCAAAAAGCCAAATGCCACTATGATGTAGCACACATCAGAAATCCCTGCCCAAGGTGAAAAACAGTTTAGCATTATGTTGTATTGGTTAAAAATGCATGAATCCTCCTTATAGTTGAAAACTCGGGATTTTATTAAGAAGCTCAGTAACTAGTATAATTTGAATTCAGAAATTTTCAGTGAAATTATGGGTTTCATGAGACTTTCAATGAGCTCTGGATTTTTTGGTACTCTTTGTTGCAAAACCTGCAGTCTGTCTAGATTTTAACTTAAATTACTGATCTGTTGTCCTGGGGTGACGTTACGTGCTTTGTATCCCCAATCAGGTGTGCTGTTCATGCCTGGAATTATGTTTGGTGCTTTCAGAACTGACTCTGAAAGTGAAGGTTTGTTTTGTCTAGTTAGCCGGCGCTCCTCCCCCATCGTCTGGGCTTAGGTGGGGCCTGCTGCTTGGGGCCCGGCTTTTGCTGCCCCTTTTGCTTGCTTTGCTTTTTCTTTATTAGTTAGTTTAGCTAGGCAGTCCAATTTCCTTTTCTGGACTGTTTTCTTTGCTTTCCTTCCTCTCTTTTCCTGGATACCATCCGAGCCTGTTCCGGACCGGGACCTGGGAACATCGAGAAGCCCCCGGAGTCTGCATTTTTGTGACAAGGGTTCATTCCTCCCTGGCGCCAGAGACTTTCTGAGTTTCTTCATCCTCTCAGACTGGTGAAAGAGTTTCTTTTGTCATCTGTGGCTGTTTTTTTTCTTGTGCTGGGGAGTGGTTTTTTGTGTTTGCTAAATAAACAGGTTTTTTCCACTTTTCCTCTAAGGAAATTCTTCCCGAACTCGGTGGTGAGGGGACGAGTCGTGGGAGTTTGTTTTTTGGGGCCTCCTTCCAGAGGTTTTCCTCTAATTTGTCCTAAACCAGGACATCTATGGATTTTAATGAGATTTTTTTTAATTAAGGTGTTGGGAGATTGGAAAATTGAGAGTAAACCATAGAGAAGTTTGTAAATATTCAGAAGTATTCAGAGGAATGTAGATGAAAGGTTGTATCTATTAAATATTGAGTTCTGCAATTTCACACAGAGAATCTAATATAGCATATGTGTATTTATATTTTACATATATATATATATATATATATATATATACATTGGTTGAATGGTGAGGATTAGGTCTAAGAATCCTGACAACAGCCAAGAAAATTCTGTCATTTTCCTCCTGTATTGTGGTCTTTAACAACTGTCAACCAAAGGCACCAAGTGAATGAAATTATTCTCTAGAATTCCAGACCAGGTTTCTTCCTCAGGTTTAGCAAGGAAGTTTAGCAAGGAAATCAGGAGAGTTTTTTTGTCCCCCACACCACTGCCCCTGCCCCTGCATACACAAGCAACTCTTTTCTCTGTCCAAGAGTTATGCATCTAAAATTATTCAGGCAAAAATATTGTCTCCTGTTTTTATCTCCTGCCAGGTGCACAGTGACTTCCTGTGAGGTTGATGTGAGGAGAAAGAGAAGATATATGGAGAATTGGAATTGGGCCGTAATTTCCCAACAACTCTATTTTCAGATTCTTCTAAGGTTCATGGTTCCCTGATGTACTGAAAGTACTCTGATATCTCACTAAAAAACTACAAAATTTCCTTTGGCAATTAGGAGAGATAGCTTTTAAAACGCTGACTCTGATCAGACTGTACTTTAAGGGGGAAGCCAGGAAGAAAATGCTTTTCAGTCTGCCTAGATTTGGAGAATTCACTTCCTCTTTCCAGACACTTGTGATAAAGCAGTCTCTGTCAGCCACTGACAGACACAGAATCTGATCAAAGATTAGTTGCTGAGTGATGTCCTGCCATATACAGTATAAAAAAAAATTGTCTGGCAGGTTTCTTACTCAGGTTGTCCATTTCTACATGTGAACAGAAGACCCATATTTTTGATCTGTGTCTTGGAAAAAATTAAAAGATACGAGTGATAAAGATATGGATAGAATGAGATACATAAGGCAGATCTGTATTTTTTCTAATATAATATGACAAACTAATATAATCATGGATCAAGAGGTAGAAACAGAATGTGAAAATGTAGTGCCATGGATAGCTTGCATTGAAAAATGCTTGGACTTGTGGTGTTGTGGGACCAACCATCAGAACATTCAAGGGGGATATCCAAAAACCTTTCTGTCTGATTTTTGGAATACAGAAAACAGTGATGTTGGTGGAAGTGCAAAGCCTTTCCTCAGTGAAGAACTGAGAGTTTACTGTTCCTAAAGCCATTCTGTTCTCTTTTATGGTTAGCAGTAAATTATTGTTGAATTGCTACTGGAAAATAATAATAATAATAATAATAATAATAATAATAATAATAATAATAATAATAATAATAATAATATGCTAATGTAACTTCTCTGAATTTAGGATGACACTCAAAAATTATGTTCAGATATTTTTTCCTGTTTCTGATATGGTAGATGATAACAATGTGTGATTCCATCACCAGAGGGAAAGAATTTCCACAAAATTTAAAGCTCCCGGAAAAAAAAAGATAAAATTTTGTTATATTGGTATGTTTTTTAAATCAGAAAATTAAATGTGTAAAATGCTGAACTTTACAGGGCATTTATAGCCTAAAACAAATAGAGATGAAATTTAAAACCTTCCACTATACTGGATAATGCTGGAGGTTCTGCAAGGTGCACACCTTGGCTCACTCTTCTAGGGTGTTGGGAGTCCAGCTAGGAGTCTGGAAAGTCCAGGACCTTACAGCCAGCTTATTTTCATCTTCTTGGTAATGTGTAATCACAGCAAGGTATATCATGAGGCATGAACACAAAACAGATCAGAAAACAAAGTTCCAGTGTTTCATTTCTAGCCAAAGCAAATTATCTTGAGGTCTTAGATTGCTGTTCTGAGATAAGAATTTCATCGATTCAGATTCAGATGAAAGAGAACACTTCTGGCCTTGAAAGCACTGTAGCAGTGCCCCTTTTTTTCCTCAAACTTGAACGAATTTTTCAGTGGATTTTTAATAGTAGATTTTCTCTCTGGACAAGATCGATCTTGTTTAACACAGATGTTTCTCTAGTTATGTTCAACAGAAGTTTGTGTGCTTACTGATTCTGTAACAATTGTTTCAGCAGTTCGCACAAATATCCCCTGTGTAGTGTGGCATACTGGAAAATAGGTGCTGGATCAGATCCTCTCCTGTCCTGAAATACGCCTTAGGCACTCATCTGCGTCACTGGCAAATGATTCTTTGATATTTCAGGTTCACTATGGATGTCAAATCATAAGACAGAGGAGCTGAGGGATATGTTTTGTTTTGTTGAAGAGTGATGTGTTCAATTCTGCCTTTCTTCCCACTCCTGTAGGATACACCCACTTTGTGGCAGCTGAGACATCATGGTATGATGGAATTCACAGCTGGTCAGTAAGACAGATTTCAGCCTGTGAATACAATCTCCAGGATCTCATCTGTAGAATAATCAAAAGGAAAACAAGATTGTGGGTTTGGAATGTTGGCTTTTTGTTTCTTTTCCTTTTTTTTTCATTTGTTTGGGGGCTTTTTTTTGGTTTGAGTTTTTTTTTCGGAAGTGAATTTTTCACATATGTCTGCTCACTTAATATCTCATCAGGAACTTACTCTGCACTGCAGTGATATTTGAGAGGACTGATCATTTTTTAATCACCTGTCATTCTTCCTTCCTGCTTTCTCATACATGATTGATTTTACCCTACAATTAACCTATTCTATGGTCCATTACGATTCAGAAATTTAGTCCTCTTCTTCTTTCCTTATTTTTTGTAGAAGAAGCCTTTTAATGCACCTTTTCCAGCCCTTAGTTCACCATATTCAAAAGAACTGGAAACATTAGGAGAAAACCTTTCAAATTTCTGCATGAAAGAATCCCTAGGTACAGGCCTGGGGCTAAATATTGGCTTCACAGTCTTTAGTAGGAATGAAAAATATGCATTTGTCCTGAATTTAAATCACTTACTAATAGCAGATAACTTTGAAATTTGGTGAATATGGAATGCTTCAGCCTGTGTTTCAAATATATATGTCTTTTTGAAGGCCTAGAAAGTATGTATTTCATATCTTTGTCCAAAGAAATCCATCATTGATTAACATTTCCTTCCAGCTAGAGTTTAGTAGATTTTTTTATAAGTAAGACATAGTGTGTTTAAAATTCACAGCTGACATCTGCAATTGGCCATTCCATGGAGTATGATGTCATTCCTCAATACTCTGGTTTAGAGTTCTCTCACTTGCATATCTTATCACTGAAAAACTTCATGGATAAATTGACTTGAGGATATTCTTTTATTTGTTCTTTTCACTTTTATTCAGCTATAAAAATCTGTAATTATTTTTTCAGAACAAAGAGCTCACCCTGAGTACACAGAGATTTTTCAGGACAAAATACTGCAAAAGGCAAAATTACAGTCTTTACTGAATAGGACAACATAAAGTTGTTGATTATGTTTGTGGTAAGCAATGCATGACTGTGAGGTCACAAACCTCTGGTGCTCTAGGCACCAACTTCGTCGGGTTATCTTTCTAAAATGAGCACAGCAGCTAATAGTTGCTAAAAGGTTATTTAGTGCAGAAGTACATCAGTCTCATAAGGCAAGCAGAAAAGCAATGGCAAAAAGCAAATGGCAAAAAGCACCAACTCTTCCCAATACATACTCTTATATAGAATCTTCCCAACAAGCTAAGATGCAAACTCAGACCACCACTTCTTAACCTACTAGAATTCTAGTTTCTTAACATACCAGGTTACATAGAAACTACACATATGACCTATTTTGTTCTATCTTAAAAATGTAAGCAATATTCTTACTATAGATCTATTATGTCTAAACACTGTCTGCAACTATGGTCCTCCAGCCTCTACTGAAAACTTTTGCATGTTTTTCAACCTTCACTAGAACTCGCACTTCTACTTTGGCATTTGAACCTTTCACTTACTAAAAGCACTATAGCTCATACTAAAACTTACTGACTTACTTATTTTCCTAAAACTTAAACTTACACCTCTACCTTATGTGTGTGTGGTTTAATATACTTCAATCCATCCACGGGCTTTAATTCAATACCTGCACTCTGATTTCTCTCTTAAGAATTCAGAGACCCCTGACTCACTGACTCCAACACATGAGCAAGAATGTCTACCATGATTTTATATTATGTCCTGAAAATAAAATTTCTTCTTATTTATGAATTTCAAATCCTTGCGACAGAAGAAAAATTTTTGAGAACAAAACTCTTTTCCTCCCACAAGTGGCTTAAAGCATTTAATTTAAATGTGCAAGACTTGCCAGACTGACTGCCTCCACTTAGACGTTCACATTCATAATGGTTTCTTCTCTGTGTGGGGCTGTTAGGATTAAAATCAAACCCAGGTTGCATTTACAACTCATTAAATCAGGAGTAGCCATGTCATAGCTTTATTTGAGGATGACAGCTTCTAGAAGACTCATGGCCTTTCAAAATACTTTTCTTAGTTTTCCAGTAACACTGAATTCCTGAGCTGGATCTACAGCCAGTAGAAAAGAAATTACAATCAATAACATATGAGACAGACAATATAAAGGAGGAAATCTGTTTTGTCCTTCACATAACTGGATTCTGCAACCATTTCTTTATCGTCATACTGTAAAATTATGTTTCATCCCTTCCTATGATCTTTTATTGATTTTTCATCCTTTGTACAACAACTTAGAAAACAGCTATTTTTTTAAAACACATGTAATATTATTATCTTTCACTGATCATTTCTATTAGGTATGTCTCGATTATGTTGGCATGATTTTCATCTGTCTGAGTAGCTTGAGACTTAATAATTAAAACTGGTATTTTGTTTAACTTACAAGGATAACTTTTAAAATGAGACTTTTTGTATCAATACATGTCTCTTCTGGCTGCCTGGAGGGAGAGTTTCTGTACTTTGCCAGTGTGGTGGGTCCCATATGCTTTCAGACTGTTTCCTTGTGTAGTGTTTTCCCCATTAATGCTGACGTGAAATGGGCTAATGCTGCTTTTTAAATATTGATTCATATGGCCTTTAAACTTCTCCATAGGTAATGTGTTGAGCATTTCACCTGCTTCCATTTGTGTGGTTTTTGTAGAAACTGAAAACGATTCAGTTCAGCTGTTCAGCTGGCACATGCTAAAGAAGCACTGAGCACATTCACAAATGATAAAACATTTGCCCTTTGCTGGATTGTTTTAATTATGTCATATTCCCATATCTGCTCAGCTTTCCTGTTCTGCCATGTTTATTACTTTTGGTTCTTTGACTTCCCACTTCATCTCAGGACTCATCTCTCTCATGTTGTGTAGAACCTAGACTGGGAGATCAGATGGTTCCCTTGTGTGGCTGTTTTTTTGTAAACAGGGGTTTTACACTGTGTTTCCTCTAGTTGTCTGGAACCCTGTACATTCCTACTATTCTCAATTACTTGTGCCTGACTGCATTGATTTGATGGTTGGCACTTTTTATCTCTTTTTAAAGCTTGTAGTACTGATATTTTGTAGATCCTTCACTTATAGTTGAGCCATACATATTTTTTAATGTCTGTGTACTCCTTACTATTTTTTTGGTTTTTCTGCCAAAATAAATAGAATCAGACACATCAAAATTCCAAGTTTTAAATTTTACTCCAAATTCATGTGTTTTGAAAAGCTCTTTTTTTTTTCTTTTTTCCCCCACAATATATCTTAAATGCTTCTGGTTTGTCTCATGTCATTTGCCCTGCTAGAGCATACTGAAGAAAGGTGAGAAAGCTGTAAATGTGGGATATTTACACATTTTCAAGGTGTGTGTGTCAATTATGCAATAAGCATCCACAAAAAAAAAGTATTTCCAAGCATCTCAGCTGGTAATGGTCACCTGTCCTTTCAGACAGAGTGTTAAGCAGCTGACACTGCTCATGATCTGTATGTTGTCTTCAACTGAATTTGTAATACTGACATATCCAAGCAAGTACATTGCATTTGTGTGACTTATCATGTCCTATTGGCTACAGAAATTGGTGGGTCTTATCTCTTTCAGACCCTTTAATCTCTTTGTTTCAACCTTCAGCTTAAACATCAGGGACAGTAGATAATTCTTTTGCTTGCTTTTACCTGGAGTATATATCATATAATATACATCAGTGTGGCCATTGATGTTGCTGTCCACCTGTCTTCTTCACATCTTACAAATTTATTCACCACCAGCCTTCTCCACCTGTCAAAATTTTTAGAAATAATTTCAATTTAGGAGTCCATTCATGGTACAGTCTTCATTTTAAGTAGCTGCCATGTCATTAGCCTAACATTAAGTTTTGACTCCATAAAGCCTAATTAAATGATTTGGAGTTTCTCAAGCATAGCTTCAGATTAGGTTCCTCTAACAAAACTGCTTTATGGAAGTTCTAGCTGAATAATTTTCTCCCATTAACATCTCATATCCTGCTGTCTGTGGTCTTGTTGTATAATCTCTGATGAGGATTTAAAGGTGAGTTGTCAGAAAGCATTGCCCAGCATACTTAAGGTGTCCTTAAATTTAAGTGTAGATTAAATAGGTTAGTTTAAGACATATTATCAGGTTGAATTGCATAAGAAGAAGAAACAGTGAGCAGTGTAGCTACAGATAAATCCTCTGTATGTATTTATTAATGCCAAAGCATAAGATGATGTTTCGGTGTTTCAAATTATTGTCAATATTCTCTATCACTAAGGATGCTACACATAGAGTAACTTGACACCTGTGGGTAGAAACGTGCCAGAACAGTTCCTGGAAGACAGCAGGGTAAAAAAGGTTAACTGCCACTGCTTGAGGTAGGGACATGAAAAGGTTTGACATCTAATTATGCCGTCTGTTGAAAGAAGCTAGGAAATAGCAAGACAAGGTACTCTGCCCGTGTAGATGTAATTGCAGGATCTGTTTGTCTACAATCTACAGAAGTAAATCTGGGTTTAGTTTAAAAAATAGGAAATTATGGGAGTGGAAGCAAGTTAAATAGAGATTTGACCAACTAAAAACTGTCAAAACGGAATATTTTGAGCCTAGTGAGAAAAGCTACTGGTTACTTCAGTAGCTAAGGGAGAGTTAGAGTCAATAATGATTTTCCATTAGTCCTACTCACATGTTGCAGACTTCAGGTTTCCCTTGGGAGTAAGGAATAAAACAAACTGTAACTGCATCCTTGCTGTGTTCAGTGCTGGTTGCAAGAATATATGAGAAGGGAGATGAAGTCTTAAGATGCAAGAAGCTGCCAGAGAAAAATATGCAAACATTAGTCAATGAGAACTCAGGAATTTATGATGTTTAGCAGGAATGAAATTACATTAGTGCTGAAAAAATGGGTTAAAAAATTAAAATTTAAAAATAAAATATATTTTAAGTTTAATTAAGTTTTTTTTTTTTCCTTCAGTCACTTCATGCAACTAGAAGATTTAATTTGGGCATATTTGAACGTAGCTAATTCTGAACACCATTCCGTATTTAATTTCAATAAGAATGTTTCAGTATTTCAGCATTTCCCCATTCTCTTGCAAGCCAGCCTCAATTTCTTCCTCCACAATCTCTGGTACAGTTCCACTGTCCTAATTCATACATGCTTCAGCTTTTTCTGCCACACAAGTGCCCTTGTCATGGTGCAAGAAAACTCCTTCCTCCAGCTCTCCTCACTTACTGCATTTTGTCAGGAAAGCTCATTTTTCTGAATCTCATTGCAACTGAAAGACAGAAAACAGAGCACAGATATTGTTTTCTGGTTCTGTAATTAAAAACTAGAGGTGACTACAGAAACCATAAACATGTCAATTTTCTTTTGTTGTGTCTAATGACTGTGGAGAATTGATCTTCAAAATGTTAATAATTCCATGATGAGCATGTGTGCTACAGCTATTGAATAGCTGGCAGCTTGACAAAATATAAATAATATATAATACAAAATATATATACTATATATATATAATATATATAAAATAATACAAAATATAAATAATTTCCCATCTTGTTCCCTGTCACTTTACTGATACAAAACCAGAAATCCAAACTGGATAAAACTGATGTCAAAACATACGGAAATATAAAATTTTATGACTTTGTCTAAGAAACTTAACAGTGTTAGAGGCTCAAGAGTCGTTTGAATTCATTTGAAAAGAGCAGAGCACCTCCTTTATTAGATGTCATTTACAAAAGAAGAATTTCCTCTCCCTTTGCTCTTATTTGTTCCCTTCTATAGGTTGTGTTGGAAAGCTAAAAAATTTCATCATTATTATTGATATTTTGAAATTTGCAAACATACAACATTTGACATTAATGTTCTGGGCTTTAGACCCCTGCATCCTCAAGTGAGTGGCTTATTTTTCTGTCTCTTTTTTTTTTTTTTTTTTGTCTGATGACAGCTTCTGTATTTATCTTTTGTGTTCCACATAATTATCCTTATTTTGTGATGCGCTGTACAGGTTAAAAAATGATAAACTGACTAAGAGACATGTTTTAGCTGTGGAAGATAGTGAAAAAAACCAATATAAATTTTCTATATCGTATTTCATTAAACCCCCAGCTAAAGTCCTTTGGTCTTGGTAACCACTCACCTCACTTTTACAAGAGATATTTTCCCTCTTCCATATAGGCCTTTTGGAGAATTATCAATCTGATTCTTTGTGCGCATCAGAAAAACAAAGGTGTGTGAGCAGCGACATCTGACAATGCATTCTTAGGTTCAGCTATTTCCTCTGCTCTCCCAGAGGTAAGGACTGTCTGCGATTTTGGAAATGCTATATGGAATTTCTAATTGTGAAATTTCAAAGTGCTTGAAAATAACAGTTTTGGGAAATGGGGTTTTAAAAAGAGAGGAAGAGCTACCTATTTATTTGGGTGGTACAGAGATGACACTTTTGATACAATTCACTTGTTCTTTCTCCAAATGCTCCACTCTCTTTGTCTTTCAAATTGATATCCGTCCCACTAAAGGACAAAAGATTTCAATGAGTATTTATGACAGAAGAAAGGGAAACGAGATCACTTTCCAACCTTTATTTACCCCGGAAAAATAGTACAGAGATGTACAAATAGACAGATAAACTATTTCACCAAACTCTCCAAACAAACAAGCAAAAAATCATTGTCAGACCTTTCAGAAACAGCAGCAAATGCAAAATGACAAAACAAAACACCTCAACTCTAAAATTAGTAACATCAAGAAGCACAGATAAACTCAACTAGCTTTAACACATTGTGGTGGTTTGTAAAAAACTCCAGAAATTTTTACCTGCAGCGACATGGGCAGCTTCCTTTGATCATGACAAAGACCAATCAGTGTCTGATTTTTAATACCGACGCATTGTTACACCAATGAGAAAGTTCACGCGTCTTTGTGAAACACACACGCAACGCCAAAAAGCCCTGGAAAAGCTCTCTCCACGCCAGGCTCAGCGCAGGTGGGTGGACGGGCCGGCCCTCGGCACGGCTGGGCCGGGCCGGGCTGAGGGCGCGGCCGCGTCCCGGCGGGGCGGCGCAGGCAGGGGGCGGCCGTCGGCCGCGGAGGTCTTGGCTGCTTCCCCCTCCCCGCAGTGCGACCCGACTGGCCCGTGGTGTGGCTGGAATACTGCTGCTGCTGAGTTTTGCCTGAAGCCGCCGGGCAAGGGGGAAGGGGAGCCATTGGCGTGTGGTTCTAGCGTGGCTGTCAGATCGCAGCCCCCGCCCGCCCGGAGCAGCCCCTGCCCTTCCGGCCCGCGCCCTGCTAGCCCGGCCCCGGCCCCCAGCGCTGCCGCCGAAAAATTCCCATCGTAAAATAGCTCCCGACGGCCCGGAAGAGATGACACGACCATCTGCAGGCCCAGGCAAGATATGAACTCTTTCACTGCCCAGAATAAGGCTTGCAGACGCTTTGTTCTCCCTCCTGAGTGAATGAAGAGAACCGAGATGAAGATATGCACAGAAACAGCATGAAAACACTGAGGTCAGAAAGTCACATCCCAGAAGGGGGAAGGAAGAGAGTCGTGGACTGAAATTTCTCTTTTTAAAGCTGTGGAGAAGAGACTCTTGTTTTCCTATAACATATAAAGATATTTATGGGGTGGGTGAATGTTTTAACTGCAAATACAAGCAAAGGCATTGGTGCTGGGGTAAGCAGATGTTGAAATGGCTGTGATCTCTTAAGTTTGAATAGAGAGGAGATTAAGATCCCTGCTGTTCGCCAGGGAAGAAGAAAGACCTGTGTTTTCAAAGATGAAGAGAGCTTTTGTGTGAACTGTTATAATCCTTAGAGTGTGCCCCATAAGTTGATATGGCCGTCAGTAATAGTTGTGGGAAAACTGTTAGTCGAGGAAGAGATTTTTACATACTGATCAGATTTCCGTTCTCCCGGGCAGCTGATCACTGATGACATCTAGGCCATGAGAAAACTCTTTCTCGTGGATAAAAAAATCTCCATGGACTGATGAGAGAACTCTTCTCTCCCAAGAGAATTGGTGCAAGACTGTTTTTTTGAAACGATGGTATACTGACTGATTGGTTTTCTGTACATTTCAGTGTGAAAGAAAAGTGTGTGGGGTGAGGAGGAGTGTTCTAAAAGTTTTATTCTGATTGTTATTATTTTTCCTTATAGTTTCTAGTAATAAAATTTTGTTTTTTGTAGCATTTAAAGTTGAGACTGTTTTGCCGTCCTCCTAATCCTGTCCCACAGCAGAGAAATTTCATATTGGTGAACCAAAACCACTACACACATATAATGAAGGTAACAAAATTAAGGTTTTACTCACTATAGGTTCCTTCCATTGGTTACAGTATCTTTAATCAGCTGGGCTACCTATAGCAATGTTAAGTGCAGGCTTTTTATTTGAAACAAGTGTCTAAATTTGTGCTCTAAAGTTCTTGGAATTCTGCTAACTACTTTATGGTATTTTTTTTTAATTCCAGAAAAATTGTCCTTTTTCTTCACATTGTGCATCTAGCAAAACAATTTTTGGTTCCCTGCTTTCTCTCACCTTTTCTTATTTCGCTTCTAATAAAATATTTCTTCCCTGTCCCCCACACCCATATTAAATAAATGTGACCATGTATCACATCAATTTCACCTGCAACTGCTCTAAATCCAGTCAGAGCTTGCCTATTAAATGCACAAAAAAAGCTGCATAAACTTGAAACACGAAAAGGTCCACTTGTTTCTCAAAATGGTTATACTACTCTATGAGGCCAAAACTCTACAGTGCAGAAGAGGCCAGAGAGTCAATAGATTCAGTAATCTTGACATTTTCTGACCCATTTCACATTAATATTGGTAGAATCTTTTGCAACAAAACATTACTATGGAAAATTTATTTTTATTCAAGATTCCATAGCTTCTGACAAGCACCAAAAAAATGTCGTGAGACCAAATCAAACAGAAATCTAGGCACCACAGACCTCAGAATGCTAATCAATGTGACACCAAGCATTCTGATGCTCTTGGACCAAGATAGCCCCCACTTGGAGTAATTTACTAGAGGCAACTGAAGGGAAAAGTATCTCCTACACTTTCTTAAGCAGTTTATCTAATTTTGAAATAGTGTTGGAAAAACTGGTACTAGTCCCCTTCTCTATCCCCTGCCACACATCCTGATCCTCACATTTGGTTTCATTCTGATGGGTGGGGTTGAGAGGGTTGAAGTAGGGCTGCATTCTGAGTATTGGAATGTGAATGAAAGAACAGCCATGAAGAATACGCAGGATTAAAAGGACTAATATTTGGGACCACTGTCACCTTAAGTATTTTAAACACTATATTCATAACATAGATGAAGTAAACTTGCAAAAGCATTTCCTTCACTTATTAGGTGTGAATATATACACAACTGTAAGCAATCTTAATTGTTTCTGTGTTAATATTTTATAAAGTCATTTGTGTTTACATGTTTTCTTCACTGTAGCTGAACTTCTTGGGCAGAAATAACTGATATTGAGAGTTTGTTGATATACGGTATAGAAAAAAAGAATTTCAATATTTCTATAGCTTTTAGACCATTCTTAAATGTCTGCAGTGAGACTTCTGTGACCATAAATACAGTCCCATATCCTAATTTTCCATTGCAGAAAAAGAAAATATTAGAATTATTTATGGATTTCCAACCCGCAACTGTTCTGGAACTCTGTGCATTTTTGTGAAATATTTTAATCCTCTGAGGCAGAATTTATAAGGCTATTTAAAAAGATGGGGAAATCTTCATCCTATGACATATCTGCAATCCTAGAAACCATAGATTTGTGATATAATTTGGAGGTGCAAAGAGCATTTTCCATGGTGCCCACTCAGCCTCGAGCTTTATGCAGGGATAGTTAGACTGACCAAGTGTGGCACCCTGTTGGAAAGATACTCTTACTGTATTGAACATAACATGGAATATTCCTTCCTAGGTTTTCAGGCCAGGGATACTGAGCTTATTTTCCAAATTCTTTCTCTCACAAACACTTTAACTCTACAAGGCTGTGAGGATGTGGATTTGACTGAAGTTAATTGCAAACAGAGTTCAAGAGCTTGGTGACAATTAACTACATTGGGGGAGAAACTAAAAGTATTTTGAATGTGGGCTATTATTCTGACCTCTCTGAAATAAGTGAACGGGACTTAAAAAGTTACAGTTGATACTTTTAATTTCTTTTGGTAAAGGATCAAAATAACAAGATAGTGGTTAGAATTCTCTTGATCTTACTTCCTTTTATGATATAAAAAGAGGCATCCAATAAAGCAGTTAGTTGTTGTTAGTTAATGGTGAATTTGTGTGGAAAAGTGACATAGAAAATCCATTTTTATTTTAGAGTACTCTTAATAGTTTGCTAAGTTCAGGTTAGAAATTGTAGCTTACAGACCACAGTTGCTGAAATCCAAATGTCAGGAAAATAAATAATGTCAAAGTTAATTTATAATTGAAAATAGCTATTTTGAAAAGTGATTTCTCCTTTAAGTAACATGATATGTTAGAAGATAAATTCCTTTGGACATTTTTGTTATTTTAAATTATTTTAGAACATTGAAAGGAAGAGAGTGTTACTGTTATTATGGCTACTCTTATACATTTTATACTCTGCAATGTTTTCACAATAATCAGGGTTAGAGGAGACCTTCAATATCACTTAAACCCAGTACCAACATAATCACTCCTAACTATATCCCGGGCTGCCACCTCCAGACACCTGTTGAACATTTCCAGAGACACTGATTCCAGCACTTCTCTGGGCAGCTTACTCTGATGCCTAATCACTCAATTAGTGAAAAACTTTCTAATGTCTAAGATGAACCTTTCCTGGTGAGTCTTTAGGCCATCTCCTCTCGTACTTTCACTTGAGATGCAGCAGAAGGGACCAACACCCACCTCACTACGACCTCCTTTCGTGTAGCTATAATGAAATGCTGAAGAAATTAAAGAAGTCAGAAACATAAATTAAATTATTTATAAATTAACTTTAACATGATGATGATAATAATAATAATGTAACTGTTATTACTATTATTATTCTCAGGCATTTCTTTAATACGAATCTTCAACTCATATTGAAGTTGTGGTTTGAGGTGCTTTAAATGTTTATAGGCAACTATACTCTGCAGTATCATCTGCTGTGTGTGCAAAGCACCCAGTGTTTAATCTGCCTTCAGAATGTACAGTGTTAAAAACTTGAATTTCACCTTTACGATTCTATTTTGATTTAGGTAATTTCTAAAAATTTACAAAAAATAAGGATTAAAATATTTGCATGGTTTTCAGACTTTCCACAAATTTATTTGTCACAAAAAAGGAAAGTTAAAATGGACTACAGTAAACAAAAAGTCAGGGCTGTGTGTGCCATACTGCAAGAAAGTCTTTTACATGAGTAATTGAAAGAAGCATATGATTACTTATAAACATTGCAATTTATTTTCAATGGAATGCATGCTGTGCAACCATGTCTTCATTGTGATTGGCAAAAAAAAGATTTTGGTGAGAAGAGGGGGTTTGCTTTGCCAAGGGTATTGAGAATATGTACAATGTAGGAGAAATAATCATCCAGTTACAAATTAAATTGCTTTTGTGGCCGTTCCTATCATTGGCACTTGACTGCTATGAGCAACAGTGGTTTATAAATTATAATCTCTGTCCTGTACTGATGCCTGAATGGAGTCTGGTGGGCAGACACCCAGCCTATCACCTTCTACAGCAACCTTTAATCCTCTTGGCAAACCTTTTTTACTGATTACTGAAATATCAGCTATTAAGACAAATTCATTGAGGGGGTAAACTCCCGAGTTCCTTTGCTTTACTACCACAGTGACTCACTCAGGATTGTGTGGCGGAATTGCACATGGCATGGACGTATTAGCATCCTCACAAAACTTCCGAATATAGCAGCAACAAATTCCTCCTGATTAACTGGAGAAGAGTTGCATTCAGTAAAATGAAAGGGGTAGAAAGCTAGTGGAATAATTTATCCTCAAAGACCAGTCAGATGTGGTAGGTGGAGATCTGAGTTTAAAGTAGATCTGCTGATTGGTTTTCATTATTTCTTTTACCATAACACTTCTGTTGGAGAAACTAATTTGCATAAAGTGTGTAATAAGACTTACAAATGAAAAAAAAAAGAAGAAAGGAAAGTAATTCAACAAAGACATTAACAGGAAAACATAGGAAGAAATATATATGAAAATGTAGGGGTGTTATGAGACCCTAGGGGGTTTGTGTTATTTCTGTCCAAGAAAAGGTAGAAATTTGTAAAAATTCTAGTGATGATGGGACAGGTGAATGCTTATTCTGCACAAGCATGTGCCCTTTTGTTGCTTTTATGATGTTGCTTGGGGTGAAAGAGCAGGAAGGCCTTTGCAGGGTTTCTAAGATGTTTATTTCAGCCACGCATGGTTTGGGTTTCAGGGAACAAAGGCCCCGGAGCTCGGAGGGTCCAGGCTAAAGTACATGGGATAAGCAGGGCGGGGAAAGCCCCAGGGACCAATTACTAAATTACACAGGGTGCTAGAGGGGTGGGCTAGAGTAAAAGACCAACAGGAAATTAGGGTGGGAGTGACCTAAGGGTTAATGGACAGTGAGAAGGCTTAGGGAACCGAACAGTGGTTACAATTATTGGCTGGGAAAACTTATTTTGGATCTCCACACCCTTTGCAAATATAAACTGCTTTAGAAATTTAATTGATATGCCTTATTTGTCAATTTTACTGAAAAAGGCCTGGTTTTTAAGTGCACTTGTAGTATTAAGTGTTGGAAATGCAGACATGGAATTACATCCTAGGCAAGGTTAATTCTTATTATAATCTGACCTTTGAAATACAGAAGATGAAGGATTAATAAAATGGAGAAATGTCTTGACACAGAAATGGAGAGTGGGTATTTGGACAGGCATTCCTTTTGCCTTACGTCTGTGAATCTGAGTTGTATGCCTTTATGTTCTCTTTTCACATCTCAAATAAACCCAAACCACCCCAAAAAAAACCCCACAAGAAAACAAACAAAAAACCTCACCAAAAATACACAGAAGGGGAGGAAGTATTCAAATAAAGCTGTTTTAATTGAGTAAAGAGATCAAGTTCATCCACAGTTTTGAACTTAAAAAGTCCTGCCGATTGCAATGACTGCTGTGCCAGCACAGCATAAAAGACAGTGTAACTGTATATACCTGGATTTTTATATCTGCAGAATTACACAATCAACCCTTTTAAGAGAGAAACTAAACTTTCTGAGGTCAATCCCTCCCTGACATTATTTTTATAAAGTAAGAAATGAATAGGACTCAGACTATTGAACTTGTTTTTGTTTTTCTATATAGTCAGTAAACCAAACATTTTTAATGGTTACCTTCTTCTTCACAAGTGATCTTGTGTTACTCTCTAATTTCCTCTCAGATGTACTGCAACAACATTCATTTGTGCTTATGTAAAAATCTGAAAAAAGTTTCTCATTGAAGAACACTGTCTCTGGACTAGTCTTAAGAGTAATATTAACTGCTGAGCAGCAGATGTCCTGAAAAGGGCACAGAGACCAACTACTCTGCCTGGTCAGAGGATGGGACCAAACAAGAGTAAACTGAATAGAGGAAGTTCCAAATGGATACGATAGGGGTGGGTGGTGGAAATAAATACAGTGATGATTAAGCAGTGACACAGGTCGCACAGAAAAGCTCCACAGCTTGTCTTCATACTAGAGGGATTTCAAGCCTCAGATAGAGGGAACTCTGAGCAACCTAATCTAAGCTCAGAACTGACCATATTATGAGTAAAGGTGGCAGAAAAGACCTCTTGATGTCCCTTCCAATCTGAGTGCTTTGGGAATGATTTTATGTGCCTAGGATGCAAGAGCATCAACTTTACCACTTCTATAAGAATTATTCTCAGGTGTTAGTAACCACAGGAATTGGGAGGAGCAGATGGAGTAAGAGAGTAAAAGGCATGTGTAGTAACAGCATAAGGTAAAAACAGATGCAAGAACCTTCTAAAGTGCACATATAGGCTCTTAACTTCAACACAAAAGATGTTCAATATAAGTTTCCACTGATCCTTAATTGCTTCTGTCTCTGTTCTAGTAAGCTAATTTATACTGTTTGTTCAGAAGATCTCCCTGCATTCCCTTGGGCTAAAAATAACAGTCCAAGGATGGGGTACGTTTTGGTAGAGAGATCGCCTACCTAGTGCTTGTGTAGAGAGTGCAAACTTAATTGGCCACGGAATTAAGTAGAGAGTGAAGAGGTTAGAGGGTGGTGTTTCCATCATGCCCTCCCCACCCCATTTGTTTGCTTGCCTTGGATAGAAAAGGCTCTGCCGTGGCAGATAAATGACACATTTGGGAAAACAGACAAGTAAAAAAGTGCATATTCTATTCAAGAAAACATTTGAAGTCTTTAAACTCTCCAGCACCTTTCAGCCTACCAACCTGTTTTCTATCTGATAATAACTGTTCCAAGTTGAATTACCATGGTTGGCTGCATCCTATCACATCTTTGGATTAGAAAAGTGGATCTTAGAAGTACTTGTGCAGTATTTCTTGATTATTCACAAGTTAGCTCTTGATTGAAGTAGGCTTCAGCAAAACACCCAGTTCACCCCTGAGTGCAGCAAAAGCTTTGAACCATGCTTCAGGAAATTGACCTTCACAAATTATTATGACCTTCAAACTGTTGCTAAATCAGTGAAGTGACTTTTTTGCAGAATGTGATGATAAATCGGTGGATTACTGGGTGATACTCTGTCAACACCATTGATAAGGACTCATCACAGAGGCATACCTAAAAAAATTATTTTCAAAACTAATACTTAAGAGCAGCAACAGCAAAAATAATTTCTTCATTGTGTACCAGTTTTCACTGTCAGCATATATCCTCTCATATAGAGGAATATTAATAAAACAATAAAAAGGAGTAATGCTTTGTATTTATGGACAGTGACAGAAAAGTGCTTGCAAAGATAAATTTTCTCTATTACTACTATCTGCATATTATTTTTTTTATTGTTGTTATTGGTAGCAGTATTAATGAAGTCGTCCCTAAAGACAAGATTTTGATACAAAATACTGTTCTGTTGGTAAATGGACAACTAAAAGATAGAAATAAAATTATCAGTCCTTTCTTCCTAATAAAGTACCATTAAGATTAAGGATATTTCAATAACTTTGGCGTGACCTCTTGAAGAATCATAATCAATATTTAAAATGGGGTTTCAGGAAAGCTTGATGAAATTATTAGAATTGTCACCATGGAGAGAGGGAGACAATAGTCTTGGTGTGTGGGCTGTTGTTGCAGTAAAGTAGTCCAAACTCCTCAGACAGGTATGAGTAGGCAGTAAAGAAATTTTAATCAAGAAATTTAGGTATGTAAAATATTTAATTAGTGATCAATTTTCTAATAAGTTTTCATGAAAACTTAACTAAATGCATCTCAAATTTTCCATGCATACAAAAAATGACACCTACACATGGGTGTCTGGTGTCAGGTATGGGAGCTCTCAGCCTCAAGAGGTAGTCTTGAGAGGTGTCCCTGCTTGAGGGACGATCACCAGGGCACAGAGAGATGCTGCAGAGGGAGAGTGCAACGGGCCCTGATGGCTGCAAATATTCATAGTGTGGAGTGACCAACGCCTGTAGTCACATCTTCTGCTGTATTCATGCAGTTTTGGCCAGTGATCAGCACCATCCCCAGCCAAACTACCCTTTGTGGAGTCAGCTGCTGAATTGTCACACAATAGGATTAAATTGGTTAGTCCTACATGCTGAGAATCAACAGGCACCAGAGCCCAGTTAGTTCAAACAGGAGGAGCGCTTCCATCACAGCTGAGTTTTGCCAATTTTAATAATTCAGGATGTTCTTTCTTTAAACCTGCAGAACTTTTTAAACATGATTTCTATTATACAAGTGAAGCTGAAGCTGATCACTAACGTACATAGCCTTTCTCATTAAAAAGCCTCTGCATGCATATTTGTAATTTTAAAAAAACCTTATATATTCAAGATATATTCAGAAAAGCAGAACAAAACAAGGTACTAAAATTTTTTTACTGATTACTTGTATTGTTTAGCATCAATGAGCTAAAACTCCTTCTCTCAGTATCAGAACAAAACAAAAGTTTATTTCTTAAAAACTTTATTTCTTAACTATTTTCTGGCACTCAGATCACTGGTAGAAAAGTAATTCACTTTTTAAAAATTGGTCTTATATGTTCTTATGGAAATTTCTTAACAATCTCTGAGTATTCTAAAAAATAAAATTTATTCTTTTCAAATTCAGAACCAAATGTACCGATAATATTTGATATGTAAGTATTATGTCATAACCTATACTCATGCTTCAGGATTTATATAGCAATTGGCATGTTTTATAATCTCATAGGAGAGAGTAGGAGTCAAAACAAGGAGTCAAAACAAGGGCTACAGTAACTCATGTGTAATTCCTAAGAAATCTGGTAACATTATTGAATGTAGAGAGAGATCACTGAAGTCATTGACAATTTAAGAAATATCTTCAGCTGCGCATTGCACAAGGCCAGAGCCACTCATGGATTCTGAAAGAACTGATTGTTAAAGTATAACAATTTGTGATCTGTAGTTATATTGATGATATAAAATCCTATTTTTAGAAACGTGGTTTAGGATATGAAGTTGTTGTATCATCTCATAATGAACTTTTATTTCAGTTCACTTTGCATTAGAATTACTTATGTATGAAATTGGCAAAAGTGACTATATGTAAACTGAAAATGGTGATAGTTCTCTTCATTTTAGAAATGTCTAGGTTTATTTACCAACTCTTCCCAATATTAATATTGTATTAAAAAAACCCACAGACTTTAAATGCTGTATTTTCTAAGTAACATCTGATTTTTTTCTAAAGTGACCAGACCTTATGGTGCTAAGATTTTGTAAATCCAATTCTTAAATATTGTCTATTTCAGTAGCTGAAGGCATCCTAAAGGCTTCTGGACTTACTCCACTATTACTACCAATTTGGTACTGCGCATTAGAAAGTTTAATTTAACCAAAAGTATCTGGTTTTCAGTAACCAGAAATTTAATATTACATTGATTAAAGAGTTAAGACAATGCTTTCCTTTTTACAGTTTTAATTTCTTTCTCAGGTTTCTGCATATTACAGGTGATTTACCAGTATTTACACTGAATGATGTCAATATATTTTTCCTTAGTGTGTTAGATAAGTTCTGAAATTATTTATCTTGTGGCTTTTTCTATTTGGTACAATATTCTTCAATATTTCCAGCTTCCCTTACATTATTCTTTTTCTTGTTTTGCTTAGGATGTTCTTATTACACTAAGTAATATCAATTTCACTTCTTTTAAACCCACCTCTATTGATCTTCTTCAGAGGCTGTTCCTTCTCTACCTTTTGACATGTTAAGAGAACGATTTTTCCATACATTATCTTAGTGCAATCAATCCACTTTCTAAAAAATATATACTGTATGATTATCATTGCTGTTTGCTTGTAGGTATGTAATTGTTTTTGATCTACTGCTACTGTGGTATGCTAAGAGTAGATAGTGTCCTAAACATAATTCTGTCTTTTAAACATTTGTTTCCTTAATTTGTCTGGTTGAATAATTTACTAACAGCTAAACCAGCTGTTTGACTGAAAAGAGTAAAGTTCCTTTCACACTGATAAATTGGATGCCCAGTTGTTTGTCTGGAATTAAAAGTAATTTTTTATATATAGTATGCACTACAGAATGTTCCCACTTCATACTTTGCTGAATTAAAAAAAAGGTTAAGTCTTATACTTTTTTAATGTTATTTTTAGATAAGTAAATAACCCTGACATAATACCTAAATATAGAACTACAACATTTTAACTTAAATACTTTGTGTATCAGTCATATTTTTCATGTGAATTTAAAGATTTCGTCACAAGGTAAATAAAAGTCTCCCAAATCTTATTTCTACACTCCCTAAATCAATAATTGGCTATTCATCCTCTGTTCTATCCCTACAGCATCTTGTTTTCCATAGTTACTGGATGTCATGCTAATTTTGTTCCTTTACATTTGCTGAAAAATGTATTTAAAAGATTGTATTTTAACAGGATTTATTTGGATCCCAATGTGCATAAATTTATTGGGAAACAATTAAGAATACATGATGGTATTTATAGTGAAGTAAATGAACACCTCTTACTAGAAAATTATGTATAAACACATAGTTTTTAAATTATGCAGGATAGTAAACAGAATTTATCATTCAGATAGGCTTGAGTTCCTTCAATTGCTTTAATTCCTAGTTTTCAAACCTGTATAAACCACAGTCTTCTTGAATTGCATATCTGTTCCACTCTCTCTGTATTGGAAGTATATAAATACAAAATTATATGCACTAATTTCTGTTTTTCTTGTTGGGTTTCACAGAGTTATTATTACCATTATTATTATTATTACTATTATTATTATTATTATTATTATTATTATTATTATTATTATTATTATTATTATTATTATTATTATTATTATTATTATTATTATCATTATCATTATCATTATTATCATTATCATTATTATCATTATTATTATTGTACCCACTTCAAATCCTTCTCTTATGTTGTACTGTTGCTTCTCCTGTCAACATATGGGGAACACGAGTTTGCACATTGATATTGGTATTAAATCCATATTGTCATAACTCATTATCCACATCCAGAAAGACTGAAAATTGTTCCTTGAACTGTGCTGTCTCTAATTGTTTATACCAACATTTCATAGTTTTCTCAATGGTGTCAAAATACTGCAAAAAGGAATGGGGATATCTTTGTTTCTTAAACTCTCATGGTTTACAGCACATCAGCCCTGAGAGGTCAAAAACTGAAGAAACAATTCATTCAAGAGGATAAGAAAACACAATGTTCTAACAGCATGTGCAAGCTATGCATTTTTCTGTTGCCTCCATGCTTCATTATTCTTTTCCAAAAACTGTCAGTTTATCTGTCCTGAGACTTTTTATGAACTCCTCCTTCCCCTCCTCTCTCAAATGTAACCACAGGTATACTAAGAGGAGTTCTGTTCTCTGCCGTCTATAGCTTATAGTGTGAAGTTTAAACTGAACAAGTATTATTTGTCTCTCCAAGTGGATTAAGTTTGGTTCTACTGATTATGATGTCAAGGTTCTACTGATTGTAATGTCTTTATATCATGCTTCACAAGTTATATACAGAAAGCCATCTGAACCTTCACTGCAGACAATTTTAAATTCAGAACCATAAATTATTATGTAATTTTAATAACTTGAGATCCTAAGGAATCCTGAATTGAGTGTATCACATTACTTTTGAGGAATAATCACGGAGTCTGGAGTACACATTCTTACTATTTATTTAGCCTAATGCTTAAGCAAAGTATCACAAAGTATCCATGATCGAGCAATCACACTGATCTCCATTGATTCCAGTCCGTGCTGGCAAGCTAATATCATCATCTTAACCAACCATCTTCAATTTATGCTATACTCTCTTAGCTGTGTTTTGCCTAAAGAGCTTTCACCCTTGTAGTTACATCCTAAGATTTTCTATTTTGTCAAGGGACAGTATCCTTATACTTACTGTACAAATTTGGCATTGTGTATGAGTGTGACAGTTCAAGCATATCACCCTAACAGCTCAGATTGAAATGAGGCACGTTTACTTCTCAAGAAAACAATATACAAGAAAACTTGTCTGTATTAAATAAATAATTAAATATTTTGGAGCGATTTCTCTTTCTTATATAAATGTCAAAACCAAAAATTAATTATATTCCAAATAATCTTTGTTTCAAAATGTTCCATATAATTATTCTTGTTCCCCTGATATCTGTTGTCACAGAAGCTTTGGGCATGCCACAGACAGAATCACTGGCAGTGCAGAAACCCAAAAAGAGAAAGACTGTTTACAGAAGCAGAGGCAGTGCCCTGATGCAAACACCATGCCCTAACACAATGCATTTGGAAACCAGTTCCCAGGCAAGTGGAAAGTGTATATGCAACTGGCACAGGGCAAGGATCTAGAGGGACAAGACATAAATCTATCAGCTAGCAGCAAGACTGGCACAAGTTTCCTGGGGCACTAAGATTCTTTTGGAATATGAAGAATTAAAGAAGACACCAAATGAGGTGAAGTTTTGGCATAGTACCCACTAGACATGAAAAGTAATCTGTGATGCAGATATGGAGTTGGCTTTGAGAACTAGCTCACAGCAGCTCAATACTCCTGCTAGTGCAGCTGCTTGATAGGCAGGAATAGTTCTGGTCTGCCTAATCATCTGTCTTAATGCTATAGATAAATGAAGTTGTCATCCCATATTTCCCTTTTGGTTTCAGCATAACTAGCCTTTCTCTGAGCAAAGCAAGGATATTTCTGCATGTGGTGACAAGACAGGTTTAGCACTGTTAGAAATTAAGCAGATGGACAATTTTCAAAGAAAACATTAGCTGTACACTTGCATACTCATAGATTTCTTTCTAACACCTGCAGATAAAAATGGCTGTAAAATTGTGACTATCATGAGGCAGCGTAAAAGGGCACTTTTTTAATCTTACATTTTGACTAGTAGTGGCTGCCCATCACTGAGAATACTGTGTGCCAGGCTTATCTGCTTGTACTTGAAAAAGAGTAGTATTTCTGTGGTTAAGATTTAAGACTCTAGTAATTAATTTTCTTGCAATTATTCAAATGATTACATACATCCTGAATTTTGGCACCAGTCAAGTTTTTACTAGTGATAGGACATGCACTCCTCTGATTTTGTGGTCTCCACAGCACCTCCCCAACACTGTAGTATGCAATACAGGACATCCCCTAGACATATAAAAATGGCCAGTGGTATAAAGAATCCTTTGACGCAATCTAGAATTCTCCTCTAGTTTGGATGGATCTTGGAGGTTAGATGGATCTAATATCGTTTTCTCTTTAGGAAAGTAAGACTAACTGGAGTTATCTGTTCCTGCAAGCTTTTTCTCTCAAAATCTTGTTACTGTACTAATATTTGTAACCATAACTATTATGTTTATTATGTTTATTATGTTTATGTCTATGATTATTATTTTTACCATTATAATTTTTTCAACCATAATTTCTTGTGTCTTACTGATATATTTATAATCCTTCTTAAAAAGACTAAATGAGATTGCAAATCTCACATCTTTTACTATAGGAACACGTCATTTAAGTGCACTGTATAATCATGGGTTAGTGAAAGCTCAGGTCCATCATATGGCTTCATTTCCATGGGCAGTCTAGGCAGCATGACAACAGTGCAAAGAGATGCGTAATAGGAATGTTATCCATACTGGGGAGAAGGAAATTTTTGCCTAAGTATGTGATCTGCCTGTAGTCAGGTGCTGGTTGTTGCTGCTTTATGATTTTGTCAAATAAAATTTTATTTTAAAATTTTATTGTAATCAGGGAGAAAGTCAAACTGTTGATACTTATCTAGGGTCACTCCTGTGTTACTGTTACAAACCAGTTAAACACAGAAGACTGAAGGAAACAAAGGCTCTGTGAGAAAAATTGATCAAACCCAGAAAGGTTTGAAATAGATGCAAAAAACATGACTCAAACCAAATAACATTCGATGTTGGTGCCAAAAAAGGGTGGTATTTTTTATTTAATAGTAACACACACAGAGAAAGAAAGAGAAAAGAAACAAACAAATAGAGAAAGACGTGTGCTTGAGGAGAGGGGGGACAGGGATAAAGTGACAGGGATCAGGTGGAAACACATCACCCTTCTGGGGATCTCAATGACGTCTCGTTGATCCCCTCCATCTGGCCTTCTTGGTGGAGAAGGTCCCTCGCCATGTGCTACCACCGCTGCCTCTGAAAAGTATAGAATCCCTTGGATTAGTACATGTTTGGGCCAGATGGGAATGACAAAATTTAAAAGGAATAGGTTTGACACTGTCTCTTGCAGCACTGTGGATTTGTTGCATCATTTGCAGGGCTCTGGTACAGAGTCTAGGGACCCCTTTGGAGGGGCTTGACACAGCCCACTAGAGCCCAGGTGTCCTGGTTTCGGGACAAAAAATTACAGGAGGTATCTCCCAAAGGAGTTCCCCTAGGAAAATAAACCTCCAGAACTCCTTCCCCGTCCCACTACCGGGTTTGGGAAGAATTTCCTCCGAGGGAAAAAAGTGGAAAAAACTTGTTTATTTTAACAAACACACAGAAAAAAACCCCACTTCCCAGCACCAGGAAAGAACGATCCCCAGATGACACAAAACGTTTTCACCAAAGTGAGCAAGGATGGACGAGCTCGGTCAGTCCGTGCTGGGAAGGGTGCAAAGCTTCTTTTGGCAGGCTTCCAGAGGCAGTCTCTGATGTTCAGATCCCTCCGTCCGGAGCCGGTGCAGATCTTCGGGATGAGGGGAAGAAGAGAGACAAAAAGAGGGAGCAGCAGGGGCAGGAGAAGCTGGGGCAAAAACTAGGGGAAGAAGCGGCAGCCAGAGTGGCGAAAGCAGCAGCAGCAGCATCAGCAGCACCAGCGGCAGCAGCAGCAGCAGCAGCAGCACCAGCGGCAGCAGCAGCAGCAGCAGCAGCAGCAGGGGCAGCAGCAGCAGCAGCAGCAGCAGCAGCAGCAGGCCAGCCCAAGCAGCCCAGCAAACCCGCAGCCCCCAGCAGCCGGGGCCCGCCGGGGCGGGGGAGGAACGGCCACGGCGGCAGCAGCTCCGTGCAGACAGAGGGGGGGGGCAGGGAGAGGAGTAGTCATAACACTGACCCAGGACATTCCACCCCTTATCCCTCATCGTGACCATTGACACACGATTGGGATATATACACCCACTATACAATGTAAAAGCTTTCATCTACTTGCTCAAACCTTCAACACTTACACGTTTCCTCTCATTTTACTTACTCAGGCCTTCAACACTTACTTTATTCCTTCTGTCTCACCCCACAATCAGATCTCCCTGAGGTACACATCGTGTTGTTCCATCTTTCTGCATTACCCACCACGTACACCCTGGTCTTGGGCAAAGACAATCCCACGAATGGGATTGCCTATACTCGAGGCAGGATTAACCCATACTGCCTTTCCTAACAAACCTCTAACTTGGGCCACTGGGACTTTATCTCCATCCACTATATTAAGGGAGTCGGACTGGGCAGGACCTGCTCGGTTGATGGAACCTCTGGTGTTTACTAACCAAGTAGCCTTTGCTAGATGTTGTTCCCAGTTTTTAAAAGACCCCCCCACCCAATGCTTTCAAGGTGGTCTTCAACAATCCATTGTACCTCTCCACTTTACCCGCAGCTGGTGCATGGTAAGGGATGTGGTACACCCACTCAATACCGTGTTCCCTAGCCCAGGTGTTGACGAGGTTATTTCTAAAATGAGTCCCATTGTCTGACTCAATCCTCTCAGGGGTACCATGCCTCCAAAGGACCTGCTTTTCCAGGCCCAGGATGGTGTTTCGAGCAGTAGCATGGGACACAGGGTAGGTCTCCAACCAGCTGGTGGTGGCTTCCACCATGGTCAGCACATAACGTTTGCCCTGGCGGCTCTGAGGCAGTGTGATGTAATCAATCTGCCAGGCCTCCCCGTACTTGTACTGGGACCACTGCCCCCCATACCAGAGGGGCTGCACCCGCTTGGCCTGCTTGATGGCAGCGCAGGTGTCACAGTCATGAATAACTTGTGTTATGCTGTCCATGGTAAGATCCATCCCTCGGTCTCGTGCCCACTTATAGGTGGCATCTCTGCCCTGGTGGCCTGAGGCATCATGGGCCCATCGTGCTAGGAACAACTCTCCCTTGTGCTCCCCGTCAAGATCTATCTTAGACACCCCTTTCTTTGCAGCCCGATCTACCTGCTGATTGTTTTGCTGCTCTTCATTGGCTCTACTTCTGGGGACATGGGCGTCTACATGGCAAACTTTCACAGGTAGTTTGTCTAACTGAGTAGCGATGTTTTTCCATTCTTCAGCAGCCCAAATTGGTTTTCCTCTGAGCTGCCAGTTCGCCTCTTTCCATTTCTTCAACCATCCCCACAGAGCATTGGCCACCAACCAGGAATCAGTGTACACATAGAGTTTCGGCCATTTCTCTCTTTCTGCAACGTCTAGGGCCAGTTGAATAGCTTTAAGTTCAGCAAGCTGACTTGATCCACCCTCTCCTTCAGTGGCCTCTGCGACCCGTCGTGTGGGGCTCCATACAGCTGCTTTCCACCTCCGGTTCATCCCTACGATGCGACAGGAGCCGTCGGTGAATAGAGCGTAATGTGCTTCCTCTGCCGGCAGCTGGCTGTATGGTGGAGCTTCTTCAGCCCGGGTCACTGGTTCTTCTTCCTCATCCGTGACACTGAATCTTTCACCTTCTGGCCAGTTTGTAATTATTTCTAAAATCCCGGGGCAATTGAGTTTTCCAGTCCAGGAGCGCTGAGTGATGAGGGCAATCCACTTGCTCCATGTGGCACTGGTGGCATGGTGGGTGGAGGGAACCTTTCCGCTGAACATTCACCCCAGCACTGGTAGTCGGGGTGCCAAGAGGAGTTGTGCTTCTGTACTGATCACTTCTGAAGTGGCTTGGACTCCCTCATAGGCAGCCAAGATTTCCTTCTCTGTTGCCTTCCAACCCTCTGTAACTTCTGGTCCAAAATCCCAGGGGTCGGCCTCGAGTCTCACCAGGCACCTTCTGCCACAGACTCCAAGACAAACCGTGGTTCCAGGCTGCAGAGTAGAGCATATTCTTCACATTTGGCCCCGTCCTAACTGGGCCAAGAGCTACTGCATGGGCAATTTGTTGTTTAATCTGGGCGAAGGCTTGCTGTTGTCCAGGGCCCCAATGGAAATCATTCTTCTTCCGAGTGACCTGGTAAAGAGGGCTCACAATCTGACTGTACTCGGGGATGTGCATTCTTTAAAAGCCTATAGCACCCAAGAAAGCTTGTGTCTCTTTCTTGTTAGTGGGTGGAGACATAGCTGTGATTTTGTTAATAACATCAGTGGGAATCTGACGTCTTCCATCTTGCCACTTCACTCCTAGGAATTGGATCTCACGAGCAGGTCCCTTAACTTTACTCTTCTTGATGGCAAAACTGGCTTCCAGGAGGATTTGGATAATTTCCTCTCCTTTCTCAAACACTTCTTCTGCTGTGTTTCCCCACACAATGATGTCATCGATATACTGCAAATGTTCTGGAGCCTCACCCTTTTCCAGTGCAGCCTGGATCAGTCCGTGGCAGATGGTGGGGCTGTGCTTCCACCTCTGGGGCAGTCGGTTCCAGGTGTACTGCACGCCCCTCCAGGTGAAAGCAAACTGAGGCCTGCACTCTGCAGCCAAAGGAATAGAGAAAAACGCACTGGCAATGTCAATGGTGGCACACCACCTTGCTGCCTTGGACTCCAGCTCATACTGGAGCTCCAGCATGTCCGGCACGGCAGCGCTCAGCGGTGGGGTGACTTCATTCAATGTGCGGTAGTCCACAGTCAGTCTCCATTCTCCATCAGGTTTGCACCCAGGCCAGATGGGGCTGTTGAAGGGTGAGTGGGTTTTGCTGACCACCCCTTGGCCCTCTAGCTCCCGGATCATCTTATGGATGGGGACACGGCATCTCGAGTTGTCCTATATTGCCGGCGATGTACTACTGAAGTGGCAGTTGGTACCCATTGCTCTTCCCCTTTCAGAAGTCCTACAGTAATTGGATTTTCAGATAGTCCAGGCAAGGTATTCAGTTGCCAAATGTGCTCTGACATCACAGCAGCTATTCCAAATGCCCACTTAAAACCTTTTGGGTCCTTAAAATACCCATTTCTGATGTAATCTATTCCCAAAATACATGGGGCCTCTGGACCAGTCACAATAAGATGTTTCTTCCAATCCTTTCCAGTTAAACTCACTTCAGCTTCCACTATGGTCAAGTCCTACGATCCACCTGTCACACCAGCAATAGAAACGGATTCTTCCCCCACATATCTTGATGGAATTATCGTACACTCTGCTCCTATATCCACTAAAGCTTTATACTTCCATGGTTTCGATGTGCCAGGCCACCGAATCCACACGGTTCAAAAAACACGGTTCTCTCTTGTCTCACCCTGGCTAGAGGCAGGGCCCCTCTAAGCATGATTATTCTTCTTTTTCTGGGGCATAGGTCTTAGAAGTTCCTTCAAGAGGGTCAGACATGTCATTATCATTATCATGTTTGGCATTTAGACTACGGGAAACAGGAGCGGCTCTCCTTTTGGCGGAACTTCCTCTTTCAATCTTGCCTTCCTTCAGACCATGCACCCGTTGTGCCAGAGCAGCCGTAGGCTTCCCATCCCATCTCCAGAATCCTGCAAGAAAAACCACAACTCGGCTCGAGGAGTATACCTCCTCTCCCCATTGGGGAAACGTCTGTGTTGGATACCAGGACGTCTAATTTGCACAGCTGAGATTTGGAGGAGGTCCTCCTTAGTCTCCTCCCTGAACCTCTTATGATTTTCATCTATCTTGTCCTCTAAGTTCTGCAAGCGTGTTTCCACGGCTGCGATTCTGGCATGGGTTGGGCCATGCACAGCATCCGCATAGGCTCGAAGCTTCTTGGCCATATCAAGAACTGTCTCATGTACCTCTTCCCGCTTCATTATTGCTAAGGCAGAGGCGTATTCAGATGGCCCGAGTCACACAAGTTTTCTCCACATCACTGGTGTGCATGGGACCAGGTCCGGATTCCTAGTTGTTATATCCTCTGAAAAAATGATCTCCGCCACTGCCGTTTCCCTTAGTCATTGGATCCCTTGCTCCATGGTTTTCCATCGGGTTTGTTGCATATATAGGTCATCAGCACACAGATGTCTTTGTGCCACGCTGTCTAGAACCCGTGCCCAGAGGCTTTGAGGGTTAGCCGTTCTCATCATTCCCTGATCGATGACAGGATCATGTGACAGGGATCCCAGGTGTCTCGCTTCAGTGCCATCCAGGATGGTAGCCTCGCCTGCCGCATCCCAAAGCCGGACCAGCCAACTAATTATGGACTCATTGGGTCGTCTCATATAATCCTTCCTCAGACCATGAAGATCCTTTAGGGAAAGCGACTCATTATTAGTCTCTGATCTCACACTAGTTGTTTTTACTCTTGATTTTATATCAGGAGGCGTTGAGGGTCCTTCTCCTGCATCCTCATCATCATCATCCACAGGCCAATCGGTCTTCTTTGTGCACTTTCCACTTCTGGTGCTAGTAGCCACGGCCATTGGTTGAAGCTTATTATCTAATTTTGCCCCTGTCCTCAAGTCTGGAGTGTTTACTACATCCTGAGTCACTGGGATGGTAACTAATCTATCTCTGTGTTCCCTGTCTGCTGTCTGTGGTCCTACAGTATCTAACAGGCTACGATAAGCATACGCCAGGGCCCAGCTCACTGCAGTGATCTTTTTTTCCTTAGGGTTATCATGGCAATTCTCTTTCAAATATTTTACCACCTCAGCTGGGTTTTGAATTTGCTCCTGTGGAAAGTCCCAAACTATAGGATCAGAAAATTCCTTTAACATTTGGCCCAGGTCCTGCCATTTCCCACACCATTCAGGACTCTTCACATTTTGCTTTGCTCCTAAATCAGGATTTACACCAGCCCCTCTAGAAATCTCAGCTCTCATTTTATATAAACTGCAAACAGTGTATAAAAAGCTTCCTAAATTAAACATCAGAAAGACAATCTCTTTAGTGTTCAGGGAAACCTGCACATTTTCTAATAAAGATGTAAAAAATTCAGAGGAGACAAAGGAAAGCAAAGGCTGGAAAACCTCCTCCCCCGCTTCTCCTCTAACAAACTGAGTGCATATCCATAACCAGGATCCAGAAGATATCCCTGGAACCGATTCCAGCATCTTTATAAACCTCTTACAAGCCATCGCAACCAAGCCCAGTCCGATAAATATTTTGGTCATTATCCTCTAGTATAAAAACTACAAATAAGGGACAGTACTGGAGCTATTTCCGGATAGGAAAATAACCCCAGAGACCAGAGAGTTATTAAAACCTCAAAAAACCCTAGTATCCAAAACCACATACCAGCTTCCATCCCAAAAAAACATTATAAATCTATACCAATACACAGTTACAAAGTAATAAAGTTTTTTCCACTTCCTTGTGCCCCTAACGTTGGGCGCCAAGATTTGTCCTGGTTTTGGACAAAATTACGGGAGATATCTCCCAAAGGAGTCCCCCTAGGAAAATAAACCCCCAGAACTCCTTCCCCCTCCCACTACTGGGTTCGGGAAGAAATTCCTCCGAGGGAAAAAAGTGGAAAAAACTTGTTTATTTTAACAAACACACAGAAAAAAAACCCCACTTCCCAGCACCAGGAAAGAACGATCCCCAGATGACACAAAACGTTTTCACCAAGGTGAGCGAGGATGGACGAGCTCAGTCAGTCCACGCTGGGAAGGGTGCAAAGCTTCTTTTGGCAGGCTTCCAGAGGCAGTCTCTGATGTTCAGATCCCTCCGTCCAGAGCCGGTGGTGATCTTCGGGATGAGGGGAAGAAGAGAGACAAAAAGAGGGAGCAGCAGGGGCAGGAGAAGCTGGGGCAAAAACTAGGGGAAGAAGCGGCAGGCAGAGTGGCAAAAGCAGCAGCAGCAGCATCAGCAAACCCGCAGCCCCCAGCAGCCGGGGGCCCGCCAGGGCGGGGGAGGAACGGCCACGGCGGCAGCAGCTCCCTGCAGACGGGGGGGTGGGGGGCAGGGAGAGGAGTAGTCATAACTCTAACCTGGGACACCAGGTTAGCTCTGCAGAGGTACACCAGCACTGTATCAAGTGTGGGGAACTGCCCCAGGGTAAGATTTCCTGCAGGCAGAATCTTTAGACCGAGTTGCTTTTCATTGTGGCCCACATCCAAGGTTGGGTAAAGGAGGCGAGAGAGGCTCTCAGCTTTCGAGGTTCCAAACTACATATTACGATTTGAGAGCTCAGGGGCACAGACCCCAAGGACTGCTGTGCTCGGGATTAAATATGGGGCAGATCAGGAGACGGGTAAAATAATTGACCAATGAGGGATCCTGGGGGAGGAATGGAAGGCAGGGTCTTACAGGGTTACAACCGATGAGGGAAGCAGGAGGAGGAGAAAGGGTCGCATGGGCCAATGGGACATCGAGTAACAGGGGGTTTCCAAAGGAGTGGAACAACTAGGGATTGGCCCAGGGTAGGATTGACAAGGAAGGTACTGGAACAAGAGGCGGGGTTACAATGATGACAAGGGGTGGGAAATGCCAAACAAGGCAGTTTTCAGGGGTGGATACAACTTGAGGACAAACCAACTGGGGAAAACATAGGGGTACAGTCTTTGTGTGACGGACCGGTGTCTGCCAGTGTCCTGGTTTGAAGGACAGGTGTCTGCCAATAAAGGCAGAAGTTTTCCTTTGAAATAGAGACTTTAATTCCACTCCCCCTGAGTATTATAGTCGTTTGAATCAAGGACTCTGAGGCAGAGATAAGGGAGTAGGAATAACAGCTCTGTACAAGCAGAAACAACAGCAGTTGTTAAAATTACCAACAAAGCAGAACAGATAACTCGGTCCCAGTCCTTTCTCAAGCTGCAGGCACACTCTCTCTGCACTCGGTCCCGGTGCTCCAGGTGCAACAAAGCCCGGTGGCCGCAGAGAGGCGGGAGCGCGGGCGGGAGGGGCGGCAGCGGCCACGCCGGTCTCGGGTAGAGCGGCTGGAGCGGCAGCTCCTCGCTCACCGCTGTGTCCGGGTGATCAGCTGTGTCTGCAGAGGCAGGAGGCTGCAGCGGGGCAGATGCAGGGCAGGTGATTGCAGAGGGTCTGGCTCTCCTGTGTTCTGGCTGCCTGTGCTGCAGATGAGGGTCCTCCTCCAAACTCTCCGGAAACACGAGTAGCCCCTCCTGGAAGCCAGCTCCCACCTAACCCTTTGTCTAGAGTTGTCAAAAAACTCTGGGTGTAACCCAGCAGGCTCTGTTAGCATGATAATGGGAAAAATTCTTTACACTGGGAAAAAAACCCAACCCCCAACAGGTACATAGGAACAAATCATTATAACAATAAACTGAATAAAATAAAAATGCGCCGCAACAGGAGCTGGCCTTTGATGTGCCATGATACCCCCTGCTCTGTCCTTCACGTGGGTGCAGCTTTTCCTGGAGTGAAGTGGCCTCAGAGCTGAGCTGGTCTGCACAGCAGAGGACGGTTGTTAACTGGCTTGGGCCAGAGGCTTTTTCACAACACACTCAAAAACCTCTCCTGCCCCCTCCCACCTTTGGTGTGGGGGTCTGTGTGAGCCTGGCAGATGAGAGCCCTGGGGCTGTGGTCTCCACAGCAGAGGTGGTAAGCTTGATCTAGGGCCTTAGTCTGGGTATGCTAGCCTTCTCTGCAGCTTTTATACAGTCATTTCTATAATAGGAAAAAGTCCTTGAAGATATTAAAGCCATAAATTAAGCATTTCAGTCTCCAACAATTACAGGCCTGCAATTAAGTGTGAGAAGTTTTCTCTGGGCTGCTGAGGTAATGGAAGATTCTCCAGCTGACTGACTTGACTACTTTGGAATTAAGATGTTGCAGTAATTTGAGGCAAATAAATTTAGTACCATATTCGGCAAAAATAGTGTCAGACTTGGACACCTCTGTGGTGCACAGAGAGTGGGAGCATCAGTCAAAGTTTGTAAGAGAAATCGTTTCACTGAGACGTGGAGTGCAGAAAGGAACCCCTTGCTACTTAGGCTGCTTCTCAGAGAGAAGCCAAGGTGCATCTTAATCCAAATTTAGCCAGCCCCAGACATAGCTAGTGGTTTATGCCTAAATGGTCATACAGCTCTAATACAACCCTAGTACTGATATTTCCAACAGGATTAAGAATGATAAACCCCATATATATATTTTTTAAAATTATTACAGTAATGCTAGTGATTAGACAAAAATTACTTCCATCAGAATTACTTACCATACAGTATAGGTACCTATAATATACTAGAGTGCACAATTTTTTAAGAGCTGTTGAAACACTGTTGAAGCACTATGACTAGCAAAAACAATTGTTGAGTAGAGATTGATGTTATTCAAACATACCAACTACCACAGGCAAATCTCATTGAAGTCCCCAGTGTGAAAAAGTGGGACTAAGGTTATACAGCATGACGTTATTGACTGTCAGTCATAGATATTTTTAGACTGTGTGTTGCCAGGTTTATTCAGTGGAATATACTTTTTTTTTTGCAGAAAAAGGTGTAGTCAGCTCTTTGTGTTTTTCTGTTCAACACTTCTAACTCTCCATATCAGGGCCTTTCATGGCCTTGCAATGGATCTGAGAGTTGGTCAAGGAGACCTCAGCATTCTCCAGCACTAAAACCAGCAGATCCTCTTTGCTCTGTCTCATCTCTGAATAGCAGGCCCTCCTTGCTTAGTTCATCACTGACAGCATGTAAATATTCCTAAGTTGAAGTTGAAGATGCTGTATCTGTTCTTAGGCAAAGCATCCTGCTACAGGCTGATATTTAGAAAGTTTTTTTAGGGGTAGAAGTGTCAACTTAATTTTTAAAATATTAAGATATTCTTATCCCACTTTTAAGGGACTGTCTAAGCAACATTTTTAACACTGGACGTGCCATACTTCATTAGCATTATTTCTTCATTTTCAGTGAAGAAGGGTTCAAAGAACTTTCTTTCTTTTTCTCCTTTGTATTAGCACTGAATACCTCTGAATGCCAGGCTGTGTGCAGAACAACCTTGCACAAGCCAGGTCATTGTAGTTATGATGATGAACTTTTTAGGGTATCCTCTGATACTCTGGATTATCTTGTGTGCAGATATACAGAATGCTGAGCCTGAAACAATATCCATCATGCAGAATCCACTGGGATTCGCCCTGCAGTTCCTCCAGTGCAGCAAATGGCATCCATAAGGGCAGTGCAAAGGCAATCCTTTATTTCAAACCTTGTCTTAGGTGTAACAGGCTTATGTCGACACCAGGAAAATATTTGGGAAAATACTTAAGGATCCAGTGGAGGACTTAAGCCTGCCTTTCCACTTGATTTGATAATCACCATACATATTAGCATATAACACTCATTATGCTGGCTGGAACTTTTTGTTTTTGTTATTCTTGTTAGGGGGATTTAATTTTCTTTTATGTTCCCTCTCCTCTTTTGCTGGCTGTCTTGGTCCACTCCCGGTTCTGACATCAAAGATGTGCCTTCCCAGGGTGAGGCTAGGGGGAGGGAAACTTATCAGATCCTTAAAGGAAATTAGATGCAAACAAGATTGATATTACACCTCTGAACCATTTCTTGATAAGAAGAAAAAAAGAGACCCTAAGAGAGATAATAGAAAAGGCAGAAGTTAAGGAAGGAAAAGGAGGAAAGAGCTGGAGACAGAGATGCAGGGTGTTACTACCATGGTTCTGGTGATGCCCCATCAATGTTTGGTTGGCAGGTGGTGTGCAGACACTGTAAGCATAACCTTGGGATAATGGTATGACTCACCCTGCTCGGTGAACAGAGTGACTCCCATGCCCGATCAGCATAGAACACTGAGGAGGCTTAAGTCATAAAAGGAAATGTAACAGTAGTGAAGCTTCCTCCTCAAGGTAATTTACAGTGGCAGTACAAACACTCTTGTCTGTGTCATCTAAGTAAATAACCTGGTTCTTGTACATTGGGCTAAAAGAACTTCCTGCAGACTTCAGAAAATTCAGAAAATATGCATTTATTGAACAAGTTCCTGGATTTTTCAACTCTGTTTCTGCTATGCAGGACATTTCTAAAGTTGAGTGGGGTGAGGAAGTGAGTTTTACCTACATAAGTATACTGGTATTGAGTGCAGACAAATATGTAGAGAGTGTAGGCAAACTTGGTGTACCAGTACCACATTAAAAAATGATCCTTAAATAATATATGTGTGATGAGTAACTAACGCTATGTATGTATATGTATATGCATATATATATCTATATATGTATCTTGTGTATGTATGTGTGTATATATCAATATGTATGTATATATATGTGTATATATATAAATATAGGCATATATATGAATGTATAAATAGGTGCATAAATAAAGGTGTGTGTATGTAGATGTGTGTGTATTTATATATGTATAGATTGTTATCCATTAGAACCCGACATAAGAAGATATAGAAGAGAGAGGAAACCCACTCATATCATATTCTTGTATGTCCATCAGAGGTGAGTCATGGACTGTGGGGTTTTGTGGGGCATGTGCTAGGCTCTCTGCCTCTGTTGCCCTTGTCTCATCCACGCTTCTTTCCTGCTCCTGTGGTTCTTCTGGCTCATCAAAGGGTCTCTGGACCACAAGCAGGGCCTTCTTAGCCACCTCTGTCTGGAGGAAGTCATTGTAGTCCAGGAATACCAGAGCATCAGCTGTTTGACCACGTGCGGTATGTCCTGGCCTCTCCGTCCCTTCAGCTGGGGCTGGGATGTACTGGGCTGTGTCCTGGAGAACCAGGCCATTGGCTCTGGGGCTGTGTAGGACATGTGTCTGCCTCCCTGCCTCTACTGCTGTGGCTTTTGCTCTCATCTCTTCATCTACATTTTGTTTCTGCTCCCATGGTTCTTCTGACTTGTCAAAGGGTCTCTGGACCACAAGCTCAGCCTTCTTAATCACCTCACTATGCGTGTAGTCAGCTGCATTCAAGAAGAGTGGCACATCAGCTGTGGGACTCTGCATATGTCCTGGCCTCTCTGTCCCTTCTGCTGGGGTTGAGATATATTGGGCTGTGTCCAGGAGAACCGGGCCATTGGCTCTGGGGCTGCGTAGGACATATGTCTGCCTCCCTGCCTCTACTGCTGTGGCTTTTGCTCCCGTCTCTTCATCTGCCCTTTGTTCCTGCTCCCGTGGTTCTTCTGGCTTGTCAAAGGGTCTCTGGACCACAAGCTCAGCCTTCTTAATCACTTCACTATGCGTGAAGTCAGCTGCATTCAAGAAGAGTGGCACATCAGCTGTGGGACTCTGCATATGTCCTGGCCTCTCTGTCCCTTCTGCTGGGACTGGGATGTACTGGGCTGTGTCCAGAACTCGGTCATTAGCTGTGGGGCTGCATGGGACATGTGTCTGCCTCCCTGCCTGTGCTGCTCTGGCTTTTGCTCTCATCTCATCATCTACCCTTTGTTCCTGCTCCCATGGTTCTTCTGGATTGTCAGAGGGTCTCGGGACCACAAGCATGGCCTTCTTAACCATCTCAATACACTTGTGGTCAGCTGCATTCAAGAAGAGCGGCACATCAGCTGTGGGACTGTGTATCTCATGTACATGGCTCTTTGTTCCTGCTGCAGTGGGTGTTATTTCATGTGACACATTCCTACTGGGTTCTATGCCCTGCACTTCCACAATCTGCTGACTTGAACCCTGGATCTCAAGTGTAACTTTGTCCAGGACATCTCTCCTGATACACTCTGCTGTGTCCAGAAGGTCCATTCCATCAGCTGTTGGGTGCTTCTTCTCCTCCTCTCCTGTGAGGGAGGTGGCTGTGGAGGCTAAGGGCTGAGCCTTCAGTGCTCTCTGGACAAGTCTCAGCCATCTTTTTCGAGCTGGGGTGCTGATGACTGTAGGTGCAGGAAGGCTTTGGGCATATTCTGCAGGTTTTTCTGCTGTTATTGCCGCCTCTGCACTTAGTTCCTGCTCCTGCAATTCTTCTGGGTATTCAAATGGTTTCTGGACCGTAGGCACAGTCTTCTTAACCACCTCTGTCGGGATGTAGTCACTGTAGTCCAGGAATACTGGTACCTCAGCTGTGAGACTGTGCAGAGTATGTCTTGGTCTCTCTGTCCCTTCTGCTGCAGCTGTAACCCTCATCCTCTCTCCAGTGCATTGTTGGAGGTCTCCATGTTCTTCCATGTGCTCCTCATATCCCCGGATCACAATTACAGCTTTTCTCAGGAGCTCGTCTCTCATGTCCAGGGCTGTGTCCAGATGAGCCAGGCCATCAGCTGTGGGGCTGTGCGGGCCATGTGCCAGGCTCACTGCCCCTGCTGCTCTCACTGCCAGTGGTGAATCCTTGCTGTGTGCCCGGTACTCCTGCTCTTCTCTCTGCTTGAGTCCCTGGATCACAATTGTAGCCCTGCTCAGGATCTCATTGCTGATATATTGGCGTGTGTTGTGAGGATCCTGTGCACAGGCTGTGGGCTGCTGCTGTTCCCACTCTCCTCTCCTGTGCATTGCACTGAAGGTGCTGGGTAGAGCCCGTGGAGCACTCTTGAAGACAGATGTCCGTCTCTCTCGAGCCAGGGCATCAATAATTGTGGGTGAAGGAGATCTGAAGGTAGGTCCTGCAGGTGTTCCTCCTTCTGTTGCTTCCTTCATGCTTAGTTCTCGGTCTGGCTCTGCTTCTACCAGCTGCTGGTCAGGACCCTGTTTCACAGAGTGCTCCATGTCCAGGCCCTCAGCCCTGACGGACTGGGCTGGCTCTGCCAGAACCTCTTTGCTCTCTGTTGGGCGCTGCCTCTTTTGCTCTTCTGTGTCTTGGGCAGCAGTTAAGGCCTTCTGTAGAATTCTCAGCGCCTTTCTGTGCCACATCTGGCTCCCTTCACCCAGGGTGTCCAGGAATGTAGAAAAAGGGATGCTGTAGGTGAAGGTCTGGCCTTGATCTGCTGCCTCCTCCCCTACCAGAGAGGGCTCTTCCTGAGCTGCTGGGATGACAATAGCTGTGCCATCTCCTTCTTCATGGTCTTCATTCGAGGGACATTCCATGTCCTGAGATCCTTCTGGTCTGCCACATGCTCTCTCATCTGTTCCCTCATCTGTGGGGCAACTGGGACCCTCCTTGGGAGCAGGCGGGGAGCGTTTGCTGTCCTGCAGGCCCAAGGAATTGACCCAATGATGGGCAGGAGACGACCCAATGTCATCTGTCCCTTGGCACAGCTCTGTGTCTACTGCATCTTCCCACTCCTCTCCCTCAGACAGCTCTGGACCAACAGCATCTTCACACTTCTGCTCCTTGGTCCAGGCCACTGGCTGGCTGCTTGCAGCTTGGGCTCCCAGCTGCTGCAGTGGCTCCTGATGGTTTATGGTGCCCTCAGTGAACCTCCTACCCGTCACCTGGGGCTGCTGTGGTGCAGTGTAGCCGATCCTCCATCCCATGCCTGTGGTCCTGTTCCACCTGGTCTCAGCCCATCCCCTTCTCTCATTGGTACTCACCTGCCCAGGTGTGTCACTGAGAGCCCTGGGGCGCCTCAGCGAGGAACCCTGTCCTCGGCTCTGTGGCTCTCTGTTCTCCAGGCCGTCCTGCTGCCCTCGTGAGCCGTGGGCCCGGAAGCTGCTGTCCGGCTCCTCTGAAGGCCTCCTCTTGAAGGACATCATGACCTCCTTCAAAACAGGCCCGTGCCACAAAGGGCTTTGGTGGCACTCAATGTGCACCGACAGCCCTGCTTGCTCCTGCTGTGACACTTGTTCCTGCTGGTGGCCTGTCCCTACATCTGCATCCCTGCTTGGGGAAGCTGATACAGACATGGGGCCTGCCTAGGCTGGCTGTGCTGCTGGGCACTCCTCCTCCATGCTGGCCTGTGGCATCTTCTGCCACACACATGCACCCTGGAGAGCTGCTGCCTCGGGGAGAGCTGCTGTCCCAGGGCTGGGCACCTTAAATACTCTCACTGTCTGGGTGGGCCCCGCATCACAATGGCCTCTGGTTATTATGGCCACAGCATCACACAGGGCCACTGTCACACAGGGCCACTGTCACAAATGGCCACCCCCCAGCTTTGCCTTTCTGTTCTCTAATGTGATCTTAGAAAGAGAATGAAGATTTAAATGGAATGCAAACAAGCTGAGATGGGAGGAACAGCTTTTTAATTTTTTTGGATTTCAACTTTGCTACGTGTTGGCTGAGCAAGAAGGACCTAAATAAATAACAGTCCAGAAATATCAGAAAGGGTGAAGAGGAAGGAGATGCTGGTTTTTAATTATATGTTTGTCTGATAGACACTCCTAATCACAAGCAGGAGCTTAATAAGTTTAATTTGGGAAGCAAGAAATTCACAGGCAGAATTTGAGGTCATGGCTATGTAACAAGACATCTCTTCCGCCACATACTCCCAGCTCTGGAAATCTCATTTTCCTTTGGCATTTCCAGCCACTTAAAAGGTTTTTCTCTAATTCTCCCTGACACCCATTCATTCAAAGTCCTGCCAGAATTCAGGGTCTCCTCTGTATTTCTGTAAAGACTGTTGTAGGCTGCTCTATGCACTGGGATACACATGACACTGACCTTTGGAGGACTTACAGAACTGGACATCACTTACTCTCTTTTGTGGAATTCTGGAACTAGAAATGACTTGAGCTCAACAATTCAGCTTTCAACTGGGGATGCCTCTAATTAACTGGAATCCTTTTCATTCCTTTTTTATACCTAAGGCACTTTTCTTCAACACACTAAAGGGAGCACAAACTCTTCAGGTCACTATGCTGTGATCTTTTTTCTCATTTGTCCTCAGAATTTAAAAATAAAGTCTAGGATCAAAGAAAGTAGGCACTGCCACATTACAGAGCCAGCTACAAATGTTGGCTGTGGAGGGAACAGGGGCTCCTTCTAGGCAGAAGATGAACAAATAATTTGGATTGGTGCTTAAACAAAACAAAATATGCAACTCCTCCACATTTGATTGGAAACTGTGTTGGCCTTAGCTGAATTTTCGGCTCTCAGTGAATCGTTGAAAACTGATATGATCACAGACGAAGACTATGTAACTAATTAAAGTCAGAAAGTGGTATGTTTATTCAGCAGTGGGTGGCATGGGAGTCATCTCTGAAAGGTGTGACCATCCCGACAAAGGTTCTTTGCCATCTATTTATTTCCCAAGATCTTATGTACAATACATATGCATAACCCCAGCACCTCCCTTCCCCATTCAATATTAAAATGAGGTTTTTAGTCTTTCATGCATGCACAATTCTTCTCTTGAATTGGGTTGGTGGTCTTGAAATGGGTCAGTGGTCTCAAAGGATGAAGTCGGGAGAGTCTTCATCAGGTCTCGGTGACCCTCTGTCATGATCCAAGGCCCCATGCTTCATGATGCAGTCCAGGTGCTGACCATTGTTCTTACTGGTTTTGGTCTGTTCTTATAACAGTTCACTTACTCTACGTTCTTCTATATGCAAACTAATAACAGCAGATGATATAATAATTAGCTCCAGCTTAAGCATCTAGTAATCATTAACCTATCATTTGCCTACCTAACTTACATCTTGGTCATGGAAATTGCTTCTACCCTTAGCAAAAATCTTAACTCTTTAAAATCATGATTCATCAGTCCATGTGCTAGGCTCACACAAGTAGCATACTCAAGAGATACTCTTTAAGCTCAGAGAAAAATGCAGGCTGTGGCAACTCAGCTGTTGAAAAAAAACCTCCTTCATTTTATCTTGAAACAATAGGGACCAAAAAGTGAACTTTATTTAATGTGACAAGTTTTGTGTAACTTGGGTCTGCATTGTATTATGCAATATATTTTTTATATCACTCCACTAAATGGATTTCCTGTGTAACATCAACTCTCTCTACTACAGTTGAGTGGATCAGTGGTGTAAATTATTCTCATTGAGTCCATTAATTGAGTATAAATGTCTCCCTCATTAGCCAGCCCAGCATAGGGAGAGTGAATGTGTCACTCAGCCAATTACAGAGCATAAAATCCAGACAACTAGAAAAAAATTTTCAAGAGAGCAATGGGCTTCAGCTGGTTTCAACCATTTTTTCAGTGGCCTGTCTTCCCACAGACTGATGTCCCTCAGAGTTGTGAGGGTGAATGGAATACAGATAAAAGTAATGGGAATCACACTGGTGCTGTATCTCAACTGGGTCTTGCAATTGCTATATTTTACTAATAGCATTTTATATTTTTATTGTGGTTTTTTGTACCAATCTGTAAAGTCAGAATATAATATGTGCAATCAGAATGTAATATCAACTATCTTAAAATGAGTAAGGTTGATTTTAGTGACCACACCTTCCACATGTGGAATATCTAATAGAATCTGGTGAGACAGTATTGAACTCTGATATCTGCTTAGCCAGCCCTATTCCTAACAGCTCTATGTATTGCTTTAAAAAATTAAATATCTACCATTTATTGTGTATTTTTCTCAGCCTCAGGGAGTCTGAGCAACACAGTGGAAAATGTTGCTAAATCAAACATAGTCTGGGTTCACATCTGTAATTTGAAGCACTCATATATGGCATATTTTTTACCGTAAGAAATGTAATGAAAATTATCAAAGAAGTGTTTTTGTGTACACTGTAATAGCATGGTATGTGGTACAAAAAAGTCATGTTAAACAAAAAACAAAACACCAAAAACCAAAAAACAGAACAAAACCAAACCCCAAAACAAAACAAAAAAACTACCAAAGAAAAAACCATCACCATCAAAACCCAGAAACCAAACAAAGAGTAAGAGTAAAGATTGATATTACCCATCCGTACAAATGATCAAAGGCAAATCTTTTTCACTCAGTCTCCAGGAGTAACCTTTAGGGGTGCTTCCACTCAAGAGAGGAATCTCCACACATAGAGTTCAACATCAGTTTCAGGTATATTATTCTTTGAAAGGTAGAAATACACTAATACATACAGATCTTTTAAAAAAAGTATTATCTTGAGATAAACTCAGATGGGCAATACAAGTATCTGCTTTATTTGTTTGAGATTTTAGACAAATGCTAAATTATGTAAGGATCTGCAAACCAGAATTTAACACTAAGATGCTGTATACACTTCACATGCATTTATCACAGTGTCTGGAATTTTTTAAAATAAATATTTTTATTTATTTATTTATTTATTTATTTATTTAAATAGTGGAAGAAAATTTCGCAGTTTCAGTTGTTCATTGCATTTATGTTGTGGAGTAAAATGCAAATTGCAATTATGTTACTAGGGCATACATTGTGAGAAATGTAAGGAAAAAAATATTTGCTATATTTCTAGTCTCCGTATGTTTTTAAAGGAAGTCTATTGAAGACATTTGGAGTTGTTTCAGTTTGGGTTTTTTTTAATGAATAATGTCATATTGCAGCAACTTCTATAAATTAACATTTTTTTTAATATACTTCGACGTAAGAAATCAAAAATCTTGCTTTCTTGGCATTACTCAAGAAGAGCAAACATACTAGAAGTTTTAAACGCTATTTAGTGCAAGTGTGTTGAATTCAAAATGAGATGGCTTTTCTTTTATTACCACTACAAAATGTTAATGCCAAGTCAATCTCTCAGACACCTGTCATTATACTCTTTTGGTGGTGTGTATATAGATTGTTTTAAGAGTGCAAAGGAGGTAATCTACACAGGTACATAGCAACAAGCAAGATTGGTCTCTGCACTCTCTTGGGTATGGAAAAGTTATTTCAATATTAAAAAAGTTGTTTCAATATAAAATTCCTTAAAATGCACCTCTGTCTTTTGTCTCATAGAATCAAAGTGTGTCCTGAGTTCGGAGGGACACACAAAGATCATTGAATCAACAAATTCACAATCCTACACAAGTGTCACACCATGTGTTTCAGAAAGTTGTTCAAATTCTTCTTGAACTCTGTCAGGCTTGATGTTGTGACCACTGATCTGGGGAGCCTGTTCCAGTGCCCAACCACCCCCTGGTGGAAGGACATGTTTCCTGATATCCAGACAAAACCTCGCCTGGCACAACTTCAGGCCACTCCCTTGTGTCCTGTCGCTGGCCAACACAGAGAGAAAAGATCAGTGCTTGCAACTCCACTTTTCCTCACAATGAAGTTGCAGAAGTGGTATCCCCTCAGTCTCCTCCCCTCCAGGCTGAGCACACCAAGTGAGGTCAGCCACTCCATAATGCTTCCTCTCAAGTCTCTTCACCGTCTTCATGGACACTCTTGAATAGCTAGTGTTTTTCTTATATTGTAGCACTCAAAACTGTCCCCAGGACTCAAGGTGAGGTTGCTCTAATACAGAGCAGAGCAGGATAATTCTTTCAATTGCCTGGCTGGCAACACTGGCCCAGTCTCCTCAGGACATGGTTGGCCCTCCTAGCTCCTGCTGGCTCAGGTTCAATTTCCCTGCTCCCATGCTTTTAAGAGGTGGTGTTTATGAAGTGACCAGTGACCTGATGGACCCCAATACCTTCCAAAGTGTTTTCCCAGGATCTCACCAACTACCTTCTGCAGCAATCTGAAGCCTGCTCTCCTCATGTCTAGCAGTGATGTTTTGCTGGGACTTTTCCTCCTATCACCAGAGATTTTAAACTGTATTGCTTCATGTTTGCTGTGGCCAAGACCAGGTGCCACTTCACTTCTAAGACCCTCTTAAAATACAACAAATCAAGAAAGATATCTTTCCTAGTTGGCTCCCTTAGTAACTGTGCTATGAAGTTATGATTCAGGTGTAAAAAGAATCTTCTGGACCTGTTTGCACCAGCTTACTGGTATTCCTATTAATTAATGTTAGTTAATATCTAGCAAGTTGAAGTCCTTGATATGTTCTTTTATCCTCTGGTGGTCCAAAGCGACATCATGCACTTTGATATTGCTAAAAGATATAAGCCTATGAAATAGGTAGTGTTCCATGACAATCTGTCATTGTTGATGTCCATTGTCGGCTGTATTTACAGTTTTCCTTTATTTCCCCATAAGAAGGAATATGACCCTATGTAATAGTATGCTAAATTTATCCAACTATTTTAGCCAAAATGTTGAAATACATAACCACTAATTGCTACATTGCAAATAAATTTAAAAATATGCAGTGTGACAGGTCAAACATGTTTATGACACTATTATATTTTTGTTATGGGGTTTTTTTAAAGTCTATTTGCTGACCTGTGTTAAGGGGCAGTGTTTGGGCCACACACAATGTCCATTTTATATCTACCTTGCTTTTTTAACCCTATTTCAATGATCTGATTTTATTCTCTTTCCTGAATTTTAAGTTATTCCTCTCTGACACTGATTTGTATTACATTTTTCTAGGTGTATCATCTCTCTTTGCACACTTGAGAAAGCTATAAATACATAAAGTTTTAAAAATTTCTTAAAATTTAATTGACAGCTTAATTCATCATTTTGTAAATCTCTGAACTCACTCTGAATGGATTTTTTTGTTTGTGGGTTTTTCTTTTTTCTTTTTTTCTTCTTTTTTTTTTTCTTTTACAAGCATGCAGGAAATCAGACAAAATTCAATTCAATTTTAGGTGACATGACAATTTACTACTTTTCCTGAAGGTTCCTCATATTTTTGTTATGTAGAGAGCTCCACATCATTCCTATACTTTACTAAAATATTTCAATAAATGAAAATTAAGGATAATGGACTTACCAATTTTGTGTATTGTTCTATTTTTAATAGGGAAAAAAAAGAAGAAAGCAGGCATAAGCCAAGAAGAGTTACCAAAGGAAAATTGTGTTTCATATTGACTACATAAGAAAGACTTCTTACACAGTTATGAAGAGGCTGTACCATTTACTGTTGAGTGTCAGATTTTTGATTTGTGGAAGCAAAAAGAGTAGCTCAATGCCTGTAGAACATCGCTCTGGAACTGTGTACTCTAGCCAATGCATCTAAATTACAGTTTGATGCTCACAAACGAATTGAATTTTATTTGTTACTAATCAATAAAGTATTTAGGCTTTAATGAAACATGAAAAATGGGTTTACATTTTCCACTTGCATATACATGGACTTTTAATGTCAGTATATTTGCAATATGTGCTGAGACAGATAATAACAGAAAAATCAATATTTTTTATTTGTTGCACGAACAGTTCATGGAAACCTTTGAGGGAAATATGAAACAACTTACAAACTAAATTTTGTTTTGACTTCCTTTTCAACCAGCTTCTAATCTATTCCTTTTGAAAATTGTTTTTATTGTTCTCTCTGTTTATATTGTACCTGTAAAGTGTGTCATTTGGCTTTTCTTGTTCAATCAGAAATTATGTTTTATATGTTAGTTTCACATGTTAATTTTACCGTTCATGGTTTGTTCTGGGACTTCTTTAACCATCATCTTTTCCAGGGGCTAGTGGAAGATTCTAGAAGCCATTATCCCTTTGTGATTTTACAATGTACTGAACAATATTTGTTACACAATGTTTTCCTCAAATAAATGATTGCTATTATTGTATGCTTTTTCAAAGACTACTGAAGTGTCTTCATGTAACTGAATTACATACAGTTTAATAAACCTAAAGTAAATCAAATTAGCACTAATAACTTTAAGCTTTAGAATGTATTTGAATTGAGAAAAGGATTTGAATACTTAGCTCAACAGCTCCAGTGTGGTGTGAAATTAATTAGCATTACACATATCTTAGCTCCTTTCAAGACATGTACAGATGTAATAACGAAACTGGAAAGATAAGGAACTCTGAAAATCTCTTTTTTAATTTACCAATTCAAAAAGGTATTTGCTATTGTGAGCAACTGAATTAAAAGAAGATTAGCTATTGAAGAAAAAAATACGCTAACCCCGCAGAAGTATTAAGAACAGAATCATAAGTCATCTGACAATGTTATTTCACTTGAGGTCAAATTATTTTAATTTTAATGAATGTAGGAGAAGAAAGGACACTATTCTTAATCTTAACGAAAGTCAGTGTTTCAGAATAGTTAAATTATGCGATTAAAACGAAAAATAAGAAAGACATGTAGGAATAGTAGATTTCTTTCTAATTTGATCCATTTCCTTAAGTTGCAGTTGCATCTTTCATTTTTTAGACTCATCATCAGGCTTATCTGTTGTCTTCTGAAAATAATGACATCTAAATTCATAGACTCTTGACCACTGTTAGTCTGTGTATTCTTTTTACTTTAGTTCTTGATTTATTTTGAAGAAATTCCTGATGATTCTGCTGTGCACCTATATTAGAGGTCACAAGTATGAGCTGAATGAGATTATTCAGAAAGTCATGACAATATATAATACAAGAAATCTATAGCAATTTGATAAAATCTGTTTCCTTTCACAGTAATTTTTATTTTGTTTTGTTTATTTTTCCAGTCAAAATGTGTTAAGTTTGCCTAGAAGAGTCTGGAGCAAAAACTGCTGCTGTTGCTGAAAATGCAAAACTATAGGGCTAACAAAACCAGTTAGTAATACAACAAGGTGTACCAATATTGTCTGAGGGTAACATTCATGATACCTGAAGCAAGAAAATAAAGCATGTCTTTTATTCTGACAATGTAAGAATCAGAGTTGCAGAAGAGGGGTAATCAGCACCTGCTAGATAACAGCACTCTTTTCTTGATGATTTTCTACCTAATAGTGTAAGAATGCTTCTATTCAAACCAATGAAGCTATCTCTCCTCTGGAGGCTGATCTACATCTTGACCTACACTATATCTGTGTATTTTGATGTATAAAGAAATATTATAGCAGTACATATTGCTTTAGGGATTGTGTGTACTGGCAAAATTGAAATGAAATCCTTATAGGCTAATGAGAAGAAGCAAGTCAATGATGGCTTTTGGAGTGAGCTCAAGGGATCACTACAAAAATGAGACCACTTTGTCAAATGAAGCAAAGATTTGGAAGAAAGTAATCTTCCTAGAAGAGGAAGAGAGATTGAGTAGCACCATAATATCCCATCACAATCAGGGTAATACTGTTATTAATGATCAGAGAAACTATGCACTGATTTTCAGCCCAATCAGTTTAAGAAAGATTTGTCTCTGTTTTTGTATGGAGAACAATGATATACAGGCTAAATTAAACACTTAAGTTACCAGATCCAGGGCAAGAAGATATTAGGCAGTCACAGGAAGCACACTAGAGATGGAAAAGAGACTAAGAAGGGCGTGTGGAAATTCTTAAAATTTTTTTGCTCTACAGACAATTTGGAACAATTTTCAGGGAGTCAGTCAGTGTAATAAATGATGCAGCAAGAATGTAAAATCAGTGTATACCAAGAAACTAGCCGGAGAGTGTAACTGGAAGGTCATGGGCATTAAAATATAGAATTCAAATACTTAAAAAAAATATTCACAAGCTTTGAACAACAACAGTGATTTCTCAATTGGTAATTAAAAATATATATTCTATTCCTTAATTTATTCATATTGAGAAATCAGTGATAGATCTTGGGGTGTTCAGTTGTACATTCAGTAAGTTCGTATAGAGCAGAATGACGCATTCAGTTATTTATCCTTATTTAAGAGGATAAAATTTAAGTATAATAAAAAATTACTAGGAGTCAAGCCTTGTAATTTATTTTTTTATGTGGAAAGCTTAATTCAATGTGAGTAAAGGCTATAGCGTCAAAGTAGTCTAAAATTCTGGCTTCAGACTTTAGACCTTCAATAGTAATAAATGGCTGCTGAGAAAACCCAAAGTCTTCTACATCACACATTCCACCAAGTGGATAAAAGAGTGAATCAATTGCCTTTTAGGAAAAATTAGAATTCAACTCCCTCTGCTCAGTCTTCTTGCTTTTTGTACTTAGAATGGTGCTATTTACCTCTCTTCAGTAGAAAACAGTAGGTTTGAATTTGCATGATTGGAAGTGAAAGTTCACCTTCTTTCTTCCAGCACATCATCTCTAAGTGAATAAAGCAACAAAACTGTACCAAGGTGTTACTGTATATGGGTTACAAAGCGGCGAAAGAACACAGTAACACGGCACTCTCTTGCATGGTGCAGGAAAGAACAAGAAAGAGCAATTTATTGAAGGAAGCCATTGCTTTAAATAAGATTGTTCGTGAAAAACAAAATACAGACTGTTCATTGGTCAGAGAAGGAGACACCTCTGGTCCCAGGGTTTCTCATGGATCCAGCAGGTGTTTATCTTGGTTATAATTCTTTCTCTTGTGTTTACAGTAGAGAAAGAGGCTCTAGCTTGGGAAAAATCCCAGCCTAGCCTGAGAAAGCCAGACTGGAAAAATCTTTTAATATTCTCCCTGGGCCTGTAATGGCCACACCAAGGAACAGTGATTATCAGTTTAGTGCACAGCAGTCAATATCCCTAAACTCACTCTTTATTTCTCAAAGAGTGATCTGCTTTTCATTAGTGCATAGCATATTTTATTTATTCCTTCTGTATGAACTAAGCCACAGATTCAGAGCTAATGTCAGAATTACGTAAAACAACTCTTTAAAAGTGTTGACACCTAATTTAAAAAAACAAGTTTCAAAAGTCAGTTTCTCCAAAGAAATATTTTAGAATTGATAACACTCACTTGAAGTCTGATGAAGAAGTAATAAAGTAATGTGATTAAAATTTGAATTAAATTGGGATTTGTCTATACTAATTTTCTGATATACCACAATAAGCAGTAGATGACAAGACAATCATAAAATAATTATTTCATTTTATATTTTGTTTCCTATATAGTCTTTTATAAAAATTACTGCATAAAAGCATTGAAAATGGCATGAAAAGCAGAAAGAGGATCCATGAGTATAAAAACTGCTACTTCTCATAGATCATAATGGTTGGAGTTGTGACTAGAGAAAACGAGAATAAATAAATAATAATTATTTTAAAATAATAATTTAAAATAATTATTTTTAAAAGAGAAAATTAACTAAACCATTCTGAATATATGAGCAATGTGTGCCAAACATAGTTCATGAATGGGTGAAATATTTTCATGTTTATCCTCTTGTTCTTCCTGATTTTAATTATGCCAACATATGACATGGGGATGGCATATAAATCTTGAGTTTTGGAATAAAGAAGAGTATACTGGGGGAGCTTAGGCTATAAAAATTTAAAGGGCTCTTAAGGAATTCAGGGTGGTTGTAAAATATGATTACCAACTGTGCAACAGTGCCAGAATGCTAATGCTATATCTTGGCCAAAAAAGAAAAAAAGCAAACAGTGGAACAGGCACTGCATAAAATTAAATCTCAATAGCACTACACAAAGATAATGAACATCACATGTGGCAGATTCAACTTAAAGCAGAAAAGCTGAAAAAATCCAAAACTAAACCAAATGTAAAGGCTATAGAATGCTCATCTGAAAGACCCCCACAACCCACAGAGAGATGAAGAGATTACGATACCTTGTGGGGGTCTTTGCCGGGGGACGGTCGTCAGGACAAACGCAGGCGCTCTCTACATCCTGGTCTTGAGGTCTGCAGTTTATTGTAAAGGGCGTGGGTACACAGGGCCCTGCTGAGAGCTGCCAGCCACAACTCAGAGCAGGACTGAGAGAGAGTGGGGGTGGTAGGAGTTCTCAGAGATAGGAGAGGAGAGAGTGAAGAGAGAGAAGTAAGAGGGAGGTAAGAGAGATAAGAGAGGGGTAAGAAGAGGTAAGGGGCAAGAGAGTGATTTTCCCGTTTACAACACAATAAATCTTCTTCTATGTTGAATATTCTAATTTCCACTAACCAATCTAATACAGGATCCAAAATTTCTAACATTTGCATGCAACCTATAGGAATCGCTATATTACCATGTTTTACAGCTTTCTTATCTCTAAACCTTATCTCGAACCTTTCCTGTCATACTTGGGGAGGATGTCTGCTTGCTTCTTTGGTATTTCTGGTATTTGGCATTATCTAAACAACGGAAGGAGGCCCCCAGACACTCACGTTGTTGCTCTCAGCCCCATAGTCGAAAACTGCTATCATTTCTATCTCGCTTATGGTTTCAAAATCTTTTGCTAAGCACTGATATTTATAAGGTTTTCCTGATTCATCCTTCCCAACAATACCTTAGTGCTTTTCATCGATGTCTGAGTTACTTCCTTACAAATGTGGTTCATGTAAAGACACAGAAAGAAAACCAAGGAAAGGACAGGAAGTCTCAGTACTGTTTGGTTTTAATCCCAGTTTAAGAAAATGGATATTAGTAAATACAGATTGAAATGCTACAAGAAGGCAAATAACATAAACATTAGAGTCTGAGTCCTGGTACCAATCACACAGGAATAAAAAGTAAAAACTCAACAAATGAACCACCACCACCACCACAAACAAATGAACAAAAACAAGCAAACAAAAAGCCCTTAAACAAACAGAATAAAACAACAACAACAAAAATCCAACTTCCCTCCAAAAACCACTTCTCTGCTTTTTGATATACCTAAGCTGGTAAAACATTTTCTGCGGATGATGCAACTAGGGATCCAGTAAAATGTTATTCTGACAGTTTGATTTATGCCATCAATCATAATCAATGAAACAAAAGACAAAAAACATTATTCTGTAGGACACATGTTTAGAGGTCGTTTCTCAGCATACTTAAACCATCAGAACTAACTCAATAAAGGAACTATCCATTGCTGTAGAAAGGGCATGAAAGAGTGAGAGGTGATCTAAAACCAAACACTTGGTAATACAGGTAAGGAGAGGAATAAAACATGGAGTGGGTGGAAGAGAAAAAGGTAATTACAAATTTAAAATATCTAGGGAATGCTGAGACAGGCAGATTCTGTTGTCATCATCACATCATTGCTGACTCACCCTTCTTCAAGTCCCACCAAACTGTGTGAAGGTAAATTTGCAAGATGTGCAATTCAGCACAGGGCAACCCTGATTACATCATCAAAGAGAAGATATAAAAGACATGAAAAAAGACACCGAAAGACAGAGAACACCTGAACTTAAGACAAAGCAAAATAAAAACTGAGGTGTTAATTTTTATCATTAGAAATTTGGAAGGAAAGGATAGATAGTACTAAATTGAACAGGTGCCCGTCTTTAATAAAGACAGCAACAGACAGAAAGGATGCTGAAGCTGCTCAGAGCACATGGCAAAATCATGCAGCCCCATGCAGGGGGACCACAGAAACAAGTGGGTCAAACTTGAGAGCTAAAATAAAACTGTGGTGTGAATAATCAACAGAAAATCTGTAGTTTGTCCGTGATCCTGCAAGGCTCCCAAGAGAGAAGCATGACAAGAAAGCTGTTTCTTGTAAGATGGTAAAGTAACTTGGCCTGAGGCTTTTTTAGAAAGATCGTGGCCCACATATACATTTGTTTCTTCTGCCTCTCAGAAGAACTGGAATCCCTATATTTTATAACTAAATAAATAATACTATAGAAGTATTCTTATTCTGCAGGCTAAATTTCTTACTAAATGGTAAAAAAAAATTAGAGGACTTTTACTGGCCTAAAGAAAAAAATAAGTATACTGTTTATACTAAATATCTCTACAATCTTTTCTTCCTTTGAAAACAAGTATTTTCATTAAGACTAAAGTCAAGTCAAGAGCTTTCTTCACACTGTTTCACAAAATGCCCTTCTTGTTTTTTTACAAAACTTTAACAATTACAGAAGAACTCACTCACAGTGGTATCCCATGGCTGAAGGTAAAGCATGTAGACAACCATCGTAATACAAGCTGGACTTGATGTTGAAACAGAGAGGAGCTTAGTTATGCCACTTTTCTTCTAACTTTCACTTCCCTCATGACAGACAACACTAGCTCCAGCTCCAATGGACACACTGCAGGACAGAGCTAAGACTGAGGTGAGGCTTAACTTGTCTGAGAGGCACTTTAATGAAAAATGTTATCTAAGAAAGTACAGTAATTATTCATGGCAGTGAGGAGTGAGAAAAAAAGTATAAAAATAGCCTTGTGAACACCAAGGTCAGAAAATGAGAGAGAGGATATGATCCAAGGCTAAGCAGATGGAGGACACATGACAGAGGAGAATGTGAGAGGGTGCAACAGAGAGGAACCTCAAGGTGAGGCCACCAGGTGTTGCCCACCACCCTGAAGGAACTCAATGTAGCAGATGGTCACTTCTAAAAGGGCAGGAGAGGAGTCTGGAATGAAGAAGAGGAGCTGACACTGGGAAAGAGATGGGAAGAAGGGGCAGGAATATGTTTTCTACAGATGTGCAAATATTTCCCTATTTTTTGTTTCCCAATACCTGAATTAATACTCAGATATGCATATTTAACAGGTAATAATGAAATTTAAATTTCCTGAGCTGAGCCAATTTTGTCTGTGACAATAATTGGCAAACCAATGTCTACCTAAATACACAGGCTTTCTCACTCCTGCTCAGGTTCCTAATTTCTCCTCTCCTCCTCCTGAAGGGGCAAGGCAAGTTATTGACTGTGACTGTGGGTGCTTGGCTTTCAGCCCAACCTACCCCATTGATGTATCTATCTTAATTTACTACCTTGAAGATAGTGGTGCAAAAAGGGAAGAGAACAGAGAAGTATATAAATAACAAGCAGAAAAAAAACCACAACCTCTTCTTCTCTGAATATGTTGAAAGAAAAAGATAGAATGAATACTAGTAGATTCAGCAGAACAGACTTTAGAAAGTTTAAGAGAGAAAAGGGAAAAAAGAGTGAAAATTCTAAATTAGTATTCATAAGCTTTATAATATTAATTTGTTATTTCAATTACCCCAGAAATATAGGAACTGTACAACACACTGTAACATTTTGCTGTTGCTCCCTGTCTTATCACTTTTCATTTTTAAGAACAGAAGGTATACTAGTTTTATGTGACATGTTGCCCATGAAGGAACAGGTTTCTGGCAGTAATCAGGTGATGATGTGGGCATGAAGTTCATGGAGAACTGCAGTTAGTGGCAAGGCTTAATCTTGGAACAAATTGAAAAGGACAGTCTCCCATGGGAAACACTCCATGTTGGAGCAGAGGAAGAGTATTAGGAGGAAGAAGCAGCAGAGACAACATCAAATGAACTGACCATGAATGCCATTTTCTGTCCCCCTGTGCTGCTCAATGAGAAGGAAGTAAAATCAGTTGTGAGTAAAGTCAAGCATGAGAAGAAAGGAAGAGTGGGAGGAAAATGCTTTGAGATTTGTTTTTACATCTCATTTTCCTGCTCTGACTTGTGACTGTCAATTAATTAAATAAATTTTCCCAGGTTCCCTTTTTTGCCCATGACAGTACTGGATGAGTGATCTGTCCCTGTTCTGTCATTATATTGAGTAATGAAATATTGTCATATTTCCTCTCCCCTGCCCAGAAGAAAGGGACTGATAGAGCAGCTTGGTGGCTGCCTTGTGGCTAGCCAATGTCAACCCACCACAGTGGGCTATTAAAACTAATATCTGCCAGGTGAATCTGTAAAAAAGCTATGGTGTAAAAAGAATACATCGGAATTTATTACATCAGAGACCCATAACAGTTGAGTGATCTCGATGTTCTTCACTGGTAAATGCTATCTCCCTTAAGAACATTTGTAGTAGCCTTTCCTGCTTAGATTTTGTATTTATTCTGGGGTGAAATCCTATTTGTTCGAAACTTTCTTACAGCTCATATTTCCAATAACTTGTATTTTCCTGTTTCTCTCTCTGTCTGAGTTTAGGCCAAAATATTGTATTTTTGTGTATCATTTTGTGTGGTATTGGGGTTTTGTGTGAAAGTTCTATATAATAGATGTGAACCTGTTTTGTTGTGTAACTTGGCCTCATCAGTTCATTTCAAAGGACTGGAGAGTCCTTTGTTCTTCCTCACTCATTATTTTATTTTGCCTTCTCTTACTGTTTATCTCCAGTTCTGTTAATGTTATGAAGTGATCAAAAATTATTTCCAAGGAAAGGTAATGTATTCCATTTTGAATATTGTTTTACTGAGACAACAGAACAATAACATTTAGGAAAGCATTTGATTATCAATTCCAAATAATCGCTCTTTGAAAATCTCCAGTCTTGCCTCAAGTGAAAGGGTAGGTGGGGATGCTGAGCATTCATTACTTTGTATAGCCTTCTTATATCTGCCTTAATTTCTTGTGTCTAAATTAAAGTCATAATAATTTAAATCTTTCCATATATAGAGGCAACTTTAAGTCTTTAAAAGTTGTCACCTTTTTTGAAGCATCTTGTTTTTCACTATAGCATCCTTGAAAATAGCATTTCCAATGTTATTCTTCATTTATTTTCCACTTCATAGTTAATGAACAGTAGGGTATAAGTTTCTTTGAAAGCAAAGATAAAATGCTGAAGTACATTATCAAAGTTTTGTTTTGTTCAATAAAACATATAACCTATTTTATAAGTAAAATACAGCTCAAATAAATAAGCTCTACCAAAACAATCCCCAAAATTTTGGGAGAAAATGTGCAAATTTTGTCACTCCTTTTGCACTGTTTCATTTTTAAAAACAGTTTAAAAAAAAATCAGACACCAAAATATAATCTGTGTTTAATTTAACCCTTGCTTTTCAAAATGAGATTTTCTAAAAATTGATATTTGGAAATTAATTATTAATTGATTGTATTAATTAAATATTAATTGATTATATTAATCCTAATTAATGTTTGGTCTCATCAATCAAAATATTTCCTTTAGTGAAAAGGAAAAGAAGCTTTTATTCAAAGCACTATTAATTTATTTGTATCTTTTTTCTAATACCATAAATCCTGACTTCGAGGTCAGTGAAGGAGGGAAAGAAGGTACTCCAGCTGCTGGAACAGATATTTCCCTGTGACCCAAGAAGAAGACCATGGTAAAGCAGGTTGTCCCCCTGTAGCCTGTGGAAGACTCCATTTCTCAGCAGGTTCTGCTTCAGAGCCTGCATTGGAGCAGACTGTCCATTTCCTGTGGACAGAAATTCATGCAGGAAAATGACCCATGGGGAACCCAGGCTGGACCTGTTTGTTCCTGAGACACTGTGTCTCCTGGAAAGGGCTCATGCTGAAAGAGTTCTTGGAAAACCATAGCTTCTGGAAAGGACCCATATTGGAGCAGTTTATGAAAGACTGTCTCCTGTGGGAGGGACCCCACAGAAGCAAGGATGTAGTATATGGGGGAAGAGTCATGAGCCAATAGCAGAGTCTGGAAGGAAGGGTGGTGGGAAGGTGGTTTTAATTTTGGTTTTATTACTCATTTTCTTAGTCTAGTTTTACCAGATAATAAATTAAATTAATCTTTTCCAAGTCAAGTTTGCCCGTGAGGGAAGTTGATGATCTCCTTATTCTTGTCTTGAGCTGTAATGTTTTTCATCATATTTTCTCCTCGTCCTGAGGAAGAGGAATGAGAGTGAGATTTGGTGAGTACCTATCAGCTAGCCAAGGTCCACCTACTATAATCCTTTGACATTCCTGTTTTTATGAGAGGTGAGTGGTAATATACCCATACACTTCTACTTGCACTGTGTAGTTGAGCTGGTGACTGCTGTCTTCATGATTGTTGTGACTTACTACAACCATTTGTCTTGGTCTGAAGGACAGGTGTCTGCCAATGAAGGCAGAAGCTTCTCTTTAAAATGAAGAATGTAACCCTCCCCCTCCAAACTATTATCATTTGGAAATTAAGGGGCTCTCAGGCAAAGATATGTGAATTAGGAATAACAGTTCTTTACTAGGAAATTTAAAATAAAAATTATTATATTAATATAGAAATTAAAATGGAAATTATTACAAAGAACAATCTCAAAATACTGATAGAGTCACAATACAACCTGACACCCTGT